>JAVFKF010000011.1:1200000-2400000 GCA_036926295.1 Pachydiplax longipennis | reverse complement strand
GGAGCGATTTGAGAATCTTCTTTTGTTGGAGATACCAGCCTGGGTTAAAAATCTGCTTGTATATATTGAGAAGGTTGGAGTGTTAGTGGAAGAATTGATTTGACTAAACATGACAATGAATTGAAACAAAAATTTGAAATAAATTATCAACAGTTTTGGTTACAGAAGGAGGTTTCGGACTGATATCCTGCATTATGGACAGTGGTTAAAAAACTCCTTCTTGCTTTTCCGACTTTGTATTTGGTGGAACGTGGTTTTAGCGCAGTTATTCAACTAATTTCCAAGCAGAGAAAAAGACTTCAGGTTTGTGAACGCAGTGATTCCTAGACTCCTGCTAATTGATATTAAACTGGGCGTTGGAAAAATGGTACCATGACACCAAGCCCACCAAGCCCTCCCATTCAAATAGTCACTTAATTGCTTTACTAATTTTAACAAAACATGGTTGGTTATCTTATTTCTATAAATTGAAAATGTTAATGTTATATATTTGCCTAATCTAATTAAGGATATGATGTGTCAACTTCTTGAAAAAATTTTTCTTAATGTTATTTGCTTTGATAATTTATTTTTATTTAAGGATTAAATTCTTATCCAAGTTCTTTTTATTGATCATCAAGCCTTTTGCATAAATGTGTTACGAAAACTAAATATTTGTTGGATTATAAGTCACCTTATCTCTTAGTCATTGTTTTCAATTTAATTATTACAATGTTCCTTGTCTATGATTCTGATTATTATTTTAAAGTTACCACTTGGGGGTGTTGACTACAGGTTTACGGATCCAAGGAGGCGGTGGCTCTAAAACGTTTGGGAAACACTGGTTATAAGGGTGTCCAAACCATTCATTGAAATCTAAATAGCAATGAAGAAGTATTAATTTAATACTAAAGGCATTTGAGGCAATGGAGATATTCTATCAGTTACCACAAGTTTTTTATTCCTTACTGTTTTTAAACCAATCATGTTTATCAATATATGTATTGTTAAGATTAATGTAGACGGTACCATTCTTGCTCAAATATATCTTGCTGTGTTTCTCTTCAAATAAAGAACTGTTTTCTGTTTGAAATCATACATTGAATAATTTCTATTTGAGACCTCACCTTATAATTCTTTCTTCATTTCCTCATTTTAGTTAACCATATATTTCCAATCATAACCATACCATATTATCTTGGAATCAAATTATGTATCATATACTGCTCATTCCCAAATTCCCCTTTACTCATACTATGCATAACTGATTAGACTAAAAACTGAGTTTATGAGCTGGAAGGATGACAAAATTATACAGATGGCAGAAATAAGAAACTAACTAATTTCTATTGAGAAAACTAGTTCCTAGTTAATTACAAATAAAACTCTGCAAAATACCACACTAAACATGGAATCATAACCAGGCTTCAATGAATAAATGTCATCTTCAAGTTACAAGGTAGTCAGAAGCATTGTATTGAAGAATTGGGGGCGGACAATAGGATAACAAGAACGTGGAATTTGTGGAAAAGATTATGTTGAGGAAATGCTCAAAGTAGAGAAGAAAACAAAACATTCAGTCCACCATTTGAAAAATCTTCCAACTAAAGCATTAAATTGCCCAAAAGAAGAGGTATCCAGCGCGATGTAAGAAAAATTTTCCAAATCAAGGATGAAATGTATAACATGAAAAAAGTATATTCATTCAAGGCAAGAAATGCTATTAATATACTGTATTAAGTATTACTAAATTTGCTAATTGGAATATTTAAAACTTCCAAAGCTTTAATCATTTGATTCCTAATCATTTATTTTCATTCTTTCTTAAAATTATGGTGCTACTTACATTCCAATATCCGATTCATACTGATAATCACAGTATATCCTAACATCAGTACAATGAATCTGAAGATGATTCAATGCAATTTTCGGTAATGCTAGAGATATCAGTCATAATTTTTAATGAATCAAGTTAGGTTAAAATTAAATATTCAGTACTGAGCAGAGGTGAGAAATGTGAAGCCTCCAAACCAAAATTCGACTTTTTTTGGGCATTCTGTGAAGCCATTTCAAATAATTTCCTCCTGATTCTTGCTAATGATGCTAAATAAAATAAAGAGGAAAAGGTTCTCTTTCAGTTCGGTTAGTGAATAAACCACTTTTCTCATATAAAAGATTGATGTTTAAGTATTTGAATGTAGGCAGCATGAAACATAAAAGCATCATCCAAATGATTGCAGCCTCTCTTGGCATAGTGAATGATATTACTGCCATATTGTATATATTAAACTAATCAAAAAAAGGTCTATTGAAAGTAGCTTCACACTTAGTTGTTAAGGGTAGAAACAAAACTTCTCTTAAAATTCTGGAGTTGAGCAATGTAAGACTAACTAATGGATAAGTATATAAAATATTTTAACCTTCTTTGTGGTAAAGTAAAATTCACAGTCTGTTAGTTCATTGCACCACTTGGCATCACTAGGCCTCTAAATCTTCTTATTTTTCCTTTAAGATACCTACTATAGAAACAAATATAATTATTAGATTATGAAATCTATCTTCAGTTTTTACCAAAATGTAATCTCTTGCAAAAGAGTTTTCACCCAAGCACGTCTACCAAAAATAAATCAAAAGGCAAAAAAATGAAGGGCAGAGAATCAAAACACTGATCTTAAACATATTGGCAGATTGCATTTTCCACAAAAGCCATCTAGGGTGAGTGTCTGAATGTTACCACAATATCAACTTCAACATCTGAAATAAGCAAGTTATCGCCGTAATAAAGTCATAATTAGCTCAAAATTTTAAAAATCTTACAAGAAGGCTGTTTTTGCCCAAAAAGGGTGGAAAATAACATGCTATATAAAAAAACATTAACATCAATCATCAAAACATTAAATTCAATCTAACTTTTACAAAATAGAATCTACATATAGATATATATCCTGATATTTATTTTACTCAAGTTTATCTAACAAGGAGACTACACACCGTCGGACGCGATTTAAGTGGTAAGACTCGGTAATTTGATAGATATCGAGTCAAGATTGACGAATCACCCCCAAAGTTGGGTTTTATGAGCGATAGTTTTCACGGAAAATGAACTTAAAGTTTACGAAAAATTGTCAGGTAGGCTATAAAGCTAAGCGTAGCGACCTTCGTCATTCGAACGTTTGGCGCAGTGGTATGGTATCCACTTCCAAAGTCCTTTTGGTCAGCTTCGAGCCCTCATGCGGGAAAATTTCTTTTCTCTTTTTTTCTTTTACGTACTCTGTCATAATCTTAATCTATATCTGTTTTTTTCTTTTGGTGGATTTTGAACTTATTTTCCAAAAGTTAGAGTATTTCTCCGCTGTGAGTCACCCGTTTCTTCAAATTATGCGCAAATACTTATGCCCGCATTTATTATCTGAAAACTACAATACTAGAGAGGTAACGCAGAGGACTATTTCAAATCTCTCCTACATCCAGCTGCTCGCTCTAACGGCAACTTTTATTGCAATACCCGACTTACATTTACCAATTCTGAACTCTGAACACATTGGTTTAAATATAGAAGCCGACAACTCTTTGAGTAAAGTAAAGATTTTTATTTCGCGCATTCAGAATTCATTCCTTAATAAAGAAGAAAACAGATATAGGTTAAGATTATGTCAGAGTACGTAAAAGAAAAAAAGAGAAAAGAAATTTTCCCGCATGAGGGCTCGAACCCGACCAAAAGGACTTTGGAAGCGGATACCATACCACTGCGCCAAAAAAGGTCGCTACGCTTAGCTTTATAGCCTACCTGACAACTTTTCGTAAACTTTAAGTTCATTTTCCGTGAAAACTATCGCTCATAAAACCCAACTTTGGGGGTGATTCGTCAATCTTGACTCGATATCTATCAAATTACCGAGTCTTACCACTTAAATCGCGTCCGACGGTGTGTAGTCTCCTTTAAGTCTCAATATGAATTTTCTTGCAAATTCACGAGAATCTGACAAAAGCAATACTTTTTTTATCAGATCAAGTTTATGATACACCAACATTAGCATGTTAGATACCAAATATACCTTTTTCACTGGCTTCATTAGGTATGGTATGTAGGATAAAAAAGAACATATGAAGGCCATTCAATTATTGTTAATATCTTTATTTAATCTTTAGAGGGGGGCCACAAGGCCAGTCTGCCTGGCATTTGCCCTATGCTGAGAGGGAAACCCCTCTAAAACCTCCCAAAGGCAGTTCATAATTTTTTATGCACATAAATCAAATTGAACAATATAGAAACATAACATATATAATACCTGAAAGATTCTGTAACAATTCAGAGAAACTCAATTAGGACAACCATAATAAAAACAAGGTAATACAATGACAATAAAGTATACAAATTCGCGCACACACACATACATTTTCTTTAAAAACACACACACACATTTTCCTTTAAAGATACACATTCACAAACACCCATTTCCAATGTCACTAAGTAATGGCATGGGAGATTTAATACACTTTTATTAATTGAACCAACGTGAAGCATGTGTCGCTGTGATGTCTGTGTGTGAAGGATCTGAATTGGTTGTGTCCGTGATGTAACTCCACAGGAACCTCGGGAACTCGCTATGGCCCTACCGAATTCGGGATCCATTTGTCGACCCCAGGACAACAGAATGCCCTCTCCTCCATTAGAAGACATGGAGTGTGGATACACATACCGGTATCCCTTCGGCACCTCCCTAACTTAGCCGTATACATATGTACACGTTGCCCGTCCTCTACCGCGCGGAGGTGTTAGGTAAGGATTGTATCATCATCGGGTTTAAGACCGTTAAGGCATTTCTTAAACCCTCAAATACTTAGAGGACGCGAAGCGGAATCGAACCAAACCGAAAACTACCTGACGTTGGCCCCCAAATGACGTTAGGCGTAGAGGAAGACCCCATATCCTCCTGCATTTGAAATGCAACCCAACATCACGGAAACGGAAGAGTACCGAAATCAACGATCGAAACAACAGCGAAAGCAACAACAACAACAACAACGAGCCATGTTCCTCAACCTGTTGAAAAAGAAATTCAAAGATGAGTATTCCTGAAAAGAAATTAATAACCATTGGTATATTAAATGTAATAGCATACAAGCACCCTTTCATATATATACATATACATAAAAAAGGTTACCTTAAACTTAAATGCAAATTCGAACATAACGCAATCTACCTTTCTAAATCCTTAACACAGTACATACTTCTATGCATAGAATATAATGGGGAAAAGAAACAGTCGAACATAGTACATCAAAACTGAAAACCTTATGAAATACGAAAAAGGGATATGGTAATTAATCTAAATAATGGTTCGAAGATTTAACGAACGCAGCGAAAGGCTCCGAATTGAACCCAACGTATCGAATATCGATTGCTGGTTTACTCTACGACCACCGTAATCTAAGACGCATTCCGAATCTATGAACGGAGAACTTACGAATATCATCTCTTTCTACTACTAATCCGCTGAGAAAATACTAACTCCCTACGGTTTTCATTTAGCATTAAACTTATTTGGATGGAAATTGGACTGGGGATCCGATTTTACCTACCACACAATCAACCCACCACCACAACCGTAAGTTCAAAAAGGTCTAAATACAAATAAGGAATCTAACTACCAGGAAAGGTGTTATACACAATCAGCCGCTCATGCAAGTGCACTTGCCGCAATCAATCACACATCATAGCAAACACACCATAGGTAGCAAGCACACCATAAGTAAAACCAGACCCCAACAATTTCCATCATATTCATACAAAAAGCACACGATTGACCGAAGAATCGTCTCGGTCTTAGCGATACGAGCTAACGCACTAAAGTAGTAAATTATTCGCATCTATGGCACATTACCCTAACGGACACGATTTCCGCTAAGCCCTAACGATAAACTACGATTCGCGAAAAATTACCTACCTCCTGAGACGTAAATCGCTTACGTCTTACGCAAACTCGAGAAAAACGAACTCACTCACTTAGAGATCGACCTACCAGCATCGATATTCCGCGCGCATTCTACGTTACAGGATAAATCCTGTCCGAACCTGTGGAAAAAACTTCAAATTATAAGCCCTGGAAAAAATACATGCATGGATATTATATTAATGAGCAATATTAAACACCACATCACAATTTAAGAATCACAATGGTTAATAATGTAAAAAAGTGAGTATTAAAACAAATTGTAATATGACTAATTAAACACACTAAATCTAGAGGTATGTTTGCAAGTAATTCGCTGTGATATATGTGTGAGATGGTGCCCCTGCCATGACATTAGGTGTAGAGGAACACCCAGTTTCCTCCTGCATTTGAAATGCAACCCAACATCACGGAAACGGAAGAGTACCGAAATCAACGATCGAAACAACAGCGAAAGCAACAACAACAACGAGCCATGTTCCTCAACCTGTTGAAAAAGAAATTCAAAGATGAGTATTCCTGAAAAGAAATTAATCACCATTGGTATATTAAATGTAATAGCATACACCTACTGTTTCAAATAAACGTATACAATTATAAAATCTTAAATTAAAATTAACCAAGGACGATAAGCAATACCTTCTTAAACCTTATCACAATAAATAGTTCTATTTGTACTATTTGATTGTGAAAAATAACAGTCGTGCATAATACATCACTACTGAAAACCGTTTGAAATGCGAAAAATGGATGGGCCTGAAAAAAACACATTCATGGGTATTTAATGGATTAGCTTTGTTACATACCATAAAACAATTATCTATTGGCATTCAGTCATGGCATGGTAAATCAAAATTTAATACACTATTAAAATTATTTATTAGACCTGAGAAAACCTATGATTTGCACGTATGCCGCTGAGATGACTGTGTTTGACGGATCTGAATCGGTTGCGTCCGTGATGTTACTCCACAGCAACTTCGGGAACGCCCTGTGAAAAAAGGGAAAGTGAACCTATATACTTTAACTATATGTTAGCGATATAGTGAACCTAAATATATAACCTATATATTATAAAATTAAATTTATCATGATAAATTTAAGATAGTTCTTAATTAAAAAGTAAAGGTATTTCCATTAAATCTTGCTAATACATCTTAACCGCCGAAAACCGCGCCAAAATGGCCTGCACCAAAACAGATTCGCGCCAAAATGTACTGCACCCGTAAATTCGAAATCGCTAAATATTAATTTGGGAATAAATGTTTTGCAAAAGAGATTAACAATTTCACTTGAGGTTGATATAATAATTCATTAGAGAGATGTGTTTCATAATTTTACCCACTTTTTTATAAAGGACATTTAAACAAATGCTATGGTCGCACAGAATTTCATCCTATTACGATAACGTGCAGACAATGCAAGAACGATAAAATCCTACGGAAGGAGTGAAAAATCACGGAAGAGGCATTATTGGGGACACACTAACACAATATTAAACTCTTTCCCTAATGTACGAACGTTGAAGACCTCGTGGCATCCGCGATGCTGTAGAATAATTCATACCAACGTGTGTTATAACTTATAGTTAATTAACCGGATATCATTTAATGACTCAACCAGAATGCATTACGGTATCCATTTACGAAAATTATTTCAAATTCATCCACAAGTCACACTTACCGCTGATTATCAAGATTATCAAGTACGTGCACTCTCCCGCATTACTCTGACGTTACTCCTTCTGAAGCTAATTCAAGACTGTGAGAATCGAAACAAAATGAAACTCGTTTCGACTACGGTGGCGCCCTCTTTAAGTTTCAGGAAAACTAACCTTTAGGAATAAAATTTATGGTGACGTTCTTATAGTTATCCATATTCATGCGACTTTCTCACATTCATTCATGTACCCTTATTTATTACAAATAAATCACGGAAATAAATCTTCTTTAATATTCTACTTTAAAATTTTATTTATATTATATCTAACGTGCATTTCTTAGTCATCCAAGGTGAATTCAAGATCCTTTTGGTAGAAAAATAAACAAAGGCGTATAGCACGCTAAAGAATCTCTAAACTGCATAATTCTAAGACGTTGGGGAGTGATTGACATTAATTTAAAAGGGTTCATCTATGGGATTCCTCCAAGAGTTACTGACATCGGATTATTAAAATGTACTCGACGGTGATTATTATGCAAGATGATTTTAATTTCTTGTCAACTTTTTCACTGATTTTACCTATAATTATTACTATTCTATCTTGATATTTCATATTAACAACTTATATTTTGTTGCTCCTTTTTCCCTCTTTCTGTTGATAGTCAGTATCAAACATCGAAGCATGATTCAATGGAAATTGCGATAGTTTACGTTTTAGAGAATATCTATATAACTGTGTTAAACTTAAGTTGAAGTACTACTAACTCCTAATTGAAAATAAAATCTTTTTTAAGAATTGATTTCCAAACCAGATCAAGAGAATTATTGGCTTCAGAGTACTGGAGCTGTAGAAGAGGTAATTTGGTTACAAGAGCATCTTTCGTCCAAGGTAAATATCTTTAACAACATATGGGTACTTCCAAACATATTACTACTGTTCACATTTTGGATTTTCAAAGAAAGGGGAATTTAAAATAACCATGCAATAGTGCTGCATTTGCACAGCACACAGTTTGATGAATTGCTTGCTTGCTTTGCTGCATAAACAGCTTTCGATCATTTGAGATAATGGTACAGAGAAGGTGCATGAATAAATAGAAAAGACAGAAAGTCCAAACTTTAACTTATATAAATGTAAACCAGTTGCAAGGTATTAAGGAAATCCAATGCATAGAATGAAGAGAGTTATTGTATTTCTTCCATATTTTTCATTGAGGTAACACAACAAGGTTTCAGCAAGTAATCTTCATCATCAGGTGATCATTACTCATCAGTTCTAAGTTATGTTTCATCACTAAAGAAAATCTTTATTTTATGGAAACACTAATTCTCTTATCACTCTAAATTTCACTTTCATGTTATAATGTTAATAATTTACATGAATAAACAATTCATTATTAGCTATGCACTTGGTTATTTTCAACTGCTTGGAATCTGTAAAGGCATTCTTCAGTAAGAGCAGACTTTTTTAAGTAGTACAGCATTTATAAAGGACACTGATGAAAAAACAGTTCATTAATATCACTGCAAATTCATCGTACATTGAACATACCAATGGTAATTTTCTGCAAGATGTCTCTATTGAATCACTACTTAGCTCCTTAACATTTATAGTAAGACGTCAATTCCAGAAAGAATTTTTAAGTTTAAATGTCATAAAACGATGAAATTGATAGTTAAGTTATAAGGAAAGCCAGATAGACAAAGGAATCCTATAAAAATAAAGTGCATTTGAAGAAAGGAAGCAAAGCATACGCACTAAGATTCGACTTGTAAATAGTGAAGACACTTATGATATATCATCAAATGAAAAGGTGGCCTTGCTACAGAAAAAGCTTTAGTTGAATCAACACAAACACAAGCAACCAAAAATTGAATCAATGCTAATTTCGCTGCATGTCCCTTGAACTGCTTTTCTTATTAATAGAATTTAGGGAATTGCACGAACTAATATGATTCATAACGACAGAATAGGAGCCAAAGAAATATTAGTTCGCCCTCAACTGACTTGACCAGTAATATAAATTGAATTCTAGAAGGAACTTACTTTGTCAGACATAGGTGCCTGTGCAGACCTCCGGCAAAAACTCCCTACGCACATCTTTCGAAATCTTGCACGCATGATAAATGTTTTGCATTTGGATATGAAATGACGATATTTATCTAAAATAAATAAACTCTAATAATATTTTTGGTTTACCAGAAGTAAAACAACTACCGTTCCAGATCAAAATAATGTGTATATAAATCCAGTTCCATACCAGGTTTGCATATATTCAGCCTTGCTTATGTATGTTTGAAATTATGCCGCCAGCATATAAATATTATGTTTTCATGTTTTTCATTTGGTTATTAGTAATTTTATTTTAAAAAGCAAACACTTAAAGATCAAATCCACGTCTTATCATTAACACATACCCGTATTCTATTTAATTAATAATTCATTAATTTATATTTATGCAATAATAAATTTAATTTAACTTATTTTATTTTAACAAAATTTTATGTTTAAACCCTTGTTGTATAAACAGAATGGCAGGAATTAACTCATCAAAGAAGAAATGTAGACAGTATAATGTGGATTATCTTAAGTATGGATTTATAGACTCACCTTCAAATAAGTACCTGCCTATATACTTAATATGCAAAAGGGTGTTTTCAAATGATTCCACTTTCTAACATACTTGCTATTGCGACAGACAGAGCTCCGTCAATGACTGGTCGTCATCATGGTTGTATTGCCTACTTAAGAAAATATGTACCAAATGTCTTTGCTATTCATTGTGTCATTCACCGACAACATTTAGTGGCTAAAAAACTGAGTGATTGCATTCATAAGTCCTTAAACATTGTAATTACAGCAGTTAACAAAATCAAAGCCCATGCTCTTAATGATCGACTCTTCCAAGTTGTGTGATGAGAAAGATGAAAATTTTAAACGTTTATTATTACACACAGAAGTATGCTGGGTATCAAAAGGCTATTGTTTAAGGCACTTTTATAATCATTATGACACTTTCGTGCAGTGTTTTGAGGATAAAGATGCTATTCTCAGCAAAATCCTTAAAGAGACTAGGAGTTGTTGCATTTTAACCTGACTTGTTTGCAAAGTTTAACGAAATGAATTTAAAATTGCAAGGAAATGATACAAAAATTATAAAGTCAAAATCTGTGGTGACTATTTATTTTTCTAAGTTGCTTTTATTTAAGTGCAACAAGGGTCGCTCCAAGCTTCATCAATTTCCTTCCTTCCTTGAACTAGAAGTGCAAGCTGGAATATATGATGATGATTTGAGTCTTTTGTGACCATTTAGCCACCCTGGATGATAATATGTTGGAGCGATTTGAGAATCTTCTTTTGTTGGAGATACCAGCCTGGGTTAAAAATCTGCTTGTATGTATTGAGAAGCTTGGAGTGTTAGTGGAAGAATTGATTTGACTAAACATGACAATGAATTGAAACAAAAATTTGAAATAAATTATCAACAGTTTTGGTTACAGAAGGAGGTTTCGGACTGATATCCTGCATTATGGACAGTGGTTAAAAAACTCCTTCTTGCTTTTCCGACTTTGTATTTGGTGGAACGTGGTTTTAGCGCAGTTATTCAACTAATTTCCAAGCAGAGAAAAAGACTTCAGGTTTGTGAACGCAGTGATTCCTAGACTCCTGCTAATTGATATTAAACTGGGCGTTGGAAAAATGGTACCATGACACCAAGCCCACCAAGCCCTCCCATTCAAATAGTCACTTAATTGCTTTACTAATTTTAACAAAACATGGTTGGTTATCTTATTTCTATAAATTGAAAATGTTAATGTTATATATTTGCCTAATCTAATTAAGGAAATGATGTGTCAACTTCTTGAAAAAATTTTTCTTAATGTTATTTGCTTTGATAATTTATTTTTATTTAAGGATTATATTCTTATCCAAGTTCTTTTTATTGATCATCAAGCCTTTTGCATAAATGTGTTACGAAAACTAAATATTTGTTGGATTATAAGTCACCTTATCTCTTAGTCATTGTTTTCAATTTAATTATTACAATGTTCCTTGTCTATGATTCTGATTATTATTTTAAAGTTACCACCTGGGGGTGTTGACTACAGGTTTACGGATCCAAGGAGGCGGTGGCTCTAAAACGTTTGGGAAACACTGGTTATAAGGGTGTCCAAACCATTCATTGAAATCTAAATAGCAATGAAGAAGTATTAATTTAATACTAAAGGCATTTGAGGCAATGGAGATATTCTATCAGTTACCACAAGTTTTTTATTCCTTACTGTTTTTAAACCAATCATGTTTATCAATATATGTATTGTTAAGATTAATGTAGACGGTACCATTCTTGCTCAAATATATCTTGCTGTGTTTCTCTTCAAATAAAGAACTGTTTTCTGTTTGAAATCATACATTGAATAATTTCTATTTGAGACCTCACCTTATAATTCTTTCTTCATTTCCTCATTTTAGTTAACCATATATTTCCAATCATAACCATACCATATTATCTTGGAATCAAATTATGTATCATATACTGCTCATTCCCAAATTCCCCTTTACTCATACTATGCATAACTGATTAGACTAAAAACTGAGTTTATGAGCTGGAAGGATGACAAAATTATACAGATGGTCAGAAATAAGAAACTAACTAATTTCTATTGAGAAAACTAGTTCCTAGTTAATTACAAATAAAACTCTGCAAAATACCACACTAAACATGGAATCATAACCAGGCTTCAATGAATAAATGTCATCTTCAAGTTACAAGGTAGTCAGAAGCATTGTATTGAAGAATTGGGGGCGGACAATAGGATAACAAGAACGTGGAATTTGTGGAAAAGATTATGTTGAGGAAATGCTCAAAGTAGAGAAGAAAACAAAACATTCAGTCCACCATTTGAAAAATCTTCCAACTAAAGCATTAAATTGCCCAAAAGAAGAGGTATCCAGCGCGATGTAAGAAAAATTTTCCAAATCAAGGATGAAATGTATAACATGAAAAAAGTATATTCATTCAAGGCAAGAAATGCTATTAATATACTGTATTAAGTATTACTAAATTTGCTAATTGGAATATTTAAAACTTCCAAAGCTTTAATCATTTGATTCCTAATCATTTATTTTCATTCTTTCTTAAAATTATGGTGCTACTTACATTCCAATATCCGATTCATACTGATAATCACAGTATATCCTAACATCAGTACAATGAATCTGAAGATGATTCAATGCAATTTTCGGTAATGCTAGAGATATCAGTCATAATTTTTAATGAATCAAGTTAGGTTAAAATTAAATATTCAGTACTGAGCAGAGGTGAGAAATGTGAAGCCTCCAAACCAAAATTCGACTTTTTTTGGGCATTCTGTGAAGCCATTTCAAATAATTTCCTCCTGATTCTTGCTAATGATGCTAAATAAAATAAAGAGGAAAAGGTTCTCTTTCAGTTCGGTTAGTGAATAAACCACTTTTCTCATATAAAAGATTGATGTTTAAGTATTTGAATGTAGGCAGCATGAAACATAAAAGCATCATCCAAATGATTGCAGCCTCTCTTGGCATAGTGAATGATATTACTGCCATATTGTATATATTAAACTAATCAAAAAAAGGTCTATTGAAAGTAGCTTCACACTTAGTTGTTAAGGGTAGAAACAAAACTTCTCTTAAAATTCTGGAGTTGAGCAATGTAAGACTAACTAATGGATAAGTATATAAAATATTTTAACCTTCTTTGTGGTAAAGTAAAATTCACAGTCTGTTAGTTCATTGCACCACTTGGCATCACTAGGCCTCTAAATCTTCTTATTTTTCCTTTAAGATACCTACTATAGAAACAAATATAATTATTAGATTATGAAATCTATCTTCAGTTTTTACCAAAATGTAATCTCTTGCAAAAGAGTTTTCACCCAAGCACGTCTACCAAAAATAAATCAAAAGGCAAAAAAATGAAGGGCAGAGAATCAAAACACTGATCTTAAACATATTGGCAGATTGCATTTTCCACAAAAGCCATCTAGGGTGAGTGTCTGAATGTTACCACAATATCAACTTCAACATCTGAAATAAGCAAGTTATCGCCGTAATAAAGTCATAATTAGCTCAAAATTTTAAAAATCTTACAAGAAGGCTGTTTTTGCCCAAAAAGGGTGGAAAATAACATGCTATATAAAAAAACATTAAATTCAATCTAACTTTTACAAAATAGAATCTACATATAGATATATATCCTGATATTTATTTTACTCAAGTTTATCTAACAAGGAGACTACACACCGTCGGACGCGATTTAAGTGGTAAGACTCGGTAATTTGATAGATATCGAGTCAAGATTGACGAATCACCCCCAAAGTTGGGTTTTATGAGCGATAGTTTTCACGGAAAATGAACTTAAAGTTTACGAAAAATTGTCAGGTAGGCTATAAAGCTAAGCGTAGCGACCTTCGTCATTCGAACGTTTGGCGCAGTGGTATGGTATCCACTTCCAAAGTCCTTTTGGTCAGCTTTGAGCCCTCATGCGGGAAAATTTCTTTTCTCTTTTTTTCTTTTACGTACTCTGTCATAATCTTAATCTATATCTGTTTTTTTCTTTTGGTGGATTTTGAACTTATTTTCCAAAAGTTAGAGTATTTCTCCGCTGTGAGTCACCCGTTTCTTCAAATTATGCGCAAATACTTATGCCCGCATTTATTATCTGAAAACTACAATACTAGAGAGGTAACGCAGAGGACTATTTCAAATCTCTCCTACATCCAGCTGCTCGCTCTAACGGCAACTTTTATTGCAATACCCGACTTACATTTACCAATTCTGAACTCTGAACACATTGGTTTAAATATAGAAGCCGACAACTCTTTGAGTAAAGTAAAGATTTTTATTTCGCGCATTCAGAATTCATTCCTTAATAAAGAAGAAAACAGATATAGGTTAAGATTATGACAGAGTACGTAAAAGAAAAAAAGAGAAAAGAAATTTTCCCGCATGAGGGCTCGAACCCGACCAAAAGGACTTTGGAAGCGGATACCATACCACTGCGCCAACCGTTTGAATGACGAAGGTCTTGATTTACTTATTTGATTTATTCTTGGATATTTGCCACCAAAAATAATGAAAGATAGCTCATTGATACTAGTCTATTATACTCTACATGCATATTTTTAAAGGGAAGTTCCCTACCTCTATGCTCTACAACTAATTATCAAACACTTGCATCTTTGTACCTCCATACCTTCTTACCGAGTTCCCTTCTTGTTCAAGTTGCTTTTATTTTCACAAACTAAGAAACCTTAATTTAACTTTATGCTTAGTTATTGATTAAAATTTCCTGTGATTATAAGTTACCCTCTCTCATATTCCCTCTACGGCCTCATGAGGTAAATAATTGCATTGTGATGCATCCATTTCATATTATTAAAACAACGAAAACATTGGAGCTCTTTTTAAAAGGAGTGAAATCGAAGTAAGCAAAAAGAAGTGTTTTGTAGAATACTAAATATACTCAAAAAGTTTCTTGAGAAACTTGACATTTAAGATACTTGTATATGTTCTTGATACCCATTAACGATAGCTCTCAGTGTTATAACATTGCTTCATTCATAAAAACATTAAAACGGATACTTTAATTGCATTACGAAGAAGTCCAAATGTGACAATTATTATTATTTAAAATTTAGCAGCAGCTAATGCATAAATACATATAACTTTATAAAGTATAATTATAAATACAATTTAAGGATAGACATATGTATAATTTCACATACACCTTTCAATCACACCAGCTAGCTATTAAAAACCTTTTTTCCTAATTTACATTGGGAACCTCCCTAATACCCTTTGGCAGTGGATTATATAATTCCACTTCTTCTAGCATTCTTTTTGCATGTTCTTCTGTTTTGTAAGTTGTCCTTTGCCTATATGTTATGTTCATTTATATCACAGTTTTTTACCAAAAAGCTATCAAAATATATTGGCTAATAATTTTTCAACAACTTATAAAAAAATATATACATTGACATTAAAATATATTCCTCACAACCTCACAAGTAACCCCAACACTGTAAAAAAAATTTCACAGTCATAGATTTACCATAATTTTACACATGCCTCATTTCTATGTAATTTATTAGATTTTTATTAAAATGCTTTAGACCACTGTTTAACTAAATCATTATTAAATGAAAATACCTTTTATTTGTAACTACGTTTAAAGTAAGGACCTCAGTTAAACAATAGCAAAAAATCAACCTTATCAATGAATTTGTCTCCTTAAAAATGTGTATTGTTTGAATAAGGATGTGATTTCTCAGCATGTTTATACAGCCAGCATTATTGAATGATGTCTTTCATTTTTATTTCTAGATAAACAATTCAATTATCTCTTCCATGATATGAAAGCCGCTGTTGAAATATTTATGTTGTCAAGCTGCAAATGAGACCATCAATAAGACAGAAATACAGTTGAAAAGAACTTATGTTTATAAATGATTCAATGAATCAGCATAGGATGCAGTCCATTATGAATCAGAAAAAATATTTAGTTTTTCAAGTTCCAACAGCCCCTACATTTTTGGGATTAATAAAATATATCTAATCCATTGATAACTTTGGATTCTCATGGTTATTAGTCATATATTGTAAAAATTTTCCCAAGCAGTTTATTATCCCACAAGCAAATCAAAAAGCTGGTTTTTATAGCAATAAGTCTAAGAAGATAAGAATCATTTCTGTTTGCTGATCCAGAGACAAACAGAGACCCCTTTTTGTTGCATCTTCAGGTCTTATTGAAAAACATGTTTTTCAGATGAAGAGAGACTGTTTACAGCTGCAGAATTAAAAGCTATTGCTACCCATGAAATGGTTGTCACTTTCTAGAGAAGTAGTAAAGGAAGTAGCAGAGCAAGTTACATGAAATTTATCCAATTCAACATGACACAGAGAAAAAGAGTTTCGCATACATTTTAAAAGATTTCATTTATCCATGAAATACTTTTCCACTTGGCTCAAGTTGCCCATAATTGTCATCTATGGTATATCACGCTCTTGGGAAGAGTTGTTTCCTAATTGCTTTATTATTATTACAGGATTATTCTTAAATATTTACTAGTATATCAGTCATTTACTAGTATAGTATACTAGTTAACTACCAAGTTAACTTAAAGACTTCTTAAGTTAACTTGGTTGGATCTTTACATAATTATTAAGTAATTATGTCATTTATTTCTATTCACTATCATTACATTGAGGGAATGATATGACTCTGTTGAGTTACCTCATTTTCTTGGGATTTGATGGCTCCCCCATGAAGCCAATCACCCCAGAATTTGGAATCACTGGTGATTTCTGAGTGGAAAGAAATTAGCTATTAATTATACATGTGTACCCTTTCTTTGCAGATTCATCAAGTTCTTTAATGAATTAAAAAAATAAATATCTAATAAATATTGAAATGTTTACTTACTTCCCAATCACCCTATTTCTTTTCTGTCATCAGAAAGAGTAGAAATCCATTGGGCATTCATTGGAATAGAGGGCTGTAACATGGCTTCATGGAAACACTGCTTTGGCGTTCAAGTTGCTATAACTACCTCTACTCTTTTCCCTTTTCCAAAGAAATGCACTGCACATAGGACCTGTATAGGTGCCTTAAATTACTTATTATGTCAAGTTTTACCTTGAGTTTCATGGAAATGACTGCGCTCCTCCAGGCTTCCACCATATATGGTTGAAACTCCTCAACTGGCCCCATTTCTTTGGTCCAGTGATGGATCTCCTTTTAATATCTTCATTGACAGCAAAGGGGTCTTAGGCATCCCAATATTCTGCTGTCTATTTCAGTTTAATCTGATATACTACACACTCTCTCTCTTTCTTTGTCCTCTTCTTATAAAATGGATAGCCTGAAGCTATCTATAACTTAAATGTTTAATTATAATCCTATAAATGCCATCAAGGATGGGCATATATATACCACATTAGACACAATAGTATTTAAGTATAAAATTGGGTTTGCATTGCCAAGAGCAGCAAAATTTTCAGCCTTTGACTTACCAAGCTAAAATCTAAAGAAAATCTCTTTGATTGGTGCTAATATGGAAGTCCTCCAAGCAACACTGCTGCCACAATGATATTTATTGCATAAAATTTACATTCAATCATCAGTCAATTAAACAGTAATTATACAGATTCACAGAAAAACAAATCCAGCCAAAACTTACTATTAGACTGATTTAAAAACTATGGGAAGCCTGTGACTCAAATGGCTGGTTATCTCACCATTGACAATTAGGTAATACATAATATACAACTAGTGAGTAAATTCAATAATGACGCATCACAGAACGGGGTTTTTGCTCAAGACCACAATAGAAATTCAATTCATGTATGTAGTCAATTTTCCTCGAATAATTTTTACTTTAATTAAATTGGAAAAAATTTCCTCTGTATTGCTTTGATTCATGCTTATTTTTTAACTAAAGCTGTAACTTTTCTGCATTAAACCTCATTAAATACTGTTTTCCAGGAAGATATTTTTCTCTAGGCATAATATTAAATCTTTTAAGGAGGTTTTTATTATTTTTCTTTTTGAAAAGAAGAACAATTCCCATAAAGTACTCAATATATTTCCTTGGTAGGAGGACAGTTGTTAGCACTGGAAAACTTTTTCTGCAGTTCCTCTGGGAATAAGGAGAGAAGATAAGAAGACTTAAAGCACAACTCTTTTCAACACTTTTATTGAAGGTTTAAAACGTACACTTTATTACAGCAATTGCTAAGGAAATTTTCAAAGTTGAACTGATCAAGTTTTCAATTAAAATACTTACACCTTTATCCTGCCCACTATTTTTGGTACAGAAGTTTTCACCTGATAGAGACCTATCTCTAAAGTTAACATTATAGTTAAAATATTCCCAAGTCACTGGACTTCTATCAGCTCTATCACTGCAGCCAATGGCCAAGTTTAACTTATGGCCACACTCAGAAATTACAACTCCGATTTCAGAATACAGCCAGAAATTAACTCTAGGCACACTGAAAACTCGAAAAGATAAAGAAATATAACAGAGAAAACTGTTTCCAAAAGGATAAAAAAATAGAGCAATTGACTTAGAAAAATTTGAGAAACACAACTTTAAATCGCTAAATGATATAAATTTTCAATTAGAATTCAAAGAGGCAAAAGTTTAAACAAATGACCTTGGGGACTTCATAATTAACTTAAGGAATAATTTTTAGTATGTCCAATAGCCAGAAATTACAGTAAAACATGTTTAAGATGAAGTTATCCCACTCTTAATTCTCCCAATCCCTTTCACATGAAAAACATGGTGAAAATACTGCTTAAGATATGGACCAATCCTATTCCCAGATGCACTGCAACCCATTTTAGCCAATCGTTTGCCAAATTCGGTAGACTTAATTTTTTACTCTTTGCCTTATCTCTAAAATAATTGCTTTTGTTTTTCTTCTTTGGAATGACTACCTTTGTGAGAATAAAATTAAGATATTGAAAATGAGAACAATCTCACTGTCAGAGCTAATATGAACTCTGTGAGTGAGACATTCTGAATCACTTTTGTCTTAAGATCATACCAGAACGCTAGACTCCAAATTTCCTTGGAGGTATTTTCTTCTGTTGCAATCTGATGCTATAAAATATCTGTGGTGCCATCTCTCTAAAAAATATTTTTCTTGCCTAATTGTCTGTAGTGAAAACTGCTTCATTGTCGAGTGTGAAGAGAAAAATAGATTTTATACAATAAAATAAATTTTCACTTGACTCGAGTCATTCAACTTAAGATGCAGTTTTTGCTTGGTCCCCTCAGAAACATCTTAACCTAACTTTACTATATTTTGATGTTCTCAAAAACCTACACACTTAACTTTTAAATGTCTGTATTACAACAGTAATACATGCATAAATCAAATATGAAGTTTACAGAATAACTTCATAATTTTAACAGAATCTGAATTGTTGAAAAATTGTTTCAGTATAAAGTTAAAGTTTAATTTTCAATTAAGATTCAGAATGAAATACTAGAGGAAATGTTCCTAAGCTGAGATTTAAATTCCAAGTTTCCATTATAAAAATGAAGTATATATTTTAAAAAACAGAAACAGACTGAGAGTTCACCTTACAATTAAACAACTTCCATTGAACCTTGAGAAGAGAGTTCATGAATTTTGTTATAAAATTTTTAATTTTCCTTAATATTTACTACTTAATATAGAGAAAAAATAATCATTCTACCACTCCCCCTGATAATACAATAATAACTTTTGCTAAAAGAAAATTAAATGCAAATAAATATGTTATTAAAAAGTGAAATTCTTGAAAAAATATTACACTATTAATTTGCATGTGTATGAAAGTTAGCAGTGTAACAATAGACAATTAAATGCAATGGACATAAATCATGGAAATAAAAAGTAAGGAATTTGTCAGCTTTATGTAGAAGTTTGCATAAAGCTCCATGTTAGCAATAAATATCAAACAAGCAATTAAATAATGAGATAGCCAGTTTCTCTAGAAAATACCAAAACAGAAAAAGCATTTGGTGTAATAGAATCTATTACAATAATAAAAAGGACTGACTAAACTAACATTTCATATTACAAAGCTGCTATCATCTCAAGAGAATATTTAGATTCTGAAGAGGCCAACTAGCAGTCATGTCGCTTATTTCATTTCTGTTCATCTTTCATTAACAAAATCAAAACTTTTGTAATCATAGCTAAGAAAATATGTAATATCCAGGAAACACAGAACTTTTCCTTCCATGGCTTCATTTCTCAGTGTCATTTAAATATCTTTCAGTTTAAATATTGCAGCAACCTGTGACTGAACCAAAATCTGAGAATAAAAAGAAGAAAAACAATAATTTGGTAGATTTAAAACTGAAATTGAATATGGTTGGTTGAAAAATATCAGGACTCTATCAAAATTGTGAATTTATGTTGATCCAGAGAAAAAAAACTGGAATAAAAGTTGCAGTTCGTGCCCTGTTTCATATATTCTAAGGACAGAGGTGTAAATACATTTTCTGTTAAACCAGCCAGAAAATTTCTAATTCCATAAATATTCAAAGCATGAAAAAAGTGGCAAAAATACTAAATTGATTGAGGAAAGAATCAATGTTTCCAAAACATTTCTAACTGGAAAGAAGATTATCTCCAAAGCCAGAAAACATCATGACTCAAACAACCTTAAAACCTTGACAAGCAGCAACAAAATTATTTACAGATAAATTAAAAGAAAGCCATTCTGTAAATCAGTATATTTAAGAGTCTGAAGAAAAGAATTCAAGCATGAAATGATGTTATGAAAACTCAAAAACTATGAACACTATTTAATCCCCAAATAATGATTAAAATTAAATATTGTTTCTCAAGCTTTCATTTTGTATCATCATCTGGAGTTCTGCCTGTTGGCAGCTCCCATACACCACAACTGTTTATCCTTGCATCCTCCTCTCTTCACCTCGTCTATTAATTACAGGTTTCTTCTTCCTCTTCTCTTTATACCATTCCTTCAATTGCAGTAGTTAAAATCCCTCTTACAATATGTCCAATCCAGATTCCTCTTTTGTATTGTGCGGAGTAATGTTTTTTTTCCTCTCCAACTCTTCTTAGCACCTCATCATTTCTTATTCTATCCACTCATTTTACTCTCTCCATCTTCCTCCACATTTCAAAAGCATCAATCTTATTCTTTTCTTCCCATTGTTTCGCATCCATATAACATAATGCTCCATACATAGGCTAAATAAATTTAAGTTAATATGTTATTTATTTAAAGCAAAACATGAGCAAAGCCCAAATACAGAAAGATACAAAGATTAGTGACAGATAAGCATGAAACCATAAAGTAAGTTATTATATGTTTTGTTAATAATGAAATGAAATAATAGTTTTAAAACATTACAAATATAAATGAAATGCTTGAACAGAAATCATATGATACAATGAATATAAAATCATGTAATAAGTGAATAATAAAAATTATAATCATATTATGATGAAATTGTAAAAAGAAAGTCTTAATACTTATAATTTTTTAGGTTTAATTTGGACAGTGCTTATGTTAATTGTGATGTTCCCTTGTTTTCAAATTTTGAAGTACTGCAAATTAAATCCTTTAGTTGATTTACTTTTTATACTGTATTCATTAAATTATTTTACTACAGCACACTACCTTACTATCATAATATTAGATATATATTTATAAGAAATATAGGGCTTAACTAACTATCCTATGATTCTTATCAATTTTGTATTTAAACAAAGGCAATATCAGTACATTCAATAAACTGCCAAAAATAAAATAATGAAACAAAAGGGTTATCTTAATTGGAAAACATTTGGTAGAAAATAAACAATATATATGCAAGACAGGATTTTCTATACTTTGGAAATGTGTACTACCAAAACTATTCAATTAATTATATCTTTATGTCCGCTTCTTACTGAACAAAAGGTTAAAAGAATCCCCTCTTCATAATAGCCAACTAAGTTCAAAAATTTTATAAATGAAAATAATTTAAAGGCTAATTAGAAAAGGCATGAAATGAATGCATTGTTATAATTTAAAAGCATGAATAATCATGCCTTTAAAAAATTCATAACAGCATTACTCAGCAAAAATTTCCACCAATAATTACATCCTCTAGAATTAAAACATTGCAATAATAAATCTACAATAAACAATAGAGCAGATACGATTACTGCTATAAAGCTTTGGGGAAATTTCATGCATTACCGCTAAAATTACTGTAAAATAACAATAAAAATTGGCTAAGTAGCGGTGAAAAACTAACCTCTGCGCTGCATTTCACATTAAGCAGACTTTACATGAAACGTGGGGGTAAAAATGTAAGAGTATAAGTCGAAAATTAGAATCCAATTCCAATTGAAGAATGTGAAGATCAGGGAAAAAGTTAATAATATTAATATAGAAAGTTCAATATAGAAAGCTAGAGGGAAATCATTTTTTGAAAAAAAGCTAGTCTCATGCATTTCTGTCATTTTGATTGACTTTAAACAATGTTTGATGAGAGTGAAAGTCACTTAGAAAGTAAATTACTTACGTGTGAAAGATAAATTAACTGGCAGAATAAGCTGATAACTTAAATTATCAAAAAATTGTCTCAGAAATCAGAATTCATGACTATAAATGGTAATAGGCAATGAGAGGTATCATCAAAGCGCAAAATTAAGGCTGATATTGATAAATTAGAAAATCAGCTGGTAATGTTTGAGCGGAAAATTCCGATGAATATGATTACGGTCACTTGACCTTAGAAATGATGTAAAAAATTTATAGTGTGGAGTTCATACGTAAATACAATGATGTGATACGGAGGAAAATTATAATGACAAATGTCTCACCCAAGAATGTTTTCGCTACAGAAGATTATCCAAACATTAACAAATTATCTACCCGAGGGGGAAACAGGCAACTTTCATAGAAGTTTAAACGTACTTTCTTAAAGAAAATTACTCAATATACACCAAAATTATCCAAAAACAGTGCATTCTTCTAAAATTTTTATACAGAAAACAACTTACTCTTACACAATATCCATCCAATTCTAGCATTCAGGTCATGGTTTCCCAGGACTTACCGAAGACGTGGATCTACTAACCACTCGCATCATATACAACAGACATTTCCTTTCTTTAAAACACTGTATTATTCACAAACAAGAACTGGCTATGGCATCATGGTATGAAATAGTGAAACTTCCTTCAACAACTTCTCAATTACTTTCTTCTTACAACTTCCAGAACAGCAAGGTCCCTTAGTGACGGGCAACACACAGCTTAAAAGCAAAAACATTCATCAAAACTAAACTTGAAAGACTGATCAACTTAATAAAAGCTACTTTACCGAACATCTAAAACTATGTATTTTAATTTAATTAGGTTCTCTTAAACCTCAACTGTGTCTTTCCTTTCAACTCAGCATTAAGATTTCAACTAATGCAAAAAGGTATTTTGCTTACATGAAATAACGACACTTACATCGAGATCTTAAATTTCATAATTCAGTATATTAGTTTAAACTTGGAATCCCGAATAATAAAGCTTCATTGTGTACTCAACACATGGTGAAGCCTAATCGATACACAAGCTCTCAGAATAAACCACAAAGATTCAGATAGATTTTAGTGCTTTCCGAAATTGTTCATCATGTTAACAAATACGATTCTTTAACGAAACAATCAATTGTATTTTCCTAAATGTGTATATAAAACAAGTATCTCGCAGCAATATTACCTCTCCAGGTCAGGAACAACACCATCACATGGTGCATAATTCCCGCATACTGGAAAAATATAGTGTTCGCTGGTCCTATGGGTAACAGCTGAGGAGCAATAAATGTCCAAGGCGCGAAACACAGACCAATCAAAACCTAACAAAATTATTTGTAATACTTTTGTATAGCAGGTTTTGCTGTCTTTACAGATCACAGTATGATTCTGTAAGTATTACTTCTCATCATGCAATCTGACTAATTCCTTTGAAAATCACCTATCAGATCATTCAAAGTAAATCAATTCTGCTTCTTCCTATCCTGAAGATAATGTTTCTTTCTAAATGCCTTAGAAATTCAGGGTGATGAATGAAATCCATATCCAACCATACTCTTCACTTATCATGATAGCTTCCATAGTTTCTAGTTTATTTCTTCCCAACTTCTTAGTGACTGACTCTTTTGTATGAGATGACCTATAACACTAAGATTTGCTAAGATACCTCATTTAGTAAGGGTAACATTTTTTGTATGAAGCAAACGAAATTCCTTGAAGTTTTATGTAACATTTCATTTTAAGGAATTTTTGTTTATTAGTTAGTAAATAACATAGTCAAAGGAATGATTAAGTTGGAGTTGTTGGGTAGGCAGTGCTTTTAAGTAAGGTTTTGTAAAAACAAAAATAGTTAGAAACAATTTTACTAAATCTATTTCATGAATTTGTTCGTATATTCATTCCATATTGATCTGTGATTATAACAGCGCTATTAATTAATTGATAAATTCTGGACAAAGGAAGGGAATTCATTTCTATTTCTGAGAAGAAATTTATCTTTGTCAGCTATTATATCATTTTATGGTGTAAAAAAGATATGAAGCACCTATTCAATGTTTTCAAAGTACACCACTGTTTCAGATGGTGAGACAGAAACCAGTTCCAAACATTTCATTTTGTCATTGACTCTATTAGTTGTTATTAGTCAATCTTGAAATTTCTAGCAATCAGTTTTGCATTGTTGACTTCCTTGTCCAGCAGAATTAGTAATTTTACCTCAGCATCATAATGTTATGTTATGAAGTAAGTCACAATCATTGTATTTTTGAGCTGTTGATATTTCAGAAGCTTTCCCTAAAGGGAAAGTTTTCTCATTTAACCTTAGATCAATAGTTATGGAAAGAATTGGCACTAGGCATGTCCTTTTTCAAGAACATGAGGCTGTGAATAATAAAATTTCCTCCTACATGTGTCTTCCAATTTTTTGAAGTCTCGGTATGATTCTAGCTATAGTATTGCTTTACAGGCCATGAAAATTTTCAAACCACAAGGCTTACCTTGAGTATGAGAGCCCTCCTAGAATCGTTAGCTTCATCTCTTCTCTGAATTTTTCACTTTTAATGTTGTCTACTAAAACCTTGCAAGATTATAAAAATATTCCTATCATGCATAGCACTACACTATTCTAAGTGTAACTGTTTTTTCTTCATTAAATAGGCCACTATTACATTTGAAGTGCTTAAGTTATTTTGAGGACAGCTCTATAGGATATTTATTAATATACAGTCTGTCTTTCAACATCACATGAGATATGGAATTTGACACTCCCCAAAAAGTTTAGAATTGATCACAAGTAAATTTAATATACTATGATTGGAGCTCAGTGTGACTTAAATATTTTCCATGTTATTTTTGTTTTCTGGAATGCTTCATAGCAAATAAAATGTGAGGAAAAGGGCAAAAGTTTGACTAGCAGAATCCTTTCTTTTTAATTAAAATTACTGTGAAATTATCCACAGAATGCAATCATTCAATCCTATGAACTGAGTTAAGTCTATCCTAGGATATTATCTTATGTCAAATCTATCTTAGAATAGACTATCATAAACGTTTGAAATTCTTGATCATAAGGAAAAATACTTCATGAGATATAGATGTATGTACACATAATTAGATTAAAATAAAATAGCTAAAACATGTTTTTAGGATTATTGGTCAAAATAAGTATCAAACCTTAAATGTTGAATTTTAATCCTAGAAAGCTAATTAATATTTATGCTATCTGCTGATTTTCCATTTTTCTTCTTTCATCCAAAAATGGTATCAGTGATTTTATAATGTGCATAAAAAAGGATGACTTCACCTTGTCAGATGCAATGGGAGTGAATTTATACAATCCCAGACCTCAGGCAAAGCCATTCCCGGTAAACTTGATCTACAAAAATGTATAGTTAATAGTGTAATAAACCAATTAATGCCAATATAATCATTAAAACTTGGAAAAATTTAATAAAATATATTGATATGTTGAAGCCATGAGTCAAATTTTCAATCTGCCTCTATCAGGTTTAAAGTATTTAATCTTTTTTTATTTTGAGCCATCTCATGATGAATAAATTATTTAGTTCATATCAGCTAAGTATTCTTGACCAGATCGAAGTGCTTATTTCAGAATTGAAGTGTGCAGTGAGTTTACCTATAATTTCTGAAGATTTTGTTGGAAACACTTCAGAATGAAGAGGCTCTATTTTCCTTTCATTCAATGGTTCTCCATGACAAATTTCCATCATTCCTGATAAGAGGGGAATTTCTGCTATTTGGTTTCATTTCGGAACAATCCATTTCTGCAGACAACAGGCCCTCTTGGAAACAATACTATTACAGTTTACCTAACTCCCACTTCATTATCAGCCTAAGAATGATCAATGCCTTAGGTGATTTGACCTTAAACCATCTCTGGAAACTGATTCAACCTACCAAACCATCCCTGCTATAAAACTTACTAATAATAATTGGGTCTCATTTATCACCCAAGTGATTTAGTGTTTTATAGCCTAACTCAAAGACTGATTAAGTAGAGCTCTGAAAAGGAGATGAATATTTGCATTTCAGCACACACTGACAGCTGCTGATGCAACAAGATGGCAAAGCTAGTTTAAGCAATAGCACTCTTTTGCATGTGAGCTATCACCATGGGAAAAGCAACCAATGTAGTTTTGAGTTCAATTTCAAATTTTGATTAAATATTTCATGATCTAACATTGATTTGATTGAAGTTATATTCTTGCCGTAAAGAGGGGTTTTGTAGTACCTCTAAGTATAATGATCTTCTACTACTGTAGCAGATAGATAGATAGGAACTGGTTCTGTAAACTCAGGTGATTCTAAGAACAGGTTTGCGTGAACTGATGCAAAACAATGAATCCCATTACTGCCATGTTAATGTAACATTAATGTTCTCAAAGAGGCTCTCATGCTGCTGAAAAATAGATGGTTAAGAAAGGAAGTAAACTAGTAAATAATATTAAATGATTTGTATTTGAAAACACAATGCATTTTAATATAAAATAGTGTTATGTGATTGCTAACAATTAAACACACATTTTATATTAAAAACAACACAGAATGTTACAGAGGGAATACTGCACCAAGTGAGGTTTCATGAGGGAAGTCACTAAATAGATGTGACCCCAAAAATGCACACTTGGAGTACTTTCTAAGGTGACTGGTTTGAATTTAGAAGCCCCAATCCCACAAAATATTCTAAGTTATATGTGCAAAATGCTCACAAAATGACTAGAACAAACACGTCCCACAAAGGGAGGACTGAGCTGAGAGGCATTATGGTAATTTAATGAGTATTAATGGAATTTTATGATATTAGTGAAATTAGAGGAGTTCAAGGCTTTGTGCTTGAATTGGCAGCTGTTTTTGAATTGTTCCAATTACAGAAGATGAGATATCATAATTTCAGCTTCTTCTTCAAGCATTTTGCGACTCATATAAATATCTGGTTCTTAAACCACAAGACTCCAATTTGGTAGGCAAATAGAAATTTCAAATGAAATAAAAAATCATACTATCCAAAACTCTTGAAACCATGGAAATGGAATAAACATTTTCTACAAGAAGACCTCTACAGAAAACGCATGATACCTTGTACAGTCATAGAAACACTCACACATAAAAATCAAGTCAACCACACATCAATAGAGTCACTCCTTTTAATCCAAAGTGTCACTTCTTTAAAAAATTTTCTCCAGATGTCAATATGTTACTTTTTTGAACTCTGAGGAGCATAAACATTTCTGAGACTTTTGAAATGTCTCTTACCTCTGCAATGAGATTGGTCCTCCATGATTTGTATTACATTGCCAGCAATACAATCTGTTGGAATATTCATACAGTATATACCTAAATTATATATTTGTACATAACGTAGCCATTTAATTAGGTTGGTTAACACTCTTTTTGTGGTGGCCATATATACCCAGTGAATAAGTTATTAAGTACATTAAGTCTGATGACAATAAAAATAATGCATTTTTCTTTGCCTTAAACTGAAAATTTACCAAATTATAATAAAATAAAAATAGAGATTCTTTAAGAGATAAAGCACTATCACACTTGAAAATCAATGAACCACTTCTTTTGAAATTCCTCTGGAAAAAATAATATCATTGGCTGATAGTTGATCCATACATAGGAAAAGTTGCAAAGTAATGCTGTTTAAGAAATGATTAGCACAAGCAATATATGCTACACAAGTACATAAATTTTCAAATAATAATTACATGAAGAAAGCAAAGTTTTCACAGGAACATCATGAATTGTGCTTGTAACAATGGAAACTATGGTAAATCTTGTACATAGAAATGCATTTTGTAAGATCTTTGTCATTTGATAAAGAACAAGGCACCAGAATTTAAGGAGACAAACATATATCAACAATTATTCAACTAATACCAATTGTTCAGCTTCATGTTAGGAATTTCCCAGATTGCTTCAGACAGGGATAAATTAATGCGATAGCCAATTTAGGCAATATCCACATAAATTACTACTTTTGGAAAGTTTGTAATGAAAAATGAATGAAATATTCATTAATGATGATGGACAACAATTACCACTGTTAGAGGTGAACTAATGAGTATAACACCACATGAATGAATATATAATTTATAAGACAATTTTACATCTTATGCCTCATAAACTTGACTTTGACATGTATCAACCAATGCTTGGCTCCAATTTTTCTCAACTTTCAGACTTTCACATAGGAGTAATTGTGACAGCAAATGATGCTCATCACCAACATACGGAATGGCTAATTGTCTATTCAGGAGTTTAACTCAGCCCTGTAACAAGAAAAAATATTGTATTATAAAATGTCTTTCCATTATAGTACTATATATACTTGGAAAGTCATTGAATGTACTTTCAGTAAAAATAATAATGAAAGATTTAATTAATATTTTATACAATTGTTACAGAATATATTTCTTAATTTGTCACATAATCACTATATATATATATATATATATATATATTTGTTAATTAGTCACATAATAATTGATTGTCATAAACTATGAACTCAATGCAGATGATGAGTTTTTCAGATCTTCAGACCAGTTATGGTATATTGTGCAAGAATGTTTCTTGTCAAAAAATAGTTCTCAATATGGAATGAAATCGGAGGTGTTAACATAGCACATTTGCCAGTTACAAATGTAAAATAGAGTCATCTGTGAGCAGAAACCCAGTATTGAAGCACTCAGAATATTACAGTAGCCAAACGAAGATGATAATGTACAACAGTCCACCACAGAGTGATGGTTCAGAGTCCAAGGAGAGCCACATTTGGTAACAAAATAGGATAGTTTACAGTGAACCATGGACAATGATCTGCTGTCATTGTTTGATATGATATAATGGATGCCAGATATTGAGCATATTTCATACAACTCTATGTTGGTTACTTTGAAAAAAACATCATGAATCTGAATGCTACCATTAGTAATACATTTATAAAAAATATGTTACACATCTTTTGACTAGCTTGCTTAACAAGATTTTGGATGCGCTCATGATAGGAGTCTACAATCATAAAATTGAACTTTCATCATACAGCCTCTCACAGTTCTATCTTCAGTATGACTTGGATTACCTTTATATCCACAGAGACTACAAAGTTTCATCTAAAACGGAATGCAAATTTTATGAGAGAGTACTGTGCAAATTTTGTCTACTACAATTACTCACATTGTGAAGGCTCTGCTAGAATATTTTGAGTGAAACATTTAGAATCACTCTCTGGAGAGCATCAATATGGGGAGTAAGGGAAAGGGAGCTTGTTACAACTTGGTGCCAATAACATGTCTGAAATGATTGCTGAACTGATGAATATTTCAACATGACAAGGAAAAACCAGGCCACAAACTTCTTTGAAGTAAGTATTCCAAACCTTATTGCAGGAAATGAAAAATACCTGTATAATAGAGCTGAGTATACAAAATAAATGACTAAATGATGTTAAAAACTAACAGAAAGCTCTATAAGAATGGCACAAAATAGAATTTATACTTACTCCAACTTTTATCCCTAATGGTAAACTATAACGACTAATAGATTAATATAATATTCCTAAGCTACTGAATACTCAATTTAAAGACATTATTTTCTAACAAATTTAAGTTTTTCTAACAAATCTGCAATATAAGTGACATTGCACTTTGTTAAGACTTAAACATGAAATAGATGTAATCAATGCAATAATGATATGATACAAAGTTGTGAGAATTATGAAGGATAACTGTATAGTTTGCAGCTTTTATTAACTTAAGTATGAATTCAAAGTTTCAACAGCTGTAAGCGTACCTGAGTGTTTTATAACGTTCCTTTTCATGGTTATTTTCTGGAGGCTCACATTCAAATGATGCCAATGCCAGTGCTGGAATAAAATAATGAATGATTAAGACTATTTTTGAGAAAAAGTAAATGTTTTGGTGAAAATATTGATTCATAGCATTATATTAAATGTGGATATATATTAATGTTGAGCATATTGTTCAAAATTGGGAGATGCTGGCTTAAGAAGTTCTTCTGGCCTTGGAGATAAAATGCTCAGGATGCTAGTCTATTAACAGGCAACTCCCATTTAGGAATCCTTGTTGGGGTATACATATTCTTATAACTTAAATGGTCAATTGTAACAGCAATCTCCTTAGATTAAATATTCCCACTAAAAAGTCATCATCATCTACTGTATTGATAAATTAAACATGAAATTATGTAATCTATTCTTTAATACAAATATTAAGAATTTAATTATATAATATACAATCACAATACATTCAGAACTAAATATTATTAGATTTATCATTAGAGTTAAAAATTCTTTTCAATGACCATGATAACTTAAACATATTACCATGTTTTCGAAGAGTTTGTCTAAAATATTAAGTGCCTTAATATGCTATGAATGAAAATATATAGTTCATCATTCCAGATGTCCAAAAGCTTGATATCAGGAAGATATTTAAAGCTTCTTGTTTACATAAATCACGCATATATTTAAATCAGGATTTTAAATAAGACTTACCATTCTCTGTCAAAACTGGGCTGGCTTGAAGGAAGGTTATTACTTTTGGGTTCTTTTCAAAAGGGCAGGTTACTTGTTTCCAAGTAATGAATTCGGTCACTTGTTTTGCTAGCTGCCAAAACTTTTCAAAGTTGATGTGACCATTAGGAAGTCTGCAGAAGAGGATTACAATGCTTGGTAAAGAGGTATTCTGAAGAACAATATTTTCAAAATCACTTACAGAGGCCAGAGTCAAAACATAAGGTCAGTTTTCTCAAAAGAAGTATTTGGTAAGTATATCTGTTAAGTAATTTCTTGGCATTCTTGATCACTAACTGTTCTTATCCATGATTTAATTAAAGAGGTCAATGTAAAGTATCCATAATTAAATGCTTAATAAGGTAGACAGACAGTAAAACTGGCCAAAAAAATAAAAATTACATTTATCTACGTGTAACACAAACTTATATTGCTAACTTTTAGGAACAAAACCTTTTTTTCACTTTGTAGGCATATACTACTTTTATAATTAGGTAAAATGAATTAGCTTCTATTTATTTTATTAATGTAGTTATAAAGAAGAATATAAGAAGATTCATATAAAAAGAGAAATGATATTTTATGATTGTTATGATCATAAATGTAGGATTCTTCTTATAATTCTCTGGATTAGGTTTTACAGATAATAAATTTTAAAGATGATCATTGGGGGTCAGTTGTATGCATCGTATAGAAGCAAGAGGGTAGTAAAAAGTTTCAGAAACAATGCTTTAGTTGACTTGTATGTCACTTGGTCAAGAAAAGATTCAAAGAGGAAGGCAATTGATATGCATAAAGTTACTTACTTGTTAGAGCAGCCCTCGTTGAGGAAGTACAGGTCCTTTACAAGGAGAGAAAAGAAGGGAATGACTATTCGTTGCCTCTCATCTGTTGCCCCAGCTGACCTCCACATAGCAGCTTTGAGAGTGGAGCGATAGCTGCTGAAGTTAGATGAAGGATCCATCTGATGCTCAAGGATGGAGAACTTTGCTGATGGTACTTTGCTCCACTGTGAAAAGGAAAGAATTTGATTTATTTGAGAACTGAACCATGCCCAAAATCATTGAAGGTCAGTAGGATGAGGATACATTGATAAAGTTAAATTATTCTCTGATGTAATAATTTTTACCACAGGAAGATGTACTCTGAGATACCTGGTGGAATACAATGTGGTAATGTCAAATTACATATGTATGTTAATTCAACAATTTTATAAATAAATGAAGCAGACTGCATTATTCTTGAAGCAAAGAATGCTAGCTATATGTATAAAAGATTATAAATGAGACAGTCTTGCATCCTTATGTACAGTGTGTATATGATAAAATATCATGTATTTGACTAAGAGAGCCACAGTTCTTGACCATGCCACATTTAGTAAAAAGCATAAAAGCAAGTTACCAATTCAAGGGAAGAAAATGATCATATTTTGATATAATTTAATGCAAGAGGAAAATTTATTACCAAGATGTAATAATCTTCACTCAGCTTGTTGAGATGCAATAATTTAGCTGGTGTGTTTGTATTCTCAAAACATAGCTTTTCTACCATCAAGAAGACAAGTGAAATGTAATGTTGAATGTAATGGAATCCATGAACTTACGGTTTTTTTCAGCCTTGAAATTGGTGACATATTCAATCCTGCTATTATGGCCATGAGAGAATTGAAGTTTCCAATGTTGAAACACTCCCTTGCTGTTTCAATCCAGTACTCCATAACCTTCACACGCTGTTTCTTTTTTACATGCTGAAAAGTACAACAGATCTCCTTATCACTACTTTGATTTAAGGAAATTTCTGGAATTCTAATGGAATATAGCATGTGCTTAAGAGGAGCTTATCTATTTTCATATGGGTTTATTCTCTAGATCATTTCTTGAAAAATCAGCCCTTGACAAATCTTGTGCATAAAATGATATTATTTTTAGAAGTAATAATAAGCTGGTTCACATGATTAAATCCTGATGCTGGTTTATGCTGGGAAACTATTATTAAACATTTGTTTGAAGACACATTGTTGTGTGAGTGTTGATCAACAAGTGTTGATTGTTATTAGTTAATATAAAAAAGACTTCCATAGTTTGAGTAGTACATCTTACTCTTTGTATCTTAGTATACTCATTTATCAACACTCATAACAGAAGCAATATTTTTACAACTTTCAATAACTAAAATAAGAAATACGAGGTCTGTTCAAAAAGTTCCCGAACTTTTTTTATAGTGTGCCTCCAGTTGGTTATTTTTTTATCTGCCTATAGGCGTTGTATCCGCGAAAGCTTCCCAAATAACTACCTTCAATCACTTTGTCGATATCTTGATTTGTTCATTAGTTACGGATGTTTATGTGAACAGGTGATCGTAGAGTGCGGCGAAAAATCGGATCCGCGGAAATGAGCTCTTTGAAGGAGCTGCGTTCTTCTGTAAAATTCTGCGTGAAACTGGGCAAATCTTTCACGGAAACTTTTTATTTGATTACAGAGACTATTGGTGAGCATGCTATGAAACGTACCGCGTGTTATGAGTGGTTTATACGGTTCAAAAACAGACGAAGACGACGAGCGTTCCGGAAGTCCAAAGATGACCCCCACATCGAAAAAGTGAACGATCTCGTTAGTGCAAATCGACGTTTGAATGTCAGGGAGCTTGCAGAAGAGTGTGGCATCCCGATTGATTCTGCTACGAAATCCTAACTAAAAAAATTGAGGAAGCATCGAGTCATGCCCAAATTCGTGCCTCGCCTGATGATGGCAGACCGGGAGCAACACGAGTAACTCGTGAATTTTTAGCCAAAAACAAGACCACTGTGCTTCTATAACCACCCTATTCACTAGGCCTGGCTCCATGTGACTTATTACTATGCCCAAAGCTAAAAACCCCGCTCAAAGGAAAAAGATTTGCCGCCATTCGAGAAATAAAGAAAAATTCGACGGAGGAGCTTATGAACAATCCGAAAGAAGCGTCCCAAGACTGTTTTAAATAGTGGAAATACCGTTGGGATCAGTGTATACATTAGGGTGGGGAGTACTTTGAAGGAGACCCGAAGCAATAATGTTTAAGTGAATTATTTGTGTTGTAATAAATAAAGTTCGGGAACTTTTTGAACAGCCCTCGTAGACCTAATTTGATAGATTTCCTTCTATAAGAATTATTTTTCCTGTTGTGACAGCTGAGGTTTTTCTGAGGTGAATTTTTCCACATTCTTCCTCAATATTTCATACTATCAATCAAAACCAAGACCAATTTTACCAAAGGTGAATGAACTTCCCACTAGGCTACCCAGGACCTACCTTACATGTTAAAATCAAACATAAATAGAACGTTTCATAGTATGCTTAAAAAAAGTTATACACCAAAATGTAACAGAGTAAAAGTACTATATGCAACAGACATTTTATTTCTTAAACTGAAAACATATAAGGGAGTATTTTACATACAGTAAGAATTACACATTATGTACGTCTCTAAAATTAGCAACTTGGAGGGTAAAAGCATAAGGTGAGGAGCTGATAGAGATCCAAACACCAAATTCATGACATTATAACCGCTTCTGGAAAAATAGCACAGGTCCTCATAGATGGATCAAACAAGTGAGGCAATTATGTATTCTAACTCTGATAGCTGCTAAGTCTGGAAAAAGAGATATAGACTGAAAAATGCTTACCAAAATGAAGATTGAGGTAAACATTACTGTCCCAGATCCCAGAAAATACATTTTTCAAATTATTTAAATAAATAATTTTGTATTACCAGCAATCCTGGCAATTTCAAATGTCTATGTTTCTACAAAAATACTATTTTTGTATTGAAAATCTATAGACATCAGACCAGCTGATGTCATGACAACTATCTTCAATGCATTGGTCTCTGAGGAACTACTAAGTATATGGAAATCTTTCTATATTAGAGATCTATCAATTTAGAAATATATATAGCCAAAATCAAATATATTTTGATCATAACATTTACAAGACAGTTAATTGTATGTTTTGTTGAACACTTTAAAAGGGATTCACCCCCTGATTTTTACATTCATTTTTGATCACACGCGTTTGGATATAAATGTTAAACAAGTTTTACATTAACATAAAAATAAAGTTTTTAAAAACACTTACCTTACAGACTTCTGTGGCAACCAAATAACTTAGACGGTTGAACCATTGAACGTATGATTCAAGATTGCGAGTTTTCTTCATATCCTTGAACGAAGTTTCAAGATTAGGATTTTCTTTAGCAAAGGCTTGGACAAATTCCTCTGGCCCAATGTATGATAACCTCTCTAATTCTATGTGAGTTAATTGCTGGGCAAGTTGTGCAGGGCTCAGACATAGCTCAGTGACATCAGTCTGTGCGAGGAAACAAATACAAATCATTAGAAAAAGAAGAATATTATAATATATCATCAACCTTACTACTAGGTTATACAAGAAGTGAAAAATTGTGACTTGGCCGGGACTCGAACCCGGGTCTCCCACTTTCCGGGCAGGTATTCTAACCATTAAACTACCAGAGTCACGCATTTCTATCTATTTCTATCGTTTGTGTTAACCTTACTACTTCTATTAGAAATGAACTAAGTTCTGTTATTGAGTACAATTAGGAAAATCACCATTATAAATTCATGGTGGGTGATTTTAATGGTTGAGTAAGCCAAGATAAGGTACATGACAGAGTAACAGGAGAATATGGATTGAGTCAGAGAAATGAATTAGGTCACTTCCAGAGAGTGTATATGTGTGTTTATATACATTAATGTACATGAAAAAATATAGCAAAGGAATAAAAAATCCTTATTCTCATTATTTTTTATTGTTACCTTTGCATATTATCATGTTAAAGATTCCAAACTGATTCACAATGGTCATCTTCATATATGTCATTAAGGATGTTTTTTACACACCACTCATATTAACAAATATTTGTTACTACTTCTTGGAAGTAGAAGCTAGAAACTTACAGAGCTGAGGCTGTCGAGGGAGCGTGCAGATGATTCAGCATTGACCCTCTGTAGGAACTCTTCATATTTTTCAAGAGCCGTGAGACGGAGAAGCAAAGCCTGTAGCAGTGCAGATACTTCTCTCCTGACAGATGGATCTATGGCCACACACTTTTGAGTGAGGGAACGAACATGGCCCATGACTCTCTCATCCCTAAAGTCATAAGGGAAGGTTTCTGTCCATTCTGCCAGAAGCTGTACTAGGTGAGGAACAAATTTGCCCAAGCGATCCTACAAAGCACAAAATTCACATTTACATTTATACCTGGTGACTGTGCTTTCAAAGACAAAATAATGTGAATAAGCTCACAAAAAATAAATGAAGCCAATACATACTCTAAAACCATTCTCTAAAGTTATGTTTAAATCCAATGCATGCTGTCACCTTGTGTATTTACATTGGATGTAAACATAACCTCTAAGTGATGTTCAACTTAAATACCATGTTGAAGATCAGTCAATCCGGTATCTAATTGAAACAGCAATTTAGATTAAGGTAAATCGTGCCCGAATTACTTTTCTCCCACATGGCAGGACCAAAATAAGCCAAATTTATTTTATTTCTTATTCATGAAAGGTTCATTCAATTTTCAATCAAAATGTGGATTTTTACTGTAAAGGATCACAGAAATTGAGCATTGCTGAGAAAGAAATTTATTCTTTAAAAATTTCCATTTTCCTCGAAAATTTTTGTCTTGTAAAAACTTACAAAAATACAAAATTTACCAGTAGTCAAAATGTAGAACAATTTTTTAAAACACATTGCAATTTTTATATTTATAAGTTAATATATTGTTTGTTCAGGAGAGTGTTTTAAAGAAGTAATAGAAAACAATTCTACGTTGCAATGCTGTACATTTGATGGGAGTGCGCTCTACACCCCTCTCCTACGGATTGGTATCTTGCAAGAGGATAATATGAACTTCTACATGAAAATAAATCAGAGTCATCTGCTTTCTGAGGGCATATGATCATCACTTTCTCGACCACCTAACCTAGTCTTTAAAGAATTCTGTGCCATGAGCTCGAGATATTCTACCAAAGGCTGCAAAATTCTGCATCTATCAGCAAAAAGAAAGCGATGTGGAGGAATAATTACAAAATTAAAAAAAGCAAAGTAACATATTAATTTAAATAGGAAGTTTAGAGCGGTCGTATAATATAAAGTTCTGAACTTTTATCAAGCGATAATTACAGTTTTAATTATTTTGACATTTGGGCTCCAAAAGAAGAAACTTATATCTAAATTTGCATTCATTCTTTCAAGACAGTGATCTAGGACCATTACTTCTAATTTAATTCTGCAAAAGAAAAATTATCTGCAATCGATCAAAATGGACTAAATGTGCATTTCTTATGAGAGCATTTTCAAGTTGTCCAGACTTGAACCAAGGATACTATGGTAGGAAAATCGATATGTGTTAGGACACTCACCCTCTAATCAATCCTTAAATTTCATATTTCTGTCAGGAAGTGCATGAAATTAATTTCCCTGTATTCTCCCATGTATTTCTTATGGGAGTTATTGACATCTGGTAGATAAATACACACATCTGTGATTATTATGTAAAATAAATATATACACATTGGTAATTATTATATAAGATAATAAGAGACATTCAGGCATTCAAACTTCCAGTGAAGAGTTTCAATTTCTGTAATACAAAAAATATTCCCCTCTTAATACGCAGCAGATTTTAGGGTGTCAGGGTGGAAAACATCCATGCACAATTAACCAAGGCTTCCGAGGGAAGACCCCGGCAGTGAACAACGGTTATCAGTTAACATGATATTTCAGAGGTATCACATGGTATTAAACTCTGCTTAACCCAGAGTCCGCATTTCTAGGCTGCATGCTGTGGTGTCGCAGTTTTACAATTTTCATTAATTTACGCTAATGCAGGAACTTAAAATTCAATTTTAGAAATAAAAGTTGCCACGTGTTTTAAGAAATTAGCTTCTCAAACTGACTACACCAAAATTTTATTATGTCCTTGTAAGGACCTTTTCTGTCAAAGAAATGGTTAGAAAAGAAATATAAAATTGTTTTCTCCATGGTGCGAATATTTTATTATTATTACTGAACCATTTACTGAACGAAAATCGGGTTAACCATTATCAAATGGGAATGAAAACAAATTTGACGCTAGCAGTGCTGTCATCTCTTGAAATTAAATTGTAACTTTTCTTGGATGATTCACCTTAAATATCAACCATCATAATGTTTGTTTGGGTTAAAGAGAATTTTGCAGTTAAAGTCCACTTTAAATGAAGATAATAATACCAGTCCTAATCATGGCTTTATCTCTAGATTCCCTTCTTTATATTTCTCACAGTTTCTTTGTAAATTGACTCTGGCATATTCTGAAATCAGTTTATTTTCAAGCAGAGTATATATAATTTGTATTATAAAGTAAATATCCATTAACTATGTATTATGAAGAAATGATAGGAAAAGTTAATTTAAATTAAGATTAAAGTAAATGTAGAAAGGTGATTCAAAAGGATTACTTATAATTAAAAGTCATTTAAAAACAGTGTCTTAGCATAGTGCCAAGGGATTTATTTGGAGAAATTACAAACAGTAAAATTATACTTCCACCAAGGTAAGCTCAATATAGTGAGCTTAATTTTATAGGTTATCAAAAATTTGTTATGGCAGCATTCAATTTGAGAATAAATTGTATCCACCAATAATAGGCAACAAGAAATTTGTTTCTGATTATATTTTTTGCCTACCACAAGCTGAAGGGATACAGATGAATCACAAACTGAGCAGAGGCTCAACTTCCAAGAGGTGCGACCATTGATTACTAGTAAAAATAATATTAATAATTTTATTTTCACTTACAAATTTCACTAGTCTATATTTTATGTATATTGTTTATCATAGAATACTCCGAGAATACAACTATTCTAGTTCTAATAGCTTTGCTACTTTAACTGGAGAGAGTAATTGCATGAAGTGGGATTATGAAAGTGATTCTTTCATTGACACCCCCTCAGTATTTTCCTGCCTTTCCCCTGAAAATATATCGAAATTTTACCCTGCTTGCATTCCCTGAACCCTGAGAACCACTAGATTTACCTTGGACTGCGCTTTCCGGTCGCCGAGGTGTTGCTGTGCGTCACAGAGGGCGCACACTTCGCCCAGAAGTTTGTGTGGTTTGATGAAGAGGCGTGCGCTCAGGAGGAATGCAAACAGGTATGCGCGGTCCGGATAGTAGTCCGCTGTTGGCACCATGTGCTGCACTAGGGCGTCCAAGGATCCCGACACCAAGTTGCCACCATCTCTGTACACGAGGGACTGAGGAAAAAAGATGAGAAAAGCAGGTCAATCATCAATTTCACACACACGATGGTTTGTGAAGTTGACATCCATCTACAAATGTTGTGTAAAACACTCAAATCGAGCCAATCATAAAAGCTATTGAATTTGAAGGCCAAAACAGAGAAACGGAGACAAATTATAGCTTATCTAATAAATCAGAATCGATAAAATTACTACCAAACAGCATATTGCATTGACCCTGATAATTCTAATGAATTCCCACAATTACACAATTAATATTCAACGAGTCAAGCGGAAAGGTTCCAATTAATAATTAAACCTAAATGAACCAAAATATATATCTAAGATACCAAGCGCAAAATCGAACCTTCCGAGTTTACGCTAATCAGAAAAACATAACAAATCGTAAATAATTCGATGGTTGGATTCACAAATTCCCTTAGCTTGACAAAGAATGAAATCAAATGAAAATAATGGAGTTCCTGAAACTTATGACCATTAAAAACGATCGTTCCTCTTCGTTACCGAAAATACGTTGCTCTCGCCCGGATATACAATTGGTGGTGTCTTGATGTAAAAGTAAACAAGGTTAACAAAGAAATTCAGGACATTTAGTAACAATACTGGGCATAGTTTCGTTTACACGTTCGAAATGTATCAATATCAATTGCTTGGTGTACAAAGAAGTTACTGCATCGTCTGCCGCTACCGAACTGTTCTCGGCACATTACAAATGAAGCCTGGATATGGAATAAGGCTTGATAGAAAAGGAGTATTTTCTCTAGCTTTCTTCACAGAGACAGTATATGTATAAAATGTATATAGAATACCATGAATAATACTTTTCAAAGAATTCAATAAGAAGCGACCAAAGAAAAAAATGCTATCATTGAGCATCATTCACGGATGGAATTATTTTAATTCAAAAGTGAAAAAATATCATAGAAATTACAACTGATGCTTATAAATCAAATGAAATTATCGTAATTTACTAGTAGAGCATTGATTTAAAGTAGTATTGACATAAATGCAAGAATTAAAACAAATCCCTAGCAAATAATTTCGGTCCTGACAACCACCAGAGATTCTGACATAGCAACGATTTCCGTTCAGAAAAAGTCAGGAGTGATGATGGATAATCACCTTTGATCTGTTCGCCACATCTGTTATAGCAATAGTAGCTTTCCAATAGTGGAAACGAATGGAAAAGCGCAACGAAAGGTAAAAGTTTGAAACATTCAGTTGCATTTTACAAGGAATATTTGCACACAATCCATGCGATTCCACCCAAGTTAATGATAACAATATGCCTCTTAAAATATTTTCAATTGCCTTATTATTTCCTTAATATGACGCATCCGTTTGTGTGGGATCGAAATTATAAACAACTCTATACATTCACCCCTTCACCCGATTCCAACGATTTAAAAGTCAACATATTAAACGTACGACCGATGGCATCCGACCACAAGAAGTGGCCGCGTGTATGCAGTTTATGTCCAATTAAGCTAACAAGAATTGCTAACGCTATCAATAGAGATTGGTATCGAATAAAATGCTCGTTTTAATTTCCCACTTTTCAAAATATATATCTTCTTTACGAAGTCATCAAATTTGCAAGAACAAAACCGACAATTAAATTCATACCGATAATGATATCGTATTCCTGCATTACATCTATATACTTGTAAAATTTAGACTAAAGCTGGATACTTCACTTTGACTGAATCTATAATTACTGTTCTTATAATAGTAATTATAATTACTTACGCAAAGAACACTCATTCTGCAAACAGAATCTAACTTGATCACGTGATTATAGTTTCAGCATGCAAATTCATTCTTGTGTTCTTCAATCATTCATATTTATAAGAATATTTCGGTTAAAACACTTTTGTATCATCAGGCTCCATCAGAACCACTAATCCTCAGCAGGTAGGCTATTGAAGGACACAAGCGAATACCTTTGTACATACGATCTGATACTATCAATACTATATATATCACAACTTCGAATATTCGTATTAAAGCTCTTCTTTTCTCTCGCCTCCCACAGATAACTAAAGCCTTCAGAGCCAGTCAACCGAATGTGGCGACCAACAAAGTCCACTGTCAAGGATGTTTTCTTAACAACGTTTTTTGAGGTAAACAAAATAATTTACATAATCGACGCTTTCTCGAAACCCATTCGTGATTCTTTTTGTTCACGAAATATCTCTTTCGCAGGAATAATTACCATCTCATGAGATAGCTTCACTAGCGAGGCTGTGTATCCTTAACGAAAGTGGCAATCCCGATGTGATTATCGCAATCACGAAATTAGGGACCGAGGCCACGATCTAGAAGCTCGCAGCAATTAGGCTCTTTCCAAAGCTCTAATTGCAGTTGTCAATGGATGAGGAGAAACCGATCGAAGGCGACCGAAACACACTCGATCGAGGTGCCACAGATCCTGCCTCAAGTGTGGTTCGCACATCTTGAGACTGCTGCCATCATCACAGAGTCGAGAAGAATTCGACAAGAAGAGCTCGAGCCTGGAGTTCAGATCGCCGAGAAAGGCCCACGAGGAGGATCTTCAGTGTCCAGTTGCCTCGGCGACCAGAATCGAATTCTCCACCGAATGCAACAGTTGGTCGGACCATATCAAGAAACTAATTTCAACGAAATTTTAATTATGCTGTTGCTAAACTCTTGTGTAGCAAATCTGGAATATATTCAATGAAAACGATTTACGTTTAATAAACATGGTTATCGTATTGCAAAAATAACTAATAGATATTTTTCAATTACCACGTAGAATCGCTGATTTCTGTTAATAACAAAATTATGATTAACTTTAAAGGGGGGTAATTAGCACCTAGAGCATGTATTTATGCTCGAACGAAAGATTTATCTCTTAGCCTGCAGAATTTTCTTATGCAGTTTTTTGAAATACATGAAAATATTCAGCCTTAAAATGAGGGAAAACAGTACCTTGAACCGCATATTTTAGATGGGAAATTTCATTCCCGAATCATTCGGATGAGTACGCAGGAGAAAAAAAGAATCCGAACGGGAATGGTTAGAACGAGAAACAAAAGAATTCCGAGGCAGCGTCTTCGCTCTCTCCGGAACGTTGAAAAATAGTGCCAAAGGGCACACGTTTTCAAAAATGTATGCGAAGGGGAAAGAGCACCCGCAAAAACAAGGGCCTTCAAAGAGCTTTTAAAGAGCCTTCTTGTGCACATTCGCAGAGGGGAAAGAGGCACTATGCAACAGCGATTTTATGGCAGATAATGATCTTAGCATGTGCAGTAGAAAACGTGTCGAATTCAAGGAAAAAACGGTTGAGGCGACACAGTGTGGACTTCCAAACAATTGGAATAAAAGCTTAAGCATATAATCGAAGCATAAAGGAACGACGCACATTACAGCAAAATATTAGCATATAAACCAACGTACGTCATTCAATGAAAAATACCTGAAAGAAATCTTCGGGGCAATGTCCGTGTAGAAAGTTCTAACGTATTTTAGAATCACCAAATTCATAATCAAATGATCGACTCGATAAAGTCTGTTTTCCCCCTCAAAAAGGGTCGCAGACACGGGCAGCTCAAAAGGTTTAGTCCATGACCTTCCTCAGAGAGAGCATTATGTGCAGTGAAAATTGTGCTCATGGTGGAGGACGGAGGTTCATTATGCCTCACTTAAATTGTGATGCATAGTCACCGTTAGTTACATCGTCACCAGTGTTTCTTGAAAGTAGACTCGCCTGGACCGGAAAATAGCTTGCTTTCAATTTCACACGAGCTTCTTTGACTGCAACGGTAACGTGCTTTTTCAGAAGAGATTCTTGAAGCGCCATGTTCGAAATTCAAAATTTCACCAATGAAAATTCCAGCTTAGTTAGGACGCTGCTCATTTTCAATGCGAGAATTCAAACTACTAGAATTTTCCCGAGAGGGAAAACGTGTACTAAGAAATAGAGAAGTTAGGGGGAAAATACGACACAAATAAGAAACTGAAAACCGACATTAACTGTAGGATAAAAGTCACTGACACTGTTGTCCAGAATTCCCATGATCCGGAACTCTTTCGAATCGTTTACTCATTTAAATCGTTTTTCGTTGAATGGGTAACCGAGTCTAAAAATCAGAAAATAGGACAAAGCAGGAAAAGCATTTTCAGTTTTCAAGGCATGAAATTATTATTTACTAAGAAAATCTACAAGATATATTCACCGTTGCTACCTATCATTATCACAACCAGCATTATATCAATTTACTGTCTTGTAAATAATCCTGTTTAGATGATATGTTCTAAGAAAAGAAGTAACCTAACTATACTAGAGCGATCTACATTTTAGAGGTATATTATTCATGCCAACCAAAAACAAGCAACACAGTTGTTTTTAAAAGACTATATGTGCTTGTAACATATTCATCTATATTATATCAAGGTTTGTGGTTTCCAGGAATTAAAAACAGTTTCTGATTAATATTAGGGAGGAATTTATTATTTTATGCCAAGATTGAAAAAACTACATTAGGCAATGCATTGGTAAGGATTGAAGAACGAGAAATATGGCGACGGAGCGGATGAAGAATTGGAGCAATGGATTTCTCTATCAATAGTCTCCTATTAAGATACGGCAAAAACCGCTTCGATGACGGAAGATTAAAAAAAGAGACCTTTTTGTCGGAAGATGGAGTTCTCGTTGGAAACATTTTAATGGAAAAGGATGAAAGAAAGCTCGGTAAAGTTGTGAGCTTTGATAAACGGCGGATTGAGTTACAAAAGAAGGTACAAAGCGGGTCAGCGGAGTGCACTTGGGATTAAAGGAAAAGCTCTCATTCGAAGCGGATTGATGCGCGAGAGCCATAAATATGCGATGTATCAATGACAAAAATGGAGAAATCTATTAATATAAAGTGTGTCATAATTGAAGTGATCGAGCAAAATATCTCATGATTAATGTTTCATTATAATCGAGACCTACCTACAAAGTCGAGGACGAATTAATAGATTCAATCAATATACATAGGATTCTATTTATTCGCCTGATGCCCCTTCAGGTTAGACTTTATGGAATACTATATTTTCCCACATGAATGCACTGAAAGATAATTCTTCATCGCGAGCCATTATTTTAGTATAATAACAGAGTATATAATAACGTCAATAAACAATACAATTATTCGGGAAAAAGTTCGAGGAAACCCGAGAATAGTTAATTCAATAAAATTACTGTTTATTAATATAAAAACCCGGTATTTTGGTATTGCAATTACGGAAAAGCAAAGAGCAGTAGGATTAGGAGAAATTCTGAATTCTACGTATTTCTCCATGAAAGGAAATCTTTGCTCAAAAATAATTTAATTTTGCAGAGGAGTTCTCGGCTTTTATATATAAAGATATAATAAAGATGGATCAAAATTCATATTTGATTGATTCACACACATCACACATAAAATGATGTGATTCATATTACTACCTATTAACATAATTCAAGGCCTGAAAAAACGACATTTGCATAAAAACCGCAAAATTTTCGACACATTCAAACGCCAACATCTTGATGATTAAGCCGATTCACGACAGTGAGTTAGCGTACGTTTTCTTGTTTTTCTGAAAAAATAACATAGAATAACTTCGGCAGATCTACGGCATCAAATCAGACGTTAGGGATTCTTTGCTGCCTAGGAAATCTAACTTTAACAGCTTTAAAATTCTTGTCATAATTTTGAGTTCAGCAAAATATATATTAATGACAATGAAAGTTTTTAATTCATAATTTAGTTTCAAAAAGTAATTTTTTTCGTATAATGATCAATACTGCCATAAAGACACCTGGAAATTTATAAATACTCATGAAATTCCACGTGGAGAGTACCAAAGTACTCTGGGGAGTTTTTCCAGTATTTTGCGGATCTTTGAAATTGAATTTTGGCGAGTTGAGCGTAATGGCGCAGAAGAGGATGCTCGTAGAAGAATATGCCCAATTTGACAATTTGAATTGAGGTGTGAAAGATGGCATTATCGAGGAATTATCCTTTTGTCAGTCTCTTCTCTCCGAACCCTTAAAAAACAGGTCTTCGATAAATATTAACGAAGCGTGCGCCAATCGACAGATGATGCAGCGCCATTAGGATTGGAAGTTCAAGCAGATTCCGTAGTCATAAAGAGGAGCTGTAGTCGGCATCTTTTGTGCTCACCACCTAAGCTGAGATTCTTTTTTTCGGAACGGGAAAAGGTTGGAGGTAATCTTTTAGAAAGGAGGGCATTTATCTAATATCCTATTTGAAGTTTTGATCTCTAGATTCTCATCTTATCTATGAGCATCTAAAATTTTCGTATTTTAGAAATAAACTCTTTTGTGTTGCGGTCTTGCCGGGATTTTTCCATCAAGAAGGTTCTAGGATAAAGGATCTAAAATTCAAAAGGATGCAAACACGGAGAGTTGAATATTGAATCAGAACAAGTCTTGAGGGCTAATTTTCTTGAAGCGTTAAAGAATTTTGGCTTCTATCAAGATCTTGACATTTTAAACCTTAAGCATCACCGAAGGTGAGTCAAGAAAGGAAATTACCGAAAATTTTAAGAGGCCTAAATGGAGAAAAACTGAAGATCCTGTTGTATTCAAGGAGTATTACATCAATATTTTATTGAATATCACTAGTGTTAGGAAAAACGAAATTTTACATTCTGAAGTAGTCGGTCGAGTGTTAATCTGTTTCTGAATATTTCACTGCAAAGATGATGCAGTTAGATTTTGGTAGTTAGTTTCGGACAACAGATCTCTAAGACCATAAAATATAGAAACAATTCAAAACTTCAGAAGCATAGATAGTTTTATTGTATTCTTGTGAAATGTGAGGGCAATCGGAGGTTTAGTCAAGAATAATTCAATCTAAAGCTATACCAAACAAGAGAATATTTCACTTCAGATCCGAATGTAGCTGCCGTAAGCGCTTACATAATCATAATCCGTGTATCGCGATTGATCAGAGAAGAAAAACCGACGAGGAAAAAATGGAAGGTTTTGTGAAAGGGAATGAGAATTGCTATTTACCGATCAATCTCTTTAAGATCGGAGATTTTTCCAATGCCCTCTAGACGGAAATTGGACCAGATGAGCGAGAATATCGGGTGTCGATGAAAATGTATTGCTTATTAATGACCTAAGGAAAGACACATGATAAAGATAATTTGCTTCGCAGATTTTCAGGGTAATGATTAATCTTCACTTGGTGAAATTCTGCAGCATGAAGAAAAGCTCCCTTTCAAGAGACGTATAGTTTAGATTACAATTAAATCATTTTCAGCCAGCATTAGAAGACGCTTCAAAATGAAGATTATGTAGGATGAAGTTATGATGATGCATATTGGAATAAGAGCCACTATTAAAGAAACGGAAGATTTATTTCTAGGGTGGAGTACAAAATATATATTGTCGAATATGAATAAAAGCGATATATGAGAAAGGGGAACGAATCGTCGGAGTTCTCAGGATATACCAATATATAGGATTGGATACAAGATGAAGGCAGTTAACATAGCTTAGGAATATAGTCCATATTGAAGGTATCTTCACTACATGGGATTCCAAGACTGGTGGAAATAGAAAAGTTTGTATAAGTTCCACAAAGCTAGAATCATTTTCCTAAGGAATACTATGCACTAGTAGAAACTGGTCGTGTGTTTGATTACTAATTGTGGATCTTCTACAAACTTCTTTATTTCTTCAAGTTTTCTCATTAAGCTAGAATACTATGCATGAAAAGATCCTTGTATGAGCAGAACAATTGTGTTATGAATAACACCTTCTATAGCATCCAACAAGTAATGATAGTATGTTTAAAAGTACGCTGACGTCATTTCGTACATATGAAAGACCAATGGGAATCGAACCCGGGTCATCTTTAACCAGAAAAGTACACAAACAACGAAAAACAAACACTATACCCACTTGGCAGCCCCTTTTAAGAAGGAAAGCAATTAATATTAATTAATCCTATAATAATTATTAATTAATTCCATCGTTAAAATAACATCTTTCCTATCATCACAGCCATGAACAAGTATGGGAAAACAAGGAATACATTTTCGTCGGTCCTATTTCTAAAAACAAAAATAGAAGTAAAACGTCCATTCAATCACTAATTGCAAGGCACGGAGGCAAATGATTTTTCTTTTACTATTCCTCCATATTTTTCTAGCACATCAACCTATTCCTTCGGCAGCGCAAAGACGATGGGCCAAAGGACTTTATAGAAGTTTCCGACGTGACATTAGGAATATCACGTAATATGCACCTGCGTCCAGGAGAAAGTCCCTTTCCTCTTAATCAATAAGGAGAGAGTGAAATAGGATTCCAGGAATTCCCGTTTCTCATACTATTTCACGGAATGGAAAGGAACGAGTTGAAAACCTTTTTCAAACTTCCAGAGAACAAGGGATTTATGCTTCGTAGAAATGGAGTATCTTTATGAACTTTTCATATAACTTACATGGTGTTAAAAAAGTTAATTATAGCTATTTACCATCACTAGCCCTGTTTAGTAATATATATATGGAAATAAATTTAGGTTAAAATATTGAGCTATGCTATAGAAAATGGTGATTTTGAAACAATCTTGCACTGTTACGACGATTCAATAATATTATGTTTATATGAAAGATTAGACGAGAAATCTCATGAAAGCGCACTACAACCGTGAAGTAGTCTTTTGCAGCATCCGCAAATCTTCAGAGCGAAATGGCAGAGTCTGTTTGGGTAGAATCGCGCGGCAAAGTAAGTAGGTCAGCTGACAATGCGGAGACGTCGTCAGAAGAGAGAATGGCCTTCACACAAGAACAGCTTCCCGAAGGAGCATTTACTTTCACCCATTTCCAAAAACTTCTCTCAAGTTTTGGTGATCTTTGATGACATTTCATCTATTTTCCATTGTTTGTCGGTTTGCCTGGATAAAGATTGAAAACACCCCCTCTACCATTAGCTACGAAGAGCGAGGAGTGTTGTGAGAATGTGATTTACACTTTAAATGATTTGTTTTCTTTTATGTTTTAATTTATTGTATCTAATGTAAGTTACCCGTCATCACTGTTCTTGGATCTGATAATAAATAAATAAATAGGCAAGATTTGGAATGTGCTCTTTTGACCTTGCCTTCCTTTAATATACCATAATACTATAGGTAGATAGATTGATCCTTTATTGCCGAGATTGGGTCCATGTGGGTCTCTCCTAACCTAGTATCTCATCATTATGTGTAAAAATATTAACTGAAGGGAAAAACAGAGTACGGTGTGGGAAAGTCTCAGAAGATGACGATCGACAAAGAAAAATACCCATGGAGCAGGAAAACACCCACATAATTTGCAAAATACAGCGGAGACAGAAAAATATAGGGCAATATACAAATAAAATAAAAAATACATATGAAAAAGGAAGCTTAAATTACAACAACTATGAAACACATAAAAATGTGAGTTTAAATTGAGTAAAATTTCTAATTGAAAATAACAATAATAAGGTAAATTAATCTAAAGGGCATGATTGAAGCTAACAAATTAAGATCACATTTATTTACCAGAATTAAAGAAACGAGATTTTCTTTATTTTACATTTTAGATATTAGATTTCGATGATATTTCTACTACTCATGGAAGAAAGCTGCGAGTATCACTGTGAGGGTGGCGCAAGTTGAAAAGGGACCACTCTGAGCATAGTGCACTCTCTATGGACAAGTGCACTCCGTCACGCGCACGCATAGCTAAATTACGTCAGGGGCGTTCCTTTAACCATTAAATTAAAGCGACAGACGTCGCATAATTTACAACTTATTATCAATTGATCTGAGTTGCGATGTTGACTGGACCGTGGAGGTGCAAAGGGTCTCTGCGAATTAATCAGAGACCAAGGGGAGATGTTTGAGGAGTGGGCGAATGTGTTAATTGCAGAGGGAAATGAGAGGGCGCGCTCTGGTTTGAGCTTAAGAGATTCGCCGCGAGGTAGCGCGCTTGCGATCATTACGGCGGGACTATTTTAATTATTAGTGTTTTCACATTTTATTTGAAAATGAAAAGCGTTGCAGACGTCTTAATTTTCTCACTCGAAAGATAAAAATATTTGAAAGTCATTAAAGGATTTTTCAGGATATTGTTGGCCATTATTTATTTCTATAAATTCTTATTGTAAATAATTATGTTTTTCTCATACACTTTCAAATCACTCGCCTTCAATATGAATAACTTTCCTGCGAATGACTTCACCCGCAACTAAAATAATATTGTTTATTTAACAACATCTTTCATATTGTAAATCGTTAATTTCTTGTGTTTATGACCTTAAATTTATATTTATTCATATTTAAATGATTCATTTCATTTCATCGCTTCGGTTTAACTCTATTTCCAGTAATTTTATCAGTTAAATAGGTAGGAGATGAAACCTTCTCGAGTAGAAGCAATTTGAGGCAGAGATAATTTTGCAAATGAGCCCACACCGATAATCGAACCCGGGACCGCTTTCATCAAAGTCGAATGCATATTCCATTTGAATATCCAGGGATCCTCCAGTCTCAATATAATAAAAATAAAATTAATAATCGAATGTTAATAATTCAATTTAATAGAATTTATTCCTTTGTCTATTTATTGACAGAACTGTAAGGAAATTTCGGTTTCTCGCGAACATATTGGGAGGGAAAATTTCATCGAGAGAAAAAAAAAAGAAAAAAAAATAGTAGAGTAATGCAAAGTTTGAGGGTCCCTTTATTTAGTTCCGCCCCGAACCCAAACACATTTACTTTTCTTTAAAAATGCCTTCATTGCATTTCCAAAAAGTTCTGAATGTATATCTCACCATGGAATTCGAGCGATATTTAAGGCAAATTTAAAGTAGAAAAGTCAGCCTTTCCTGAATTGCAGAGGGTAGAAATGGGAGGTCAAGGATTAAGTTGGACGATATAAAGAATGACTTTCGATCAAATTCCTCGGAAGGAATACAGATTAGGAAAATAAGGAAGGCAAAACGGAAGATGGACTGACGAAAGAGCGGTCTGAAAGCAGATTGAGGGTCCAGGAGAGGAAGGCACCTCCTCTTATCTTCGACCCTTCCTTTCCAAAAGGGTTTTATCATCCATGCCTCGATGTATACAATGGAAATAGTGGTTCAGGTGAAACAGGAAGGATATTCAAATGCGAGATGAGGAGGGGCGGACACATTTCTTGGGAAGAGCGCACAGTGGGCTAGAATCGAAAAAAGCTGGCCAAAAATACGAAAACGCTTTTCTTGAGTGCGGACCTCGAAACTTCGCATGATTGATTATGAATAAATCCTGCAAACAACTATTGAAGTCATTTACGTTCGATCCTTAACATTAAATTTATACAGGAGGTCAAAGTTGACCAATTTTTGCGAAAATTTCCCGTTTCCGATTTTTCGCGAAATTCTTCAACTTCGAGTCGATTGTGAATCCAAACTAGGAAAATCATCGGGTAAAATATGATGCCATATTATAAATATGTTCTTTGTTCTTCGTAAGACTTAGTATCAATGAGTGCTGCTTAATATTTATATACTTTTTTATTACAAAATGGCCGACCCTTATTTTGGAACAAATTTTTACATAAAGCGAGGAAAATAGTAGATTGAGACACCGTGTGACACGGAGTTATTTACACCACGATAAGCAATAAACCTTCTTTAATGGGAATCTGAAATAAAATCTTGCCCCAATTTGCCCCAATAATATATAAGTCGACTTTTCGACAACGCTGCAAGGGCCAAATCCGCGCGGCGGAGCACCGTCCTCCGTTACGCTCTCGTGTTTTGAGAGGAACAACGAGCAAAAACGATTCTGATTCGTTCTTTTTGTATATTTTAAGCATTATTATACTTCGTACATATGTTAGATAACTATGTTTATGATTTTGATACTGAATGTTTCTTCACTCTCACTTTCAACTATACTGAAAATTTTCTCACAAAATCGGTACAAAAAGCCATCACTTTGTGTAATTTCATAACAGTAATGAAATATAAGTTGTGATGTTATTAAAATGGTGGCATATAGCGTAGCATTTTCTTCAAATACAAAAATTGCCCACATCTGGAGATGTTTTGGTGACCGTCGTATTGCTCTGGAAAAGTTGGGCAAACTAAAAAAATTGAGGATCCATCGAGGCGAGGACAAATTCATGCCTCGCCTTATGACAGCAGACCAGGAGCAACACGAGCAACTCGTGACTTTTTAGCCAAAAACAAGACCACTGTGCTTCTTCAACCACCCTATTCACCAAGCCTGGCTCCATGTGACATTTTCCTATTTCCTAAGCTAAAAACCCCGCTAAAAGGAAAAATATTTGCCACCATTCGAGAAATAAAGAAAAATTTGACGGAGGAGCTTATGAACAGTCCGAAAGAAGCGTCCCAAGACTGTTCCAAAAAGTGGAAATACCATTTGGATAAGTGTATACGTTGGGGTGGGGAGTACTTTTAAGGAGACACGGAGCAATAATTTGTAAGTGAAATATTTGTGCTGTAATAAATAAAGTTCGGGAACTTTTTGAACAGCCCTCGTATTATTATTTTGGATTAAAAACTACCCCTCTCATACCTATGTATTTTGAGTATGCTGAAATAAACCTGTTTGAAAATAGAATGAGGCTTACAAAGCGAAATGAGGAGAGAGGTATTTCTCGTTATTTACTCAACGAACCGGAAAATATCCACGTTGTGACCTTCTGAAATAAGTCTACAAAAATACACCGGAAAACGCCTTTCTGAGTTGGTAGATAGTGAACACTCATTGTGTACATTCCATACATTGCTCATTTAAAATACCAAGACAAAAATATGTAATTGGAAAGTGAATAATACACCATTTACCAATATCGCTATTAAATGATAATTAATAGAATAAGACTTAAGTATTACGGTACAATATGTGACTAAGAAATAAATATTATAACTATATAATGCTTTGTATGAGTTCTTGGAAGGAGAACGAGTCTTACCAGGACAGTAAAGAATGAGGCCTTTTCTTTCCTCACTGTGCCATAATTTTAGGACTGTCCACATAAAGTGAAACAGTGAAGCTATGAAAAGCACAATTTATATCAGGAGAAAATGGATTCAAAATCACTCATGACTCAGAAGATTTCATTTACCGTAGCCTGAGTAAATTCCAATATATATGTGGGATAAATTTTCTATATGAAACCAGATTGGTAGAAGTTCTAACCTACCCACAAATAAATATTACAAAGGAATCTAAATGCTATTCAATAAGCAAGAAGATGAAAGAAATGTGAAATCAAATGATTCCCAAATTGCTACTCATTCTTACGTTCCTTTAAAATTTGCTTACAATTATATTAATAATGATTCCCAGGCTGGAGTTCAGATTTTGAAGTAAATCAAGTGGTTCACAATTAAACTCGTACACATACATACTCTGCCTTACCTTACATCAACCAACCCAGTTAGCTAATGAAATAAATGACAATACTCCTATATTCCCTAATAAGAATAATCTTACTTACCTATCTATCCTATATATTACCGGATTAATACGTGAAAATGCACGAAGAACCCCGTATTCATTAATCTCCAACCAGATATCCATTCATTCGATGGCATAGTAACACTGTTGAGTTACAGACATGGAATTTTGCAGAAATAGTGCAGGTTTGCCTACACCTTCGTTTCACATAAGAAATCCAAAAAAAATATAAGTATCAAATCGAAGACTGTTTCTTTCACTGCCATATTTTGACGAAAGATCACCGATCGTAAACCTTAGTTTCTAATGCACAAACACACTTTTATCATGTTATTCCACAAACACTTACAGCATATGCCAAACATACTGCGATTGATATTCCACCATGTAGCACTACCCCAATATTTCTTTAAAAACTTGCTAATGTCAAATAATGAAAACTTGAAGTTCATGGAAGCCAAGGTAGTCTTTTCTTGAGGATATCAAGAGGTCTTCACGTGTTTCCGCCTTTTCAAAGAGAATTATGGTATAGAAAACTCTGACGAACGAAACTCATTCCTAACGCCACGTCACCTTCGAATATCTCAGTTCTATGTCTCGCTATGTGGATAGTGTTCAAAATGGTGTCATTTACATTTTCCTGAGGATTTCAAATATAACCAAGAGTGGAATGGAGTGTGTGTAGTGTGAATCAAGCGTTACATTCAGCGATTTCTTGGAAAAAAGTGTGAGTGGGAATCGAAGAATTACGGCACCTGTAGTGCATTACTTATTCTGAGTATATTCTTGTAATAGTAAAAGAAACAAGAAATAGTTATTCGCCATCTTTGAAGTCCGTTCCTAGGTAAAGGCTAAGAAGTCTGAGTCATATCTCGAAGAGGTTTGCAGAAGCTTTAAAACAGCATTACTTCGCAGAGGGACAATTAACGACAGCTTTACAAGCGTTCGAAGGTGAGTCAGAAAGTATTCGTGCATCCATACCCAACATTCTGATTACAATGAGAAATGACCAAGAAGAGTTGCAATGGTTATTGTTTTATTCACTGGGTAAATTCGATCAAATACCATCAATATGACGTGTCAATAGGAACATTACGATTACAATTGAGCCTTATTGTATTATAGTAGAGTATTTAGGGAATTAAATAGTAGCAAATCATTCACTTCAAATAGTAGCAAATCGTTCATAAGTTTGCAAACTTAGACATCAGTTTCAAACCTTATATAATGAATACGCTGAGCAATAAAATGCAGAGCTTACACCAAAATCATTTCTCTCCTCTCCTCTCGAAATAATATTTACTATTTACTCATTCATCTTCAGTCCCTCTCCATTTGTACTCTCCACTATGGTTTTTTGGCCGATAGAAATACTTTTATCGTTAATTTCATAGTACCATATCTTTTATCGTGATGTGTCTAAAAGAAAGGGAAATATCGAAGGATGTCGATATCAACGTCAGATAGTTTTAATTAATCTCAAATGCCGTTTCCTTTCAATCACCATCACCAACATATCAGGATTAAACAATGTTTAAATCATGTTTTATTGTGAATACTATTTTGTTAGTATAGCTAACAATCTGAAGTACATCCAGATACTTTTATCTTATGAGAAAGAAAATATTATAATAGTACCCCAAATAATATTTGTTTAAATTACACGAATTTATTACATTATTTTTTTGTTAATTTAATCTCGTCGTTTCAAATACCATTTATTTCGTTTTCGCATAAAATGGCCGTACGTCACAATGACGTCACACGTATCTATAACATATTTTACGTCAAGTTTTAAATACGTCATTTTAGAAGAACGTAATATTTTATACATATTTCAAATTGAAATTAAATTATGTTGAGACCAATAAAATTTTAATTTAATAATAATTAATAATTACGAAAATAGTAACAAATATCTCCAGTAGGGGGAAAAGAGGGGGGTAACAGTAACAGCGATAAAGTGACCAATCAGAACTCACGATTTTGTTTAACCGTAGATTTTTGAAAATAGATCTCTCTTTGATCTGGAAACTTCGTCTGGTAGGACGTATGGAGGAATTTTTCGAGAAAACAAGTGCGAACTTCTACGATTTATGTAGATTTCAGATTCGGTGATCGTGAAGCATAAGTTTAGTTTAACGTAATAAATTGTACTTCTTAAGTCAAGATTATTACAAGATTAAATTATTACTTACAAGATTTAATTAAATTAAGGATAGGGAATTTTCCGACGTCAAGAGGACCACGGGACGTCTTGAGGATCCTTTTAGTTTTTGTAAGTATAATATATTGCTCCAATTTTAATTAGTGACATATTCTGCGCTTCAATGCAATATCTAATACCGTGAGCTGTTATTTTCATATACTTAATTATTTTCCGGTGTAATCATAGTACATATATTCATTCGTGACGCACGTTATTTTTCTGAGTAGCTACCAATCATGCTTTTGGATCATTCATTATTTATATGATCACATTTCTTATTGAAGAGCAATGAATCACAGTTATGTATGTATAATTTTATCGGACTTCTGATATGTGTTGATATTTTATGTAAGAAGTAATGAATCTAATGTTCTGAATATATAATTTATCCGCGGGATATGCTACGAAATTTACCAGCAACCGGTTTAAAAGCGGTTAAATCTTCAAATATTCGCCGTTTACATACAGAAGAGACTTATTTTTCCCTTATAGCCAACCGGTATTTCAACGGAAATTTCCGTTTGAATTTCTAAGTCTAACCTTGCAATTAGTTTTTAATCAAATCAATATCACTGTTTCTTTCTTGTGAATGCGATTTCATTTCGAGATAAACCTGTGTTTTGTATTTAACTTCGATTTTGAACATTTTCATCGAATTTATACTTTTTTAATTAAATATTGCTATCAGACTTATGGACCAGGAAGATTTTCTCCAATTAAGATGAAATTGTTACAATTATATTGTATTAGGAGCCATAATTGGAAGAAATGTCTACTTTCTAGTGGAACTTATTCTCCTAATATTTTAATAAAATGTTTCAGATCAATCTTTGATGCTTAAATCGAATATGTAACAGATTAAGTATTATAATTTGATATTTGAAATTCAGTTCAGCTTTAAGTATTTGAATTCCTTAATAATCGATTTACACATAAGTTGCATCTGATTTCAGAAACAAAGTATCAGTAAGTCAGTAGCTTCTCGTAAGTGATATTCGGGATAAAACCATTAGAAGGTTTTTTTCCCGATGGTTATTTAATATTCACAGTGTAATTCAGTAATTAAAGATGCTTTAAATGGAATTTGGGTATTTAATTTCAAAATTTAAGCATATATTTATTATTTTTCAAAAGAATTCCTTTCTTGATTATCAAACAGTGTTTATTAATCAATAGAATAAAATATTAAAGTTTAAAACATTTATTATACTTTAGGCGATGTTGAAAAGGATATTTTTAATATGGTCGTAACCAAAATCCTTACTTGAATCATTATCATGGTCAACCTCATGCTTTTATATATATGTACCGATTCTATCCACTATTGATTTAATTTGGTGTTTCTATTTATTACAGATTGTGACTTCCTCATCTTCTCAGCACTTTTTCCGTATGAGTTCCTCCTGTGTGACAGTGGAATGACACTGAAGATGCCAAGAGTAACCGGAGATCAACAAGTGGTAAGATATTCAAATACAATTAATAATAATTAATTTAACAATTAACGATATATATTTTCTTGTAACTTGTATTAAATCCAGAAAATCCGAGTACGGTGGATGAAGCTAAACAAAATAAAACGTAACATAGCATTCGTGACTTCTTCAATCTCCTACAATTTTCAACGTATATTGACTCGTAGATAACATTCAGACGAGAAGACAGTTTATTAGAAAATGGTTTTATGACAAGGAGGGAAATATAAATAAATTATATGTTTGTTAGAATCCGTATTTCAATAAGGTTTACTATTGTTATCATTTCCAATAATTTAATAATAAGATGACTGATGATGATTAATGATTACAATTTTCAAATGCATTTAATAAATTTTAAAATATGAAACTCTTTCCTTTGAATTATGATAAAATATCCAACTTAACGAACTCCAATCGCGTCATCAAATTATTCACTAAATACAAAATTCGATTGTCGCGACCTTTTTAGATTCTTCCTGTATTGAGTGAATCAATTCCAAACCTTTTGTTTGTGAATATGTGTGACATTGTTATTGTAAACACTTTATCTGAAATTGCATAAATAAACCCTGAGACAGTTAAAGCTTCGGAAAATCTGTTGTGGCTATCAAAATTCTAAAGCTGTAGTAACATTCATAACCTTTTCGTCTTCGAATTCCTGAACAATCGGTAACTTTTAATTAAGATCTTAGTATTTTTATTTTTTGATCTAAAGTGATGATAGACTATATAAATCAGGGTTTGCATAAATATCCCGCTCTAATCAATCCTCTTCTGATTTCTTCCTGACTTATAATTCCAATTAAATTATGTCATAAACTAACGTCTGCGGCTATACAAATAATGTGATCTCTTTAGTCAATCATATCTTGAAATATAAAGACATGCTATGGATGAATCTACAATTCTTAAATGCATATATAACTTCCTATTCTCGCGGGTTTGCACGTAGGTTTTTAAGACTTAATAATTGTTCGGCGTCTTGTGATCTTACCCTTTGTTTCTTTTATCCGCTTTTGGTATCTGCAACCAGCTACTTTTACTCTCATTCACATCCTCAAAAAGTAGAAGCACTATCATTTTTCTCTTTTGTATACATTCTTTGAAAATGAGAGGACTGAGAAGTATACATTGATAACTTAGAAAACCCTTCCCTATTATCCCAAGGACAGATGGCTCTCATTAGCTTTCACTTATGAGAGATAAGCAACCGAAATAGCCTTGTTTTCCCTGACTTTCGAGTCTACACCGAAGTTCAAGTTTCTAGTAAATTTTCGCGAGCAAACAAGGTTAACATACTTATCCTTATTCTTATTTTTCATGCGGTCAATCTATATGCCATTCATTGTGTTTTAACATGATCCCTATCAATCATCAATTTACAACTCGCTTCAAATGCTTCGGTACTATTTGCAGTGTTTTTTCACTTCGACTACAATTAGAGTATCTAATTCAAAACGCGATATGCTTTCTCTGTTTGTTTCCAAGAAAATATATAGGTAGTAGTTTTCAAACTTCGTCTATTGCTCAACATCGTTATCTGCTGCATAAATTTTCAAATTTATAATTATAAAATATGTTAGATTAGATTTTCTATGACTTTGACTTTCCAAACTGCATTCATTTTCATTACTGAAATAAGTTATGTTAGTAGAGGTATCTCACTATACTAGCCATTCTGATTCCATTTGTATTTCGAAAGAAGTTCGTGACCTCAATTTAGATTGATTGACATTTCTTAAGGCTCTATCCCGTACTTTGGTCACACAGGAGCAAATTACCTTATTTTGTCACAAATTAGCAACTTAAAATTGAATTAGCATTAGGTAATTTCGGAGCAAAATATTTCTCTTCGTAAAATGTATTTTCACTAACGACTCTCATAAAATTTTCTAATGCTTTCATTCAGTTCGCAAACTTTTTCCCGTTCCAAAACAACTCCAGATGTGGGCAATTTTTGTATTTGAAGAAAATGCTACGCTATATGCCACCATTTTAATAACATCACAACTTATATTTCATTACTGTTATGAAATTACACAAAGTGATGGCTTTTTGTACCGATTTTGTGAGAAAATTTTCAGTATAGTTGAAAGTGAGAGTGAAGAAACATTCAGTATCAAAATCATAAACATAGTTATCTAACATATGTACGAAGTATAATAATGCTTAAAATATACAAAAAGAACGAATCAGAATCGTTTTTGCTCGTTGTTCCTCTCAAAACACGAGAGCGTAACGGAGGACGGTGCTCCGCCGCGCGGATTTGGCCCTTGCAGCGTTGTCGAAAAGTCGACTTATATATTATTGGGGCAAATTGGGGCAAGATTTTATTTCAGATTCCCATTAAAGAAGGTTTATTGCTTATCGTGGTGTAAATAACTCCGTGTCACACGGTGTCTCAATCTACTATTTTCCTCGCTTTATGTAAAAATTTGTTCCAAAATAAGGGTCGGCCATTTTGTAATAAAAAAGTATATAAATATTAAGCAGCACTCATTGATACTAAGTCTTACGAAGAACAAAGAACATATTTATAATATGGCATCATATTTTACCCGATGATTTTCCTAGTTTGGATTCACAATCGACTCGAAGTTGAAGAATTTCGCGAAAAATCGGAAACGGGAAATTTTCGCAAAAATTGGTCAACTTTGACCTCCTGTATAAATTTAATGTTAAGGATCGAACGTAAATGACTTCAATAGTTGTTTGCAGGATTTATTCATAATCAATCATGCGAAGTTTCGAGGTCCGCACTCAAGAAAAGCGTTTCGTATTTTTGGCCAGCTTTTTTCGATTCTAGCCCACTGTGGAGCGTGAGGAATACTCAAAAGACTACATGTAAGATTATAAAATAAAAGATATGCAAAAATCAAATTATTTTAGTTCAATCGCAAAAAATTAACAATACGCGTAAAGGCAATTGCATGGTTTTCAAATTCTTATGCAAAAATCAAACTAAATCTATCTGAACTCGCGGTCAATTTTTACAGATATAATATTATAAATCTTCTTCCAAAAACAACAAACAGCAAAATCCGATTAACAAGCTTTTTAGGCGAAGACCGCGTAATAAGTGGGATGACAACCGACGTATCATTAATTTTAATTCCTTTCAGATGAAAAGGGAAGAGCTTTTCGGTCTTTAATTTTTTAATAAGTGCTTCATACAATAAAATCGAAAAGGAATCTACTTTATTTTGATTTACTTCCACAGCTTTAGATATCTTAAGAGTCCGAGTTTTGTAAAATCGGTTGCTTTCTCGTCATATTTCATAAGAAAAGTGTACTTTTCGTACAGAGAGCCTTCGTTAAATAATTGTCTTCAGTTTACAATCCACTATGAAGCAATAGATGGACAATTAGGGAAGAATAATGTATATAAATTTTGAAGATTATCTATGACGAGTGTCTCTAGGGATAGATGTGTTAAAAGCAGGGATTAGAGCGTCTTAAGCGGTATTTGTACTGTGTTAAGTCTGAAAGGGACAGCGATCGAGAGAAGGTGAAACGGGTTTGGCTGTGATTAGAAGATGTATCATGAGCCATTTTAAATCCGTCCTCGGCCTCCCTCCAATGTTCTCAATTCTGTGTTTATTTTTTCATATTACCCGTACGTACGCACTTGATTTCGCCTCTGCTCTTTAAATCCATCTTTTTGTTCGTCCTTGGGTTTTAATTCATAATGGAAAGTAAGCGTCTGGTGAGCACATATACCCTGCAACTCTGACCGCAGAGAACAATTAATAATACCGAGAATAATTTACTCGAACGCGTAAGAGTAAAATAACCCAAAATATCTTCGTATACATATGAGTGACCTATACTATCTTCCTTTCGAGTAGGTTATGCTCATTAATTCTATCAGACATTGCAACTTTAAGTTTCTACTTGTTGATTTTAGAATTCCCACGTTTAAGTTCAGAGCATTTTCTGACTATTTCCGAGAAATATCTCTATTACTCAAACGGAAAGTATTCTGGCAAAAGAGAGCAGAAGTCGTCCTACTTTCTCATCTCTCGATACGCGATATAAAACCAGGAGGAATATTCTGTTTTCCTCTTCATATTTCTCTGAAAAAATGAGACATTTCGCCAAAGAGATCTCCAAGACGTCCCAAATCCTAAGGTACGAAAACATTTCGAAAAATATAACAGATATACCAAAAGAATACTTGCACGATCGGAGATCTAACATTTGAAGAACAATAAAGCGCAATTCTTGAGGATAAAGCCCTCCCATAACACGGAAGGAAATAAAAGTACGACCACGATCTCCCAAAGAGACATCTTACTGCAAGATTCGGAAAAAAAGTCTGCACGACTTTCCTACGAGTCACGTGACCTTCCGCCATCTTGTCCTCGTTCCGCGTCGGAAGCATGCCGGGCGAATAACGCAGACACGGATGAAAAAATAAAGAAGGACTCCCAGTAATCGAGAGAATTGGAGAGACTAATTACATCCTGAGAGAGGTCCTCAACGCCCTGAGTAATGCACTGCAAGAAAACAAACTTTTATACTCATCTCTAGATTATTCTTGTCGAGTATTTGACACCAAATAAGACGCACTCTCATTTCAGAAGGGAAAATTCGAGAAAAAGTTTTGGCACCACAATTAAAATTTAGCTTATAGTTCCGTTTAATTTCAATTTTGAGGCTATATTTCGTATATGAATTCCAATCTATCAAGGTCATTCGATATCTCGATCTCCAATATTGCAGAAACAGAAGGACGAACCTTCGCGACGCGGGGTCAATTTTTTAGGCATTATTTTGAAGAAATGTTCGAACATACGTGTAAGCCATATATCATCATAGTACATGTAACATATGCCATCAAATCTGGTACGTAAGTACAACAAAGTGCGTGGCACAGTACGGGAAGAACAGCACAGGAAAAACCTCTGCTGACGGCATACATTGGGTGCTTTCCCTTCATCGACACAACTTGTGTTACGTTTCCCTTCGCCTAACACAAATATACATGACTCTTGCGACTAGAGAGAGAAGTATGGGCATTTTGAGGGTGGATGAGGCAACTCTGATTAATATCAAGAAAGAAGAATAGGAAAGATTTCATTTATGGAAAAATATACTCACAACTTTGTTGATAGAAAACACGCACGTTGCGAGAAAACATCCACGAAAAAAGGAAAATTAAAATTATTGATACAATATCTAAAAATAATGAAATCATAAAGCGATTTAAGAATTTATGAATAATAAGATGATTATATAAAGAGTCAATCGCTATTTTCTGTCATCAGTTGAAAATATCATGAGATATCTGTTGTTTACTTTGATATTCCGAAAGCTTAAATAGATTTCTCGTCTTGGCGCATCGAGTTCATAGTTTTATTCCTTTGGGGCTAACAGTCGGACACCAAGCAATGCAAGTTGACACGGGAGAATGGAAATTACCCATTGGGTACGTAGAGTGGACAAATACGGCCGATTATGATTATTAAATACATTTTGACGCCCTGTTGCCATTTTTATGGGTACTGCAGAAGGCGGGACTTTAACTAACTAATAAATATTACGGAATGTTTATACGCCTCGACATTTGTGAATGCATAAAACGTTAAATCTCAACAGGTAAATATTTCTGTGCGTTAGAACGAATTAATTTTACTTACATACGCTTTCACATATAATTATGAAACTTTGTAATTATAAAATTGTATCTTAATGTTATCGTAAGTTTTAAATAAGCAAAAACAGACGATATACTAACTTGTAAACAGACTCTTCCGTTCTCCTGTTGGTATTGCAAGTGTTATGTATCAATAAAATATACTTATTCACCGAAGAAAATTGTTCGAGATGTGGATCTTTGCTGGAAACGAATTGAGATCGTAAGTCTGTAGGCGCGGACTATATACATATTTAAGAGAAATAGCAATGGAAAGAAATTGGTCTTTCCCTCAGATTTGGAATAAATTATGATGTTATCAGCGACTGGGTTACAATTTAAGGATTTTAGATTTAATAAAATTCCCTGAAATAACAACGAGATAAAATAGAGTAGACGAAAAGCAAAAGGAGGTTTGTTATTTACATTTAAAACGTTACATAAATCTTCCAAGTGGGACCAAATGGATAGAACACAGTGACAGGCTCTGCAACGAACTCGTAAATTCATACATATCAAGCTATTCTCAAGCTAATTGCTTCCTTTATTCTCCTGAATATTTTCCCATTCTTGTGAGCTCCTTCTGCTTCAGACACTTCCATTCATCTTTTCATACCTTTATTCCCTAAATGCCATCACTTCCCTCTTCATTCCATATTCAACCAGCTTTTCCTCTTGGACCACTATTTACTTGTTCTCTCTGTGTATTCACTAACTCCTCAAACTTTTCATCTCTCGGTAGATTTTTCACACGGAAAACCTCCATGCGTTATTTCATGCAATGACTTCCTTTCTGCAAGCTCTATACCTAACTTGTGTTCGGAATCTCATTCATTGTATTCAACCATTTTTTTCTCAGTCTTCCCCTCCAGTGGTAGTCAGTCTAAGTCTGCCAATTCATATTCATTTACTTCCATTCACCCTTTACATAGTTCCAAATCAACGTGAATCGTTTCCTTCTATCCAAGCTTTATTTCGACTGTTCATTATTTACGTAATCCAAACCAGGGTATTGAGCCATTATATTTTCCGTTCCGGTTTCCCTTTCGGTTCAACGAAAAATTTGCTCAAATTCGAAATTTCGGTTATTTCCGGTTTCGCTTCTTCAGCCACAGCGGCTAGAATCGGCTTTCTCTCCGAATTCTATCCTTCCGAAAGTTATTATTCATGTTCCATTTACGTTTCATTTTACTAAATTTAGGCATAAAATTTAGTATTAATTAGTTGCGACTCTCTCTTACACACAGGTTATAATTCAATAAAAAGGTTAGATAAGTAGACTACTGCATGCTAGATGATGATAGATAATATGACAGATACATATAAATAAATCTTTGACATATTTGACATACATCAGATGTATACGATAATAGCAGTACATTTTCTATAAATTAAATTAATTTCCCTCATTTTTGACGGGAGAATTCACTAGGCAGCAAATATATTAAGTAAAAGCAAATTTACTCGATTAAAATTTAGAGATAGAAACAATTGTTACTTAATTTAAATTCTTTATATATCAGGCAAGTTTTTCAGGGCTTAAATCGGGATAAGGATTTTGAATTTCAAAGCCAAGGACGTAACCTTTGAGAGAAATCTGAGAAAGCATCTCTTTCCGGAAGTTATCTCACACAATAACTTCTATTCGAGGCCATAATCAATTAGACAAGGAGACTAAATCTCTTCAGTCCTTCGAGGCAGAATGAAAACAACCTCATCAAGTCTCAATTTATTTCGAGTAGATGAAATCTGCGGGGAAGCTTATTCGGATTTAATTGCAAACATCCCTTAATTATTGACTAGTCCCTAGCAACCAGTTTGGAACCCAATTAATCACCAAAGTTTATAGTTTAGACCTCTCACGAGTTCGTCAGCTTCAATTGCTGTTTCAACTTCATCCTCCTGTCATCCTCACGCTATCCACTCCATTCCTACGATCAATAAGTTCTAAGACATATCCTTACCATTATAAATTTTGCATCGCTATGGTATGCCGCCATCTTTTAAACGATATCATACCAAGTTTCACATGGATTTATCGTCTATTTTTGATAAAACCGAGAAAGAGTTTTCAGGAGTGAAAACTGGACCCGTGTCGAGAAGACTTGTATTTGAACTAAAACAGTTATTTAACTTTTATTTGTTCACATTCGCATCATCTGCAACTGTATTGAATTAACATAAGTAACGGTGACTCATAACTCACAAATTTTTGTTAAAATTTTAGTGACTGAAACTGTCCTATAATTTATTTTAAATAAGAATTTTTATTTAAAAATTTACGCGAAGGAAATTCCTGCAAAGGGTCACGTAAAGTACTACGAATTTTGTTCAGGAGAGGAAAATAAAACATTTGCAACTGGTACGATAGTAGATGCCGCAGCAAAGCCGTAACTGAACCGAAATATTATGATTTCATCGAACTAAAGAGGAAACAGGAGCTAAAAATGCTAAGGTTCGATTCCTGGTGGGCGTGCATATATACACATAAGAATACAGGCAGCAATGGTAACAGTGGTATTGCTAAAAGTGCATCGACAGCTGAGGTAAGTATAATGTAATAGGCCACAATCGAATGCGCTGCTTACATGCCTAGCCCCACGCCGTCTAGGTTTATTAACGTAATAAATATATACTCAGTTGTTGACGCTGGTGAATCAAAACCATGCAATGGAATTCAATCAAACTGAAGTTTTCGTCAACGAGATCTGAAGTCGAGATAGATATTTTATTTGAGAGTCAAAGAGTCTTTGCTATGACTTCTTCAGGAAAATCAAGGATACGGCAAGTTAAATATAAACGATGAATAATTTATTACAGAGTCATTATCTGCATCGAATTCGAGATAAAATTAACATATTGATGGCAGGGACTAGAGAGAATGTTTTTATCTGGATACAGAGGAGAGAGGGCAGAAAGAATGGAAGATCGATCTTCATCCCCACGATATTTCTCATCATGACGCATTTCCGATATCTTCGAGAGATTGTTATTAAGGCAGGCGTTGCCATGGCGACGCCGAATACTTTTTCCGTTCAAAGTTTCGCAGATGAAAGAGGAGATCACGCCGATGACGGGAAATGAAATAAAAATAATCTACATAACTTTCCGAAATCAAAGTTGAGATTCCTGTCCGTGTTTACGTCCATAGAAAAGTCGTCAATCCCCCACGATGACCTTCTAAATTATTCCTTCTTTAGGGTTACGGACTATTTTCGGTGTTTTTGCAATCGATAGAACAGCAAATGCTGGATCGAATCTATTCTGATAGGAAAACTATTACAGCACAATTTAGCTGTCATTTTGTTGGATTTGTTACTATTAATTTCCAACTAAACCAAGTTAGACTGAAACCTGGTTAAGATGCTTGACATGGAACCGCGTTTTAAACGGGATAGCGTCATTACCAGAGTTTAATTTCTTGTACAGCGAAAAATATAAGTTTATTTGGTATTTTAGTATTTAAATAAGTGATTTTCACCCAGAAATCGAAAAGGAATTTACTTGAGATTACTTTACTATTTTTACATATATATATATATATATATATATATATATATATATATATATATGTAAAAATCCTAAGAGATTCTCATGGAAAATTATCCACCGCAAGAAATCACTTACATCAATATATATTTACATTTGGGTTGCATGACTTCTGATATCTCATGATAATTACTAAAGCTTAAGCTCGAAGATACGAAAGGTAATATAAGATTTAAGAATGAATTGTTCCAGAGATTATAAAGAAATTGAAATGTTTTTCCGTTATCGCTCCTCTTCCGCTATCATCCGATAATGCACCATCCCTTCATCACTGTCTCGCCGTAATTTGTTTCAGTCCCAAAATCAATGAGTATTTTGATCTAACATGACGCACCTCCACTCATAGCCCCTCCATTGTGCCCCTCTTTCGAACCTCATTTTCATCACGAGCTCTTTCCTCCTCAAAACCCCTTTAATTGATTCTTCCTTCGAATCCTGTTTATGACTCATTCCGCCGTCCTTTGCAATCACGTGGAAATGCAATGGTGGAAACTATCTGTGCTACGAAACCATTAATAGATCCAATAGATCGAATCGGCCTTGACTCTGTAGAATTTCGCATAACCCGAAAGGATCCATTCTTTGGCCATATTCATGCATAAATCAAGCGAAAAAGCTGCACTTTCAGATTTATTGCATTAACCGGTATCAGTGAGCAGGTCGATCTAATCGGACCGAAACTGGGATAATAAAAAAGTGAATTACGATGAGGCGTGCCCTTAATGAAGAGGGAAAATGGCGACATGACAGGGAGTCGAACCAAGGTCTCTCTGTTTTCGGGCAATCGGGGAAGTCGGACAGAAATTGATCTCTATCATTTAAAAGTTCTGTTTGATTTGCTCACTTCCATGAGAAACCCATCAAGCCAAAGTTTCACTTCAGAAAAAGATTTTGTTAAGTTTAAAATTTCGAAATTTTTGCAAAAATCGGCGAACATGGTTCATTATAAAGAGCCATAAATTTTGAATGAAACTATACATAGAAATAGTTCTATTTTGTAAATGTAACGGCTAACCCGAAGCCGTTCTTCTTTGGGTTTTGAATTTTAGTTCTCATATAAATTAGGCATGGTTAATCTAGGTTCTTCTTGCTTTCTCTTCGGACATGTTTTTCACCTCTTCAATCTTCTTTCTGAATATTACTCTGTTTCCTACATCTTCGTCCTCGGACATACATTTTCGTGGATCTTCATGAACTTCATTATGTCTTTCTATTCTCTTCTCTAACTCTTCTTAAGTCTTCGTTATTATTTCTAGTTCCATTCTTCTAAGGTGTCCATTGGAAGCTACTCACCTTTCTTAATCGTTGCCATTTTCTCTCTTTAATAGAACCATCTTCTCTCTAATAAAACTTTTATAATATGAACAATTTCAAATTGGCATCGACACAAAGTTATCTTTAAATATAGTAGAAGACTGACCTAAAGCAGGGCTATCCGAGTCCTGGCCATTTTACTCAATTCATGGCGTTTCATCATCAAGTTGTTTATGGAACAATTCAAACAATTTTCTAGAGTTTTAGTAACTAGATTGCCGAAGAGAAACACTCGAATTTAAGTCGCAATTAAACAGTGGCAAACAAACAATTGTCGGCATTAATTCCAAAATTCGACTACATTCATGAAGTCCATTAATTTAATTCCAGACAAAATGCACATTTCGTAGTTTCCAAATCGTTGTTATTTTAGTGCAGTCGTTATTATTCATTTCATGGAAAGCGATGCCATATTTTAGAGCCATTACGGTTTCTAAACTAAGTTACAAAATGTTGGAGAGAATTCAATGTTCTGCAAACGATGAAGATAATATTTGTGAACGAGGTGGCTAAATACGAGATTTATGCAATTTCTGGAAAATATCCTGCACCCAGATAACAAACGAGACAATGCAATGGCAATTAACCTCAAAGCGCTTAAACGAGTCAGAATGATGCCTAGTTTGGGTATACGTGCAGTAATAGTATCTGTCAACGAAAGAAAGGAATTATTGAAGAGAGAAATATGAAGAATAACTTACAAATTGAGTTGAAAATATTAAATATCACGACTCCATAATCTTCTAAGCTTCATTATATTCTAAGTGAAATGCAAAACGTACTTCAAGCCCCAGAGAGCATTTCTAATTGTGAACTCATTTAATGGCAATAGAATTGTTTAAACAGAAATGGCAATCGGCGAAAGGTTCACTCACTAGGAGTAATGATAGCAAATTCGGAATATACTAAATAAGAAAGAGAAAATCATTTCAAATATTAAAGCCTATAATGAACAGAAGAAAAATATGCATTTGATTGCATGCATTCTCACATAGAAACGCAAAGATCTTATTAATTTATACCCTAAAACATCATTTATACCATACATGAATTAGGTTAGACATATGATAATAAGTCATTGATGTAACTAATCGCCTTCTCAACTTAAACAGAGAGAAGATGTTTTCAAGGAATAACTGAGGCTCGGAATTCATTTCAGTTACTATTTTGTGGAGGACTTACGGTTTTAATTTTTCTGGAATCCCCGTTATTATGCAGCTGGAAAAATATTCTTCGATTGCGTTTTCATAAGACTTTCTTAGATTTGAATAAAAACTTCGACTGAATCCTAAGGATTACGGAGATAAAGACACTTCTTCGAAATACATCTTCCTTCCAGATATTTCAGGCACACCTGCTCAACCATTGTACTTAGTTTTCCATTTCTGGACTCTCATATCGGTTCGGATATAAGTCCGTGTTTTTTCAAGAAATGCGCACTATGGAAATTAATAAATTGTCGACTTCTCATAACTTACTTCTGCTTTTAATGAATCTGAAATGCATTAAAAAATTCCCAAATCTGTCCTATATTCTAGCTTCTCTTCAGCGATTTCATTTACCACTGATTACTTGTTATTTTATCCGAAGCTTCGAACCGTAATTATTTTCATACCACCAATGCGACCAGCATTACGCAAAAGTAGTTCGCGGAGTCAGGAGATTTCTACAGCTGTGGCAAACTAAGGAAGATTCGTATTTTCGTATTGAAAAAGTAAAGCTTTTATTTCAACATTAAAGAGCCAAAAACCCTTCCATTTCGAAATCAGAAATAAAAAAGTAAAAATTTATAATATTCCAGTAATAAAATTAATCCATTGAAATTTAATTTTCATTTGATTTCTTGAAAAGAGTCTTAACTTGGTTTAGAGTACTTTAAAGGATATTGATACAAATTGAAAAGTGATAGAAATAAGAAAACAGATTTTGAATATATTATCACTCTTCCGATTTTTCTAAAGTAAAACATTAAGTTAGTGTCTCATTTTCAGGAACGATATTTCTTAATATTTACGACCCATTAAAAGGACTTTGAAGTTTAGAAAGGGGCCCCAATCAATTCTCCTTCCTCTTATCGGAATTCCATTCCACTTTCCATATCACACCAACTTCCTCTTCTCCGAACCAATTTCCCACGCGATTCCATCGGACGGGGAAAATGGCGGCGGACAAAATGTTAATTGGCTTCACGAGATACACCCGCGAGTACCAAAGGATTTTGCTCCTTCTATTTCCGAAATGTAGGTAAAAGAGAACGAACGAAGCTCTGAGATAAGAAAACTGCGTGATAAATGTGTATTCGAGGATGTCAACATATTATGAAAATGGATATAGCCCGAAAATTAGTTAAAAAGTCGCTTAACTTAGAGGAATTGCCAAAAAATTGCTAAAAGTAGTCATCATAGATGTAGCACTAGTTCTAGCATTATTTGTATAACATTAATTAAATCACATGAATTTATGGTCTTTAATAGAGAAGAATAAGATTTAATTAAGGGCGAGATTCAGACTACATAGTCTCCTAACACTTCGTTATTTTAGAAGAATGTAAAGATAGAGGAAAATAAAAAAATTAAAGGGAAAAGAAGATAGCAGCTACTGTATACATTTACAGAAACTATGCAAGATGTGAATCTTTAGAAAGTTCAAAGAAAGACTTATTTTACTAAATAAATTCAGATATATGACTTTCTTAAAAGTGTGCCTGATATTAAGCACCATCCTTGCTTAGTAGGTCGTTCTGATTCTGCTAGAAAGATCAGGAGAATAGATGCTAGAACCAATATATTCAAGAATTAATTTTTTCCGAGAATTAACGCGAGAGCAATCGATATGCGAAGTAGAGTCATTGTAGATGTGCATGTATCTACAAAAGGCAACCCAGCCTAGAGCCTCCTCCTTTTTAGTTAAAATCGAATTTCAAACGGAAAAAGTTAATATGCCAAGAGATTTTCACGGTCCGTGGCTGACTCAGGAGGGCCTAGAATTGATTTTGCTGAGGGTCCACAGATAGTTTAGTCTGCAATGAGGGTGAAGATGATGTCCGCATGTTCCTTGAACCTCGGCAAACCTCGTTATCGTCCTTTATTTGAGACTTGCGAGTGACTGTGTAAACAATCCTCCCGAGTGGACGCTGGAGAATTGCAGACAAGGGAAGCTTCTCGCTGCCGCTCTTCTATGAGAAATTACGATTACGAGCACAAACTCGGGAGTTGGGAATCGGCCACCGAAATGGTATCATAACATTTGGAGCGCCGATTTTTACATCTCGTTGCTCGTCTTCCCTTATATGAGAATGAGTTTAGAATTACTTTTGATTTCAAGAAAGTACAATGAATATATTCGTGGCTTTTTCAAGTAGAGTTTGAAAACGTTGAAAAAGAAGGTGGAATAGAAGTCTGACTTGAATATGATCGGTATGAAATTAGTAAAAATACAATAATAATGCATATACAGAAAGAATGATGTAATAACATGACAATAATGTATTAATATTGATATGTAAATTATGATATCATAGTATATAATAGAAATGACAGAATAATAATAATGTAATGCAAACTGAAAAAATTGAACAATTAGGCGGATCGATTGGCGTCCCTCATTCGTGTTGTTTGTCATGTTGATTTCTTGTTTATATAACGTGTTATTTACATTATTTTATTATTTAAGTCATTGATTTGTTTACACAACTGTATTTTACATTAATTATATTTTAATTCATTACGATTTCTGTGCTTTTTTGTGCCTGTCATTTTATTGTTAAAATTAAGAATTCTTCGTTTCTCGAGTACGAGTACTCGAGTATAGGTGGACTCAAAAGTTGCCTGTCTTGTTATGAATTGTTTCCAACTGGATTAGATTTGTTTTCGTTTCTCACCCCTTCTTTTTTACGACACATTCCTTCACAGCGATATTTGATTTTGCCACTTTTACCTTTAAAATATCTCTCAAAGTGCACTAATGACACATTGCTTCCGATGCTGCCAATCTCTGCCGCGCTAAGACCGGAAATTACATCGGATTGCAATGCATTTCAAATGCATTTCCATTCCACGCTCAATCGTGAGAGACTGTGATGATGGTTGACATATGAAGTTACGGACATAGAAAAGGATAAAGGAGGAAATGTAAGTACGTATAAACTAATCTCATCTCCAATCCATTCAACTTTTAAAAGTCCATATTGTAGTGATAACTATGGAAGATGAATGGTGATTGTAAAAAAATCACTGAAATCAAGTTTCTAGTCATATCCTTCGCAAATAACTATTAAATACCATAAATTCATCAAGGGGACTCTGGACCCTATCTGGATCCACCAAGGACAGCATATGGCGTTGGGAGGGTTAATCCCTATACATTGGTGAATAAGCTTTGGCAAGAGAATATTCGGTCTGCGAGCGAATTTACTTTGCGATAGTTAGCGCTAACCTATGCATGCAGTGTAAAGGATTGATAAGTGATGTATTCGCGAATTAAAAACGGTACAACGAAAGGTAATACGTTTTCTGATGAATTTATACGGTGAGTATCACTCATACGCTTTTGGGCACATGATGGGAAACTTTAAAAAAAGGCTCAAAGAAAGACTTATTTTACTGAATAAATTCAGAGAGAGTACGTTCTTACACGTGGCCGATATTGTGCGCCTTTCTTATTTTGGACGTTCTGATACTGCGAATCAGAGAAATAGATGCTGGAACCAATCGATTCATGAGCTCACGGTGAAAGCATCGCTTGCCAAACGCCGAGGGTTTGCAGAGTACATATATAGATATAAATGTATATTGACTGTCGTATGTTACTGGAAGAAAATTAGATTCGATTGAGAAAGTAAAGAATTAAAGCGGTTAGTTAGATTGGGCTGAATGTTTATGTTATATTACGTAAGCAGAGCTGAAAAACATTGAAAGAGATCTGAAGAGTTTCAATAAGGCTGAAAAATCATTAACGAGAAATGGTTATTAATCGGAAATACAAAATTGTTTTTCTTAGTCAGTTATGAGAAACAAGGAATGAGATGAATTAGGAAGTTCTGAAGTTTATGCATCATCTAGTACATTTGATGTTTACTTTAGTCCTTTCAAAGCTTTCTTTCGGAACCCTTTTTCGAATTTCCCAATGGGAGACCTGAATATACCTTTTCACATTGAAAACGCATCGCTTGAAGCCCTATAAAGGAAACAAAAACACGTCCGCTGTGACGTATGATTCGGCACACAAATGGAATTAATTGGTGCGAGGATTTTATCAAGTTTACCTTGGTGACACACATCAAAGGAGAGGTAATAAAACGCCACGTGGATTCCAGCGGAATTACTCGCGGATTTCAGACGCCATTGACTTGGTTGGGTTCCGATCCATGATTAATAAGCAATCTACCATTGAGGTCGCGATGCATTGTGGGAAATCCCTGAGCCGACAGAGGTGAGGATTACAATCGAGGTTCATAAACAGGAACGCCTTTAATGGAATGACAACTGGAATCATACATCTCCACTTCCTATCGTGCAATCACACTTCTTCCCGACAATGAAGGAATGAATTCAGATCGGAGATTCACACCCATCGTTTATTGTTCTTTTTTTGTACTGTTAGATAGTTTCTATTTGCATGCTCTATATATTTGGTGTTTGGTAATATATTTCTGTCTACTCATTGTGTGTATTTTTGTTTCTTTTGTGACGTACTAATCGTCTGCCTAATTAAAAGTTTTTTTCAATCTTTCTGTGAATCAGGCCGAGTAGTTTGGAGTAATCCGTTTCTTAACTTTTCTATTTATACATCGATGCGATATACACCGAACGATTCAATATAATACTTAGCAAATAATTCGTGTACAGATGCAAAAAAGGGAACTTAAATTAACATTTCCACGGCACGGAAGTAAGAAAACGTAGCACATCCATTAGATTTCTCTGAAAGTGTCACCATCTGATTCTTTAAAACAACCTTTCTTAAGTTTAGGAGCAATCTTCAAAGTTGTCGGGATCTCTAATATATTACCCATTTTGAATTTCAAAGCGATATTTGGTCACACAACTCCTTCAGCCAACATCCTTCGACTTCTTTAAGAATGTAATTTCCAACAGAGCTTTTAAATGCAATTTTCAATTACTCTACGGAAATCCAGCGTTGTTTACTAAACGGGGGAGGCGAGCAGCGTAAATCGCAAAGGAATTCAATGCAAGTTCGACGAAACACTTCGTAAACTAGAGGCATGAGATGTAGCACAATAAGAAAACAAAGCGGAGAAGGATAAGATAGAGATTATGCGCAGTATTTATAGGTGTCGAGTGCATTCTCTTTCTCTTCGGGGAAATCTATCTTAAGAGAGGACGATGACGCGCTCCCTCTTTACAAGACACGTCATTGGTGGAAGGCGACCTCCAGCTAACCAATCAGGTGGCCGAAACAAAAGAAAAGGGAAGACGAAAACAACGGTTTAGGTTCCATTGAGGGGTCCAGAGAATAGGGATTATTTTGGATGGGAGTAGAAAGGGATAGGGGATTAGGGAATGAGAGAGAAAATGCCAGTTTTGGAAAGACGAGTTGGCAGGAGAAGGAGCAAGATATCCTCTCAAAGAACTTCTCTCACCACGGAACTGAGCTTTCCGAGATGCAATTTATTATTATCGCACAAAATTGAACTTAATAGGTATTGGCGATGAACGGAATGACATCTTCAGGGCCTTCCTTAAATGATATCACTTAATTTTTGAGACCTTCCTCCAATCTCTGCCACAGTTTCTGTATGAATCTTCACGCTCCATTCTCTCATGTCACAAAGCTGTCATATGGGCTCTAAGTCTTTATTTTGTGTCAGTTCAATTTTACATTTTAAAAAGAATAACTACATACTTTGATTTCCAGAACCTTTTTTCGTGCTGTCAGCGTCAGCGTAAAGGTTAGGATATGATTAAATTTGTACTTACTAATAATTTATTTTAAAGGAATGAAACGGAACTTTATATTTCCGTTGAATTGCAGTGGATAATTCTCCAGTCAAGACAATCAAGAGTCTAAAACAAAGTTTTAATTGCTTATAACATTATAATTTTTTTTACATATACCCCCCTTTCATGAGCCATAGTGTCACATATTCTCAATTGGAGTATTAAATCATCCAATCATAGCAACGTCATGCTGATAATTTTTATAGAAAGATTATTCTCTGAGAAATGAATATGTTGGTTATATAACTACCGCCCCTTTTCACCTGACTGATTCAATTTAATTAAATTTTATTGTCGATTCCCAAATTAACACAACTATTTTTAGTCATCCCAGTAAGTTAAGGTTTCACGTCATTATTTTCATTCTTTACCGAAACACGAGAAAAGACACAAAACCCCTGTTGAAGGCAATCCGCATAACAAACGTGTATGCGTTGTTGCATAACCACGAGGATACGAAATGACGAAAACTTACACGAAATATGTATACTACACACATATTTATGTTTTGGGGAAAATATATGTTGTAAATTACTTGCATTTGGTTTTTTACATATAGGAATTCATTTTGAACAATAAAATGTACAATAATATGCTTCTTGCAAAAAAGTTGTAATAGTAATTAGAAATACGCAAAATAGAAATTGGAAACAGAAAGTGGGAAAGAAAATAGGAAATAGAAAGTGGTTCGATCATTATTTCATCTGTTTAAGTATTTTATTTTATGAATTTTAAATTAAAAGACTTTTTACATTCTATCACATATATTATGATAACTAATTATACTAATACGACGATGTGTGATGTCACAGAGAACCATTAGAGAAGTTATACTTTTACTCATTATATGATGCGAAATGATATCAGACTCCGTAACTGATATATTTTGCTATCACATGTGCATGGGACCAGTAGTGATTCAAAAGTAACGTGGGTTAAACGAAAAATTCAAAGTTGAAGAATGAGGAGATGAAATAAGAAGCAAATACATTGGGTATATTCTAAAGGATACCCAAAGATATGATAAATTAGCACCATAACTACGACTCCGAAATCATTTCGAAAATTGTTTACTTAATTGCAACCAATGTATGAAAGGTAATATTCTTGCTTCTATAACCGCGATAGACGGCAAAGGAAATCAAATGAAATGGAGTCACGCAATAAACGTTTCGAATAAATATAGAAAATAAAGGAAAACTGAGGAGGATTAAGCACAGATGACTCGTATCTGAACCTAATGAAATTAGTTATATATCTTTTATTTTCTACAAATAGAGTACAGGGTAAGGAGAAAAAAAAGAAAAATGCTCATAAATAAAATTGATTCACGTTTTTTAACTGTAGATTTCGGTGTTTAACGTAAAAAGACGAAGAATGAAGGAAAAAACGTTAAAGGCACGGATGTTTGCTTACATTATCTCATATTTAATGTTTGGTATAACCACGTATACATGAAGAGAATTGTCAATTAGGAAGAGAAAAAAAATGGAATAAAGCTGTGAATTAAAGGAGGAAAAATACTGAAGTTGGCAGACATCAGGGAGGTATTATTAAGGGAGTATAACTTTACTGTACGTAAAAATACTTTTTGATCCGTAATAAACCAAAATTTATGACTCTTGGACTCAAAAAATCAGAATAAAAATTAATAAAAAAGTCTGACATATCTGCTTTGAAACAACAGATAAACATTGAATAACACCTCCTAACATGCTGTAGAGCTAGCGGTAAAGGTACCACAGATACATTTAGGGATAGTTAGGTTTGGAAACATATCTATAGCAGAGTATCAAAGGCGGTTATTACCCATGAGGGCAATTCGTTACTATAAGGTGGTGGCAGGCCTAAGGACATGTTTCCTAATATATCCTATGAGGATACCTCCAACGGGCATTACAACTGGGCTCGAAGAATCAGTCGAACATAGATAAACAGCTTTTAGTTCAATAGCAAATTAATTAATCGTTAGAGAAATCAATGTAAACGTTCATGGTACTCTCGATTTATTGTTCTTTGGTTGTAATTTTCACCGAAAGCAATTGAAAACGCTGTATTAGGTTTACTGAACGAGGGGTCTTACTCAAAAAACTAAGTGAAACATCGCTCTATATCAAAAAGTACGGATTTGGGCGTACGAAGCATATATAAATCACATTCGTAGAGGTAGCAGGTGCGTTTCGAGAGAGTTAATTTACAGGAGCGTCTAGATTTACGAGGCTTGCATTTCATATTTATTCATAGTCTCAAGATTGCAGGAAGACAAACTACATTTAACAATTTACAAGCAGTGTTATTTAATAACGTGAATTAACACATTATTTTACGCAGTTATTAATTACATGCATCTTTCATTACAGAATTACATTTGACAGAGGAAACTTAAAGGGAGACGAGAAAAGTGAAAGCAGTAAAAATGCCATAACTGATGAATGTTGTTGACAATTGTAGTTAAAGTGACTAAACGGACGAGGAATGAAAGCGGAAATGTTTGTTTCAAAAAAAATCATTAAAATAACATCAATAGAAACTTAAACTTTCGAAATAGTTCAATTCCATTGCGGTGTTCGTTATGAATACCGAAAAAAATCGAAAGTTAGCTCCGGGATTGTTAAGGAAGTGTGTTATTAAATAATGCACGCTAAAACACATTCTGAATTGAATTACATGAATACAGTATTCTCCGCTTTGATTAAAGTGGAGAATTTCTTGACCTTATTATCAGGCAGAAGAGAAAAAAAGTGGTCGGGAGTTTTAAACGCAAAAGCAGAAACTAGACTCCATGTATAGCTATAGGAGAGGATTTTTGAAGAATATCAAAAAATTCGTGTTCGCGATATTAGTCAATAAGACGAAAGTTGACTGCAAATCTCGAACAGAATAAAGAAAACGGCTGAAAAAAGAAAAAGATAAATCAGTTGAAAGGATAAAGTAGATGAAAACTATTGATACGAAAGAGTGCAGCTAAAATGACATAAATGAATTCAAATTATCCGCAGTGGTTCAATCCCACCACTCTTAATTTCAGATTAGCGAAAAGAGAAATGAAGCACAAAATAGCGTAGTTCAAAGGAAGGGATGGAAGAAGCAAAGATGAGGAAGAAGGCTTGAGAAAAAGGTGTGGGAAAGAGTGACTTTAAAGAGTGGAGAGCGTTAAAAAGAGCGGTGGCACTCCATTGATTAATGAGTTTGGAAGCGTATTCCAATGGAGTTCCTGTGGAAAGCCCAAATTAAAACCCGCGGAAAACAAAAGTAAACGTGTGAAACATTTAGGCAGGAGGCAAAGTGCGATGGGGTGAATTTAATAGAAACTTTCATTCTTGACGCGGAAAAGTATTTGAGTGATTAATTGAATGTAAGCGGATATAAGATGAATATACAGGAATAAACTTTTCCGCCGTAAATACTCATGTTTAGCTCCTTAATGGGATGCATAATAGGGAAGTTCCGACAGTTGTAAATAATTGATTAATAACTGCTCGTGCTCCTTCGCAGAAGACTTCAGAGTTATATATTCTTGAATATTAAGAAAAGGAGGACTCACGATTCCCTAAATATAACGAAGAAATAATGTAAATTATTATTCCATCAAGTAGATTAAATAACACTGTAGAAGGATTCGTCAACGAATAACAATGTCATATAATGAAGATATTTCCAAGTGAGTCTCGTTATGAAATGTACTTTAAGGACCAAAGGGTAACATTTCTGAGAGTTAATTTTGGATTTTTAGTCTCCACTGCGAACTTTTACTGAATACTACTAAAGTGCTAGACGTTATCCTAGTATGTAAGGGTTGACTTACTTGAAAGATTACAGCTAATTTACACATATTTTGACTAAATATCTATTGCGTTTTCTTTCAACAATCGATTATGAAATAATATATGATAATAATAAAAATTTTGATTTATTTAAAATGAATCTTTCAAGAGATCTGATGGTGTCTTTTATAAACTTCAATAAAACAACCAACGAATTATGTATATTCATAGATAACATAATATTCCTTCCTTTCTTAATTAATGTTTTCAACGAAAATAACTGATAAGCGAAACTATAGATGTTTTTCATGATTCAACTTATAAAAAAGATGACCTTATACGATTTTCTCACGTAGTCTCGGTAACGTTGTTACGAAAAATACTTACATAAAAATACTTACAATATTTCTGGTCTGAAAATGTTTGACGTCGTCTGTTAATTTCCTTCAGCAAGGGTAATAGACCGATTTAATTGTATTCATGCTGTATAGAGTTGAATATCAAGAACTTAAATTCCACACACAGAGTTTTCGTGATGAAATGATTTCTCGTAGAGCAGGACATGTTTAACAGTCGTCCGAAGGCGCAATGAAGCAGAATTTGTTTGTATTACGGCAATTCATTTCCATGGAAATATGGTAACAAACTCCTACGGCAGCTCTTCCCGCGAAACTATTTAATATACGTGTTTTCCATTACTCCGTGCATATACATTCGTACGGCTAGGACCAAACCTTTATTCTCTTTTTATCGCTCGAGGATAGCTTTCAGCGTATTTCTCGTTTGTCTCTGCTTAAATATAGGAGTTTTGTATTCGGGGGCTGACATGTTAAATGCGAATCGGTCCGGAATATCAGAGGTATCGAGGATAATGGCCCATCTGAAATTCGGCCTTTGCTGCGAATTTATCTGCGCGCTCTACTAAAAAAGCAGTTTCGACACAGTTATATGGAAATGAAAGAACTTCTGTGCATCCAACGAACGGCGAAATGTTCCCGTTAAAAAGGAAAAAATAGTAAGCATTCATAAGGTTTAACTCGACGTCACATTAATTTTTAACTTCTACTCATGAATCTTACTAGTATATATTTTCAACGAGGAAAAAGATAAAATCGCAAAAAGTAGTAAAGCACGAGCTGCACTGGTTGATTTTTATATGCGGGGTAAATACATTTTAAATTTTATTTTTATCGAACAAAAAGAACTACATGTCAACTACTAATGTATTACTTTTCCGCTAATATCTTAATTCCGCTAATAATTCCGCTACCTTTCCTTAAATCACGTCAGTTTTTTGTTTAAAAAAGTTATTCTTTTCAATCTCAAAAAGTTCTTCTTTTTCACTCTTCACTAGTGATGGGCGAATTGTGCTTTATTTCATTTTCGAATCGAACTACATTATCCGTATTTCGAATCGAATTGTTTAAATATTAGTTCCGATACACGATGCTTTGTTTGTTTGTTTATAGTAAATTTCCAAAACTGTAGATCACATCAATTCTGCTTATCGTCCTTATTTCCTAAAATAGTATTTCAAATTGATTACAATGATATTTTATTAAATAGAATTTCGCAGATGCAGAGTCTGTTCTAAATTTTAGTAGATGAATTAAATTGATTTGATTGAAAATTTAAAATATTTCGAACACGGCTAATCCTTACACTCTTCATCACTTCGAACGATACTTAAAGATCGACGTGTCGAAATGAGATATAGCAGCTAATTGCATTCCGATTGACGTATTTTCATATTCTTTCCAAACAAGTGTTCATTATCTTACGATTTTTTCTAGCTTCATCACATTATTCAGTATACAATGCCAGTGGTTAGGTATTGATCTTATCTAAGGCAAAAGCGATTTTGATATTCCTCAAGAATGCTCTTCCAAGAATCTCCTGTATTCGCTTCTCATTACCATGACCACTTTTATTTTCCTTAATCAATAAATGGACAGCAAATGTGTTTGTCCCTCTTTCTTAGCAATAGAATTCAGCAACATCTTTTGCTTGTTCACAGCTTGGATACTTTCACTTTCTTTCGTTAATTAATTCGGTAACAAACTTTGGTCGGTTTAAATTGTTGTGCCAAATGTATTTTATGTGTTTCATAACATCATTAACTGAATTAGAGCTTGGACGCAGCTCTATACTAAACGTCTTGTCCAATTTTATGAGATTACGAAAGAAATATCATTAAATGAGGAGAAATATTAATGAAAATGCATTCTCTTGATGATGCAAAAGAGGGAGTTATAGAAAGACCGTCGGAAGTACTCATAGAGGAAATGATAAAATAGTTAAAACCTCTGGGAACCATCCCTGACTTGCAATTTTTACTGTATCAGAATAATGATAATTTTTGAAGAGAATTAATCGCACCCAAATTAGAACCACTCAATTGGTTTGGCGCTACAAGTGAGGAGTGTTTCATGCGACCTAGTTGGTAATTTTTGAGATTGCAACCATCCCAACAAAAGATTTATCAATATTTTTTGATAAGATTGAAACAATAAATTATTTTGGTAACTTTGTTTATAGAAGATTTACTACTAAATTAAAAGATGCGGAATTAGAGAAAGGTGAACATGTTCATTATTCTACAATTTTACTGAGGACCATAGAGAAATAATTGGAAGAATTGAATGATGAAAGAAGAATATTTCCATCCCGTATGACTCATTTTAGAGAAGGGTAGACGATTTTTGGCACAAAAGGATGTGAATCTAGGAAATTGCAAAAGAGGAACGAAGATCCCTTAAGGGTCTCCGTAAGCCGGTTGGGTGCTCAGACCACTGAGCTATTGCCGGGCAAGGGCATTCTGGTCAGAGCACTCGACCGTAGACCTGGATTCGAGACCCGGTCCTTTCAGACTATATGCGCGTCAGTTTCTTCGTGGGTCACTTAAGAGAGTAATATTTAAAAGATTTATTAGTGTCTCTAACGCATTCCCTTAATTTGAAATAATACTAATGTTTGTTAACTGCCAATGCACAGAATTAGGACATTCTCTAGCGATCAAGATTATCATCCCCATATGTTAAGTGGTGCTTGCTTCGCTTCTAATGTTTATCATTTAACAACTTATTTGAACAATTCGGATATCTCTTTGCATCGAGCGATCGAATTTCCAGCCTCCATTCACATTACTTCGTAAAATATATCTGAAATAAGTTGGGTTCCGCAGTGTAGACTCGAAGGACCCCTTTAACCGCTGACGTCAAAAGCAACCCTTTGTATTTGCATTAGTAGATCATTTTGGTGAAATCGGCGGAAACCATCAGTTCCCGAGGGCATTCTCGCACCTCTCTGAATTATTCCGAGCGATTTTGAGACGCGTGAAAGGTATTTGGGGAGAAGCACGCTTTGCTCTTTTCACGAAGGAACAAATGAGGAGCGAAATCCGTAAGAGGGCCTCAGAATTAAAAGCATTTTAGACAGAGGGCGAAATCTATACAACTTTCTACTATACGTATAAATATATACTGGAAAGTGCTTATACTTCCAACTCAATATGATTTTTCCAAATTCCATCGCTACAGTTGGTCCATAATTCGCTACTTTTAGGGCAACTTTATACTAACGGTTACCTGTATTTTTCATTTCAATACCCTAAAGCTCACAAAAAATTTAAGTACCGCAAAAAATACTTATTGGAGTATAATCTGGTAATATCGATGAATCAACTTCAGCTACACCAAAATATATTCGAGGAGTATAAGTAGGATTGTTAAAAGTGCTTCGACAGATGAGGTTATTTCGCACCGGGAATCGAACCTGGGACCACTTTGGCCCAAGTCGAATGCGATGCCCTCCCATAAAATACAATCATTCGGAGTAAGAACAGATATTTGTATTTTTTCCACAAAAACTGTTCACGCACATGACTAGGTTTCGGCGTATTCACGGTTCAGTTATTTATCATTATCATCGACCGCCTTTTTCAGAAAAGATGGCGTTTTGCCATATTTCATTTCTGAAGATTTATTTTAATGTAATTATTTATAAATCAACTGATTGATACTTCACATACAGAAGGAACGGTTCAGTTTGAGAACAATTTCGATATTTCCTCAATTTCAGTGATCACAGACGAATGGATTTCGAAGAGGGAATGAATAAATGATGGAAAGAGAGCTCCGGAAGGTATTTTCAACGAACACGTCCTCAGGTATGATAAACACTGGACGTGTGGAAGGGCGAATTGGCCAGAAGGTCACGATTGCCATTAAAATCTCATTCCCATCACGACCGAGAACCTTTCCTTACTCAAATATCTTTCATCGGAGGTAGTATTTCAACTGTTTCTGCTCGAATACTGCCATTTCTCTCTCGGTTTGCGATCCCCGGAAGCCAGGAATCTCGTTCATGAAGGGAATTTCGAGAGATATTCTGCTCTTTGCCTTGACTTAGGATAGCAGATTTTAGACGGAACGAGTTGAGTTAACACATAAGTTGATCATTAGTAAAATATAGTACATAGATCTACATATTTAAAAACAGATAAAATTTTTATTTACGTAAATTAGTTTCAAAGGATTGAACTGAATTGAATTGGAAAAAAATGAATTCGTTAAGATAAATAAATTGTTTCGTATGAGCGAATTTAAAATGCCCTCTTCCATGACACCCATTGTCACTCTGAAATAGATCTCATTATTAAATAACAAAAAAGGTAATTCAAATTAAGAGAGAATAGGAAAAATATATGTTTGGATTTAAAAAGAACGCACATTAAGCTTAGGAAAACTATCCACAAAGATGGGGTTGTGAAGAACCTGCATAATTCTACCGAGATTAATAAGATGTAAATACAGATAACCTTAGTATGACGTTGAGAAGAAAAACGTTTATTAATATTAAGCTTTTATATAATATATCCCCGGAATCGAATATAAAATGAATAAATAAACACTAATTAAAGTTCGCCGTCAAATTACACGAGGGTGGTCTGAAAAGTTTCCGACCCCAGATTTTTCAGAAATCTTCAGAAAAAAGTGTCGGAAACTTTTCAGACCACCCATGTATGAAATTTCAAGTGAAAGCTACGAATTTTAATCTTTTGATGAAATCAAAATGCTGTTAGTAGCGTGTAGTATGAGCTTTATTCTGTTTACACGTAATAGCAAGTTAATATGATATCTTAAATGTACGTCGAAAATTCACAGTTTTACAAAGAGATGATGTTCTTAAATATAGAAATAACCGAAAACCAGCAAAACAACCTTCTATTTTTTTCCCTCCCGTTTCCTTTTCAGTCGGATAGACTTTCCTTCTTTAGTTCACCGTACTATATCACCTTTCTCTCAGTAGACAATGTTGACGGTAATCCAGGTCTAAGAGCGACAACTCTTTATCTTCCGTAATTGCCACAATGACTGTTTGAGACGGCTTTAAATTCTACCTGTTCTACGCCTCGCCGGGACTTCCATTAATCCCTAAACTCTCTACGAACTGATGTACTGCTCCTTCAGCGTGGGTAAGATCTAAGGAAGGAGCAAATACTTTTGAACTTTCTAATCAGGAGAGATCCGGAAGTCACATTTAAATTGATCGCTTTTCAGGATAAGAAATTTAAATCACGAACGACATACTTTCGAGATCAGAGATCGTAAACCTGATCCCAACGGCCCAATAGAGGAAGATTTAAGTCTTCAGGTGTTAGATGAATATTTCCTAGATTTTAAAAATGGTATGATAAACGGAGAGTGACATTGATGTCACAGGTGTAAAAATTTGCAATATCTGTGTTAAGTACATTTATTCCATCAATAACCTTCATTGTACAGAAGCAAATTATGGCAAAGCTTGAAAGTTCACTACCGTAATTAACTTTTACTAAAAAAATAATCTTAATAATGATTAATAGGTTTATTTTCGGGGAAAAAGACTATTGTAGGCAAAAAATAGAACTTAGAAAGTTTTCTTATGGAGAATCTTCAAAATTATCTGTACGCGGAACAATTAGGAGGACAAAAAGTTGTCTACTATATTATCAGCGAAAAATCAAGATTTGACAATATGCATTTTTTTCTGAGATTTCAGGAGTACAAACAGGTACATACCCACATACAAACACTGAATTAGTCCCAATATTTAGTTAAATTTTGCCTGATAATAAAGAGGTGCGTAATTTAATGCAAATTATATCGTCTAAATTACAAAATCTTCGTCTCCTTACGTTTAGTTTACACAAGTATCGCCATTAAATAAATGTCAAATCAATTCAAGATGCGAAATCACAAAATTCAAGGAGCACAAAACAGAAAATAGTTTTAGAGAATGGGTAGGTAAAGAGAGAAAGCGGATAAGAAGAGCATATATTCCATTTGACGTTGGTCCCATTCGACTGCCGCCTTTTTTATTCCGCCAAACGAGCCGTGAACTTCCTGGACCTCTGAAAAGGCCTCTTTCCATGGCCTCGCTGAGGTAAAAATAAAATCATTCCAATTTGGTTTGAATAGTTGAGCCATAGCGCATGGGGCGGACATACGTAAAAAGGAGAAATTCGGGGAGAAAAATGACTTCATTTCGGCACAGTTGAGATTACAAAAATAGTCCGTCGTAGATGTGCAGGGAAACATCTCCAAAAGGCGTTTTTCCCACCTTTCTGCCTTCAACCCCAACGTAGCTAGTCTCGCATCAGATATTCATATGCATCTTTGTATTCTATCTTCCATCTTTTCATCATGTGACAGAGGGGTACAACGTTATTTTCAATGCACATCATTCTCAGTCGTTTGGAAATAGTAATACATAACTTAAGATATTAATACTTTTCAGAGAGTACGATGCCATGCGCAGGTACACATATCGGCATAATTAACAATAAAAATCGATGCATATTTAGGATCAAAACCTTGAAGAGAGTTCTTAAAATGAGTACCACCAAGAGTACTAACATATACATACAGAAAATCCGTTTTAAATGCTTCCTCTAACTTCACCTTCAGCATCAATTCAAACTGATGAAGGCTAGTTTTCGTTTTTAAGTTGTAAAGCACTTATTCAAATATTAAAGAGTTGAAAAACACAATTGTTTTCAAAGGTAAAATATGAACATTGTTTTCGTATTTATAAGACAGTCCCGCTGGTAAAGCGGCTTTCATTTTGTCTCCTGAAAAGTTTATTAACCAGGTTATGCTGATTTTGGAGAAGGAAAACTTGGCGATACTTGAATAACCCAACGGCCAAGTAAAGAGCTGATTCGTCTAAGCGGAGATTAATCTCTCAGCATAAATTAAGAAAGAAATCTACAATTTTAAAATTTGATTTTTATGATAATTAAGTCACATTGTTGCTACTGTTATGAATAATATTGAAAAATATAGATGATGATATTAAAACTTTATTAACAAGTTATTAAATTTAACGACGATTTTAATATTCATAATTGGATAATGAATGACTTAAATGTGAATATTGTTATAAAATCCCCTAACTCGTTTAGATCTTCCTTATAAATCATACTGTAGCCTCTAATTTACATAATGGCATCAATATAATGCACGTAATGGGAAATGTAATCACATGACAGTATATAATGCACTGTGATAATAACAAAGATGCATTCTGTGGCGAAATGGTAGCGGCGAATCGTGTTGATCCAATAATAAAAGCCCAAAACCCACGCATGTGACATACAATCCTATCATTCAAATGTAATTTGAATGGATTGGAAGTTGTTTTTCGCGAATAAAATAGAGAAGTCGATAAGGGAGTTTTGAAAAATGAGAACTTTCGCGAGACAGCGAGTGCTGGAATGTAAAATGTAACCCAGATTGAGAGCTGCCCTCCCATTTTAGCAAGCGTCTTTAAAGGGATTAAACCCAAATGAAATTCTGGAGAAACAGAAAGCATTACCATAAGATAAAACGAATATAGTGATACCATTGCTCATATATAAACTTAAATATTCAAAGTTTCTAGGGTCTATCAACCCAAATTTGAGGAACAGCTTTTTCTTTGCCTCCAAAAACAAATGCACGCATAAACTCCTTTCGCAGTCTTCTGAATGTTTCAAGTGAAATAAAACGGTAAATACTTTACTTGCAGAAATGAGCTTCGTTTTTTCCAAATGGTCTTTAATTCGCTATCGTACTTTCATCTGCAGTCCTAAAGATGTAACTACGCTTACGAAACCGGCAATTATAATTTGTGCTCCACGTATTTATAAATGGAAAAATACCGATGAACGAGTGTGCATTCACAGATTAAAAAATAACAATAAAATATATTAACTTGGTGGTAATTTATATATGCATTTGTATTTGTAAAGCAATGAAACCAAGAACAGAGGAGGAGAAAATTTTTATCGGCCACTCTTTGGATAAAATTCAGAACAGCAATCAGCTACTATATGTCGATCGACCAGAAACGAATGAGAGGTTTAAATTCTCTCATAAGTTCGGCCGTTGATCGAGTGGGGATTATGAGCTGTCAAAATATAACACGCGGACTCTCGATGGAATTCGACAGGACTCTTGAGTTGAACAAAATACAGAAATTTCAAAAACAAATTCGGGAGGAAAAACATTCGGCTGTTTGAATTAAATTTGAAATTTTTCCCGAAATCGATCATCCTTATGGAAACAAAATGTCGCAAAATTATGCCTCTTGCAAAAATATATTTCTCGCAAAACTATAATTCTCTCGGATTAAAAGATTTGTGAAGGAAAGGCGCTATTTGGCGCCTTCCGATTCCGACAGCCTCCGATTGGTTGGACGCTTCAATTTCCGGAATTTCACGTCTCCGGACACCCACGTCTATTGCCACCCACACTGCCAGTGCTGCCAACATCTATGCTTAAACGACGCTAATCACTCAGAGGTGGGCATTTAGGCTTGAGTGTCTTTTCTTTCGTCCCTTTCTCGAGAATTAAGTGTTTGAGCACTCTGAGGATAGGGAATAGATTCATCTATTCACGTTATCCTGGAATGAATAAGAAATAAAGTACTTGGTAGTTTCTACAGGAAAATTTTTATACGACCAGTTTTGACTCAAGTTATCTTCAGATAAAATCAAAAAATATGTACTTCGAAACTTTCTTTTGTTAAAACTACCAAGTATTTAATTTCTTATCTTCCACCAAGTAAGGCTGAACCAAATCAATTTTATTCCGGAATGAATATTTTCATAACGCGGTCTTCATTTACTTCTTCCGATATTTGTTCATCTTTCCTTCTCGCGTACCAATCTGTTTTTGTCATTTCCTCCAGAATCACATTTCTAGCCTTTTTCCTATTTATTTAAGATCCTTGTTTCAGAGCCGTAAGTGAGCACGCTTTCAAAGAAAACTTCACAAATCTTTTCCTTGAGTCAATCAAGAGGTAATAACCAACTAAGTGTTTATGTCTCCCTGGAAATGAACGGACCATTCTACTTTTAACCTCTTTTATACTTTTCTTTTGATTTGTATGAAAAAATGAAATTTTTTGGGCATACGATCATAGGGAAAAGAATAAGAGTAAGATCTATTATAATCTTACTTTATAGTTGGACGTCAATCACGTAATGCAACTACCACATGAGGTCAACGGATTTCAAAATAGAAGAATGCATTCAAACTACCGGAACAATTAAGGCTTACGGTTTCTGTTCTGGTAAAAGGACTTATTTAAATGATACTCATTAAAATATTAGTTTTATTGGTTTTTATTTTAAAAATTAAAGATTCTAATCTCCTATTTTCATAATTATTATCAATTATTCTGTCATTCATAATTATTAATTATTATTAACATTTGTTATTCCAATTATATATCTTTATCTTCAGGATTATCTACGACGAACGGAAGATCAAAAAGGAGGACTGAAAGTAATTCTATCTATCATACATATATATAGAATCATACACCTCCAGTATTAGTAGAAGCACCTACGCTATCTTTAATGAAGTGTTTCTGTAGCAACCGATAATTCGACTAACGAAGAAATTTTCGCTGCCTCCACAGTCGACATCAAAGTACGAATAAATTAGGAGAAAACCTGATAAAGTGTCCCTCGTGAAGAGAGTTTTCATAGCTCTAAATGAAGTTAATCGGCAGAAGTTGGCAGCCCTGTCCCAACGAACCCTGGGCAGACCCTGGCAAAGGGCACTTCCATTGAAAAGGGCCGTTCGTTTACATTGAAAAGTTGAAAAGGGAAGTCCAGCGGAAGGAACGTGTTGAGGAGAAGAATGGATTTATGGAGGAAATGTAAATGAGGACGCCTCTTCTAGGAGGACTCCTAAAGGTGGAAAGTGAATTTCACTCATGTCATGAAAATAAAGTCGACCCAAATGTAATGGATAGGTTCGACTTGGAAACTTCCCACACTGAAAAAACTGAATCAAACGAAAGAAATGGATAATAAAAGAGACCCGGGAGAGAAATACTAGCGAGCCTGAATAACACTCTAACATTCGTAAATAGAGTCGTAAGGTTTCGAGAGTAATGTATAGAATAGTAGCAGTAACTAGCAGTAAGTGCTTCAACAACTGAGGCTGCGGCCCCACCGAGAATCGAATCTGGGATCGCTTTCACTGACATCATTCTACCTATCCGGAGACCTGGTTGCGCATTACACGGGTATAATTAGTATTGTATTACCGCCCTCATAAAGGGATATCAGATACTGAGAGAAAAAAGGGGAAAAACCTGCAAGGACTGACCGCTTCCAATATTTATATATAAGATACTTCATGTTTAAATTCGTTTACGTAGGAATTTGGTGGTTCTTGAAAAAGAGGACATTTCCGGAATAAGAACAAGAAAACTCTAAACTCTTGATAAATTAAGCGGAAAAAGTGGTTAGAATTCACCATAAAGCACTCTAACTTGACTATATGCATCTATTCTTGATCTTCATCACTTCGTGAATTATCATTTTCGTAGTATTTCAGTGAGCATCCGTCCACCTTCAGTAATCGAGGAAGCTTAATTTAATGGTCTAACGAATTAATTTTCTCGCAGAATCCTTCCCCACTGCTCTCCCTACCCACTGCTCCTATCTTTCGGAAAACACCCCCTAACGGATCACACCCTCCTTAACTACACCTCCTAATCCACCACCTAATGATGGTGTCCTCGAAACCTGAGGAATCTTTGCATGAGACATTGTCACTGAATATTAAAGATTTACACATGCTGAATAGAGGGAAAATACTTAAAATATGCAATTATGATAGATTTTCTAGTAGATCGCGGGAGTTCGGCTTCGACGATGACATTTCGCCGGATTATAATAAATCCTCTCGTATCCTTGCTATCAATGCATTTAGCGCCTTTGTTATTCTAAAAAATTAAAAGATTGTTTAATAATAACTCCAATGGTTTACTTTAAATTTTTGCAGAGTAATATCGATTTTGAATTCAGACGCTTATTTTAGGTAAACCAATCAAGATCACCAATCAACTTCAAAACGCGAAGTGACTGATTTTTCTGTGAGGCATGTTTCATGTTCTGTAATGGTGTGATCATGACATAGTCGTGAATTTTCGCGAATTTACCGTGTTTTATGTGATTACAACTCTTGGGATAGAAAACTCTTGAAATCCGTGAGTTGGAAACCCTATTCCTGAGGCAGTCGTCTTACTGACCCTAATTAATACAAAATTTTCATTAGCTTTCCTTGTAAACTAAGCTCAAGATGGAGTAACGTGGTTACTCCGAGGATGGCGTGAAGGGTTTCCAACGGATGTCTTGGAATGCACAGCGAACTTAATGAGAGCATCGGATGCGGTGGACGTACTCTATCCTCGAGAACTGCGTCTCAGCAATCTATTCCAGCGGAATGAGACTCCCCGAGTGCCATGGGGATTAAAAGTAAACTTCCCACTTAGCATGTTTAATTTTAGGGGAAATACTTCCTTAGAATTAACCCAAAGAAGTCGATCCTCTGAATCAGGAGAGCGAAAATGGTGGATTGGAACTCCTCTCGCAGATGTCAACATGATACATCCCATGTCGTGGAATTCAGCTCTCATTTAATTCATTCTTTTTCTGGAAAAATTCCCGGAGCTTATGAAGATAGCCTCTCTATCCTATAAGACATGAAAACGATTATTTTTAAGATTCAAACTTACTGAAATAACTTAAAGGTCAAGACTTATGGATGAAAATCCTTGTGTCAAGAAGTTAACTCATAGTTATTTCCTAATATCCAGAAGCAAGATATTAAATTTCCGGTAAAATATCACGAAAAACACTAATCAATGAACACTGAATTCAAATTTTGTGACTAACTGTAATGTCTTTTCTCGAACATCAATCAATCAACAAAAAATACGAATAGTTTTACGTATATCCATTATTATCTTTGGAATTTTTCTTTGTTATATATTTTTCTTTTATAATTATACGCATTTCTCAAGTGCCGTTCGAGAAAATTTACAGTAACTGTGAACCATAACGTCTTCCATTAATTCTCCCACAGTCCATGGTGAAAGAGAGCTTATGGTTACGCATGCAGATGAAGTCGAAAGCTAAAAATTCGGATAGAAAAGTCGAGGAATTTAAAGTTGACTATGAAATGCGCTCTCTCGAAAGTGAAGTTCACCGAATAATTTTGGAAAAGAAGTCCCAAAAAAAAGAAGCTCTTCCTGGAGTGAGGTTCCTCCCGAATCCCCTCCAAATAACGTGAGTGAGTTGGGATATTTGAGGTAAAAAAAAGCACCTTCTTCGTCTCCAAATCACGGCACCATCTGCCTTTCACCCAGCCAAAGTAACGACGGAAAAAAGTGAGCGGTGGATGATAGTGGCGCCACCCGAACGGCAGGGAAGCGAGTCACGTGTCCGATGGAGAGAACGAGATTAAAAGAGGGTCGATATGAATCTGTTGCATGCAATCGACGATGATTTGGCGGCAATACTATAACGGCGCATGCGCAATCTACAGATTCGGAAATTCTCATTAAGGACCTTATTTGAGTTAGCTAATTTAGTCGTAAAATCTACGCATCCCCGCTAAATATGTCACTATGTATTTTGCGTTTATCATAATAATACATGATAGCTTAAAAATAATCAATTTGAACCAATAAACGAAACCGAATAAAACCATAATTTTAGTTTGAGAGAAAACCGATTGGAAAAAATAAAACCGAAATTAGAAACCGGTATTTAAAGCGATCCGATGTTAATATTCTACTAACAAATACCTGTGGTTACTAATAATATAATACGTCAAATTAAAATTCACAGTTAATGCTTCCATGTCTCTAACTAATCAAACTGAGAATATTTTTTATGTCATGAGTTTTACCTTAGATCTTGGATAAATACGTATCAATAAAAATTTTACATAATTTTTATCAGAAAAATTAAAATCCACAAAGCGGAAAACTGGTTTGAACTGATTCGATGGAAAATACCAGATATAACCGATGAAAACGAAAAATCTTTATAGAATCGTAATATTAAATCTACATATTAAAAGAATTGCAATTTCCTCTAACTCTGTGGATAAATCCCGGATTCGATTCTAGGTCCCGTCATACGTTTTTCAAGTCTGTTTTCCGTTGTAAATCTGTTTTGGTTTGAAGTGTACTTAAACAAATTATGCCACACAAGTTTTATCTTAAAAAGGAACCAAAAATAGAGAGTAAAAAAGGCAGAATTTAAAAATCGATTTCGATCTGAAATTTTGCTGATGTCGATTCGGTTCGAAATTATCGTCAAAAAACAAAAAAATAATTCGATTCGGAATTTCGAATACTCCCACGTCTCTACAGAGAATCCTACCAAAGGCTGGAGATGTGGAGGATGTAATTGGAAAGCAGGGAATACAGAGAAGATGGAATAGAAGATAGCAGAGTTTTCTTTTGGAAGGTCAATTCGAGAAAGGGAATAGAAACGCTGTGAATAACACATTTGGAGTGAGGAGAGTTTCCAAGAAAGAAAGTGAATGCATTTTCTCGTGAAAACACGAAGTGAAACTGGGAAATGGATTCCGAGCGACTTAAAGCACCAAAAGTTTATGAGCGAAAAAACAATTGGCGACGGGGGAATTGTTGTACACGCCAACGCAATACAATGGCACTATTGTGCGACGAATGAATTTTTACGGAAAGCGCCATGAAAAGGAAAAACATAAAGCAGTGTTTGCGGAAGAAAGTTCACAACTCCGCGCACATTTTAAATCTGCGATGAAACAAGTGCTGAAGGGGAAAATCATGACGTTCCACAGTGGGCTAGAATAGAAAAAAGCTGGCCAAAAATAGGAAAACGCTTTTCTTGAGTGCGGGCTACGAAACTTTGCATGATTTATTAAGAATAAATCCTGCATACAACTATGGAGGTCATTGACGTTGGATCCTTCACATTAAAATTATACTGGGGGTCAAAGTTGACCAATTTTTGCGAACATTTCCAGTTTCCGATTTTTCGCGAAATTCTTCAAGTCGATTTTGAACCCAACCTAGGAAAATCATCGGGTAAAATTAGTTGCCATATTATAAGCATGTTCTTTGTCCTTCATGATACTTGGTTTCAATGAGCTCTGTTGAATATTTCTATACTTTACGTTACAAATTGGCGGACCCTTATTTTGGAACATTTTTATCTAAAACGAGGAAAGTAATTGATTGAGACACCGTGTGACACGGGATTACTTACACCACAACAAGCTATGAACCTTTCTCAATGAGAATATGAAATAAAATCTTATCCCAATTTGCCCCAATAACATATATATCGACTTTTCTATAACGCTACAAGGGCCAAATCCGCGCGACGGAGCACCGTCCTCCGTTACGCTCTCGTTTTGAGAGGAACAACGAACCAATACGATTAATTTTTTTAGATGGTTACCTTAATCGTAGTCGCGCTATGCAAAATATTTGTTCTTCGGTCCAAGAACCAAGACAACTAGTTAATCTGACACATTCAAGAAACCTTTCTATGGAAATATTATTTTCCCCGCTAAAACACGGAATTAAATTTATCAATACCCCATTCTCATTTGAAGGAGACGTTTGATTTGGACTCTCCATACAAGTTGGTGGACTCGACGGTAATACCATTCGAAGTGATTTTCCGCATCGTAAAGAAAAGGATTCAACTTTCCGGGAGCCATTTTATTGCGTAAATACAAAATAGCTAATTTCAAAACATTAAGGTATAATCAGCGTGGAGAAAAGACTTCAGAATTAAAGCCTCCGATATCTTCCTCAACCACAGATGTAAAGTAACAGAACCACTCACGGAAAACTTAGCATTCTATATACGCACAAATCAACGCCAAAATCCTACGGGTAATGGTTTACGCGATCAAACCAATTTAAACAATTTTAATAAAAATTTGCCAAATATCGCGTTCATTATCGCAGGAAACTACGGTCCGGATCGGGACATCAGCTTCCTTAATTGCTGACTGTCCGCCGTTATTGTCGCCTGTTATATTAATAAGGGCCTTCCTCACGGGAAACTACGGTCTGAGACTTCAGTTTTTTCCTTATTCGCCGATTACTCCTCGTTATCATCCAATGTATTAATATGAGCCCAATATAGAATTACTGAGTTTTGAAGTGGTTACCTTTTAGTGAGCAATTAGATTAGTGACCACACCACTTTCCTTTCTACCACTGTTTACAGCTGTACCGCGATAAAGACGTTGCGTGGATTTAGGTGAAAGCGCTTAATTATTGCATACCATAAAGGTTTTTTTCACGGCCTGTCTCTCCCAGGAATCGTAAAAATCGTTCTTTTGTGACTCCGTTTTACGATGTAAGCTTCGGCTCCATTAATTTTATCGCGCCTCCATTATACGGGAATAAATTTAATGGGGCTTAAAGAAGGCGGTCATTCTCTGTCCCACTCAACTCAACTAGACTTTGCATTGCCTGGGTCCATTGTGGCTGCAGATTCTTAGAATTGCCTTAGAAAATGGCAAGCAATATTTAAACTAGGAGTCGAGTATAATGTATCTGTCATTATCTGGTGGGCTCATGCAGTAGCTAACTTTACTAATCACTTTGTTGAATTATTAAAACCTAATTATTTAAATAAATTCCATCGTCAAAATAGCCGAGTGGTTAGTGTGACTGGTATAGTTTCCAAGTGTTTCATACAGTTTATCCTCTGTGGTTCAAATCCTATTTAAAGAATTTTTTCCAGAAAATTAAATTTTCAGGCCACACAAATGATCAGGATGGCTGCCACCCACCTCCTGTCTTATGGTTCTATTTTACCTTAACTCCTCCCCCCTGATGATTCATTTAATCTAATTAATCTCCCGATATACTTGTTGTATCGTATATTTAATTAGAGATATGGTAAGGTTAGTTGTTTATCTTTTATATACAAGACTTGCGCTAGCACGATAACCACACCGCGGCCGGTGTTCTCATTTTCACAACACACCCCTTTCCCTCCGTCAGTGTTTTCCTGCAGTGGATAAATCTTTTTCTGTAATCAAAAATATCAAAGTTTTTTTCTACATAAAACCATTTATTCTTTCCTTTTCCTCTACATAAAACCATTTATTCGTTCCTTTTCCTGTATATACTATACTTTATAGCATTGCTTAAAATCTGAATTCATGGGTGAGACAAGGAGTAAATGGAAGATGTGACTATGTAGTCCCGATTTCGCCCGATTTTACGTATCTAGTATGTACTATAAATGCGCATTTTAGATTTCAGCATTAAGTAATATCTCAAAGCAGCCACAGCCAATTTACCACCAAATTAATGCAATAAACACACGCTTCTCAATTCAGCCTTCGAATGTTAGAAAACTAAAACGAATGGTTTTTGTAGTTTTGATGTAAAGGAATGATTGATAACTGTTGAGTGATAAATGTAAGGATCGAAAGGCAAGAATTTGAAGCCGTTTAGGATACTTTCGTTCATCTAAAAGGTTGAAGTTCCACTTCTGGAGAATTCTTTAAAAGTTGTTCCATTTATTATCATCCGTCCATCTGCGATCGCTTAAAAACGACGTTGATAGCAAACTTTTTATTCCAATTAATTTTACCGAAAGTTGATCGATTTTATCGCTTGCCCATTACCACCTGCCAACCGATTTTAACTTGCTTTGGGGAAATTTATTATGGAAGCAATTAACCTCGTTTAATCCTTTTCGAAGACGCATAAGATCCCATTAAATCTTCATGTAAACGCTTACATCAATCTTTAAAAAGATTCTGGTTAACATTCCATTTATTTCATTGAACGTCATCATCCTTTAAAAAATTGATTTTAGCAAATGATGGAATTATATGTCCATGCGTTTTGCTATATTACATGGGTATGCTAGCCATAGATATGATTTGACCGGACAGTCCCAGTTATAACACAGGGTCTTGTATAAATTTTCTGTCTTTCCGGTTTTAAGAAAAGCTCTGAAAAAGAATATAATCTAGGATTATCGGTAATTTCGATAATAGAAATAATTTAAAGGTAAATTTTCATTAAGTGCAAAATCTGCATATACTTAGAGTATTTTATAAGCGCACGAAATCAACCAAAGTTTTAAGGCAATTCACTTTCGGTTTTTCCAGCTTCAGAATTTGATAATTGTCTTTGTCTTACTATTAGTATAAGATAACCCTCGTTACAGGTCGTGTTTCCATGGATTCTTTGTTGAAGTTTCGCCTGGCTGAGACAATTTCGATAATAATTTAGCTATGTTGGTAATTTTGAGGAGCATAATTCGATTTGTTTAGGCTTCTCTCCTGGTAAGGAATCATTTATCCAAATAGTTGGTGAGACTCACGTTATCAGCTTCGGGTGCAGATTCATGCATGGACTCGAGGCTGCTCCCGCTGTGTTCGGCAGCCGCTGCGACGCCTCCTGCCGCCGCGCCTCCGTTTAACAGCGCTCCGAAGCTCTTGGCTGACTGAGGTGTTTGCGGCAGACTCTGCAGAAGAGGAAACATTCTCATCAGAAGTGGCAAATGGACACCCTAATTTTATATCACTCGGGCCTTCTTTGCAGAAGAGCATTGATTTTAATTGTCTGAGTTATGTTTACCTTCGACATGCTTTATTACTGCAACTAGTTTCATTAGAGATATTTGTAAATACGGATTCCAGATTCATAAGTATTATTCATTGCCTCCATATTACATTATACCACTCTCGGATAGCCAAGTGCGTTCAACTTTGCTCTAAGCGGTCTCGATATCCTGTGAAACGAATACCGTCGATGTTTTTAGCCTTCACTTAACTGTAGACCGCAACAAAACAAAGAAAATGAGGGGAAAGTGAATAGTCAATCTGTTAAATATAAAGTTACGTCTGATGACGATGCTATGCATCGAAACACGAGTCCTGTGTATCCGGTGTTTGGTGGAATAAATTAAAACTGCTAATTTCCACCAATTTTCTTTATATTTTATTCAAAACCAATATGTTTACTCATTTCATCGGAGTAATTTAAAAGAATAAATGCGCCTTTTAGTGCTTAAGGAGATACTTGAAAGAAAGGAATTAAATGTAAAATCAACTAATACATGAGAAAATTTATTTCATCAAACTTAGCGCTATATCTCCTACTAAATTAGGGGTTCTCAATCAGAGTACCCGTACCCTTAGGGGGTATGTATGCTTGCTCAGGGAGTACGTTTTAGATAGATATTATTTATTATATTAGTAGATTTTTATGATCTCAAAGTATTAAAAAAATTGTTGTTACAGGTAGATTCCCAAATTATTCCAATGCTTGTAAACTAAATTTACCATACTGGTATTGCAAATAATTTAAAAATTAATTTGTTTAAGGCAAAAAGTGTTAACGGGATAACTCGCTTAAAATCCAATGGAACCATAAAGGTTGGGAACTACGCTTTATAAAACGCCCTTATTTCAACGCAGAAACAACAGCTGTTCGTAGATGAGAGAAGGGTATAGAGGCAGATAACCTGACTTTTATCCACGCCATCAAATTATAAAACAAATTAGGAAGTACTCAAATTGGTAATTCGCATAAAAGACGTAATGAGGCGCGAAATCGAGGCAAATAAAAGCAATTTGCGCTTGAAAGGCGACACACAAAAGAAAACATCGCACTGCATTAGTTGACGATTTTTAGCGGCAGCACACAATGTTCATTACAAGGGTTTTAACATCCATTAAAGACTTGAAAGACGCACGAATTGGTGACACAAAGGGACGGAAAAATTCAAAGAGAATTAGTAGGCGATCTCATTAGTAAAGAGATTACCTCACTTTAGATTTACATCTGTGCGTACTTCGGGAATCGAATCTAAAAGACAAAGTGGTACTAAACGAACCCTTTTTATAATTCAGGAGCAAATTAATAGAGTGCCGTAGCGACTCAATTTCCCCTTTTTTGCGCAGAGTACCCTAAATGGAAAAGAGGACTCGTCCCATACATTAGGGTGAAGTTAAAAGAAACGGAACGTGAGGTAAAATGCTACACTTTCGTACTCTACACGCTTAGCTATATTATGGTCTTAATAATATGGATCTCATCGCTTGCGGCCTTTATATATTCTCATCAATTATATTGAATTAATTAATTAATTCTTATCTTTAGTAAGAGATAGTTATTTAGTAGATTCAGTAGCAGCGTTTCTAGTTTAAACTGGAATTGAACAGCAGCAGGAGTGAGTTGAAAACCCTGCTTTTGAGAATAAAATGGCATAAAATTACATAAAAAGAATATATTTAGTATAAAATGTACTTATTACTTCGTTTATTAACGTATCATCTCACCTTATTTGGAATCAACAGTCTTTGAATTTATCAAAAACTATGATTATAGGTATTGGCTCTAGATTATTGTGAATTGAGTCTATTTGTCACAATGGATTGATAGTAAGATATTTGGCATAAATTTGACTTTTGGAATCTATTCAATTGGGATCAAATCCATTTAATCATGATGAATGGTTTGATGAAAAAATTTTAATAACATAAAAGTATACTTTTAAAGTGTATGAATTACAATTAAAGTTGCATAAAATCCAACTAAATGATACAAATTCCGGGATCCTGGTTAGCTAAGTAGGCAGCGCGGACGGTCCTGGTTACGATTCCCGGTGGGTGCTCAAAATGACCGTCGAAGCATCATTAAAAATACTACTGTCTCAAATCCTTCTAAGTTAGGGTTACGTCGAAGCGTTTAGTGAAGCAGTTGAGAAAATTGTGGAGGAGTGAGAGAACGGGAGAATCGTTTGTGAGAATGGAAAGTTCTTAAAAGGAAAGGCAAATATTGGCGGAGGAATAATATAGAGGAGTTAGAAAGAAAGTGTTGTTGATAGGAAAGGGCCAAAGATGAAAGAGATGGAGTTTAATTTTCGTTTGGGAAAAGTTTCGCAGATAATTACGGAGAACTCTGCGATTGAGAGTTTCTTCCGATCCGAAGGCGCAGGAAATTATGGTCTTCAAAGGCGACAGTCCAGGGAGATCTCGAGGAGTGTCAAACTTCCAAAAGTTGCGCCCCGATTTAAAAATCATTAACCGAAAAAGAAAAAGCACTTCTGAAATAACTCGAAGCAACTTTTTTCTTAAAGGAGAAAGGAAGGTCTTAGGAGACAGGGATGCGAACCCTCTATTTTCCATGTGTTATGCATAGCGATTGGATAGAGCCCCGCAGGATGTCAGGGATTTTATTAGAGGATAAATCTTCCACGAGAAGTACATAAACGATGAAAATCGAATGAATCTCATGCTTAAATTTAGACGAAGAAATGAAGGATAGAAAGTACCCTGTAGCCAGGAGAATTCGAGGCAGGAGATCCGGGTTCGAGTCCCAGCCACGGCGGATCTCTTCCAAAAGAAGGTTAAACTAGAAAGCATCTTCAGATGGAAGAAACAATGGAATGGCGAGAACTATACATTGTCATTCATATCATATTCCGATGGACATCTCAAAGAGATTTAAATGAAAACAAAACAGAGGCGTTGTTTTGAAACAGTTTTGGCAATCTTTATGACAATGCTGGTCTGCAATACTGCGTCATTCTAAGACAGCAAAATTTTCCAGATGACTACACGGACATATTTCTGTGAAATTACCGCAAAAGTTGTTGATGAACCTGAGATTTCGGATTTAATTCTAGCCATTTGAAGAATATTCTCGCCATATTCCGCGAGATATTCCCCACCCAGCGAATTCCAATTTCTTACGAGTAAATTCCCGTTTTAGCGGGCGAAATTCAAAATATATCGACAGTTAAACGGTTTTCGAGTTGCGAACGGCGGCTTAACTCGGTTAAAGCGATCCGCGTGACTCAATTTTTCCGGTGGATAACAATTTTTCCGAGTCGATCGAAGGCAGTAATTGAACATTTATGCGATGGATGGCGTAGTGAGGGCGGAGCTTCAATAATGCCATCGCTTATGATTGGACTGCGATACATCATTTTATAACGTCACCTGCAGGCGGCCGCGTTAAATCCCTCGTGATGAATAAATAACCCCGCGTCCAAAAAAAGGCAAATTTTCAAAAGCGCGAATGATTTGTAGCAGACGCGCCTATTCGCTTCTTAGGTCGATAAAATACACCAAGTAAACTCTAAATTTAAAGACCTAAACCCAAAATTTACATGTACATCTGTACCCTGCGAGCCGCCTATCGGAGTGTGGCAGGGGGTGTATCTACTTTCCGGATCAGTGACTTTGGCGAACCGTATTAACGGTATTTAAGGCGCATTTAAGGGCGACGCTAAAGTTTTAGCAGAGAATTAGCAGCTACCCGATACATTCCTAAAACATCAACGTGCGTGCATGAAAGTTAACGGTATTCTAGTTCTATTCGCTTGAACGTGCATTTTTGGTGTTTTCACGTCGCCGATAAGATGCCGTCTGCTTCTGAATCCACGGTGTACGACATGATAAAACCCTCTATTGAGGATAAAGTATACGACAACGTTAACGCTAAATCTAACAACAGCTTTAACGCTAAATTTAAGGGTCAACGCAAAATCCAACAAAAAAGACAAAGCTACAGTTAACGACAACCGTAAAGCCGAACCTAACAACTACTTGAACGCCAAGTCCAACGACTATGTCAACGATAAAGTTAAGGAAAACGTTAATGTCAATGATAAGGACAATGTTAAGGCAAAATCTAACAAAAACGTTAACGCTAAATCTGACGGCAACGTTAAATCTAACAACTCTAAACATAACAACAACGTTAACGTGAACGATAAGAGCGAACGCTTGGTCATATTTCACTCTCTCCGATGGGAAAGGTCTTCTCTAAGTTATAATCGCGGTCACCTGCCGCGGAACTGCGCTATGAATCATACCCTTGCAACTGATTGATGAATCGATGCACGCATTGGGATTATTTCCCGCCAGATGGACCCATAATCGGACATTCTTGCGTCATCATCACTGACACTAATTCCCACACGTACCTTATAACAAAATTACGGCCGATTTTACATGATGTGGGCCATACTCACTTCAATCAAGCAAAACTAAAAAAATACTAAGCATTTGACTTAATGTAAAATTTCAACTTAAAATTAACCTAATTGAAGAAATGGTGAGTGATTTTGAATCTAACCTATCTAATTCCGTAAAGATTTTTCCATAGATAGTCAACATCCAAAATTATCAACAATGTAAGAGAAATAAACTATTTCAGCCTGAATTTCATGGCTATTGAATGGTTTTTAATACGATGACTCTTGATAGTTCACCATCATTTAAAGAAAATCGTTCGTTTTCGAAACGTAATTTTAGCAATCCGCTCATTAATATTTTCCAAGAGTGATATTGGAAAAATTGTGGTAAATACTGAAATAGTATTATAAATTCTCATACGTATTGAAATTGTAAAAAATATTTTAAAATGCATCCTCTAAGAGAAATCAGAAAATTCAAGGTAAAAGCTGAATTGAGTCATTAATATTATTATTTAACTCTTTATTCGACGAGGTTAATGCCTCACTTATACTAAACTTATGAAGTCAATTCAAAGCTTAAAAACTTGCAGAAATCACAAGATAAATAAAAAAGAGACAACAAAAATAAAATGATAGATTGGGACGAGTGGAAGAACCCATAGTCCGGGAAAACGCTCGCAAGAGATGATTAAAGTGAGTTTATTCAACTGGTTTCAATGTATCATCCTGTCTAAGTGAGGGTTGAATGAACAACACTCTTATATGAATGCATGTTTACGTGAGTACGCACGGGCTGTTGAACGAAGAGGAGTGAACAAACAGTGTTCAAATCAGTAAATTGATCATAGATTAACTTTCATTCAGGAGTGGCTGGAAAGGGGTTCTTTTGATGAAAGTTTAGCAAAAAGTGAAATTATTTGGGCAAAGTAATTTTTGATTTCCGCAATGTGAAAGTTGATTGTGATTTATTTCGAACGCTTACAATACGCCTAAATTACAACGGAGAGGCATTACAGGTCAATTTTAAGGATGATTTTGTTTTAAGCGAGAGAAATTCGAAAAGTTGTTTTCGTAGCAATGGCATTGGTTATAATATTTATGTTGAAAAGAATGCGGAAAGTTTCAGACTTTTATATAAGATTACGAATATATGTGATAACTGAATTTTGAAGTGTTGGAATTTTTCGAGAATAATGTTCTGGATTGATTTTCCAAGATAGTAAACAAGATTTTACAAAATATCACAATTTAGTTCCATTTAGACTCTCAAACCCCTTCATCTTTAAATGTTAAAATTTTCCCTCGCCATATGGAAGCCCTTTGCTAATGAGAAAAGATGAAACCTCGGGAATAAGTCCTATAGGATCCACGCTCGTTTTCTAAGCACTCTTTCGTTAAAACCCGCGATAGAAATGAGGATTACTCCTTATCTTTTCCTATTTAATCTACGTCCTCAATCAGCCTTTCGTTAGCCCTCTTCTTTTTTGCCATTAACCTCTTCCCAATCCAAATATCCACTCTCCCCGGAAATGAAATCGGAAGTTAACCCTTTTTTCTCCATTTGTAATGGCCCTTTTACCTCAGGGGCGCATCTCTCCTAATTATGGTGAAGCGATTGCAGCGCCGGAGAAAAATGGTCCGAGAGCGTGTGTTTTGGTCGCTCGTTAAATAGTTTTATGATAAAGAATATAAGTTAGTTTGACGGGATGAATGGAAAGGAGGACATTGAGTGTTAAGAGAAATCCGAGGAAGTGTTAGGGATTGCATAATTGAAGTCGATCTACTGGAATTTTATATAAGATAGGAATGAAAAAAGAACGAAAATGCTAGGGCTAGTGCTTATGTAGTAGATTTTTTTGTAGAAAAATAGATACTGAAACCTAAATCCTGTAATCACCACGTCAGCTCGATCTTCCGTATATAAAAATTTCTTCATTTTTCCTTTACATTAACATATGACTTAATAAGTGGTTGAAAAGATTCTCTGAGTGTCGAATATGTCGGTGAACGTCAGGTCAATTCCCCGAATGGAGAAAAAGGCCGAGGATTAACGACTTTATGGCAATTCCCCATTGCGTATTTCGGTAGTTATGCCACCATCGTCATGGGGTAAATGCAGAATGATTGCAATGAATACGTTCTTTGGGAATTGTCCCGACGCTCACCGGCATATTCGGCGATCAGAGAGAACTCCTAATTCAGCCAATTTATAGTCTTTCGGAAATACGATTTCGTGTCCAATGTAATAGGAAGGTTAAAGTGAAAATATACCAAATATTTATTTATAATGTATTAGCTGATAATGGAGATTTTGTTCAATATTGCTTGTCTCGTGAGGACAGACAATTTGATATTAAATAATGATTATTTTTTGGGAAAATCATCCTCAATGGAAATTTGATTCTAGAGGCATAATTTTTAGGATTTGACGCACAAATTATAAATAATTATATGTTTTCATAAGCTATTCATCTATTTCAAATTTTATATTCTTTCTTCAAAAAATAATCAAAATATTTAAGGGGTCTTTTGATTAGAGTCAGACTACTTAAAAGGTACTTAAGTTGACAGAGTATATGCGACGTTTAAAACCCAAACAGCAATTTCAAACTCCCGACCTTCGATTTTACCAATATTTTCCTTCTTTCTGTTTGAGAAGCAGGTTTAGTAGTCAGAATCCATTACGCGGTAAATCTTCATGTATTCAAAGTAAAGTTTCTTCTCGACTGTCTGAAACCGATTTCGCTCGAATAACCGATCCTTGGCATATGATTCCATTCATTAAATATCCTCAAAGCGCCTCTTCCCATAAATCCCAAATGCTTTTTGACGCTTCTCCTCGTCGAGATGGATTGTTTTCGTTGCTGAAGAAGTGTTATGAGCCCTTTCCGTTCCTCAGGGTGTTATTTCTCAGATGCCATTCGTTCATTAGTTTCCCCCACCCTCTCCAAGATTTACGCTTCTCGAACCCTTGATTTCATCCGAAAAACCTTTCTCTTCCTCAGCTGACTTCATTGGGTGCGGTAGACACAAAAAATTCAAACCGGAATAAGAAAGCCGAACGAACAGTACTTCATTGCAGCGATAAAATGTAACGATCGGGAAAACAGAGCTGGAAAAACACTACTTTGAACTACATTATGGTGTACTTATTTTCTACTAAAAACTAATTAATACGAAGAAGTGAAGAACATTTCTATTAATCGATTCTACTCAAAAACTTAGCTACTTCCTCCGATAAATATTCCCATCCCTCCGATTCAGAAATGAATATTCACAAATATCGGTCTTTTGTAAGAGTGAAAACTTAAATACGAGGGTGGTATGAAAAGTTTCCGACCCCAGATATTTCAGAAATCTTCAGAAAACATGTCGAGAAATAGCGAAATGTCGGAAACTTTTCAGACCACCCATGAATATAAGATCCCCGAGATAATCTGGGTTATGTTTTCATTAAAGTTACTGATAGATATTTGTTCACGAGTTTGAAGACCACCGTTCTCATCGCTCCAGCGAAACACTTTTAAGGTAAAACGGTGTACGATATTTCCTGGAGAACATCACCACCCCTAATTTCTTTCTTTTTTGAATTGGAATCGTCCTTTGTCTTCTCTCGGGCGCCTCAGACACATTTATTAAAATTAGAAAAGAGACCCTCGGGCCCCCATTGTATACACTCTTCTCCTTGTCAAAATCCTTTGATTAAAATTCAGTTCGTCCCCTTGTTTGAACATTCTTTAACTTGGCAAAAGTTATTGGACGCAGTCTCTCGCGACAATACTCTTCACTCTGCGGTTGCCATTCAAAAAGGTCCTTTCATTAGGGCTAAGGCGTGTTTTTATTCCCCTCGGGACCATCTTTTAAAGGTGTGACGAAAAATGCATTACCACTGAACTGAACACAGATTTTTACTTTTCCACAAAAATTTAAACTGGTAGTTCCTGAATAAAAATTTATGTATTTCCACTCGGCCGAATCGATAGATTTACCACGTCAACCCACTGAAATTGCCGATGGATGTGGGAACATGCAAACAAGGGAATCTCCACGTCTACATGAAGTAATACCATGAAAGCGTTAGTAGTGAGAAACGTAAATATTATGAAATTAGTCGAATCTTGTTTTTAATTTAAAATGGATAAGTTCCACTACGTATCGTTGGGCTTAGTTATTAATTGTATAGGTATTGCAAATATAGTGCTAGTAGTATTGTTAAAAGTGCTCCGACAGTTGAGGTAATTTCATACATATGGTCTCTCATCAGGAATCGAACCCGAGACCACTGTCAATAAAAGCGCTAACAAATTGGTTATCTAGTAGCCCTATTCTTCTATATAAATTTCTATTAAATCCTAACACAGCGAGAAAACATTAATCATCGTGTTAAAGAAACAAGAAAGTGGAAGAATATAAGTAAAGAAGGAATATAAGTTATTTAGTCTCTTTACATGGATTACCGGTTTCGGCGTCAAAACGCCATCATCTGATCTTAAGAAAACCACAAACACTCATAAACGGAAAAGATATTTAAATTAACTAGTTAAGCTCAATTATCTGACGTTTTCCTCCATTTCCTTCAAGGATTTATACGTTTGTTTGTTTTTTGGACCTGATGACGGCTAGACAGCCGGTAGTATAATATGTGTACGTAGAAACCGAAATAGATTTTTCAGTTTATAACTATTAACAATGTAACCAGGTTCCACATAGTGAAAGAGAGGTAGTAACTTTTTCAGTTTGAGGCATATAACTTCCGATACTTTAAAGAAGGCTTTTTATAGGCCCTACATATATATCTCCAAACCAATTCCTTGCATTCTGAATCGCCTTTCATGCTCTTCCTTTTTCGGACGCATTTAAATCTCGTCCTCAGGGACTGCTGTAAGAATGGACTCGCAGGGAGAGACATCTTTGATAGAAGCAAAGGTGCGAACACGTATCCCATTCGACGTGCCCCATTCGACATGGCCCATTCGACGTGCCTCCATTGACAATGCAAAGGAAAGAGGTGTATTCGGAGGTACAACAAATCCGAGCAAAGAACTGGATTCATTCGTTTCCTTCCATCCAAATTCTCTAATCGTTCACACATGTCGAAGGGTTTAAACATCAACCTTATTTATATCAACTAGTTACTAAAATTTATAAGTTTAATTTATGGAGAGCCCAGTTTCATTCTAATCGTGTCATCTCATAAGATTTTTCAATTTCTTATCTCAACTGTGTTACATTTATCTAAACATGTCCTTTTTATGGACTATAGAAGTACTTTTAACTAATTGCTTCACATTGTGGAAGAGGTGAAAATATAACGATCTCTACCCATACAACTTAAATATTTATACAATTAAATGGTAAGTGTAAAAGTTATTATCTTTTCATTTATTCATGTTTTGGAATCTTTTTGTAAATCTCTTCTCGTATGTTACTTCATGCTTATTTTCCCGGAAGCAAGTCATCTCCTTCACCTCTACCTTTCCTTACTATGAAACTATCCCTTTATACTCATACATGAGAGTAGCAAATTTGATATGAAGGAGCAACAAGAATGTTGACTGAGTATTTCGTGTGCAGTGTAACATATATTTAATGGATTAATTATTTATTATTTGTAAGTATATGATTACTAATGTTTTTCGAAGCTGGTCATGGCTGAAATGGTAAGCAGGGCATCTAACTGAAATGGAACGGAAAATAAAAACTGCTACTATTATTAGATTGCAAACAAAAACCAAACCAGAGAAGTTTAATTTCATAAATTAACTGATACCCGAAACCGTTATTAAAATCCATTCCGATTATATAAAAATTCGCATTTTATTTAAGTGTAAATAGAGGAAGGGTTACTAAATATGTTTAACTACGATTTCCCTTTAACTATATATTATTAAGGTTCATTTCAAAATTTAGCGCAATGTAATGTATATGAAAAGGAAAGGAATAGAACTTGGATTTGGTGATTTCGGAGAGAAAACCGGTAAAAATATTACTGTTAAGTACCCTGTTTGTGAGTTACTCTTAAGTCGCAATGGGGAACCTAAGTATTAGCGGTAAGGTTTCCAAAGAAATGGTTAAAATGTATCAAATCACAGAATTTATATTCAGTCAGAGCACATATATGTATTCATTAAATTTTTATTAGATTATAATGGCCTGCGTGGCTCAAAAGAGACAGCTTCTAATCGGTTTACTTTCACGTGACTTTAAGTTTTAAGAACTCTCCTTCGTTTGCCTCGTCTTGTTTTGTTTAATTGAAAAAGTCTGCTCATTCAATCCCCTTTCACTTTCGACTCTATTTCTCTACTTGAATTAATACCGCTCTCTTCTCCACGAATACTTGTAATTGCTTTTCCGAGAACTTTTTTCCGTCAGCCGGAAGCGGATTCATTCTTAATCTGAAGTTCTCTTGAGATTTTAATAGAAATTAGAGAGGATTTTAAATCAGCAGCGAATAAAACGCCACGCTAAGATAGGGCTATCCGTATCCTCATCTCATTTGGTTCGCAATTTAGTTTATAAAGACGTACCTAATAAAGACAAATGGATGGTAATCAGATGGTTTAGAGTAATTAAAAAATAATACTTTTAGTATTGAGACTTTCTAGTCTAAGTCTATATTTTTATATGACTATCGTCAATGTAAAAATACCTTATTGGTATATAATTATGATATTATATAATTATAATGAATATATTTATATTGATAAGCAATTCATTTTTAACACTACTAATAACATTAAGATGTGGATTTAAAAAAAACTTAAAGGAAGCTTAGATTATCAAAGTTTAGTATAAAGAAGTAACCAAAGCAGAAAAAATCCACATTTCAGTAAGGCGAATAAAACCAGCACAAAATTATTGAGAGTAATAACTAAAAGATGGAGTGTAATTTACCAATATAATGCAAATATAATTAAATGAACCCTATTCAGAGTATATACACAGCCAAATTCTATGAAGTGTATGTAAAAATGAGAAACAACTATGTGAATAATGTGCGTTTTAAAAATACTTAGTAAAGACACTTTTCACTAAAATCCACCAAATTTTCATAAATGATCGATAGCTCATATATAAAATATCAATATAGTGTACTAATTGCAAAGGTTCAATTAAAATGGATGACAGTTAGATTTCAGCGAAATTAATTAAAGAAATTTACATGACTTTCAAAGAATTAGTCCAAAAATACTGTAAGTTCCTCACAACTTTGTCTTAATTATTTAAATAATCTGTAAAATGATTGCTCTATTCTCAGCGTCGGAGTTACCTCTATCCACAATTACGAATAATTAAGGGAATGAAGGGAAATATTTTGTAAAACAAAATATTTCCCTTTCGTCCCTTAATTATTCGTAAAATCTTTAAGTAAATCAAATAAGCGCCTTCTCTTGGAGAAAACAGGGAGAGAAATTGAAGGAAATTCGGAAGATTCTAAAGGCGGAGCTTTCCTTGCAGTTACACAAATAAGAAAGTCAAAATGACTCTCCGATTCCTCGAGAGCTCAATTGCTTCTTCACTTCCTAAGTCAATTTACAAAAAGAAACAATCCAGCGCATGCGTAGATAAAACTGGTTAAAACATCGATTTTATGGGCATTACTATCCGTAATTTAGATGGATAATATTTCTATATTTGTGGAATCAGCATACTGTGCTTTTTTTCTAAGTATAATAGCCTACATCAATCATAAAGCATTTGTTTTCTATTTTTATTTAACATGAATATACGATATAAAATTTTATCAATCAATTTACAATGTAGTTCTACACCAAACTCTGCTTATGAAATTTAATAGTTATCAAATTAATGAAGACTAGTTGCCCCGAGCGAAACTTTCGCAGACGAACATTGATACTCAATTTCCTCCAGCAAATACATATCAACAAGCACTCTAATCGCTACTAACGAATACACAAACACTAAAACATTCCGAAAATATACATCTTCACATTCTGTATCAGTTTCCATTTCGATATGCCTCTTTTGTTTTCGTTCACGAAGACTATAATATTACTTGCGATTCCTGTTCCAATCATTTTAAAACCGTGTATAGATCTCTCTATCCGATTTTTAAAATTGTTTACAACCGTCTCTAAGTAGGCCAAAAAATTCTGTATATAGCAACCCGGGCATTTTTTCGTCCAGGACGTAACGCGATGATTAAAACATTAATTCAATTTTATTAACGGATGGTGGATTTTTTATTTGCCTGCCTATTTTTATCAGGAACCCGAATACTTATACTTTCAAACGGTCATTCATTTATATGTATATAGGTGGAGTAATAAGGGAGAAAAGCCCCGGTCACCAAAAATGCATGTTTTAAAATAATATATAAAGGATTATGAATTATTTCTTAATTTTTTACTTTGGAACTTTATTTAACGAACATAAATTGTGTCCGCGCGTTTAATTCACAAAGTGATTGACTAATTTAATACTTCATCGATCTTCGTTATTTTATGTAAACAAAATATATTCTCTCTGTGAAAACTCATAAAACAGACGTCTGCTTGAAAATATTTTATGTACGCGATGTAACTGGACGAATGATAAAATTTATAAATTTGTATATATTTGAGGAATTTTCAGAAGAGAAAGACTTCGTAATCGGCTAGAAGGAGAAGTAGTCTGCTGATTGGCTTTGAGAGAACCAAAAAATGTGTAAAATTGATTTTACGCATTTTATTTTATGCAATATTTTATAATCGAATTATATAAATATACATCTCTGTGATCATCAGAGTAACACATATAGGTAATGCTCACTATTTATACAATCTATTTCCCAGATAAGTATGGCTATAGAGAGACACGAAAAGTATCTGTTATAATATAGATTCATTTAAACTTTAATATGTTAAAATTTCAGTTTTTAAAATGGCATTTAAATTTATAAATTTTCTAATCTTACATTTTCAAAATGTGAATTAATGTTTAAAACACCAATCCAAACATATTTAGTTTTATCCATAATTTTCACATTTTGTTATTTTATTATAAACATTTTAATCTTATCATAGATTTTAACTCAAATTATATAAAATATTTTGCATATTCCTAGCATAGTTTGAATTATTATCCAATATTTATCATTTATGAAAGTATTATAACAACTAAAATATACATTTAATAGTTTATATTGTTATACACAAATGTTGAAAGGTAAATTATAACTCAAAAATTGCATTTTTTCTTAATTTAATTATTCTAAACCAAAATGAATATTCCAAGGCTCTCTAAATTATGGGAACCAACTTTTAAAATGCTTCAAATGGACCTAAAACGGCAGCGGACTCGGAATAAAGTTCCGAACCTCAGACGACCACCCATTCCGATGCAAAAGAGTTGACGAATGTTGAAGGAAGAATCTCAATCACGCTTCTCGCGATCCTTTGAATCAAAAGAGAGTCTCAATCTTCCTTTTTTCAGACGATCATCCGCTCCCAAGCGCAAAGAGAACCTTTCAAAATCGCGATACGTATTGTAAATTCGGATTTGAATTCCAAAGAAACGTCTCCGATGACTTGGTGTGAATTTTTTAGTCCGCGATGATTGGCTCCGGATGGCACATGGAATTTGGGTCATTTGGTCCGTCACATTCACTCGACTTCTGCCGACGAATAACCTTTCACCTTGCGATATATAATTTGCATCGATCGACGGAGCGCCGCGCTTCGGCGAGAGGACGAACCAACTAGTTTTTTCTTCGCTAGGAGAATAGCTATCTAGCGACCTAGAAAGCAGATCTATCCAGAATTATGTCACATCCAATGAGAGTCAAGGACAATCAGTATCACGATTCTGTTCCTTTCACGCAATCCATCATACGCCCAAACTTAGTCATTCGTTATTTAATCACCTCTATAACTGAGCGGGATTTCCATCGGAAACTACGCGAGGTTTAGAGCTTTACTGAAAATATAGTAATGATAAATAAACATTTCAAAACACATCTGCGTTCCGATATTTCAATTCGCATTAAACTTTCTACGAGCATCTATGAAATAAATTCTTTTATCGAATTCCCTTCGTTTGATTCAGATAATGTGGAGAAAGTTAATTCTATAAGTAATTTGCAAAATAAGTAATGATAAATAATAATTGCTCGGGAGAGAAAGTCACTTTTATAAGTCTCTTCTTTCATAAAAACCATTATCATATGAAATTCAAAAGAAAGAGAGGACTAGAAAGTCTGGAGAAAATGTACTTTGTGGGTTTAAAAACCCAAGTTAGTACTTAGGAAAGCAAACAACAGAGTAGGAAAAGACCTGCAAGAATGGAGGTAGGAAAAATCTACGTATGCTACAGATCATTAACTAAAATTTAAGCTTGAGGTAGGTAAAGAGATGTGAAAGCCAAAATACTAATGAAATAACACTTTCCATAACTAATGCAAATAGAAATACGTTTGAATTGTAAAGAACTACACAAAATAAACATTATGAAGTACAAACATTTAGGCTAAATACAGTATAAAAATAGTAATTAAAAGATAAAATGAATAAATGAAGACTTGAAAATGAATCACAGTATATAGCTTAGTACGGAGTTGTATGTATTGTGAGTTCGGAGTGTATTTATATGTCTGAATTAAATCAATTAGTGAGGATCTCAGAAAAATCAACGGTCATCGCAAAAGTAAATAACCAATGACTTATTTAAGCATTGTAAACATTACTTCCTAATATATTTAAGGCTGACTTATAGATAAATATCCCTTTGACGTTTTAGATCAATCGGAAGGATGGATTCCGTAATTTTGTATTCCTTAAGAATGATAGAAATGTACAATCATTAATCTATTGGTTTTAGATGAGGATGCTGATGATCTTTAAAAGGGAATTAGGTCATAAAAAAACTAAGTCCGTTACAAATATCACTAAGATAAATTAAAATTATAATGGCTCGAATTCATTTTTACGAATATTTAATCGGTTCAGCGATGAATCGAACAAATAATGTACTTTTGTATGTTTCACCTGTTTGACTCAATAATTTTTGTTTTATATGTAAGTAAAATATATTATGCTACGAGGAAGTAGAGGAGCGTATACGTTAAACAATATGCTGGATGACGTCGGATATGTCGTTGAAATAGAAAAAGAGGCATTCGATGAGTGAAAATGTCGATGGATCTAAATCGCTTGATTAGAATCTATGCCGAAAACGCAATAAGCTTCATTCGCTCAGACACCGGCTTTGCTCTATTTCTTATGATCACACTTCATATTGGTCTTATATTTTCATCGAGAAATTATCGTAACCTACTTTACAATTACATTGCTCTTTGACGGCTGCTGTTGAATCTCTTCTTGGCATCAAAACAGTTGAAAAGTATCATCCGCTCAGCCTTTTGCTCGAGAGCATTCCTCAAAAGGAGAATATGTTAAGATGTTCGAGCCATAGAAAAGACATTTCACCGCTGAGATTCGGAAGAAAGTTACTCTAAAATGGCTCTTCCCATCTGCTTCCAGTTTTCTCAAGTTAATTAGAACTGTGATGCTTAATATTTTAGTAGTCTAATTATAATTAAACAAATTTGTGCCAGAGTTTTCGAACTTTTCAATCATTTCCTCCACAAAAGTATCTAATGCTGGGTTAGGATCAAAATAGTTGGTGGAGAACTTCAGGGTACTGCACATAGGTGCACTTGATCGCTATTATTCTGTGTACTCTAATAAGAAACGGGAGAGCAAAGATGAGGTCAGCCTACATCCGGATCTGCAAGTTTACGCGCGTGTTTTATTATTCATAAAATATACATGGATTTCCTGAATAATTAACGAACTCGATAAGTGAGCTTATACATGGGAGAGCCTTTATCGATTAAAGAGAAAATTTGTCAAAATTCGTGAGGACAAAATCATTGATTTCTACGACGCTTCCAGCTTTTATAGAAAGGTTTATTTATACAACGAAGTTTAACATTCGTAAGACTTGATATTTAGCATCTAAAACGAGAGAGAATAGCTATAGTAATGGTACTTATCGTGCTTGGAAAAATAAAAGTAATAGCCAAATAACATAATAAAGGACGATAATGATGAAGCAAACATTGAGTTTTTTTGAACAATTATTTGTGTAAACTTATGCCTTTTCAACGTACTGAGTTGCTTAATCAGTAAGTAGCTAATTGGTAAGAAACTTAACGGGAACGTAGTCGAGGGATTAAAATCAACGTATTTTCCCTCGAAACGACTTAGGCTGTGTTGCTACAGTCATTAAATGAAGGATATATTTCGAGTGAAATTTACCAGACAATAAAAATTTATGATATCAGGGAAAACCAGCACTTGCATCATAATCATTAAAAATCTACAAATACATTTTATCTTTTACATTGATTACGTACTTAAAAGCGAAAATTTCTAAATAAAATCTTACTGTGGGGTAAATTGCATCCTTCATTAATGAAAAATGTCTTAAAATTCTAACAAGGGATTGATACTGTCTGCTTCCATACGTCGCCAATGATGTTAATAAATACATGACTAACGTGTGTGTAAATATAAAAAACAATGAATGAATGAAATGATAATGAATTATAACCAATTAATAAAAATTTAAATAATGGGAGTGTAATAAAAATAGAAAGGAAAACTTAAGAAAGAGATGTGGACGTAAACAATCCTACGATAATATTTTAGGAAAAAAGATTCACTGCAGGAAAACTCTCACAAAGAAGAGGGTATGAAAAACCTGCACAAAGCTACCGATAATAAAAACTAAAGGAGAACTATGTAAACTATGGAAATCGCAATTCGATGGAATAAAATCAATAGCCGAAGAAATGGCAGTAATCCTCTTAGAAAGAAAATCAAGTAATGTATAAACATAAAATTACAAAAAAATTAATAATGTCTGCTAGAATAAAGAAAACAAACCTTACGCACATAATCTGACTTATGGACATGTACGTAAGGTTGCTAAACTACAAAGAAAATACATGAGAAGATCAAATTCGATTCTGTAACAATTCTAACGCAAATATGGGACCTTCATCACGCTCTGAATGACATTTACGGGACAGTAAAGCAAAGCATGTAATGTAAAGGAGCAGTGATGTAAAGGACCGTTTTCTATTGTGCGGGATGTCTGGAAACTTTATCTAGACGATAAAGGCTGAGTTTCACAATTCATACGTAATGGAATTATGTACGATGAAATAATGTGCATAGATGCAGAGATAAGTAAATTAATCATTCGAAGAACTGCTCGATAATGACCATGGCAACAGATCAGTACGCAAATGATTCGAAATGCGACTGTAAATGAAAGAGACGAGCGATTTTAATAGGAATCCTTTGAAGACGAAAAAATACCACCTATCGGAAGAGTCGCGTACTAGCAAGCACGGAGAAAGTATTAATTAAACACTCATTTAGAGCGAAACCCTTAAAAGAGAGATTTTTTAAGGGGAATTGGGGCGACCACACATCTCATTAATAACTTTCGATGTCTGAGCAAATTAGGAAAATCGCCGAGGATCTCGTTAGTGAGCGGACGAAGGTCATCTGCTAACGATGCAAATACTCGGATTAAAAATTAATGATTCACTTTATAGGAAAACACACGTACGATATCAATGCACGGAGCAGTAAAGGAATCTATTCGCCAGGTTCTCCGAGATAATTTAACGCAAAATAATCCTGCAGATCGTATGATATTAATTTTAATTGTCTATTTTAAGTTCGAAAATTAATGATCGAGTTATCTTTAATTCACAATATGGAAGAAAAATGCCCTCATAAATCGCGTCTGAATGTTAATGTGTCAATATATTTATATCTGTAGGTATTTGTTGCTAACAACTTATTTCTTGCCGTTCTCAATGTAGCTATTGTTGCGAACTAGGCAAATTACAATAAATCAAAAAGGGGATAACTAAAATGTTTCAATCATATATCATAAAAGCAACTAACATCATGACATAGGCATCGAAACCACGGTCGTGTTAGTAATATTTTTCTGTTTTTGCATGAATACTATATGTATCCAATAGTAATACTCGAGTTTTTCAGTCAATTTTTTAAGGCTGGATTTGTGGAAATTTACTTGAGTACCACGTTTTCAGGGATAAAAAATGTCTAATTTGTGTCAAAATTGTAATTAGTAAAACAATGTGGGAAATAAGAGATAAGAAGTAAGACAAGGACTAAAGAATGAAGAAAACGTGCTTTTACGGAGGTAAAACCTCCGATCAATACGTTCGGTAATACGTTCCAGGTCTGTATAAATCATAATTTTCTTTAGTTTTCCAAAGGTTTGTTGAGAATTGTGTCTACACTTTGACTGATAGTAAGTCAAGGTGTACATGTAATGATGCGCTGTACTCAAAAGAGATACATGTGAAGGCATACACAAATATCTTAGGTTTACTTTTATTGGAGGTGCGTAAAAAGTTCTTGATTTTGATGGAAATAAATTAGATGGCCAACTTTAAAGTGAGACTGAAAATTACTTGGGTACATATGATAAATCTTTAAAGTTATTTTACTGTTTTTGACCTGCAATACCACCAAGTTATGATCGATGTTAATAACAACTTTACAAATTACTTTACGAATTTAAGATAATATAATGGGTATAAGGTAATGAGTAATTATTCGATATTGCTGGTTATTTTACTGCTCAAACAAATCAATCCATTCATAAGCATGATACACAATAGAAGAGGCGTTAATCGCCTATAATAAATGAGAAATCTTCGAGAATCGCAAAAGAAAAACAATGAATGAAATCGAAATTCATAATAAAACATTTCTCGGAAAATAGAAGAAATTAACGGTGGAGGGAATCGAGTTTGAAAATGACAGTTTCAAGGAGAATGCTCCAGCTAAAGCAATAAAGTCATAGAAATCCAGGGAAAATTTCACTCTAAGGGAGATGAAAAGAAAGTGTATCTACAAATCTTTTAACTCGAAATTCAGTCAACGACTTTGTCTCCAGGACGCTCTCTTCATAAAATAAATACAGAGCTAAATCCATTCCTTTAAAAGCTTTCTTTGTTAAACGGCGAAATTAAATGGACGAATTCCATAAACTAGAGCGCCTCGGAAACTTCGCGAGGAAGGCATAGCAATAAAATGCTACTGCAATTAAGTCGCACTGATGCAGAACACGGAGGATGATGAGGAAATTTTATAGCTGCCACACTCTAGGATCAATTTGAAACAAAACATAAAAGAGAAAAGGTGTCTAGTAGTTCCACCTTATTATGTTTGACTAAATGAGGATACATAATACTGAAGTGACACCTTCCATTTGGATCTTAAGCCTTAAACCAGGAATGGAAGAAATAAAATAAATGATTCCGAATGGATAAAAATATGAAATTCGAAGTAAGAATCCAAATAGTCGAAGTTAAATTGTATCATCAATATTCGTCTATAAGTTATTATAGGACTTTTTCTTAATATTTCCATTTTCATACGTAGTCATTTTATGTATTGTAATTGTATTTAATTTTCCATGTCTTTTTTCAAATACTTTCTCTATTTTGTAATTCTCTTTATGAAGAATCAATTTCCTGTTTTACCATTCTACTGAATACTTCTATATTTTCGTTGTGTGGTACGTTTAAATTTTTTCTATCTTTTTACTCTGGTCTTCCCTGTGGATGTTTTCCCACGGCGCACAGTGGGCTAGAATCAAAAAAAGCTGGCCAAAAATGCGCTTTCTTGAGCGGGCTGCGAAACTTAAAACAAAAAAATCTTTAAATTTTGGTAGTTTTCGGGCAGCACGACCCGCCAAACATACCGAAGGAACTAATTATTCCTTTCTTTTCTCTGTTCTCACTCTCTTTTCTTTTAATCTTGTGCCGGATCCTCCGCTGATCACAACGCGACAACTACAATCTGCGATTCAAGATTAGCCACTTCTTCGGTACGGAACTAATTTTCCGCGCAAAGTATTCTTGCAAATAAAAGGCTTTTGCAATATCCCTATAAAAACGCGATGTTTTCACGATGGATCCTTCAGAAACTTATGTCAAAGTCGAACGGCCGATACCGTCTTGTTTAGCGACACCTGGCGCCCGCCCGACCATACTGGTTGTAGGTTTGATTCTACTGCCAACTTTGGAATACTGCGGGAAAGTTGAAGAACCAAAGAGTGTGCTGGGAAGTGGCGGGCGACGCGACGTTTACCTTTGCAGGTGGGAGGCGAGTATCATGATGTTCTTCCGATGTTTTTCAATACGCCGAAGAAATCGTAAGTAGTATGCCGTTATTGGGAATGAAGTCGCATAGGATACAAACAAAATTTCCATCGTACTTTCTTACAAGAGTTATTAGCAGTTATTCCACCATTTTCATAATAATTTCAATATTTTCATAATATGTTTCTATTACTGTAATGAAATTACACAAAGTGACAGCTTGTTCTATCGCTTTTCTAAGAAAATTTTCAGGATTGTATAGAGTGAGAGTGAACGTAGCGTTGTCGAAAAGTCGACTTATATATTATTGGGGCATATTGGGGCAAGATTTTATTTCAGATTCTCATTGAATAAACTGATAAAACGCTGATTTAGCCCTCGTAGCGTTGTCGAAAAGTCGACTTATATATTATTGGGGCAAGATTTAATTTCAGATTCCCATTGAGGAAGGTTTATAGCTTATCGTGGTGTAAGTAATCCCTTGTCACACGGTGTCTCAATCAACTATTTTCCTCGCTTTAGGTAAAAATTTGTTCCAAAATAAGGGTCCGCCAATTTGTAACGTAAAGTATATAAATATTCAACAGAGCTCATTGAAACCAAGTATCATGAAGGAAAGAAAACATATTTATAATATGGCATCATATTTTACCCGATGATTTTCCTAGTTTGGGTTCACAATCGACTTGAAAATGAAGAATTTCGCGAAAAATCGAAAACTGGAAATGTTCGCAAAAATTGGTCAACTTTGACACCCTGTATAATTTTAATGTGAAGGATCCAACATCAATGACCTCCATAGTTGTATGCAGGATTTATTTTAAATCAATCATGCAAAGTTTCGTAGCCCGCACTCAAGAAAAGTGTTTTCGTATTTTTGGCCAGCTTTTTTCTATTCTAGACCACTGTGCGACGTGACTTATTTTTCCATTAATCTTAATTAGCAAATATATTTGTCCCACATTCTACTCTTTCTTTTATTATTGATGAACATTCGAGTACGTTACAACGACGCACGAGGTACAGTGGAAGAGAGGTCGAAATAGGTCTATCATTTTCAATCCATCGATATCCTCTTATATAAGTTAATAATTAAATAACATACATTATTAAACTATATTGACTTCATTGGACAATAAATAAATCACCCTTGTACAGGTTAAGTTTACGTTTTGTCTGAATTTTGAATTTAAACGAGATTCATCGAATATTAATTTCATACTCTTCTATTTCCGATAAAGAAATAATCGGACAGGCTGCTGAATAAAGCACGATTAAGATGGAAAGGAAGATTAATTGACGATAAAATAACCAAGTTTACCTGAATTACGACCGATAATTAAACAACGATCCTCGTTTATTTTCCAAAACATGCCAAAAGAGGACTATCCATTAACAATTGTTACGATACTTGGATGTAATTCGTAAAACAAACATTGACCGCCACAGTCAACATACAACTTCGTGTAAATGCCAATAATCAACGAAATGCATTCGAGGACAACTTTTTTAGCGGCCATTTGTTGCTGCATTGTTAGCTTTTTGATGACGGTGATGCCCTGTCCGTGGTTATGGAATAACGCAATAGGAAAAGCTAACACTCCCAAATGTGATGAAAACGTAAACAAACTCGCGGAGCGGTTTCGTGATAATCCAAGAAGAATAATTTAATGAGCAAATAGCTAATGAAAAACAACAGTTTTACTGAAAGACTTGAGTTAAGTGAAATCACCCATGATTTAATGTAGTAAATTAGAGTTACTATAACTTTTCAACACAATTAAAAAAATGGTAAAGCCTATTTCGGGGAATCGCCTCCATGGAACTTTAATTAGTTTAAAATTTATTACTTTTAAATTACTTTTAAAACATTCCTCTCCCAAATCCTCTAATATTAACTGACATCATCCACTACTCACACAACAATTAGATGGCAATCAGCACTACTGTTGGAGATCTAAAAGAACAAAATGTAACAACTCGGTGAAAAAGAGAAATGGGCTTATATATATATATATATATATATATATATATATATATATATATATATATATATATATATATATATATATATATTTATGTATTACATGGCTATATGCCTTAGGTATATTTCGAATATAAGGAGAGATATGGAAAATTCAGCCTGTATTCTTCCAAACAAGTAATTGTGTAATTTAAGTTAAGGAAGATACCTGACTCTAGGAATCCCGGAGGATAGAGGTTTCTCAAAGCTCTTAAGCGATCGATTTGAAAATTGACCATCCTGACTGAGGCATCCACAATCCGGTGTCATCTTGCTTTCCGATCAGAAACAAAGACAAAGTCAAAATAAACCGTAGATGACTGAAAATTGAGTCCGAATTACGGCATCAAAATCTTCGGAAGTTTGGGATTGCGATGACAACTTTCTCTTTGGCTCAATCCGTTGGTGTGAAATAGTCCACCAAACCCAGAGGACGGAGGAAATTGGGCACAGAGGAACAATTAAGAGTACAACTGAAGAATAAAACACAACGAAGATGCAAATCACGGATATAACAGTTGCTCTTCAATGGATTAACATATGTTCAGAGCAATTCCTGTAGAAGGGGCAATGCGGGATTCTCAAATGGCCATCGTTCGTGGGTTTCCTCGCCTCAGCTGTTTGAAAGCCTCAGTTTTAATTTATTCTTAACTTCAAACTGGATTAGTCCATCCATCAAAGAGAACAGTGGGAAATCGAATTTCAGGTCGGATTACTCTGTGACATTAACTTCCATCCTATATCGCATTACTATTCACAGTGTTAGTTCACGTAAAATGTCTTTCGTTTCATGTTGTTAATTCAAGTGAAACGTATTTCGTTGAAAGATTCGAGGGCTTTTGAATGCATACATTTATTCGTTTACGTTAAGGAAATAATCTAGTGGAATGGTTTGGCGGTCATCAATTTCAAAACTAAATGATTTCGGAATGTAACACGAATCCTGAAATCGAGCTCAAAGGAATGGACCGAAGCACTTCCTATTATGAATAGGATATTGAATTACTTGCATCGAATTCAAAGTACTTAGGGCGAGAGATATTGGCAAAGGAAAACCCGAGCTGCATCCACTCCGCAGATTCTGCAGGTTTCTACACGCCGATGTATCTGCACCATAAGAATTCCAATATCTATTAACGTAGGACCGAGAATCAAGCACATGCAACAGAAAATGTCCATTTATATATTCGAAAATGCTCCTGAGAGAATAAACAGCATTTCCTTTGATCATCGGAACTCTCTTTTGTAATCGATTTCCTCGAAAAGGTAAATATTCCGTCAGAAGGCGTTTCCACCGCAAATAGCTGAGGAATCCTTTTTCGCTAGCAAAGCACTTCGTTGGATTTCCACGAATCCCATTTGTATTTTTAGAGACTTGTGTCGAGGATTGAAATCACCGTCGCGCGTTCATCTCTCTTGCGATGGAAAAAAGATGGAAATATGCGAGAGGATGGAGACGCCAAGCAATACTTATCTCCGCAAAGTTTGAATTTACACTGAGTAGGACCCCAAGAGAGATGGGTAGTCGCAAATTTAACAATAAATAATGCGCCTTTATTAATTATTTGATCCAACGACAGCCATGATAATAACATTGGATAACATAAGAACAGGAGGGCATAATAATTGCAACTATTTACTACTGGAATTCAGAGATAACATTCTCATTTAATTTTATAGTTTTGAAAACTTATACACACTACGAAAGGCAAAAAATATAAAGAAATGCTAACAGAAAGAATACAAGAAATAAAAGAATAGAGAAAGAATTGTTCATCTGGCACGTGTAAAACCTAACATTATGATTAGAGGATCAATTAATCGGAGGAAATTCAATAATGACAGCTAAAAACACTGAGTCTTTAATAATGAAAAATTTGATACAGAAAAAAGAAGCAGATATAACATCGTGACATTTTATCTTCGAGTGGTCAGAAACAACGGAGGATCTCCGCTCCGACGGCTATATTGGAAAATGCAAACTGCCAGTATGAAGAATATCGCTGGTTCGATTCCCGCTACTGTCAATTTTTTTCAATTCTGTTTTTCCTTCTGATTAATCCTGGGTAGAAGCCGTAACGTTTAAAAATTCCTTAACTCTTTTCCTAGCGTTAGATTTGCGTCAAACATCACGAAAGCATAATGTGTGGATAATGGACGGAAGAATATCAATAACACACATAAATACAATTCAATTCTACAAGCGGAGCTAGGACACAAGGAGACCATCTCCATCATGAATGAGTTCCACCAGCTATCACCAAAATCTGTCACCATGTTTTCCTTCTCTCTCACACACATCTTACGGCTCGCAGGAAACTCACTGCCTGTTATGCGGGCTGCGGCTTAGGTGGTAAGTTTTTTGTGGAACAAGCTGTTTAAGCCTTCTAGAAAAATAGATTGAACGGCAGAATGACAGCCGTGCGGGCCGAGTTTCGCGTCACCATCGTGTTATAGATTCGGTTTTTGCCGTTATCAATAAACTTAAAGGATTTTGATTTGTACGGAAAATATTTCCTGGAAAATTTTTCTTACTAAAAAAGGACGAAAAGTAGCAGGCAACTACATTTCTCCCTGCATTTTCCCGATAACTCGCGTATCCTTATAGATTTTCCCAAGCCACTCTTATCTTAAATTTGTAACAGCAACATGAATAACATATGTGAAAAATAAATTCCATGAGGAAGATTTTGATACAGGAAAAGACCTTTTCTCTTGAATGATAAACCCAAATTCATCTGTTCAAAAAAATCATAATCTGCATCCAATTTTCTTGAAAATATCACTTTTGTATTTTTCCTTCGATTATGACAATATTAAAAGTGGATTGAATGGCACTCTACCGTAAATACTTGATTTTTGTCAATGCTGAATGTCTTCCAAATAAATTGTTATCAACTTTCTTTTTCTGTGCAAATGTAGCAACAGCGCGCGCCTTTCTCCCGTAAGAAATACATGGGGCCATATGCTTTACGTGGTGTCTTTATTCGTTGGAGGGAATATAGAGTAGATTCAAAACCGTTCTGCAAAAGGTAACTCAAGGAATTTTTCTAGAATAAATTATAAATACGAATATTAATTAGACTAAAAAAGTAACTATAATTACATAACATATTTTGTTAGAAATGATGGCCACTCCCTCACACAAGGATGGATCTAGAAACATGCCAATGAGGCTTAAGATTTAAGACAATTTCCGTATAAAAAATCTCCAATTCATTTCTTAGATTCCATTTTGTCGTGATAAATGTAATAAATTTATTGCGTTCGCGGAGAAACTCTACAAACTGATAAGTCAAATGATAGGCAGATTGCTAGGATTACCAAAGTGGCGAATCCGCCAAACATCGCGGAATTGTCCGCTTGGCGGTGAATTGTAGAATTTACACTCTTTCGAGATGAGTAGCCTCCTTTACAATCGATACCTTTTTATGCAAGCTTGCTTATTTATTCAAACGCAGAAAAATTCCATCGGATCAAAACTTTTTCCGCATCTTTCACCAGCATATTTAAATATCATAATAAAATGGTGTTACAACCGTATGTGAATCGTTTAATCAAATATATAAATAAAGCGATTGATCTGCTATTAAAAATCTCTTCTACTAGAGAAGAGATGCTCCTTCCAAGGAATCCCACATTGACATAAAACGCGTTGAAGAAAGGAGAGACGGATGTCGAGGGAGGAAAGACTTCCGAAGTAATGCGACTGTTAATATGGCGATAAGCTGGATTGTCTTTAGAATCCGTCAACTGGAGGAGAATGAATGCGTGGAAGTATAAGGCGAAAAGCGTTCCCTCTGGCGGGAGAAGATTAAAAGAGGATCTTTTAGAGGGAATTCCTCAAAAGACGTCGCGAAAGTCATTTCCGAGAAGCGGAATCGAATGGTTTCGTGAACTGTTCAAAAAGGAGGTTCATTTCGTATGGAGATTGGACAAGACAGGCAAGGATCCCTCTTTCTTAATTAGCACCCGAACTGTTACGATTGCTGTAAGAAGAACGCTGAGGTTACTCACGTCGTACACTTTTAAAGAAGATGTGGTTGCGTGGTTTGTTGGAGTAATGCTAGGATTGAGTACAGCATTACCCGGTTAAGATGCTTTCTCGGGCACAAACCGAGTCATACTAGTGCTGATTGCTTCTTTGTCATAGTTTTGAATAATGGTCTGCTTTATATATTTAAAACTTGAGATCGAAAGGATTAACCGCCGAGGAAATTTCAAATCTAATGTTCTTAACGAAACTGGTAAAAAGATCTCTCCCTATTTCAGAGTTCGTATCAAAATTGGGATTTATTTCTCACAAAATTAATCATTCAAAAGAAGAACGAGTTACCTCTTTAGAGGCAAGAGGATGAATGAGGCGAACTATAGCAGAGGGCAAAATCGCAGCATTCTGACGATCAATATGGACGTGCATAGGCTGAAAGTACTTAACCGCCATCGAAGACACCTCTTTATCCCTCTCAGTTCAAATAGTAAAGGGAAAAAGTACTCAGGGCGCCCCTTACTTCCGGGTGCCCCTTACTCCCGGGCGCCCCGATGCTTTGCGTACATCGCTAACCGCTGAGAAACAGCCCTGAGTATGCAAAGTTGTTATCAGAGTGTTCAGGAGTGTCCTTTTCGACAAAATATACGCTTAAAATCTATTTTATTGAAATCTATCACCTCAACTTGGTACTGTATGATTTATAACCATTAAAAATGTTTTATCTTTTAACTTTTGCAATAAAGGAAATATCCCATATTTATTCAATTAGCACTGAAAATAACCGAAGGCGCGTCTTAAAAACAAAATGGGATATTTATGTGATTTAATTGAGGTTTTACAAAATGGGTGTTTTGCAAATTCATTTTAATAAATGAGGTATTATAAAAAGGATAACTAATACTTATTATGAGCACCCATTGTTAATTACAATTTTTGGGATAGCTAAAAAACCTAAAATTCAAATGAAGAGTAAATATGTTCATGGCGAATAAAATGAGGTAAATTATAAAATGAGTGCAATACTTAGTTATTTTCAGGGAAAATTAAGGATTTCATAACAAAGGATTACGCGTTAAAGAATTGCTTCCTCAGGACCATCAGGTCATAAAATAGGTAAGATTTATGAAAAAAATGAAGATCGATTTAACAAAGATGTGAAACAAAAATCTTTGTAAGAATTACTCCTCAAGTTATATTCCAAAGGAATATTTTGCAACAAACGAAGACATCTAAAAGGAAAAAAGATAGATTCGTAGAATAAAGAATGAGGTAGGACAATAGTTAATAAAGGATTTCTTGAGACCTTTTATTTAAGTTTTAGTTCCAGCATTTTCCTCTACAGACCTTCCTAGTACAGTTATTTATGTTCGGGAAATGAGACCTTTATTTCTCAGAATTTAGATCTTTCATTACTTGCCCTTTGAAATTGTCTTTCTTTTGTGTTTCTAGTTTCGCAACTTCCAAAAAAACGGAGAGATTATACTCTACGCGCCAGCGACGATACATACACACCCTTTGTAGAGATTTTAGAATTAATATTACCTTTAGATTACTTTTCCTACTTCCAATGAACGCGAGTGACGCAGAGATATCAGAGCTCTTTAAGTATCACATCAAAACAGTGATTTTTTTAAAAGATGTAATGTTTCGCGTACTGGTATGCAGCGTCAAAATTTAATTCTGCAGTTATGAGTGAATTCATAAAATTTTTATTCTGCTTCTGTAAATCGAGGATGAAAATTATACTACTTAAGCTCGAATGAATTATAGGAAACATGCTCTCACTTTACATATTCTGTTTTCCATGAGCTATTTAGCACCTCAGATGAGGAAAAAAGAGACATTACTCGTTAAGCAAATCACCAAAGACATAAGAAGAACATTAAAGAACGTTTTAAAGCTTGCTCTAAATCTGTTTGAAAAAATGCTCGATTTCATCTTTACATATTATTATGCATAAACGCAGAATAATGAACTTTTCTCCCTCGTTTTTTTTCATATTAACTTGGAAATATCTTTTTAACATGGAAATTCTTACATACAAGCATAACTTATGAAGGTCTGATTAATGTGCTCTCAAAGTAGGTATACGACGGATTAACTGACCCGAGGAAGTCCGTTAAGAGGGACTAATGAAACTTCAAAACTCTCAGTATTGCAAGTGATGTGATGATTATTCAAGTTGTGATGTACTTATGATAGCTTTTAACACCTAGGTTACGTAGTATAATGTGTCTGCAAGTCTGAAAGGTAGGCTTAACTACTAGTTAGCGGTATGAAGGGCATCATAAAACTATTTACGCAGTGAGTTTTTCAGGGATTATTTTCCACCATATTGCTTGTTTATATCCATGATTGATAACAGTTAACCAAAAAGTGAAGATCTTAATCCTCTAAATTTGGCATTTAAGTCAAGTATAAGTTTAACTTCAAGTAAAGGCTTAACTATCGATTGTTCAACGGTTATCTAAAGTTAACCTGAAGGTTAAAGGTAACTTTCAGGTTAACTATAAATTATAACTTTAGGCCTTAGGTTTTGTGAAACAAAAAGCAAGTATTAGGAAGTTTAAGTACATAATTAGCATTTTGGTACAAGTACTTTTATTTATTATTTTATACCTATCTTATGTAGTTCCACTCTAATTCCATCAATACTATTTAGATTTATAACTTCCGATATTTGGAAGGACGTAAAGGTGATGGCGTTTGAGGGCGTTGTTGTCCAATCGACCTTTAGCTTTGAACGACGTCTCAATTCATCCCGAATCCGCTGACCGTAAGAGAAGGGCCTTCTAATTAATGCCAATTGATTAATTGCGGGTGAAAAAGCAGACCTCATTAAAGCCAATCAAGCCGATGAATGGGACGTGCCAAAGAATAACTCCACTAAGACAAATCCAATCCTCTTTTTAAACCGCAAATGATCAACGAATATCAAAATGAACTCTGTTTCATGATTTGCACATATTTTCTTCGTTTTCGGAGTGAAGATTAGAGTAACTTAATCTACCAGGTTTCTCCATCTCTTTCCAAGGGAACCGACACAATAAAACAAAAATGCCGTTATTTTTTTCTGGAGTGAAAACCGAATCCGAACCGAAGAAAGAAGAATTTCTTTAGCTCGAAACAGAACAGAAATCAGTTGATCCTTTCCGATTTCTGGTTTCCAAAGATGCACTCTAATTCACTATGAGTACTTAAAAATGCACTAACTTTGCGCACTAAGATTGAAGTGATTCCTCCATGTTAGCATAAAGACCATTAATATAGCAAAACTCGGTTAAGAAGCTTTTCAGAGAAGAGAAAACCGTGTTAAAAGCGGTATAGCCCTATAGACGGTATAACACAAATTTTTATCATATCAGAAATGAAAAGTGAATGGTTTTTGGCCATTTAATTTTTAAATAAGTGGTTTGTACCTTACAAAGGAAAAGAATCTTCTATAGTTTGTTTTACTAGTCACATCTGTAGATAAATTGAGTGTCCACGAACTACTGCTGCAAAAAACTAGTCGCCTTCTCGTCACATATTTTAAGAATAGTCAGATTTTCGTATAAAGTGAGCATCTTACTTCGTTAACTCATTTCGCTTCTTTGACTCTATAATGAAGCAATTTTTACCACGATTGAACAAGAATAATGTAAGCAAATTTTGGTCTACCGACTAAGGAAGATAGCGAATTGTCTGGGAAATAACTGCCTTTTAAGCAGAGCCATTTAAGCTTTATTTTCTTTTCAAGTGCGAAAGGGATCGAGAGAATACATCAAGCAGGATAGCTTCTTAAGCGGGGGCTTTTTAAATGGGTTTTTCAGTAACTTGAATATCTGGTCTCTTTAACTTTAAGGCCCTTAGAATATGCCCTTAAGAATTCAAATTTATTAAAAGCTGTTCTTTTTGACTTCTTGTCGGCTCGTAAAATTGAATATAGCAGAGCAGATCTTGAAATTCGCCGAGAATTCTCGAGAAATATGAGTTCTCGGAATCCAAAAGATCTTCAGAAAGCGTGGGATTCGTGGAATCGCTCTTTTTTTCCATACGCTTCGATTCCGTCTGCCGCACACACACGTCTATTTCGTTCCCACAATTCATAGCGGCACAAGGGGGGATTTCCCCCGAGCTTTACTTCATCCGCCATCTTTTATTGCCTTCCTTTTTTGCCGATTTGTATTCACGCGACTAGAGCAGATCGTGAGGAATATATACATCGGTTGAACGCCATCCAAAGGTGAGAAGTTCTCGCTTGGGGGAGCCTCGAAAAGATTTCGGAAGAAAAATTGTCGTTTTTAAGAAGGAAGAAAAAGTAGCGGAAGCGAGAGGTAGGCTGCATGTGAAATCAGATTCCACATCTTTCCAAACATCACTCGGTTTTGTTTACAATCGCCTCGAGGCACTGGAAATATTACAGTCGTATTTGCTGTTCAGAAATGCGGAATCGTTGGCTAATGATGTGATGGAACATTTCTAAAACAGCGATCCAAAAATTCAAAGCCCAATAAACTCGATAAGTTAAGGCTTAAATGTGTAGATCTCATCTTAAAATAAAGATTTTTATTTTTAAAAGTAAAAATAAAAACAGAGGAAAACTCTTTTATACTTCCAAATAATTTAAAAACATAGTCATCATCCTGAAGATGGCTGACTTTGTTCCACTTAAAATATGAAAATAAACTTCATTTTAAATCTCCAATTTGAGCATGTAAAGGATTCTTTATAAAGTGGATCACCTAGGTATAACCGTGGTGGTAATCTATTCCATTAAATAAAAAACAAAACAGTACAAAGGACATTTTATTTAAGTTTATTTGAAATATATTTCATTTAAAAACTTTAAATTCTTATTAGAATATAATGATATGATGAGATTGTTGTAATTAAAAGGTAATATATGACACCACCACAACATGTCTTGTGGTGCAGCATATTTCTAAGTTTTGTAAATTCATATTCCTTTGGACTGCTGCGTGTTATTTCTCAAATTTTTCTTTGGTAACATTCGATTAGAAACGTGTTTTTCGGAACTTTAATTTTTACGCACTGACTGGCATGGGAACATAAACATTGTATTTTTAATGCTTACAAGAAATCCCACGTGTATATCGCTCGGTCCGCAAATATTTACGTTTCCCTCTTTATAATTGCTAAGGCAGAGATTCGTTGAATTGCTAATATTTCGTATTCATTTGAAAACTGCCACCTGGAGAGTTTCTAGAGTTCCAAATTTATATAATAACAGGGAAGAGATACGTTAAACTAAGCACAGGTGTGTCTGATGAGGAATGTGTTAAAATAACGTGTCCAGTTCTGTGGTTTTAACGTACACCGTTGTAATGCATCACTCTTATGTAATAGTATCCTGCGCTAGAATAGTCTATCACGCTTATTTTCAACTCTCTCTCCAAAGGAGTAAACTTTGATAAAAGATGCTCGTGAGAAATGGGATTGAATCCAGCTGAATGGCTGTTGTTCACTCGAGAGAGCAGTTTCTTCGGTTAATTTGGATGGGTTCCTTTGTTGTTTCCTCGAGCGATGTGTTTTAATCACTTGATCTTGGGGTTCATCCTAAACAAGATCAGTTGCTCCTGATACAATGCTTTTTCCAATTAGACTTGAGCAATTCAGTAACAACTAAATGTGCTTAAGTTTGAGATCGGTAAATATTCCAATGCTATTGAGAAATGCACAGATAACGTCATACATTATAACCCGTGGTGTAAGTTACCTCACATGTCCGTAAAACGGCGTATTTTCGAGTCGGGCGGTTGGATTCTGAAGAATACTTAGGAAAACCCGGTGAAGACGCTTTCAGCGGACCAAACGAAAAGCGGATCATAAGTGCGTTATGAACGGGTTGTGTAGTTCTGGTTATCTTAAATTATTTTTTTGAAGAATGATATGCTTTTCCCACAGCCTTTCTCAGTTACTAAATTTTGGTCAGAGTCACTCTACAAAAAAGCAATTTTTACGAGATAGACAATAAGGAAAAAAAAGTGTTTTTTAAAAAATGTTGACACGTTATCATGATATCTCTGAGACTACGCTCAACAGCCCACGAAACACTTATTTTCTTGTTATTTCGAAGAATTTAGTTCTTAAGATTGTGAAGAAAAAAAACACCGAAATGTTTTACTTAAGGGCTGACCAGGCGAACTATTCGGCATCTTCTGAAGATTTCCTTTTTTCGCTACTTATTCCTCTATATCGTGAGATAAAGATTTTCCTAAGGACACATTAAAGACTATCTACCATTTAGTTACAAAATTGATAGATGAAAGAGATTATAAAATCTGAGGTATATATCATACGTTTAATATCTAAATGAACAAAACAAATCGTATTCATAAGTCGGTAATTATAACGCACCCCAGGAGAAGCATAAAAGATATTTCACTTTTTTAATTAAGATAGTTTTGATTATTCCTCGGCTTTCATAAATAAGGTCATTTTAGAAAGAAAACCGCTGTACATAAAAGTTTGTAGCTTAAATGTTGGGCTTCTTAACTTCCAATGGCCTTTATCACTTCTCGAAAAAGGGAAACTTGTTTTCCTTCGAAGGCGTCTTTTTATTTCTCCTCGAGATAATTACATTAATGCGGAGGGCAAATTAACGGCCCCACATTTATCGCTACGAGATCTATTGAGACATTAACTACTTTTACGAGGAGTTTTAAAGGGGTTTCCTCCGGAAATTACTCAGAGAGAATTGATTTTGATGTAACGCTTTCTTAACGATGCTATTACGGCTGCAGAAAAAAGTGCAATGTTCCGGATGATCTTTTCCTTGGAAAGTCCGGGTGTGAAACTTTCACCTATGTACCCTCCAAGCCACTTTTCGGCATATGGCAGGGGGTGCATGCGACATCACTGTACTTAGTTTTGTGTATTTGAAACACATTAATATCAAATATATTAAATCCTAAGATGAATCTAGGTTTCTGGTATGTTTTCTCGAGATTCCGAACACTACCAATTATATAAACAAGACTCATTAAATGATTTCAAATTGATTTTTAAAATGCATATTTCATTTAGTAAAAATCACAAATGGAGTATAATAAACAAATTCCTTCGCTACGAAGTCTAAAGGAGAAAACTACATTCTTGCTTGAAGTGATAAATAAGGGTTAAAGACAAAGCAAGTGTCTGAGTTCTCTAAAAAATCAAGAAAATGTCGCAGGTTCCCCCCTTCATTCAAGATTAACATGCAAACACCCATTAAAAATTCAATTAAGGATTCAATTTACTTCGGAATTTAGTAGCCTATGCTTGTCCAATCGTGGATTTAAGCCCTCCGAACATATTTTATGCTGTGACTAATTAACCCTTAATAATTGAAGGTGTAAAAAGCAATTGGCTATTGACTTAGAATGGGTAGAATGAATAGAAAGCGCCTATTGCGATCAGACCGATTTCATGCATTCGAAATCAGAATATGTGACATTAGAAATTAAAATTACAGTAAAAACTAATAAAATGTAACCGTTTCAGCAGAAAACTAAAGCGTAAGAAGAAGGGAAGGAAATAAAAAGATTGACTAACAGTTTTCGTAAGGTCGAGAGACTCTTAAATACCTGATAGCCTTCATATTCTCAGTTCAAAAGTGGTGAAATCATAAGTATTTCAATAACGCTATCTTGAAATGGGGATAAAGAACTGCTCGCTAACAATCTTAGCAAAAATAAATTAATAGAAACATAATTAAGGTCAAAAGAGATATAAAATTAGGTATTTAAACTCAAAACTTAGTTTTCCTCCAAGCACTCTTTTGTACTTTATCTTTCTTTCAAGTGTTAATAACAGCAGGATTTAAATTCGTTAGAAGAATGGGTTAGAAAGAATAGAATGAGTATTAACACAAACAAGAGTAGGTGCGTCACCTTTAAAAACAAGAGATCGTAGTATTCCCATAGCTTAATGGTGAATTAATAAAAACTTCCGACCACTGCAAGTATTTAGGAAATTTCATTTGATAAAAATCTGAACTGGGAAAAACATATCAATTCAATCGTAGCGAAGGCGTTCAAAATGCTGCATTGCGTGATGAGGAATTTAAAGGGATGTAGCCGAATAGCGAAAGAGAAGGGTTATATGTCACTCGTAAGACCAATTCTTGAATATGCAACCACGGTGTGGGATCCGTATCAAAGTTGTCGAATAAAGAAAATAGAAAAAGTCCAGAGAAAAGCAGATCGATATGTAATGGGAAGATTCATGAACTCCGAAAAATCCAGAGAACAGTTACAAATAATATTATAAATTCATTATTTAGTTGTATGGTAAATACATGTGTGGAATCATTATGTGGGATTTGTATGCTTATCAAGTATGTATTTTATGTTAATTATGTTTATCACTAATATGTATTTATGTAAGTATAAAACCAGGCTTTCAGCCTACCTGCAGTTTGTGTAATAATAATAATTGACGAGATGTTAGATTTAAGAATTATTTCAATTCCAAGAATACATTGTAATTTACAGTAAGAATACGAGTTGGTTTTGCTAATCAGCGCTCATGGGAAGAGGGCTTCCGAATTGTCTAAAGAGTTAATTCTCAAAAGAGGGTTCCCCACCCCACTTCCGATCCTTTTGGTCAGTTTAAAAGATGCTCCCTGTAGCTGAGATTCTCATATATTCATCCTGTGGAAAGACTGAGACTTGTTCTAGCATTTATTACTCTTATTTTACGCTCATTGTCGTGTCAGCCGAGTAGCAGGGGGGTCACACAATACTGATTACGTCTTCTGCAAACTCACTTTCCCTAACTTGATAAAGCATTCACATTCTAGCTCCTCGTCTTATTTCTTTCAAGGATCGCCAACCTGCGTCTAAGAGCATTCCCGTAACGCTTGCCTTTTTATCATAGCATTTAAACAAAACTTTGCTTTGCGCTGCACTTTCTGGAGTTCACGGGTACTCGTTTCGTCCGCTGGATCCCATATACTTGTCGTATTTCATTAAGGGTCTAACTAACCTTTGCTAAATAACTAGCATTACCAGTTAACTTCTCGCTAGCTAACCTTTTAATGACATCTTCTGACAGTACGCTTTAGAAAGCCGAGCTTTTTACTTGCTTTACCGCAGATTTTACGGATACGAGTGCTACAGTTTAGGTCATTTGCAGGAGTTATTCCGAGATATTCAACTAAATCGACTATATCTCTATTTATCCCATTTATTGTGTACGGGTGATTTCGACTCAATTGTTTCTTTTTGAGGAGATCAACTACGGAGCATATACTCACATCAAGCTCTAGTTTCGATTTATAATCAACTATGGAAGATTTTACTAGCAAAAGTATGTAAGCGGAAATCCATAAAAAGTAATCTAAGAACTATTTGTGAATTTTGAGATTACTTGTCCACTTGCAATTTTAAGCACCAACTTTGAGTAAGAATTAATCGTTTGTTAGAGAAATGCGATCTTTTTCGTTTGATATTTCTCAGTTTATAACTTGTGAGTGTACTCAATTCTCTCAGGTGGCCACAGCAGGACCCGGGATCTACAAGCATATGCACCATTGATATTGACACAAATACAGGAAAATTAAGTTTTCTTTTCAGCAATCATTAGGTCGTTTGAATGGAGCATATTTTGGATGACCTATATTCGTACATTTGGTCTGCTGTTTTCAGTGCATCGAATGCTAACGAAGAGGCCTTCCTAACACGTGTTTGTCATCGAACGTAATCACAAACGTAATAATTAAGCAAAAGCGCCTTTTAGCTAATCAGGTCAAGTGGAATGGCAATTGGTCCAATGGGCTCTCAATTAAGGCCGATTGATAAGTTCAATGAATGTGTTTTTTTGTCTTCCATTATAAATGGAGTCTTTCTTATTGCGATAGATGCTCTCTCTCCACAATTTGGTTTCTTCGTTGGTCAAAACGATATTTATTTGTCAATCATTTAATGTGCATTGACTGTGTGCTCTGGCGAGTGTTTTCCTAAGGGTATTTATTTATCCGTCACATTCATGTCTGTTTGTTGTCTTTGCGTTGGGTGATTTCTTAATGGATGCTGGTGCATTGTAAGTGTTTTGAAAAGACCTTTTTGGGACTAGAAAACTTATCTTTATAAATTTTAATATTTCCACAGGATATTTGTGTTCTGACAGTATTTCTAGCAGAGAGTTCCTACTTTAGGACCAATTACTTTTTTTAAGTTCGATGATGTATTCTTGCTACACCTTCAGCCAGCAGTACATGATACTGATGATCATACTGATAATAGCAGATACATCTATATCCTAATGGATTTGAACGTTTTCTTAATTCGTTTGAGAATCTCCCCAAAAAAATACGTTCATAGGAAAATGAAACGACAGACGGTACGAAAGCAGGATACAATCAACTATAGCTATAAAAACCGAGGTAAACGGGACTCGAACCCAGGACCTTATCCTATCTACGATAACCAAGGTCAATCAAATTCATTTGCTAAACTTTGATGTTTTGTCGACAAAAAAGTGCAATAAATGCATGCTTACTCATCTCCAAAAACGATTCGTAAAGGTTTGAATGAGAGTCATTCAGAAATTATACGTTTTAACAGGACACAGAAGAGTTCCGAATTATTCTTACTGGGATAGGATAATGCTAGATAGAAAAGCCCCCATAAGACGAGCCAAAAGAGACTAACAAGAAGCGCCTTTCCAGAGAAGATGACAAAGTGAGTGACGACAGCCAATGAACGCTCCTTAAGAGGAAGTTCACGGGGTTCCTATTTTGAGAATATGGAAATTACACTGCGTAAAAATTCGATTGTCAGTATAATTGACCGCTATAGATGCATATATGAGATATCGAGTTAATTTCTTCATATACTCTTCATAGTTTCTCTGAATTAACGGCGAAAAAGCTCAACTTTAGAAGCTACTAGTATAATTATAATGTTTATTCCCATCTATGTTTTCTTTTTGATTATATTTTTGTGCCGAATAATAATACATTATGTACAGTGATTTGTGATTTTACGGCACAGTTTTCCACATTGCGTTTATTCTTTTGGAAAATGAAGAGTTGATTACTCCAAACGGGATATTATCCCAAGGGGAACCTATGTCCCTCCCTTCAAATTTTTATAATATATCTCTCTATATGAGCTTATACGAGGAACAAATAAATGAATATGATTAATAAGGCTTTTTGTAGCAAAACGCATTCATAATTATCTTGATAGATCTAGTGGCTCCCTGGTAGTCAAGAGAGAAACACGTTTAGTGAAAGAGGGCTCGGATTCCGAAGCAGTAGAAGAATAAAACAAAGCCTTCAAATAAAATTTTTTAAAACTTCTTAAAATTATAAGTTTTCTTGTTTTATTTAATTCAACGTCTACTTCGTAATGTCGAGATTCCATAGAAGTGACGGCTTTACTTGGCTAGGGTTCGATTTCCGGTGGGATGCGTGTGCAATAACTGTCCTTAACAATAATCTAACTTAAAACTTAATTATACTAGCTCCAAAAAGGTAAAGTATGCAAATTACTTAGTATGTTCTGATTCGAAACTATTACTTATGTGGTAAAATAATGTAAATTATTAAAAGTGTAAAATAATGAATTATCATATTGATAGAAATTGCAATGATATATAAAGAAATACTGCGTCTGAAAAGCGCTAGTTATAGGTTATAAACACTTGGGCGTTAAATGTACGAAAATGCTATTTACAGGAGAACATCGGTGAGATAGAAAATTCCGAAATGACCCTCCGATTTGTTTACCTGCAAATGTTTTAAGAATTCCAACCTTTTGATTTGATTCCAGCGAAAGTTGGAAGAGTAATCGGAAAAAAAGTTGCCGAGATTCCCTTCAGCGACGAAACTTCTTCGAGTGAGAGTTTTGAATATGCTTAGCGGACTTGGAAAAAACCAATAGTTTTAAGGGGTCTGAAACTCTTCTACGCGAGCCTTCTAAAAGCCTTTTGAATTACATTGGGGAGGCAAAATATTGCGAAAAAATGTCAGTCAGTTTAATGGAAGTGGAATAGTTTCCTGAGAGATGGAAAAACGCTGCAAAAACTTCATTCATCGATTCAGTCCTAAGAAAGCCACGAATTTTAAGAGTAAACTGGAAATTTATTTCAGGATTAGTTGAAAAGCCTTTTGAAACAGGCTGAAATATTGACGAAATAGCCAAAACGTAATGAATAAGCACAATGATTAAACAGGGATTATTGAAAGATTCATTATTTTTAATGAAATAAATAGGAAACAATGGTAATTTAATAATAAATATTACCGTATATATAAATCATTATTTTTTCCTATTTCGATATCAGGTACGAACTGCTTCATTGCAGTGAAAATGAGCTATTAACCGAGATTCCGTATTTAAGCTGACCAATATTCAAAACTATGAACAAAAGGATGAAAGAAGACAAAATAAGAGGAAAAAGAAATAACAAAACCCTGTTATTACGCTGTTCTGCTTAAGACATGGTTCTCGCTTGGTCCCTCGAAAAACGTCTTAATCAGGTTTTGTAACTACTGCACGAAATATTTATAAAAATCAATCTCCCTGAACGATACTTTGTGGAATTCCATATTTTCAACGTAGAAATGAATGGAGGACGATTCCATGTAACATATTGGCCTAGGATTCGAGCGATCCGTTTAAAGAAGTGGAAAGCCATATGTATGAGATGCAAAAATATGGGAAGAAGAAAGAGGGGGTAGACATGTGGTCACCAAGAGTAGAGAGGGGAAAGTAAGGTGGGAAAGAGGCGAGTTAAGATATTTGAAGGATTGTCGTTAAATACATGTTTGCTAGATAAAAAATGTGAAGTTGGTGAAGAAGCTGGGATTATAGTGTGTAACTTAAGATCTTTTGGAGATAGCTGGAGTGGATCCTGAAGAATGATTGTTGTCTAGGAGAAACGAAACGTTAGAAATCTATGTTGCAAAGCAAAAATATTTATTTGTATTGTACAAGTGTCTCCATTTCTTTCTACAGTGAAAAAATGTATTTATATTATTGAAAATTGATAGGTGACTTTAAAAAGTGTTCACCAGTTAATAGAGAACGTATATGGGAGCTCAGTTGGCATCTATTGGCGAATATCTAAATCATACGAACGTACGTACATGTAGCATTTAAAATAGTGGAATAAATACTGTACTGAGAAATTAACACATAATCTACGCATAAGTAATTCAGAAAAAGTGCGATCCAAAGAATTGAACCTGCACTCAACGTAACAAGCATTACGAAGACCCAAATCATGTGCTAAAAGGTTTCGGTGGACAAAAGTTTTTTCGTCGGAAACACGACCACTTACTCGGAAAACATCTCAAATTAGGATTGAATTGGTCCACTTAATCCTCTTTTCGCGCGGCTGATCACGTCCATGTCTTCGTGATCGGCCATTCACGCCGTGATTCACAGCTGTTAACAGCGGCTATCGGAGAGTTAGGTCAATATTCGCTGAATGCAACTCGGATCAGAATTATGAGCTGATCTTTGAAAATCATCACAATCTAAAGCAATTAATCCCCAAAACATTTGACACTACAAAGTCTGAAGATTTAACGGACTTACTTCGTAGGTAAGGCAAAAAGTAAGCTTTAGCTACATATGAAATATTTCCACAAACATTCCCTTAACACGGGTTTTGGTTAGGACCATCTTGCCGAAAGGGTAAGATCAAATCTTTCGGCAAGATGAATACTCGTCTGCAAACATTGATAGCAAAACAAAATATTCATCTTAACCATAATCACAGTCATAATCCAACCACATAATGTATGGAAATAATTGCGTCGATTTTAATAATTAATAAAGGCAAAACGATTGTCTCGCTTGGTGTTTATCAGTGTTCGAATCTTATAATTCGTCCTCGACTTTTAGGTAGGTCTCCATTTTAACTTAAAAGAGGCCTGAAAAGCACTATATGTACATATATATGTATCACTATATGTACACTATATGTACAGCTAGTTCCAAAAAAAACTTACCACCTAAGCCGCAACCCGCATAACAGACCTGAAGCTCGATGAGAGCGAGTCTAGAGTTTTCCATGCATTCTATTGGCTCTTGGAAGGAGGAGCATTCAGACGGCGCTTTTTTAAACATTGTGAAACGCGTTGAACGTATTTGTATCGTCTTTACTAGCACGAAATCTTGTTTAAATTTAGTGTTACTTTTTACTATGTCAGCAGCATAGTATTAAAAAATGAATAAACATCGGATCTCCTTATTTCGGCCTGAAACTTCTGCGTAATTCACCTTTTTCTGGAGACATCGGGTAAACTTACTTAAGCTGCTTCAATTATCCAATAAAAAATTATGTCATTGCAAGATTAAAAAGGATTATATTATTACGTTTTTTATGCTCTTGACGCCTACAGGAGGAACTTTTAAATTTATTTAGAGGAACTTCACGACTATGACTCAAATAGAAACATGAACGAAAACTCTGCAAGGAGATAAAGAATACTTAGGTATATGAACACAATCAACTGTATTTCAACTAATTTATGTTGCAGAAGAAATGCTATCGAGAAGGGGAGCATGAAAAAACTGCGAAACCTACTAATGAAAGCAAAGATGAAAAGAAACTTAATCTGGACGAATACACTGAGAAAGAATCATTTTAAGTCAACCTGGTAAAGAGCTCTGAAAATTAGACCCAAAACATATTACAATAAAGTAAACCAAGTAAATTACGATCAACTACATCAGATAATTACATCAAATATTATAAAAATTTTAAATACCACCAAATCATAGGATAGAAAGTAAAATATTAATTGCTGTGATATCATCATTTTCTAAGGTAATCGCTTTAAATTCAAATTGCTAATTTAGTATTTTAGAAAATAACATAGATATTAGAATAGTAGCACTCTTAATTTAAATACTGAGGACTACAATTTTTTTTCACGTATCGAATAAAAAATTAATTTACGACGAAATTAACGCCAGCATTTCGTAACACTTTTCCGAACATATTGTTCATTGCCAGTCCCAGAAAAACCATCCCTTTAATTAAATCAAGTTCATGTTCCTTGGAAAATTATGCTGTCCCAACTTTTATCTTTTGCTAAATCTCTTTCTTGCCCCGTGGTGCAAATTCTGACTCGATTTCTTCGCAGTTGAATTATTCTGCAATACAGAGAGGTATAAAATTTGCTTGATACTACAATTAACAGAGCATTAGGTAATTCAGAATATATGCATCAACATGCCATTCTGTTCTTACTTCCATCAGGCATTCGTGATGACAGTATCAGATGAAGCATTATGATTTTGAGATGAGATTTGGCTGTTTCTGACAAATTCGCGTCTGAAGTTTTACCGAGTCTTTCAGAGAGAGCGGAGGACCTCCACCCTGGCCCTAGGAGTATCCCCTATTCATTCCTTTGTTGTTTCTTTTTCTTTTGTTTCGTCCATCGAAAGGTATTATCTATTTTCTCAAAGGAGCCATAAAACGGCCGATGGGTGAAGGTGAACTCCGCTCTGAAAAAGAAAACCCCCTTTTCGGCATATTGTGGATGGTCGTATGTATGCGGGGTAGCGAATTTGAAAGCGCTAATGAGGATTACCGACCGCACCCCTGATGAGCAGGTATCTAAGGTTAGGGTATGGTGGCGGCGACCGATCACAAGTAAGGTGGGAAATGGTGGATCCGTGATTTGTAATCTTCGCCAGGGGTATTCCCTTTGGGAATGACGATATTCAACTCTATTTTTGAGGTAGACGACCTTTCAGGACTTCTTGCAAGGAATCCAGATGGTTAAGAAACAACAGTTAGTATGGCAAATCAGAACCTTAAGACTGATTTGCATATTGCAGATAAATACCAGGTTTTTGTATACTTGCATATTGCAGGTTTACACGTTAACATCTGGTTTATTTACATTTACATTAATACCCCGCGAGCCGCCGTATGACGTATGTCAGGGGGTGTGAAAACACCCACAACACGATTTCTATTGTTATACTGAAATGATTTTCAGAACTATGCACTAGGTGAAAGTGAGACTAATGATTAATGATCCCTGCTTCGGTTTCTGAATGCCTCAAGTAAACTATATAACCCGAATTGTTTGAATGGTGTATAATGATTAAAAGAAAAATCAGCGTCAATAATTATGAATGATGGGTAATATGAGTCATGGAAGAATACGCTAAAAATATAAACCAACGGATGGTAACCAGACTTACATGAGAATATTCCTCTAATTCTCATGATTCATACCTTAGCTGTTAAAATATTCTTGGTTCTATATGTAATCCATTATTCCAACATTCACTCCAAGGACCTTCGTAGCATCATCCTTCATCCTAGGCACATCATAATTCTCTACGAATTTTGCGAAGATGTTTTGAATTTTTTTAATGGTAATGCAAGGAAGATCATTCTAGTTGAAATAGGACCTTCGGAAAATCTGAATGATAACATAAAGTTGAAAATGTTTGGGTGCATCATATCTGAATTAGTATCTCTATATTCTGCTTTTAAAGTGAATGGCATAAACTGTATTAGCTTATTCTAAATAACTAATTCAACGACAAAAACGAAAAAATAAGTAATGCTGCCTATCGTCCATTTATATAAATCAAGCCCCTCGTCAATGATTGTTTATTTATAAATATTGTTTTTTATGCTTTATTTTGTCTCTATATTGAGCTCAAAATTTCGTAGTTTGAAATTACTTGAAAAATTAATTAGAGAAATACCACCTAATATGTATTCTTTACGCTTACGAGAACCAAATCGTTTAACTTCTCTTACAACATCTATGATACAAAGTAGATAGAGCGTTGAAGATGATCTTACTAGATCGACTAAAGTTTCTATTATAATGTCACTAAAATGTGAATTGAAACGTAAATACGGAATTGTAGACACTCCGCATATTCAATGTCGCAGAAACTTGAAGTTTATACGCCGAATACCGATAAATAATATCTCTAAAGTTATTTAGAAGAAAACATTGGCTTGCATAGGTAGTAATACTAATGTTAGCGATTTCTATTGGTTTAAAAAACCTCGAAATCTCTTTCCAAAATAAATTGCTGATAAGAAGATGGTTTAGTTACTGGCTTAGTGAACTACTCGAACTTTCTTATAGAATTAAGAGAAGGTTGCTATAAAACATTGAACATCGATATAGTATACAATTTCGGAGATCCTGGGAATAAACTGATGCATGAGAAGGAAATTTCTGAAAGTATGATGAGCCATCGACGTTATATCTTGTATATTTGAATGTTAATCATTTTTGACTAAGATATTACTTAAATTGGATAAATGAGTAGTTTCTCTGGAGGCAGTCATAAACGGAAAAAATATATGTTGGATGAGAAAATTGAGAAGGTGAGCGAGTGGGTTATACTTTTAAAAGAAGTCGTTCCTCCTACTCAAAGTAAACAATTGGTCGACTAGGAAAGCAAAAAATGCGCCTACCTATTGTGATTCATCCAAAAATCTGGAATTAACATACCTCTTACACTTTTGGTTGTTAAATTCATGTGAGTGTATATATTACTGTTGCCGTCACTTCTCACTTCCCTATCTCTATCAAAACAGTCCCCCTCTTGAAGTCCTGGTGAATTCATTGCTTTATTCACTTCTTCCCATCACTCCTGTATCTTGCTTTTCAAATTTGTCACGGAAGGTGGAGAGATGAAAAGTTTCTCATAGTCAATACATTTTAAATACATTTAATCTTTTTGTGTATTTTAGAACTTTTAAAGGTGATAAATATAGCGAGAGGAATGTTTAAGAACGTAATGGTTTGTGACTGCAACCATTTCAAGAGGAATCCACAGAAGAAATCAAGTTTATTCGATTCACACTTCAATGACACCGAAAAAAATTAATTAATTAATTCAAAATTAATGTGAAAGATGGTAGTCTCGTATCCGTCATCTTTATTCATTGAGGAAAATCGATCCTAGCAAATTTTCTCTCAGTTGATTTGGACGGTATAGTAAAAATTCCAACTGCATAGATGATAAAATTTACTGATTTTTTACCGATCGAATTTTAATTTCGATGCTTATCAAATGAAACAAAATGTATCTAAAATACGCAGAGAATGCCTCAAGACTTCATACTATATATTTACTTATTGTTTTTTAATGTAGCATATTAATGTAATAGCCTAGATATGGCCATGAGTGTGCCTTACTTTACTTGTGTAGATTGCATTCACACAGGCTATGATAAAACTGGTGATCGATATAGACTCCTTTGGTATATAATTTTAAAGGCTAATAACTGCTCTCTTGAACGATGCATAATATTAGCTAGTATTATATTATATAATACCACCCATTATAACCGCAGAGTTTTGCAAGCGAAGGCGTCGAATTCGAGGTCTATACATTTTTGGTCCGACACCGATTCAAACTGCGCGGAAATTTTCTTTCTCCCATCTCAGTGCTAAACATAAGCTCAGAGCGGCTCAGAGGCAGATTTTGCGAAAATTTCCTTCGACTTGCTCGTGCCTTTCGCCCTCGGACTCAAATTTTATGAGGGGAAGGGGGTTTGCCTCGGAATAACGGGACCTCGTGTGCAACGTTTCCCTCTGTGCGAGAAGCAATGCTAGAATATATACTATTTCGTTATAACCATTTTATAATAACTGAATTCTTGCATTACGACATCCGTATTGTTATAATACTATTCTGCTAGGCCAATGCCACCAAACTCAGGATACTAATAAATCTTTGCAATATTAACAAAGCAAATAAATCCATTTCAACTCTGCAGGCGGAGTTATGACTCAAAGAGACCATCTCCGCCATGTTTTTCCTCTCTCTCTCTCTCACTTCTTAAGGCTCGCTCGGAGGAAATTCACTGCCTGTTATGCGGGTTGCGGCTTAGGTGGTAAGTTTTTTTTGGAACTAGCTGTACCTTCACCGCCAATATTTTATTAAGCTACCATGATTTTGACTCCTCGGGTCAATGCCTAAGAAGTAAGAGCCATGGTAGCTTAATAAAATATTCGTGTAATGTCTGAGCGCTTTCTCGTCTATTTTTTCGTTATTTTAAGTATCCAAAGTAATAATACCATTCAGAAGTTACGGGACGTACATAAAGATTCAATTTTATGATTTATTTTATGTTTTCTAAAAAATGGCACGCGAATTTCGAGTCGAAAATTAATCATTTTTTCAACAAAAGTTTCGAACCGAATCGATTTCATTTTCCCTTAACAAGACCGTTACGCTCGTCAGCATACCGAAAAATGATAAACAGCGTTTATCAAATCTCTAAAGCACATAGCGATGTTTTTGAAGACTCCCCTTTAGAATAAAAACAGAGAATATGGATAAAGTATAACTTTGCAGGTGTTATAGCGCGATTTAAAATCCCAAAGAGGAAAATGAGAAGCAAAAGATAAGAGAAAAATCTTTACTCCGTTATCAAACAGAGTTACCTATAAGAAAAGTCGGAAGGCAAATTAGAAAATGCACATGGCCTCGGTGATAATTAAGCTGAAATATACTCATGAATCTCTAAACAGAGACTCTAAGAAATAATCATATCAATTTTAAATATTTAACAGTAAGACCAAGTTATAGCAATTTCTAACTTGCCTCAGATTTTAGAAATACAGTTTACACATGTGTACCTCATTAAATAGCCTTAATAATCTCCTCTCGAGAAAGAATAACACGTGTGCGATGAAACTGCAGTTTACCCAGAGTTCCACAAAGTATGAACTAATTAAACGAAAATTGCACTCATCCTCGAGGAGCGTTTCTTAATTTAATCAAATGAATCCCTAAATGGAAGACGGGTAAAATAAATATCAAAATAAAAATGATACTCTTCCCTAGCTTAGAGAGGAGCTACGTTTATTCGTTCTGGTTTTAAAGAAGGGAAATGAAGAGAGCGAAGGAAATATTTGGAGACTCGTGAATGAGGGAAAGATTCGAAAGAAAAAAACAAGCTATAGTCGCTGTAGAAACAGTTTTTGTTCGTTCTCTCCGCCGGGGAAATGGACGTCTTGAATGAAACGAAATGAAATGAGGGACTGCTATTGGCTTAAGGGGCTCTGGACGGTAAGCAATTGCCTTTGGGAGCGCAGTAATGTTATGCATGCAAAAAAGTTTAAATCCTGCAAAGAAAAAAGGCTTTGCTGTTTGATATTTTTGAACTATTCGGAAAGAGATATGTTTTCATTTAATATGCTCCTCCTGAAAATTGCTTCTAGAGCATGTCGACCAGTCGGAAAAGGTTGAATAAAATTAATCTTTTAAAAAGAAATCTGGTGAAAGTCCACCTTTCCAGTCTACAGCGAGGATATATATTAGGAATATTGGAAAATGTATACAGGAAAAAGTAGGCTATATATTAAAAATAGAATTTGTAGGAAAAAGTACAAAGATATATCCTCAAGAGTTAACTCTCTGTTTATTAAAAAGTTTGATTTACGAATAAATTAAAATGGCATATGATCACATTAAATGAAATCCTAAAATACTGTGATTCTGAGATAAAATTATTTTATCTTCTTCTCCACTAATCTTCGACTTGACCATCATAGATTGCAAGTTCTTTAAACAATAAATGATCGCTACTGCATAAATTAATTAGAAGACCTTTTTGTTCGACTGTTATTTCAGAAATATTTTCAACTTTGATACAACTAGCAGAACGTGAAGCAGTTAACTCATGAATTAAAAAAAATGCAAATAGGAAGGCCAGATCTCCAGAAAACAGCATCCCTTCCAAGATCCGTAATTGGGCGAAGAAAACTCTTAATTAGTAGATTAAACAATTGAAAATAATGAACAATGATCGGAAATTATAGTGAATCATTTATAACGTAAATAATGATCATTGTAAAGAATAGAAGTGAAAGATTTGATCACCCGCCTTTTCGATTATTCGTGCATCCTCTACCAGTCATTAGCATGGATAACCGAGAGCTCACTTAATGTCCAAAACATTCCACTCTTTGTTTTCTTAAAGCGTCTGATATTATGCCACATTTATAGTAAATATAGTACGATGAATATTATAACACAAAAATATTCGTTTATTAATGAAATCATTCTCTATCGTGGGATTTTTTGCAAAACTTGTGTGGGTGTTACTCGCAAGCGTGTGTTCTTTCTCTATCAACCCTCATTTGTACAGATTTTTTCCCGGAAATCAAATCTTTACTATTTTATTTATTTTTCATCTCCTCTTTTTATGTTATTCCTCTCTCTTTTATCCAAATGCAAGAATTTGTTATTAGGGGGAAGAGTGGGCCCATACGGGCTTAACCTCGTCTAATAAATAGTCAAAAGATAATAATATCTGTTATCAGAATTAAATTCTGGGGAAACGAAAAAGAAACAAAAAGAAGTCGAAAAATACAGCATTGAATGAAGTCATGCGTCGGCAGAAAGAAGTAAATATATAAAAAAAGGATTGCGAAAAAAGGGCGTGATAATGATGAAAAGTCACTGTATCTATACTAAACACGCTAAATAAAAAGTATGGATGGACGAAAATTCCAATCCGATTAAATTTCTTTTCCATCTCATTAAATTCCATATTTTACTGTGCTTTGATACATCTTCAGGCATTCCTTTCTCTCTTACGAATTTCATGCGCTACATCATCTCACCTTCCGGCGTTAATTAAATACGGGATTTTCATCGGAGCCATAAAGGCAGCGGATGCAGAGTTTTAATTCAAAATGTATTATCCGCAGGTGATAAATAAATCTTCCCTTAGAGTGAGAGAGAGTAGAAATATTTTGCTTAGGAGGGAACGATGAATGTAAGGGACAGAAAAGTAAACAGGAGATAGAGTTAGCAGCTTAGTCTTGTACGATGGTATGTTTATTTTGTTAGACTTTCATTTGCTACTCTTTCGTTAGGAAATGGTAAAGATATATTAAAATTTAGAAGCGAAGTTGGGTCTTCGTGGACCTATCCTTGCACATCGTTATAATATTTACAAATATAATAATATCTAATAGATAAAAGGAAGAGTAAAAGCAGGAAAATAACCTTTGCAACTTAAGTCAGCCAAAGAATATACCCACGTTGTGGTAGTACCCACAGAAAAACCGAGAAAACAGTAAAAAACACAGGCGATATACCATTAAATATACTTAGAAAGCATAAATATAGAAAAATTACGAAATTAGAGAAAAGAAAATTCTAATTAAATACCAGGTAAAAACAACGCAAGAATAATAACACAATAAAAAGAGTCGAAACATTACAAACAACAAAACAACAACAAACCTTCAAATAAAAATAGCAATACGAATAAAACAACGTTGCGTTATTAATTCATATACATTAAGACCAGAAAATGATTGATAATAGTGACTACAGCTAGAAGAAATAATCAATCATAATCTATTTCATAAATCTCCGTCCTTACATTGCGTCAAACACATCTTCATTGTCAGTGAAATTGCATATTCACATTGCATTGTCACATTTTGGGAATCCACGAAAATGCGGAATAGATGGCACTGATCACAGTCGTAAACTATTTCACGAGCTAATAAAAATGGAGTAAAAGAATTAATAAGAGAACGCAGAAGAGTTACAAGGGCGAAGTATTCTTAGCACCTCTCATAGCTTTATATGGGATATGTAAGAAAACGTCCAATATGTAAACTAAATTATGCTCTCATAATAAAATCAGTTATGAAGTGACGTATACCACTTGAAATTCTTCAATGCTTCAATAATCTTAAATATCTTTATCGGAGGCAATTGATATAAATATGACGAGAAATGATGTTTTTTACATACTGGGGACCGGTATCAGACTGTATCAGGGAAACAGTGAAGAGGAAAGAAAGAAATCCTAAGCGAACGAGCAGGATTGCAACTCTTTCTCCAGAAGATGGAAAATATCACCAGTTCAATATACGTGGGCTCTGCACTCAGGAATTCAAGTATTTGTGACATGGTTAGACATTTCGTGTTATATGACCGATGTAACTGCGAGAATTATAAATTATCTTCCGCTAGGTTTCAAAATATAAATTGTTTTAAACAGATTCACTAAGCAAAACTAAGTGGAAAAGTAGGCTCTAGTTTCCCCTTGAAAAGTGGTTTACTTTATTTCTTCCATCGTCAAAGAAGTCACTCACCACTCTGCTGAGTTTATTTACATGAAATTACTCGTAAATCTCCTCAAAGCTGTGATTTTAAAGGTTTCATTTTTGTTCTTTAAAATATTAAAATTCTTTTCAGTAAATATGTGAAATATAATATTTGGGACGTTTACATTTTCAGTCTATGGGCGTCAGTAAGCTTCGGGAGGTCCATGATTACATCTCCGAGAATTCATTCCATTTGGAGAGTGCATCCGTCGGGTGCAAGGTGCGCTATAAGGGCCAAATTAAATAATTTTATACGATAAGTTTGAACGTGTCCAACTCTCGCCGTTTTTTAAAAATCTGTGAAAATGCGTCAAGTAGCGAGAGGAAAAATCGCCCACTAAACAGCGCTGAAATTAATATTTCAGACGGACGAATCGGTGGAGAATTGGGTTAAATTTCGTGAGCGTGGAGATGTGGTAATTTCAATAAAAAAAGCGCAATATTCCATTTGGACGCGGTGAAGTTTCATACAAAAAACGAACCGCACCGATAACCGCGCGCTTGAAATTTTTGACTCGGAAAACAAAAGCATAAATTCTATGTTCCATTCCAACGAAGAGGTATAAAAACCGATTCTATGTCTCTTCAGCAGAAAACATTCCTTTGCTCTTAAATTCACGGTCGTTTTTCATGAAAATAACGTATGATGAAATTTAAAAATAGTCCACTCACATCTTGCAGGTCATATTTAATTAGCATTCCATTTTATGCCGTATTTACGGGCTTTACTTCACCATGTAACAAGCATCGTATTTAAGAAGGAAATTTTGATAAAAATATTTATTATATTATACAAGGATTGGAGATCCGAATCCAGTGAATAATTCAATACGCAAATATATTGATACTTATTATAACATTTACATTGCCTAAAAAGAATTAATTTAACACAATAAAATAAAAAGAAACGATAGGTAAAATGAATAAGCTTCTATTTATTTAATTAGGTATATAGTCCGGCGGAAACGTTATTGATTACTAAAAAATCAAGCAATGGTGCAATATTATATACAGCTAGCGGAATTGCCCATTGATTCTCAACGGGGAATATAGATGTAGGATTAAATTAGTAATGCTATTTGTGTAGAAGTGAAATTATCCTCTCCAACGATTTCAGATGAAAAATATAGTAGGGTCAAGACCCTCCGACCCTTCCCCCGTTTGCATATAGGTATGCATTTAAGCATTCATTCTATGAAAATGAATCAGGAACAATGTATATATTGTTTGGATAGTAAATACTTATAAATATAACTCGAGGTTTTTATCTCAGGGTTATTATCAGGGTTTTACAGGGTATAAATTTTAGATTTATCAAACATTTCATTTTAACAATATAATTTGTTATAATATCAGACCCAACCATTTTCTCTGTCGGTGTTTAATCACTTCGATTAAAACCCTCTTGTCCCTCTAGCATCCCATCTACAGCACCTACTCATTCATTTTTCTATCATCCTATCTTACTTTTTGAATTCCACGCCATACCCACATCACGAAAACCTCTGATAATTTAATATCTTCATTCCTTAAGGTCCCCCGTTTCACAACCACATCCACGTTTCAATGTCTAACAAACGAATTTCCATATTATAAACTTGCTATTTTATGCGGATGACGAAGATAAGCAAGAGACGAAGCAAATGTGAAACGAGAAACAAACGGTCAAAGCATCGTATATCAAATCGAATATTTAGTCAATTCGAAGCGAAGTAAAGGAAGCATATTTCGCACAAAACTTATGTTTCGTTTACTGAAATTACTTAAAATATCTGTCCCTCTTAACCAGCTGCTAAATGGGACATCACTTTCGTTTCGCTCTCTTGTGTGATCTATGCCGAAATAGAAAAGATCATTATCTTCACTATGGCAGTCCGACGATGTTGAAGGAAATTTTCTTCGGAAGGGAGAGTCTTGAGCGAGCACAATTTTCCTGACGAAACGCTTCGGAAATTTATCGCATTTTCCATCCTTTAGCTGAGAAAAGAGCAATGGGCAGGAAAAAAAGGTTGGCACACGGGGCCCAATTCGATAGGACTTATCGATTTATCGCAACGTTCGATTATTCAGAGGGCGGAATCCTTGATAGGAATAATCCCCTTTTCATTCCATTATTTGGTTTGTCGGAGCGCCGCAGTTGCAATGAAAAAGAGAGAAGCGTTCACGAATAAAAGATAAAGGAAGAAAAGCTTAGGAAGGCAGAAAGGGAAGAAAAATGGAAGGAAGTCGCTATCTAATTCCTCGTTTGGAAATGCCCTTTCTTTCCCAAGATCGCTTTATTTTCCGCTCATGAACCATTGAAGAGGTTTTCAATCGAGAGATGCTCGTCTTCGCTTACTCTCCAATAACATCTCTCAATTCGCTCCTTATTCAGCGCCTTGTACTATTTACATTACGAATGTTTTAGGTTTTATTGAGGCGATATTCTCGGCGTTGTGAGCTTCTTTTACCTTATCTTGATCGATTTATTACTTTTTCGCTCTTCCACAGTACTTAAGCGATTGAGAACTAAAGCAAGAAAAGCAAACTTACTTCAGCACGAGAACTTATTGCTTTTTATCTCCCTGGTAATGCCGAATAACGTATTGGGAATAACAACCATGCATAGCGGAGTGCATGCAGTGCGGAGAACCCTTAGCGTTTGATTCTCCACATGCTTTACTTGCATAGAAACTAATAATGAAGCTTGAATACTCCAAGAAGACATTTTTGGTTAATTTATACGTTTAGACGATCTCTAACATCATAAAGACTAAGAACAGTAAAACCTGTTTTAAATTTCCCCAATTAAGACAATATCTCGCTGAAAAGGCGTTTTTCTCCCTTTATAAACACATGGTACTGCATGAGTCGTTCTGCTTATAAGTCCCCTGCAAACCGCTATAGCCCATTCAGTCGGAAAATTTAAATGTTTTTGCATAATTTATCCCTATTTGTCCATCCGGTAAAAATTAATTCATTGCATAGTAAAAAATGAGCAAAAATAAGTAACAGAGGAAGACTAGGTACATACCAAAAGCGGACCATTCTTATAAAATATGACGGGAAGGCAATCGGTGTTAATAGTTCAGGGACTCACAAGAAATATATAGCTGTAGAAAGTAATGCCAACTTATATGACTGATTTCAAGGCGTAAAGTGCTTATTCAAAAATTGAAATTGAGGAACGTAAACTTCCATTTTTTTCAAATGAATAAAAAGTAAACAATTTAAAATACCTTGTTTAAACGCTCTTATAACGCAGAAAAGTTCCCAGAAAAGCGTCTTAACCGGGTAATACTGTACTTAATTTATAATAAGAAGTCTAATAGATGGCCTTAAGTTTGACGCTACGAAAATCCTTAGAATGTACCTATAGAGAAAGCCTTTTTCGCTGTCTTAGCCTTTCTTATCTTCCATCCGATCTCTTATCGAAGAGCCTTTCTAACCACGGCCGATGACGTCATTCAGACACCCTTTTAACTTTATGGCGAACAGAATATGCATATCTTTCTTATCCTAGGATTCCCTTTCGATCCTGGATGTGATAACCCTGACGCTAGATCAGACATGCACAACATACAGATCGCTATTTGGCGATGGAATCAAATTTAAATAAAATTCCAGATGATGGAATTGGCAATTCCTTAAAAGTTGAGTAAAAGATGGGATATAAGAGAGACTTTTAAGGATATTGACCTCCCGTTTAGTTCTTAATTACACGAAGGTTATTAATTTGCAATACCAAATTTTCATCTTTGTTAACACATTTTATATTTCCATTTGAATGTTTGAGTAAATATTCCTTTTAAAAACTTGATAAACTTTGATTTTTGACTTTGGTTGTAATCGATCCTAAATTATGAAGTACTTATAATTTAATTCAAATATGATTACGATAAAAAGTTCATGGAAGTTAATAAAATGCAGTACATATAACACGAATAGATATAGAAATGTAATCACTAAATTTGATAAGGAATTCCTCTTATTAATAGCAAGAATCTCTTAGTGCAATAGCTCACCGCAACGCCAAATAAGGAGGATGACATCGTTTTCACTTACCTGAAATAGAATAGAAAATATTACTAGTGCACATTAATCAATATTGACCATAAATACACAATACTTTATTCTAGATGTGTATCAGTGATTTTAGTATCTATTCAAGACTATGTAATCAGTATAAATAATCGAATCTCTTTATATACTATTCTCAAGTCATTAAGCCTATCCTTTCACCTTGTCCTGACCCTATTGTTTTCCTCATTTTATATTCATGACTTCGATGCGTTGCTTCTCTCCGATTCGTCATTGTCAAATATAACTTTTATGCATGAAGAGTTTTTGATTCCTTATATTCTGTGGTAGTTGAAAGAGTTTAATTTCTTAAAAATTACGAACTAGAATCTACTAATAACACCTCGAATTTGTGGTAGGTCTCCGTAACAAAGAAAAATAAAAAAGCACTTATACATTTAACACAATATTTTTATTATACGATCATGGTGTAGACCCATAAGGTCATCATCAGGCCAACGATGACCTGAAAGGTTCAGATTGTGGTCGTATGGTAAAAGTATTGCGGTTAATATAAGTGCTTTTTCGTTATTTTACTTTAAAAAATTAGGAGCTAGTGAATAGTGTTTTTTTCTATTTCTTAGATGAATCACACCAAATAAAAATCATATAAAAGCATAAAAGTAAGCATGAAAAGGAAAAGAGTAGGATACGAAAGATGAGTGGAGAGAGAGGCGTCGCGGTTTTCTTATTCGGCGAATAATTTCGCTCGTAAAAAATGAAAAAATATTAGGCAGAAAAGGTGAGGCCAAGGAGAGGTATGAAAATGAGCTTTGATGACAAGGATATCCGTCGCAGACACAAGAGAAAGGCCTTATTGTGGAATTAAGAAGAGCTTCTCAGACTGACGGAAAGTTGAAAAAATTAATTCGAAGAAGGGAAACACAAATGAGAGAGTACTTAGGACAGATAGAGTTGAGGAATTGGAGGAAGTGCTTTCGAAAAGGACAAAGGAGACGCGAACACAAGTAATAAAAAGGAAACTTTCTCTGCCAGAAAATAGTTGAAATATCAGGAATTATCTTGAAAGGAGCAGAGAAGGTGCCTCGTTTGCTTTAGCGCTTTATTTGGGCTTATACTTTTATATAATAAAACAGCGAATATGATAACTATTTCAATCGAACATTTATCGGTGAAATTAAGCCCTATGTTTTCTATCCTCATTCGTACGTCGATACACAGTGTGATTCCTCCAGTGTTTTTCCCAGTTAATCCAACTATTCTATATACAATTTCATGTATTTACCTATGTTTTTCCGCGTAGAAAAAATTTTTCCACTGTATTATGAAGAAGGTAGGAGAAACGATTATTTTTAGCACTTTTATTACGAATTTACACATAATAATTTGTAAAAATAAAGTCTTATATTTTTGGAATTATTTTAGAGTAAGTTTTTGAAAAAGTCCCATCATTTTTTCGGCCTTTTCACATTCAGTGAGTGAATGGCTAATTTTGTAAACTCTCCATTTTTCATCTTTTCTCCACGCTAAATAATTCTTAGAAAACAGATTAGGTAAACTGATATGCTTGCCGGTTAATTAGTTGGCCGGTTGATTCGAAGGCAGTTAAAAAGAATGACTCTGTCTGGAGAGATAAGTAAGAGGTTCTCTGAATTGAAATGACAGCCGCGGACTTTATAGGATGTGCATTTGGACGACTATCATTCGCAGGGATTTTCTTACAAGAGAGATAAGACAAAAACAGAAGAGGATGGTGAATATGGGAGAGGACAAAAAGGAGAGAAGAAACTGAGATAATTGGCGTTGTGAAAACAGATTGCGCTCTCTTGATTCAGAATCACTTGATGAAAAGAGTAGAAGAAGAGGCATATGAGGAAGAATGAATGTGATGGAGGAAAAGATGGAAACGAAAGAGCTTCACTTCTAAAGGATGTTTTTAAGAAAAAGCAAAGCAGAATGGAAAGACGCCACGCTGAGTTGACCCCGTCCTGGTTTCTTATTCTTCAATTCAGTGCATTTAGCGTATTTTATTTTCGAGTTTTATGAAGAAAGACTAAGAGATATTCGGGTGGTAGTTTCGCAGAGTCCAAGAGTGGGAAAAAGCGGAGCAAAAGGCGACTGTGGTTTTTTATTAATTATACAAAAGTCATTTACTATTCTGTCAAAATCAATTACGATTGAGAGTTTTTGCGCCTAAGGCTTGTAGTGAGTGTCTTGAAAAATCTTACGGACTCAGAATTTCATAACATTTCATTATAAACAAAACCTCTCCCGTATCTGACACTTACTGATATTGAGTCAACTGATAACGATGAGATGTGTACTCGTGAAAGAGGCTTTTAGAAAATATTTAACGAGACATATCGCCTTTATACGTTTTGTAAAAATGTAAATCGACAACAAAGAAAGCGTTACGAATATTCTCTTTGGGACTCCTGGAAAGAAAGGAGATTTAAAGTTAGGATTTCTTGATAAATTCAGAGAAAGCACGTTCACAGAAGACGTAATCTGTATTATGCTACTTCATCCGGTCCGACAATGAGCGTAAAATAATAGAAATAGAGTCGTTTTATGGAATCATTCTTTTCGCGAGCGATACGCGATTACAATAAGCTAAGGAAGTTGCTCGCTGTTTACATCCTCTTTAACGTTTTCAGGGTATATTTATGAATTCTGATCATATTAAAATACGTAAATGATTAGTCGGAGTGAATTTAAAATAAGATGCTAGAGCGGATAAAGGTTTGAAATGAAAATGACAGAAAGAAATGGAACGGAAGAAAAAGATCACTTCTCGGAATGGTCGATTTTTCTCACAATTCGGCATTTGTTGAAAGGGATAAAACGGTTCCCTTCCATTGGCGCTGCTGACGTGAAAAATGACGATCGAAATGGCGCAAGACGAAGAATGCTTCGGTTAAAAGACTCTCGTTGAAGGGAAAAGCGTCGAGTTGGGAACGTTTTCTTACTCTGGAATCGTATCCTTGGAGTACCTCACATAAATCAGGGAACAATCTTTTACGAACTCGAAAGAAAGTAGCTCCGAAAGGTAAAGCAGTTCAATGAATGGCGTATTTAAAGAGACGTGATTTTGGGCGTGTGAATAAGTATGTGTAGATACACATATATGAATTGCATATTCTGTGGTAAAATGCCTTTCCTTTTGAAGACAAAAGTCATCGATCAATGTATCTTGTCAGTATGGCTTATGGAAGTGAAAGTTAAGTGTTCAACACACCAATGATTCAACCATTTCAAAAACATAACAAAGATTAAACCAAGAATTAAATCCAAGAATGTATAGATGCATGCTGGGAATCCCAAGAAGTGTGGGAAAACTCCAATTCAGGAAGTAATAGAAATTAAAGTTAGGCAAAATCAGATATTGACATCGACCACAGAATACGCAGGGTGATTTTGCGTTCATTTATTATCGAAAAAAGTATGTTTTATAAGCAGGAAATAGGTATTTATAATAGTCACACAGAGTCTCAACTGATGCATTCTCTGGAATACTATTATTTGTGAGCTTTCGTTTTAAGGTAAATTAAGCCTGGAGTGATATTTAGTATGCAAATTCAACGCACTTAGAAGAAATCATATCCTACCTTTTCGTTAAAGAAGGGTCTGCATTCGTATGAAAATGATCTTCTGTGGAAAGAAATTCTTTCAAAGCTGGAGAATACTTGTAATTTTCCATAGAGCATGATTTAACGTAATAGCCTCAGCTGTGGACTGTTGCAGTTAAGCCATAACGTAAACTTTTCAGCCTATCCTCTTCCAGATTTTTTATAGTCTCGCACGGCAAATTGGTACTCACGAAGTTTTTCCATTACTCTCTTTTTTAAGAGTTCTCCCACTTCCTTGCCTAACTCTCCTTCATCAAAACTTATTAATTTCTCTCCACTTTTGAGACTTAAGAATCTGGTATTTTCACGAGGCGAGCATTGCAATATTGCGTACATGCATAATTATGTATCTATATAAGTTTGTGTAAATAAAATGTTAGTAAAAAGATCTAATTTTACTATGAATTTGCCTACGTGTTTTCTACTTTCCGCCGTAGCAATTTCAAAGAAATAAAATCTTAAATAAAAAATCATTGACAACTACAATTATTGCTAACAATTTTTCGCCTTACCCTTCGTAAATAGGGTTTCCAGACGTCCCAATGTTTACGGGATTTCCTCGAATAGACGGAATGTTTACCAAGTTTTGACTTATTCTTCGAATTCCTAGCTATTTCGTAGCATACCTTCCAAAATACTGATGCAGTGCGTGATAGATTATTTAGCTTTATGGCAGCTGTAGAGAAATGACCATTGCAAGTAACCATTGCAGAGCAGTGGTTACTTTCTGTCATTTGCACATAGGAGAAAAAGAATTTAGTAAAAATAAAAATTCCAGAAATTACGGAGAATTTTCATAAGATAGAGATGAATCAATAAATTCCTTTTTAAAATATGGAAGATACACGATGAATACACACGGAAGGATAGTGAATTTCATTCTATTTATGATGCTTTTGCAAAAGAATTAACTTTCTTGAACTCGAGATCTATCAGACTGTATTTTCATGAAAATATCTCCGATGTATTTTTTGGAAGAATTAATATTAATCATAATTTGAAGTATGTTTAAACATTTTTGTTCCGAATTCACTTTTGTAGAATCTATAATTCCGTAGAAGTATCCGAACTTTCATTTTCATAAATCTGGCAATCCTACTCCTAACGTAACTATCCCATGAGTTACTACACAAATTGTAACTTAGTTTATCTAAACTAAGTTACGAAAATTTCATGACGTATAAAATCAAAGGTATTTTTCTAGACACATTCCTATGTACGTACATATCTACATATATGCATAAACATGTAATTTGATATACATTTACAAACATGTAAGCTCTCAAAGACAAACCTTGGAATCATTTTTCTACCCAGATATATTCCATAATTCTCGTTAAATAGCGTCCAATTAAAATCGTTTGGAGGATTTTTTCCGATTCGCTTTGTGAGTAAACGGCGCTCGCGGCTTAATTAACGAGAATCTCCGTCCGAACAGAAAGCAGTGCGTTTAAAACGCGGCCATTTTAATGAAGTGCGTCTCCTCCTTTTGAACGCCATAATTGGCAATTTCCTTTCCCTCAGGTGTTTCTCCCTAAATCATTCCCTTCTTCTGCGAAATTTACGGAACTAAATCTTCCTAATTGCGAAATGCTATTGACTTACTCGTATCAGAGTAACCGTGTACTTGGAATTTCGTCTTTTTTAAATGCGTGAAATCGAATGAATGATAGAAAAATAGCGACATGACTCGAACCCCACTATCCGCTTGGCTGTTTCCTTTGTTTTATCATAACATCACTCTTTTAGTCTTTTGGTGGAACTCTGGCAGTGAATGTTGGCAGTGCCTCTAGTCTGGATTGTCTCTAGAGTAATTGAATCAGCAGTTTACTATACTTATCCCTGCGTCTTAAAGAGACCATGTAAATCGTGTTATCTTTACGAGATAATCACTGTTCTATAAGAAATTAATTCTATCCTATGCTCAATGTCTTCAAAATTAATTATCACCAACTTTCTTTTTCCATGCAAAAGTCGTGACAGCACCTGCCTTTCTCTCCTAAGTAATACACGGGTCCAAAGATTCTCTTACAGAATAAGGCCTCTTCATGACGTTGGACTTCTCGGAGATTTGGGTTCGAGTCCCAATTATGTTGCTTTATTTCGACTGTGCTTTTTCTTCGGCTTTAAAGAGTGGACTTTTTCTCAAAGTTAACCATCTTTTCCTTTGTATCAAATCGTTATATGCCCAATCGAATTGTGTGTACATTAAAAATATTGATTCCCCATCGAGAGCAACGTTTATGAATAATTTGGGACCTTCTCAGCTTTTTTAATTTTAAGCGAAGGACTCTTTGTATTCATAATATCCCGAGATAGTTACATTTTAAATTACATAAAATACATTCTAATGAATGAGTTAAAAGCGCACAAATATGAACTCTTTTGAACTAAATACGTTGCATTTTAATTTTAAAAGAATCAATTTTGATTAAATGACAGCTAATGCAGAAAGCAAATGACACATGGAAAACCTTACCTAGATATATCAACATAATAACATCAAAATTTCAAAAGAATAAAAAAACGCTCGTAGGAAATACATACGTCATGACACGTACTATACGATGTATTTTATGGTAGATTTTAATATTTAAATTTCAGCCAAAGGCTAAAGGAATGCTTAAAATATGATAGGACTGCATGAAAATCGTATGATCGAAGAAACAGCAACGATCCTTTATAGAGAAAGGGTCGTTTAATTTCGTTAAATATCATCGGGAAGAGGAGGATTTCAATTGAGCTGCATAGAATTAGTTGGATAGAAAAGGAAGATCAGCTTGACCAGTAGATAAGGTTAATTTGAGCAGTAGATCGCGCTCATAGTTTTCATCCTGAATTCGTAAGCTCAACTTAGAAAGACAATCTTCAAGGAAAAGTTGAAAGCAGCGATTTTCTTGAGACCCTCTTTTGAAGAGTCCATTAAAATGGTGACACGTTCAATTCTCCAGCGAAGGCGCTTAATTCGCTTTGCGAAAACCCTTTCGGAATATCCGGAATTTTAATTTCTTTCCTTTTCTTTTCAATTATTCCTCTCTTTCGAACGCAAAGGAAAAATGTGTCACGATACTCTTTTCTCTTCTTAAGATTACATTTTCCTTTTCAACCGCCGTTCCTTCAACTTCTCTCGAATAGTGGCCGACCCTATGCATGCGTACAGACAGTTTCAATAAGCCCACTCTGAGATGATAAGCGACAAATCGTAAGTGATATACGATATGGGGATCCATTGTGTTTAAAAGGATTACTCAGATCGTATCCATCTAGAGCGTACCATTCCAATGATATGTCGCTTACGATATATCACAATATATCTCGATTGCTCATAGCCCTAATGTCTAACAGGATACAAAGCGCAATTCGCCTGACTCTGCTGTACGTGTTTTAATTATTACTGCACCTTTATTGGAGACGTTACAATATAACTGCTATTAAATTACGTTCAACGACTTTCTGCACGTATTTTTTCACCTTTACCTCGTCCTAACCAACACTCCTATTATCTATTCCGTAACGATATGAGAGCGTCACTATCTGAAGGACGAGAAAGGTAGAAAACTTAATGTTTTTCTCGAATTATACATGAAGTGTATGTCCTTATCTCGGGCGAAATAGAGACTTTTTACTTATAAATTTAACCATTTATTAAGCAATTTGAATGAAAAGGGCGATGGAATACGGCAATTAAAAAGATATGTGCTAAACATTGTAAGATCAAGCAAAATAGGTATGAAAAGATAGAAAAGTATGGAAGCATAGTGCGAATAAGCAAGGAGAAAAACGAGGCTCACCCGGAAAGGGAACACAAAGATATGAACATATATAGCTACGAGTATAAAATACTCTTTAAACTGTATCATAGAGAGTAAAAGCGTAAAATTTATTTAGACATAGGCAGAATAGCCATGGTGATTCCGCATTGATTTCTATTTCCCTCTCATTAAACTCCCTCTCTTTTGCTTCGCTTACCTCATCCGCAAATGAGAACAAAATCCCTAATCCGATTCTTCCTTTCTTTTTTTTAATAATCCTCAAGAATTTTAACGAACGAATTAATTTCCAGCAGAAATTGCTTTTTCAACAGCTCGGGAATTATAATATTATAAATCGAAACGCAAAAAAAGGAGGCATTTCTCTTTTTAAAATCGTGATTAATACGAGGTTTTGGATGAAGAATATCTTTATATTTGAGCGAATTAAAATACGTGAGTTTAAAAGTATAAACTTGGAAACTTTTACGTCGAGAGATAAGTCTAAAACGTCTCAAGGAAAAGAATGATGAAAGGGTAACTCCACATAATAATGTAAAAGAATGTTAACTCCACATAATAATGTATCTCAAAAGGGAGAAATCTTTTCAATTTTTTCTCTTGTTTTTCATTTAATGGAAGTTGAGGTAAATGAATCCACTCAATTCTAATTTGCATCATTCACTACTTTTATAGACGTAAATATATTTACGTAAATCATTCATACCTGAAACCGGTTGAAACTCCATACTCTCAATCGTGTAAAATAGTTGCTACTTCAATAATCTGCGTTAGATTTATTTATAATCTTCGAAAAGATGATCTTATATCTTATTATTTCCGGGAACTAAAGTAGCTTAAACCAGGCTTGCGTAGAAAATAGATGATTGGTTCTTTTTTTCCCCTTTTTTCCGAGACTTACAACCGAAATATGTTTTGGATCTCTTCGGTCATAGAATGCCTATTTTCCTCATCAATACTCGATTGGGCCCTCACTTGCCACATTCAGCACACAAATACCTACCATTTATGTGACGTAAATAGAACATCTGCCTCACATTTAGGAACTCGCTATCGGTTAAATTAAATACTCCACTTTTATACGATCTTTTTAAAAATGAGTTATTCGATTACTTGTTCTTTAATCACGCTGCATCTTCATACATCTAATTTCTCTGTTTTTCAAAATATATGTTGTATCCTCGCTTTTAATTGTAGCTGACATTGAATTATTGCTGTCTTCTCCTCTACAATACTTTTGTGTGAGCTGTAATTTTTTGCCCTAGTCGGTCTCCACTGGATCACAGTACAATATAAATTAATGCTTTAGCTACCAATACTATGGAAAGGGAATGAGGCTAATTAGGTAAAATTAAGTGACCTTTGCATTCCTCGGTGAGTATGAATGAAAAACGTAAATGCAACACAACTGCCCTCCAATTTTACTTTTCATCGAGATCAGTCAGGCGAGAAGAAAATGAAAGACCGATTTTGTGTGTTAAATAGAGGAGGAGAAGTGAAGTATCATTTTCCCTAAAATAAAGACGTTTTTATTATTTATTTAATTCGGCATCACTCACATCTCATGAAAATGAAAGGCTAAATAAATTAAAGGTTCTCCTCTTCGACAAACGAAAAATATTCATCTGATGAAAGTAGTGGAGGCCCATCTAGAGCGTACAATCAAACTCGACAACTAAAGCGTAAAACTTTCTGACTAAAGGTCGAACATCATTCGCCACCCTTTACTTAGCAGACCTTGTATATCTAATAGTTTGCTGTTCGAAGCCGGGTCATTTGGATGGCCAACCATAAAACGCGCAAGAAAATTCTTTTATGTCATTCTATTACTTAAAAAAAGTTAAAGTAACAACGCCTATAGTAATACACTTGGTGAGCCCCACAAAATACGTTCTATACGACCGGTTTCTTTACACGGTAACATAATCACGTGTTAAATTTCAATGCAATAATTTTTGTAATGATCACCAAGTGCAGTTCTTTCAGTGTGGTCATGGAGAACGTCCACCTAGTAAATCGGAGAGTGTTAAGTTAAATGTTGGAAAATCACCCTAATTGGAGAAACGGATACTAACGGATGGAAAAATGAATAATGTCCAACTGGGACTCGAACCCGGATCTCCTAAAAGTCGTTTTGCTGCTTTATGTATTATGCTATTCTGACAGAACTGACTTATGCTGGTAGAGGAGACAGCAATGGTCAATGGGCCAGAGCAACCGACTGGCGATTGGAAGATCCCTTTTATAGGGGCACGCCCTTACGTCCTAAGTCATTTACCCTTTTCTTTGTGTTACCCTGAATGTAATCAAGCTTACGTATGTTATACGTTATGCGATGGTATAGCACTTACGGTATCGAGATCGGTATAATAAATAAACAATTCAGTGAGTATACAAATTTTGGTTTCATTTTCTATAATTTAAACCACTCAAATATTCAAAATTTGTCTACCTCTGGAAATATTTAACCCCCAAGTCTTGGAAAATTTAGCAAGTTGTCCTTCAAAGAATTGGTCTAAAGGTCGCCCAATTAGCACACGATGAATTCTCTAGGAAGATGATGCCCTCCATTCCCGAGAATTTCTCAATTTAAGTTATTGCTTTTTATATTCCAAGACCTAAAGATAACCAGCCCACCATTTCCCAATTAGGGAGGCACGGCTGAGGCTTAAATATTCAAAATTGACTTTTATCATTAAATCGCTCGGAATAAAGCCGATTGACAGGTCGAAAAAATGAAAGTATGAATATTTTAATCTGATCATCTCAGGTTTATGAAATATTCAAAAAATAACAGGCTGAAAAACCCATTAAAAAAATAAAATAAAAAATTCGACAGCAAATGATCGATCTGATGAATTTAAGCCACTGAGTCGTTATCTTCCCAAAGGAGATGAGTTGTTAACGATAGCCGTATCTTCATAGAAGTTGGCTGAAAGGAATATTATAGTGGATTCAACTATTGATGAGTTTCACTGTGATAAACTAAAATATATTCCTTAATTTGGGACGAATTTTGGGGAAAGGGAATCTCTCTCGGACTTTGAAAAACTTGAATGACTTAAATGAATAATGATTTTTTTGCTGGGAAAAAATTAAAACGTAAGATAAATATAAGAGTCTCAATTTCAACAAAAAACTACCCTTTGTATATGTATACCTCTACTACTGTAATTGCGCGGAAGATGTTTGTGTACATGTGGTGGAAACATGCATAGAATGGACCCAAGATGGATTATCGCTTATGTATGTGTAAATGGATGCCTAGACTGTGTACGGGTCATTCTACGGAAAATAGGACAGAAATTTACTTATACTTTTAACAGTTGGGAAAAAATATACTTGCGCACTTTTATAATGTCTTACGGCAAAGTTTCAGCTCAGAATTTTTTGCAAAGTTATTAATTTTTAACAACTCGGATTTTATTAATATTTATTATTGAACTGAAAAAGGAATGTTTACTTTATATATAAAAGGAAAGTTCATATATCTTGCAATCGATCAGTGATTTTTATTTGGTGTCCTTTCTTAATATAAGGGTTAATTATATTTCCTTTATAAGTAAGCAAGAGAATACTTATTGCGAACCTATTAAAAAAGCATTATTTTGCTTAGCAGACCTAAAAAATCTGATTCTAAATAATTAGAGTAAACGGATTTTTATCTTATGCGTAATAAGTAATTGAGTATGTACAAGTTACATTCTGAATTGAAATATTTACATTTTCTGTAAATTTGGACCTTGAAAGATGCAAGAATTCGAAAATTATCTGCTAAAGGATTAACAAAATTAGTTATCCAATTAATTATGGACACTAATAGCATGTAAACGGCTATGATTTTTCCGTAATATAATATTCTGATTCTATTAATAAAATATTTTACAATAAAAATTATTATTATTACTATAAGAGTTCTTCAAAGGCATAATAGAGGAGACAGAGCGACAAAAGAATTGATCGAAAATGTGACAGAGGGGAGAGAGAAGTGGATATTTGTTCCATTTTTGGGAGATTCGATCGATTAGGAAAGAATTCCAAAGAAAATTACCGAAAGTGTGATGTTTCGGGTGAAAAAGGCAGTCTTCTAGGGTTGATGTATGTGGAAATGGGTTTCCATTAGCGTTGAAAGCAACGAGAGATGAAATATATTTTAGGTGTGAAAAGAGAAAATGCTGGGAATAAAGGAAAGGAAAGAAGGGCAAAATGCAAGACCGCGCCTTACGTCAGCAGGAAGAAAGAAAAGAATAATTCACCCCAAAATGCCGGATGTGACGACAGAGATTGGAATAATGTGCTACATTTTACTGCAAACCTTTGTTTAGGCTAGGAAATGTTAGGAAAGCCTCCTAAAAGCGTGAAAATATCGAAAATTAAAAATAAAGACCCGGATTTTCTCGGTAGAAAGGATCATAAACATAAAGTTTCCAGTCTTAGAAAAAGGATACATATTTGCAAATATTCAGTTCTGAATTCGGAGATGACGGCATAGAGCAATTCAGCGAGAACTTTTGCGAGCCTTTTCTCCATTCCCACTAAGATTTTAAAAGTAAAATTACGAGCATGAGAAGATAATGTGATATTTTACGTTGCAGGTTGGGTATATCAATAATTATATAGCTGAATTTATTCTAATTTTGATGCTCTAATCGTCAGAAGGTCATGTGACACATAAACAGATCATTTAAAGTCACGAAAATTCAGATTAGATTTAGAGTAAATCGATGCACCATCATGGATGCAGCGTCTCTAGATAATTTCCGACATTTCCAAGAAATGGACCTCCTTCCTAATTAGTTCCAGCCTCACTTCGCTCCATTTCTCTTTCACGTCTTTTCTCACATTACCTTAATTCTCTCCATGGACCATGCTGACGTCACCACTTTCCTCTCCACTGCCCTCTGAACATCCTTTCTCATAACTACATTTAAGTAAGAACCTCCCAATGCATTCTCTACGAAGTCACTATCTAATTTCGTAAGGGACGGAATACATCAAACTAATATTATCTTTCCTTTCCTTTAATCCTTAAGTGATTATGGTTGTGAAACTAGTCGCATCGTGCAGAGAAAGAGGATTGGAAAATGGAACAATATCACTCGTGAAACAAATTTTAATTTATTTCATTTAACTTTACGAAGCATGCCCATTTTACGAAAGATATGTCAGAAACGAAGATACTTACGAACAAAATGGATGGTGATAAAGGAAAAGAAAACTGTACAACAGAATTAGATTTATTAATTTTGAATACCAAAATAGAACAGTTACTGTTATAACAGGTAAAGGTGGTGAATACTAGTTAGTAATAAATTAATATTATGTAATAAATAAGGCAATCGCAACAAAACTGTATTAAAATAAGAGTAAAAAAGGTTATTGAAAGGTCCGAAAGGTACTTTCAATTTTTTTTACTTAAAGAGAAACGAGTCCCTTAAAAGATGAGTGGCTATATATGAGGGATTCAAGAAGAGAGAGCATTAAGTAGATAATCAGTTCCAATGTGAAGGTTAGTGATATTACGAGTACAGCAAGGCGGTACATACATAAAAATTGAAATAAGGGAGTTAAGTTGGGGAATCTATGAAGTTGGTAATTGAATTGTAAAAATTGTCGCAATCTGACATATGCAAAGCACACAATATTAAAGTAACACTTAATCTATAGCTTCATCACAATCGTTCCATCTTATATGCACCATTGACATTGATTTTATTTGCTACAAATGAGTGCCAATTGGCAAGTTTCCTATTTGCAGTCACTCACATAAACATAACACTTAGCATGAATAAATAAATGTTCTTAATTATCGAACCCTGCTTCATCTTGCGACAGGATATGTCTTAACGCTGACGTAAACAATAAATTGCTTAACAATTGGATACCTGTGGATATAAATTAATTCTTTATAACGTTCGCAACAATGGAAACTTAATAACTGGGTATAAAAACGAAATAAATTAGTTTTATTTTTACTTTTGTCCTTATAAATGAAGCGTCCGTTGCCATGACAACGGGCAGAGTGGTGTTTGGGCAGCTGCGACTCCCCATCGAGTGAAAGGCTAATGAAACTCTGGCAGGAGTGTTGTGTCCATTATCAAAAGGCTGTTTTGTTTCTCGTGGGAAAAAATGGCGATGAAACAAATGACAACAAAAACAGCTTCTAAGAGGAGAGAAAGTGAATCGAAACGTATCTCTCTCTAAGTGAACGGGAGGTATTTTAGAGACAAAAGTGATGAATTACTCATCCGTGATACATTTTATTACAACGAGGGGAAAATAATACTGCAGAAAAACGACATTGGGGAAATAATGGATTCGCGAAATTTTCGTAAAATATCCGAGGAAATGCTTTTTCTTGGGCTGAAGAGGATTATTTCCATGGGAACCCGATTCATCGCTAAACAAACGAATTCGTTTCGTTTTGGCGAATTTTGTGACGCAGTTGCAATTAAATATATTACAAACTGAATTGAGTATTATAAAATAAGCAAGGATTCCACAACGTAAACATAGAAAGGTGCACAACCGAAAAGCATTCTATACAGTGTGTAAAAAGAAACCGAACCGATAAAAAGTTATTTCTACCGGAGTAAAAACCGAAAGTAATCAAAAACCGAAAAACGTTCTTTATTCCGTTCCTAAACTGCACATTTTACTTTTAGTTAGAGTTCAATGAATTACAACGTCTTGAGACTTGACGAGTTCTTTCCAAAACTTAGCGTAATACAAAGTAAATGAAAATCAAAAATAAATAATTCGGATTTCCGAGGGTAATGAAATTAAAATGCTGGGAAATAAAATCGTAGGGAAGTTAACAGAAAAATCGAAACGGATTGTTCTGATTTTTCGTTGAACGAAAACTGTTCGATGCCATGATTCCTTACAAGTAATGAAACTGATGGTGTATCGGATTAAAATGTTTAGGACTCATCTCTGATAACCGACCTTTATATCTAAATAAGTCTTTCTCCTACAACGTATTCCTTCGGGAATTACTTGATTAAGGCAGCTACTTCTTGACCTAACACTATAAAATGAAGGTGGAATTAAAATTTAGGACATTGATAATAATAATCACGGATTTTTTTAGGCGAATTTCAGCCTATCAAGACCATTTTAACAATTCACCCTTTCTTTAACAGCACAAACATCCGTGCTCGAAACGAGATTTGAACCTGGGACCTCAGTGTTGATAGGTTATTATGCTAACGCCGATAAGACGGAAGGATAAATATGACAGTCCTATGTAGAGTTAGAAGAGAGTTACTCATAAATGTGAGGATACAGATAAATAAACACTGAATAAATGAATGAATGAAGTATAGAATTGTAGCTGAGATGCTGCGCTGCGTCAGAGAGAAAATTGTATACCTCTAAAATCCCGTTGATACACACTTCCACGTGAAGGAGATATGAAATAGCTTCGAAAAAAACAAGCGTTTTTCTCGGAGAACAGGAAATTTACGGCGCAATATTTTGGAATCCGAAGGCGTTTATCGCAGGAAAGGGAAAAAAGTGACAATCGTAATTCTGCGACACACGTGCGGCGAAAGTTGAGTCTATAAATTGGGGAGAGAGATAAGGGAAAGTCCTCATCAGGGAGATAATTGGAGACACGTGCTCTTGATAAATGCAATATTCGGAACACCTGTAAACAACAGCTACACGTGTGATTCTCGCTTGAATTATGTTACTCTTCGAAGTAAGCGGGAAAGAGGCTCATGTTTCACCTCCGTTGAATACAAATGGTGTGTTCAGAAAGCTTTCAAAATAACAGTGATTATAGTAAACAATGTATCCAAATTTAAAACGTAGGGGAAACAAGACTGGGAGAGATTTTATTAAGAAAATTTTCAAAGTCTCTTCTTTAATTAATTTTTTAATCAAAGCTAAAAGGGCATATAAATGATATACTATATATCCCAGAAAAATGAAAAGTAAAGAGAATTAAATTCTTTTTCGAGTGAAATACTCTAATTTATCAACAGAAGTAATGAAAATTTTAGAAAATAACATTTACTGTATCAAATTTAGCATGAAAATCACTGAATATAAAATGTAATTTTTCGATTAGATCTAAATTTTAGGAAACGGGTACGATTTACGCAGATTTACTTCAGTTTTTATAAAATACATGTCTCTTTACATCAAATGTGTTTCTAATATTCTGCGTAAAACGTCCGGAAGGAAATTTCAGCTATCAGTTTTGCATGCCAATTAGTGCACATTCACATACATGGCTTCTTCATCTCTGAAAGCACGGTAATGCCACGATTACCTCTCCATACAGTCTATATAAACCATTTTTGCATCAGACATGTAAATATAAGTTTTCATACATTAATACGCTAATTCCTGTGGAACTAAAGCCACCAATATGTATTGCAATCATCAGCATCTCTTTAGGAGAAAAAATACCTGCGGTTGCTATTGGTACATTTGCTCCTTCAGTCGTTAGATGATCAAGGAGAGCGACGTCCAGTTTACAAAACAAGGGCAGAACCAAAAGCCGGAACAGAAAAAGCAATTAATATTACCGCAGCGAAAACCGAATTCGAACTGAAAAAATTGAAACTATTGAACTCTAACCGAAACCGAAAACTATTCGTTTTTACCAACTTTTGGATTTCAGCAATGCAAATTTTAAAACGAAAAAAACTAGAAATAATAAACCTTCAAAAGGATATAAGTTACAAATATAGCAGAGAAAACAAATTCGAACTTATTCGATGTTGGCGAGGGAAATCGGATATTGGTTTTTATTCCATCGATTTGGAGAGAAAATCGGTACGAAATATAATACGGTTCGATAGAAGAAAGCTACTCAAGTTCACTCTACAGTACAGTATTTCGATGGATATCATTCAAAATGAGCCAAGATAACGTATTTTTAATAGTGTGTTTTAATTGTACACTACTATGAGAAGGATGGCGTGGTTAATGAGTAGCATCCGCTATAAATTATGAAAGTGTTAAGAGGAAGGAAGGGCGTCAGGTGCAGTGGATTGCGGTGAGAGGAAATAAAAAGGGATTGACAGATGACTATCGGAGGGCGCGTCAAAAGAAAGGAAGCCAACACGCAGCTGCTCTTTGCTCAAAAGAAACAAGTCGCCATGTTTCTTTTTTGATTCCACACATTTACGAAAGTTTGATATTTATATGAGAAGCGAAAATTCAAACGAAAACATTAACTTTAAATCCGTAAGATCAATCTTCTGCAGAGATATTTGGTTAAATTCCACATCTTTTAGATACAAATAAATGGAGCCATTTGTACAATTCCACAAAATATACGGTAAACCCGATTAAGACGCTTTTCGATCGAATGAACCGATACAATACGATTTATTTCTATTACTTTAGAAGACATAAATAAAGCTTATTTTGCCACAAAAATTTTCAAATAAGTACTGAATCTGATGATGAGCTTGATGATATCTATAGGAAGATGAAACTAATCAAATATATTTTAGTGGAAACTAATAAGTTCTTTTATTCCTTGAAAACAAGCAAGTAATGGTCAAGGATAAAAACTTTTTACCTTATTAGAAAAGAACTATCTGAAAAGAGAACTATTATTTAGCATCATACTCGCTTCCGTAGCATCCATATTGTCATTATTAGTGTTAAAAGTGATTCGACAGCTGAGGTATTTTGCACATTTGAGGTCACATCGGGAATCGAACCCGGGACCGTTTTCATCAAAGTGGGCTATCCGGGAGCCCATCCATATTGTTACAGTCGTGGAAAAGACAAAAGTAAATGAAAGGTACAATTTTATCTATCTAAAGAAATAAAAATATATATCTCATTCATAACGACCAGAGAACTTTGATAGCGATGAATCATTTACACCCTCTTTAACGTAGTCTCAGTATTCATAGAAGAAGAGAAAATGGAATAGTGGTTTAAAAAAAGCAGCACTTGAGAGAATGTGGAGATGAGGGAGATGATAAAGAGTGGATGAAGAGAAGAGATATGAAGGAAAGAGGATGGATAGAGAGGGATATGAAAAGGGTTTTTACGCGGGATAAAAAGAGAGGCGAAGAAGAGGATTTTCCTTAAGATGTGACGGAAAGATAAGGGAATGGAGAGGCGAAGGGAGAAGAGCGATTGGTTCGAAGCTGAAAAGGAAAGAAAAGAGGTATTTGCGGAGAATTTCGAAAGGAAGAGTGGATAAAAAGTAAGAGTTATACTATCCTATAGTTCACAATCAGTTACAGTAAAATCTCGATTATTAGCGGACTATCTGGCTTGTGGAATATTCGTGTATTATTGATTACTCTTCGTCGAAATTTTCTATAATCTTTCAAAACTCACAAACACAAACGTCTTTTCGCGTTCTATTTGAGGCGAGACTTTTCTATGGAGCAGTGGGAATACCACTACAATAATAATATCGTTGCAAAAAGATCTGAATTCGGGTTGAGAAAACTCCGAATGAATCAATGAAATATTCTGGAATAATGGACAATATATATATATATACAAATAGTAAACAATTGTTTATTTAAGTACACTATGAGAAATAAAAGTGGAAGTTTGCGTTCATCCATGTCTTCCGAATATTCATGCATCTCCTCTCAATCATCAGCCCGAATATTTGAGAGTTCGTTCTATTTGAGAACCAGAAATTACACCCCAGACATTACTTCCAAGGTTACAAAAAATCGAAGATTACTCATAATTACATGCTTCAATAGGCGAACGTTGAATGGTATCTTGAATTACGTACCGCGAAAAAGTGAGAAATGCATTATCAGACATACCAAAAGCACGACATTCCACAGATCTCACCATCGACACAACCGAAAATCTCTAGATTCGGACAGATTTACGAGGTGGAATCTGTGCGGCAGCGGAAAATGTGCTTTGGAGAACAGAAGCAGTGATCAAAGGCAAGCAACATAAATCCAAGGGATTCAAAAGTTAAAATTGGTACGGAAGAAGTGAGAGAGATCAATCACGCTGCCGAAGAGACATAAATTCAGATTAGGAGCATCTAATCAAGAGGTCAGGATCGACCGAACAAACAGTGGACGGACAAATCCAGTTGGAGTGTTCGCGCCACTCTTCTCTTAGGTACGACCGAAAGATAAAAAATGAATGCACCGGAATCTCAATATGCACAAACTCGCGAATTAACGAATTCATAAGATAAAGTCCAGGTTTTTAAAAATATGCAAAACTTAAGTGATACGTCACCATTTGGAAGTTTTTTTAGATACCTGAACACAGTTTTGAATGACAAATCCTATTACTTTGGAAATATTCCGAGACTACCTCATCTTAAAATGCATTGAACGAGCTGTAATAAATAGCCTTACAACCAGTGACCAAGTCCGGAAGGATAACAAAATATTGCTTTTATATTACTCAGTATTAATTATCAATACATAAGTTACCGCTGGCAACGTTATTGATTAATATACTATATTACAATGATACGATACAATCTTATTTAATAATGTAACTATATACAGTACTAATTTCAGCAATAGACTGTTACTGTCTTTCACAATTCAGATATCTTTTAGCTAAAGAGATACTATATCACGAAACAGAATGCGTTGCGTTCGGCACTTCGTTCACCGTGTGAATTTACAACTATATTATTTAATGAGTTTTTTACATTTCTCATTTCAGCCTCATTCTTTGTACATTTCACGTATACATTCGAAAAGTGAATATTCATCGTGATTTCAAAGTAATAAAGCCACAAAATATCGCTTTCGTTGAGTAAATATAAATTTCCGTGACTCTTTAGTCGCATTGATAATTCTTTGATTTCTTGAGAATCGAGAATGTTTCAAGTATTACGGTATTCATCGACTTCTCTGTCCTCGGTATGATTCTTAGGGAAGTTCAAATACTATATAATTTTGACTTTGACTAAGTTTTCTGGCTGGAATCGCCTATAAATAGTATGGTAGATAGAAATAATTATTTCACCGTTGAGAATCAACGGGCGCTTCGGCTAGTATTCATATAAAAGCTAATACACTCAATACAGATTGTATTTTATATTATATATTGTAATTCATTGCTCTCAAAATTAGCAGAAAACTGAATTTTCAGAGACGGTACATCATGAAACGAGGAAACTCTAATCAAATCAACAAATTTGAGAATTTAAATAATCGCGAGATATTTGAGAACGCATTTCGCGGTAATGTTAACATAAGAATTTAACTGTAATATAGAACATAATTATGTGCGTATTTTAAAATTTTACTTAACTACATTATAAATAAACGTCTTCGAAATTGGAGTCATAAGGAAGAAAATTCACGAAAGATTCGAATTATAGCATTTAAATATTTTCATAAATTTGAAGAACGCAGTAAATGTAGAGGAAGCAATGCATGTATAGGCATATAAAAGAGCGAGAGATTTAAAAGCAGAAAGATAGGAGAGCGTGGAAGGGTTCCAATCAATGTGATCGATGTGAAGTCCCTCTGGTGGGGAAAAAAAGAAGCGAAAGGGTCTCTGCATTGTTACGCGACACTTTAAGAAAAGGGTGAGAAAAATTGCGGCACTTGGAGAGGGCAAAGGTCATTTCCTCTTCTTCACTTTTCAAGTCCTCCATCAAACGACCCACTGTCAATACACTTTCCCCGGCTTGCCATCGTAACCCTCCTTTGACGATGCGCCGCTGTTTTTGATCACGTGCTCTTTGAGCCATTCGATTGCAAATGGAACGACTTATGAGTGCATTCGACTGGATTGCCATCGCTTAGCGAATTTACCGTGTTTCATATCAGTGCATAGAAGCAACATATTCATCACTCTACGATGAAATTAATCTTTAGATACGAAAATGTCGGAGTCGACCTAGACAAACATTTATCAGCTCATTAAATTTTCCACAGTAACAATATATATATATATATATATATATATATATATATATATATATATATATATATATATATATATATATATATATGCAGAATTTAATAGAGAAAATTTAATAGAGCGACCTATAATTCCATCTAGGGCGGATCTATGCCGCGTTCGACAGCTGAAAACAGTAGATGAGATCTTAGAATGTAAACCTCGAGTCGTAATTAATCGTCATCTTGAGAAACACTGCATAGAGAGTGCTTGGAATGATCTTGCAATACGGAGAAAACTATATACATTTTAATTTCCATAACATCCATCATTGCTGTCTAGAATTACTGGAAAACGCTAAGAAAACTTTCCAGGGAGCGATTTTGAACAATTTTATTTTGAGTCACTTTCCAATGAAATTTTAATATTCGATATTGTTTTGATGAATGTAAAAGGTGTTTTGCGATCGGGGAAAAACTTCAAAATCTGATTCTAATTCGATATCCTTTCATAATCCTAGAAAAATGTCTAATATTACAAAATCCCCAAGGGGGCGATCTATCTCTTCGTCCCCACTCTGGATTCACCTATGGTTTCCATTATCACTAATTCATAAATTTAATAAGTCAGCATATATGCGATCTTTGATTAAAATGGCTGCATCCGAGAACTTGAGAACGAGCCGAGGAAATCAGTAGCTTTCGTGAACTACTGCCACGTTAGAAAAGAGATATTAATTGTAAAATAATCTAATTTAATAACAAATTCTCTCTCTTCAAGCAGCAATAATGTAATAACATTAATAAATCATTTGAAATGAATAAAACCGAGTGATTTTCACAGTGGATTTTCAATGTCTGTTTCGTCAACGAATTATGATGAGCTAAAGATGTCAATTTGTTGACAAAACATGACGCATTAAGAATCTACTACTCTACTAAGTAGATCTACTGTGGAAGTATTTGAATGTTTTAATTTCAAAATTGGAGTAGCATTGATGTATTCAAAGTCAAATCAGAAATTCGAGAACAGCGTTTCGATGATGTTTCATTAGAAGCTGAGCTTTGAAACTCTCGTCAGAGGAGTTTACGTTTTTCAGCGGTCTATGATCTATGGTCTATGATCCTAGGAAATTTCCCGCAGTGTTTATGGTGGGAACATCAATGCTGTGGAAGTATTCGCAGCTGCGACACAGATTGAAGGGCAAAGGAGAAGATACTGCCGCAAACAGAAAGGCAATTCCAGTTGGGAGACGCTAAAGATATAGTACGATCGACTTCAAAGGTAGTTAACATGCCACATCGTTTAATTCCCTCGGGAAATATCGCCATTTGGATGCGATAAATTGCTCTGCACCACTGAAACCATCGATGATACGGATGGTATTTTTATGAAGACGACATTTAAAGTAATCATCTCAACAGGATTCTGGTAAAGCTTCTCTTCACAGTAAATAATGAAAATAATTTTTTCCGCAAAAAAATAGCATGCAAGAATAGGTTAGGGTGTATTCACCAGACGATGGAGTGAATTTGGCGAATCATGGTCGTGTACAATTAGATATTTAAAAATTAAATAAGTCTACCTTCACCTTTTACGGTAAAATTTAGAGTATAACAATTTCGTTGAAATTACCGAATGCATGTCAACTTAATACTCATACAGGAGACATTTCCAATACAATCTAAGCATCCAGATTTTTTTAAACACTGAACTTAGTTTTTCTTGAATACAAACAGTAGCTTATTTCTTCTTAACCTTTTTCTGTGCTATTCCTTTCTTCTATCCTTACCTTCTCAAATGACAAAAGGTTAAATATAGAATACTCTATAGACGTAATCTCGTCCTAAATAAAGCCATGTTCTGGTGGTCCTAATTTTACTAATTAGGAAAAGCTTCCGAATGAGGATTTTGTCTAAAATCCATTTATATGAGTGGGGACAGAGGTAATATTATTTTGTCTAAAACCGCTTAAGGGGCAAAGAGTACCCTCAATTAAAACACGATTATACTCGACATAAATTAGGAATAATTTGTGATTCCGTTCTTTTAAATTGTACTGTAATCGACGTATTTTTAATTGTTCGTGAAAATTATTAATGGGATTATAATTGAAAATCACTGAGAAGCGTAAGATTTACACGATACATTTTGAAATAATTGGAAAATTAATGACTTACACGAACTAATAACATAAAAACGTTTCACGAATAAGATAAATTACTGTTTTTTCATTGGAATAAATCAAGTGCGACGGATATCCATTCTAATTCAGTCTTCTCTTTTAATAAACGTCCAATTGGTCTGTCCGGTTGGCCTTTTAAATGGTTCATCCGATCGACTTGCTCTATGTTTGATTACTCATACGTAATTCATAAGTTTAATAATATTTTCAAGGTATTACGATTCAAAAGTTTCGGAGAAGTTTTAACTTAAAATTCATGGAGTAACAATTAAATAAACATGCGCAAACATACCTAAATTACAAGCTAAAAGATGTAAATGAAAACAGTGTGTAACATGGGAATCAAAAAAGCAATGCTATGACAAAAATAACAAAATGAAATCAATAATTAGAAACATTGCAATCATTCACATATAAAGAGAAAACAATAGAAATCACAAGGATATCAGCATAATATTACACGAAATATAATACACAAATATCCACATATTAAGATCGATACGGAATAAAAAGTAGGAGTATTTGAATAGCCAAAGAACTTATGAAAGACATAGGAGAATAAATATACAGAATAGACGGTGTTTACATATTCGGCTGAGATTTGAACATATTAAAACATTGACAAAGAATTTCAATTTAAACATCTGCTGCGGAGGTTACTAAGCGTTTTTCTTTTTAAGAAAGTTAATTAAGCAATACTTTGAAAAAAAAATACAAATGAAGTAAATAACTGTACAATTTGCAATTAGTAACTAAAAAAGGAAATCATAGAAATAACCAGAAATTATCGTTTAAAACATTCCATAAAATAAATAAATAATTATATATATAAAAGTAGAGGTATTAAATAGATATCAATTCTCCTGTACAAGGGAGTACCTTAACAGAAGTTTTTCTCTATCCTATGGGGATCTTCCAAGAGACTCCATTTACATGCAGCGCCACTCGCTCTTCACTTTTCCTTTCCTCATTTCATTTTTCTTCCCTTCCGCCCTACCGTTCGCGCAGATTTCCGCCGGATTTCGCCTCTCTTTTGTTTTTCTCCTTCCATATTTCCCTTTTCCGCGCGTCGCTTTCATTTCCTCCAAAAAATACAATTCACTTATTTCCATTCTACGGAGCCGAATCTCCGAGAATTTAACGAAATGAACTTTCCTAGCGGAAGAAGAGTTCTTTAAAAAGAATTTCGTTAATACGTTCCAAGGATCTATTTCGTTGACATTCCATTATCTGCTTCAAGTGTATCTCTAATTTAGTTAAATGAAGGAGACTTCTTTATTCTCCAATCCTGACGTTTGATAGCCAAGTTTATGGTTAATTTATTGAAATTTTAGCCAATTCATAGGTTTGTTTAGTTTAATTTTTCAATTCGTGCAAAGGGTTAGTGCAAAATAATGATTATCCTAAGAAGTGTGATAGAAGAAATATATTTGAAGTTGTGTAATTTTAAATACAGATAGGAAATAAATAGTACACGAGACTATTACACTCATCAACAAATGCAGTGCGGGTACCCGTGAACTCAGGAACGTTTTGTTAAAAGGCGCTACAGTAAGATGCTCTTATTCTTTGGTTTGAATCCTCAAAAGACCTGAGGCTTGGCTACGATTGCTGGATACCGAAAAAGTACGTCTGCAGAAGAAGTAATCGGTATTATACAATCACTCAGAAATGGGTGAAGAGAAACAGATGCGAAGCCTTGTCTTATTAAGGACTCATTCTTTCCGCGAACGTATCAAATAACAAAAACAAACCAAAGAATTAGATAAAAACACTAAGTGTTTGCACCCCCATGTTTTGGGAATCGCTCCAGTTAATTTTTAAATCAAATTGCTGTTGTGATATGATTTTCTTCATTATTTATTGATTTATTGTTCGTTATAGCTTTTTAAATTGTAAATTAGTGTAGCTTGTAAAACATTGTAGTTATTGGATGGGGTTTTTAAGTAATGATATTCCGCAATTGCATACGTAGTGATTTGCAACATCTTTTGTGTTGTCGTATGGTAAGTTATTAGCGCCACTTGTCCTAGCTAACATAAACACTAACTGAGGTGGTATTATGTATCATGCTGATAATTAAACCTAGTTTCCTTCGTTATATTTCTATATTAAACTATCCAGATGTAGGCCATGAAAACTCGAGTGATGCCAGATGGTTTCATATGAGGCCTTTTGAAGAGTGAATGCGAATAACGCTCTCCACCTTTGATTTATTCAGAGGCTCTATAATCCAAATTCCACCGATTCAAAATGGAGCGAAACGATGAGAAGCAACGACTATCCTCGACTAGTAATTCAGTACATGGCGAATCCGTGAATTTCCCAGAATGAGGAACGTAAGGTCCAATTTAAATAAAAGGATTTTTTCCTTTCTGATGCTAAAACAAGCCGAGAACGCACACAATGGCCTCCAATCTCTCGGAGAGTTTTCTCGGGCTAAAGCTACTTTGATGGAGAAGAAAAAATTGTCCTCGAATCTACATAATCAATTAGAGATTCAGAAGAGAATTTTTTCATGGCCTCGGGCGATTGGAACGCTACTTGAGGGAACCCGCTGTTGACTTTAGACCTGCAGTAAATAAGGGAGAACAGCACTCGCATGGGAAACACGTTAAGGGGTGAAATACAGAGCATACGACGCGCTCTCAAGCACCTTTCCCATGCATGAAAGAACGAGGATCAAAAGACTTTAGAGGAAGTACTATCTCTAATCTCCATATAAACTTTCTACTTTGGATGGATCTATAATATATAATTTGCATAATCTATAATATGATGTATGGTCAGCCTAAAGGTTAACTCTCACAAACGATATTATAATCAATGGTTAAGTCTTGACTCATAGTAATAAACGATAGTTAACCCAACTACAACTATAACTAAGAGCTTTTGATTCTGAGTTACGCCTTGCATTTTGCTCTTTCCCTAATTTAAACGTATCCTTATAGTAATATCACTGTACAAGATTTAAACAGGCTCATCTTAAATTTTAATCTAACGGTGTTTAATGCATGATGAATGTAAACAACCGATGTCGGGGATAGTCATCATTGGAAAGCTGACTAATGCACATCATTCCGTTAACTAGTGATTAAGCTTAACCTTCAGGTTAGCTAACGTGAAGATTTGATTAGCTTTCATCTTAATGTACCTAAGCCGATGTCACGTGATTCCCTATTTTCACTTGAAAAACTCACTCAATGACCGCTTTTTGCACTGCTCGGCCATTAAATTCCTTTTACGAGATACGCATTCCGATGGTTCTAAAGGAATGAATGTCACAGCCAAAAACGATATTTAAGCTATGTTATGTAATTATTAATCTTCGATGAATTATAAAGTTATTATCACGATAGCAATGTATCGCTCTTTATGGAATGGAAACTTTAAAGTATTAAAAATTCCGAACTTAAATCTAAGAAATACGGCATGAAAGATTTCTAAGTTAAAGCGGAACATTTTGGAAATAATAAGAAACGAGAAGGAAAGATATTATTGATGAGATGATTAAAGGAAGCTTTTTCCTGTTATCTAAGACAATTGCCAAGTAAATAACATGTTATCCAATCACTTTGGTGCGTAGATTAAGGAAAAAATTGCGCATGAACTACATTAATTTACGCAGAATTCTCTGTGTAATTAATGCACAGCTTTATGCATAATAACCATCATCATGCACATTTTAAGTATTTCTAAGTTTAATATTATTTCATATTTTAATTCTAATTTTTTAAATATGGTGGCTAAATTTTCGGCTAAAATAGATTTTCTAAATGATGTTTATGAGTTTTAAAATAAATTTTTTAATTGTAAAAGAGAGAAAGAGATTCATAAACATAGCATATTTATGATGATAGAGAAGGAAAGAGAGAGCACATCACAGAGTAGCAAAGAGTATGTACATGAAATCTACATGATCAGGCGTCACTTTGTGGAAAGCCATTATGGTGAAGAAGATGCAACTCCGGGTAGCGAAACCGGTCGACAGCAATAAACAGTGTGGAAAATTACGTGTCTTTCATCTTTACCAGTATTCACATCCTTGGTTCTGGAGCTCTATTTCCTCCGAATTCCAGAGATTCGACAATCACTCGACACATCGGAAGGCCCTTCGATAGCGCCTTTCATTCCAATGGAATGGCATTTATTTCGCTCCAGCATTTCGTTTTGTTCAGGTATTTGTTATTTTGCGGTTTTCGCAATCCAATTGCAATCAATGGTGCGACACCTGACGTGACAGTTATATAAAAAAAATCACTCACTTTTTACTTAAGAAACATTAATGAGTTAATCATTTACGTTGGCAGGGAGAGTTGAGTGAGGAATCCGTCGGTGATTGAGAATTGAATGCCCCACGCGGAGTGTATGTATATGTAGATGCAATTATCTTCGACAGCTATTAATTGATCCCGACATCCAAATTATGCAGACACCTTTGTGATTCACTGAATTTATTATCACCATTATAGACGAGACAAAATCGCACTTTGTCTTGAGGTGTGTACAAGTTATAATATGATAATTTCAAAATATTACATAAATAATCGACTAAATTAAGCCATAACCAGAAAAATATAACAATAATCACAAACAACATCAAAAAAAGACATTTTCTAATTCGTAAAAACTCATGTGTAAAATAATAAAGATATATTTGATATATAAATAAAAGGTAATCGATAAATACAAGTTATAGATAAAAATAAACAAAAAAATGGCTTATGGCGTGGGGACAATTGGGCACAACTCTTAGGTGCGTCGTGGATATATGTCCAATATATTGGAAATTATACAAATTGTTAACTAACTTGTAAAATTCAAAAGAAATTATAAAAGTAAGAACGCATATAAAAAATAAAATACATACAAAATAAAATTTCCATTAAAAAATTCTGGCCTGAAAGAGTTAAAGCGACCGCCTGGAAATATAGAGTCCTGGCTGACTTTTCCTCCGCCATTTCTTTCTCTAAATTCAAACACATGACATACTTTAGTCTTTCAACGTTTACACAAATGTTTCGTTCGTGCCGTTTATTTCCCGCACATGCTCAATTTGCAACTAAAAGATTGAAAAAGTAGTGTTTCGGTGGGAATAAGTGGTTTTGATGGCTGGAATTAAAGGAGAAAGGGAATCTTGGCTAAACGGAGGCGAAGGGCAAAAATAAAAGGAAGGAATGTGCCCATTATAAGCGGACGCCTTTAAATTATTCCCATTGGCGAGATTAAACCTGATCTCAGTCGGCAACAAATACGAACAAAGGGATGAAAGGAATAACACAAAGGGAAAGGATAGTTATCGGCCCTTCTCTCTGTCAGGGCCGGCTGGCGGAATCCCTTGGCCATATCTAGCCTCTCTTTCGTTTGACAAATGCCTGTCGCAGATATTCGCCGAAGGCAAAGTTCGAAGGGAAAAGCGTCTCCTCAGACGGGTTTCGTCGAAAACGATTCCGGTGACGAAAGGATTCTATAATGAAATGGAAAAGATTGTAATCTGGGGAATGAGCAGGAATGAGGAAATAAACCATTGTGGACAGAGATGAAATATTTGGAACAATTGAAGGGCGCGACTATAGACTTCTTTATGACACAATGCATGCGTACAAGTCACATAATCAGGCCTTAAAATATCATCTTCATACAATTTTTATATTAACACCACATTTTTAAAAATACAAGTCAAGCGTGTGGCAGGTGATCTAAAAAAAAACGATCGCTCGAACTATTTAGTTCTTTTTACCCCTTATTATCGCATTTTGTTCGTAAAATGAAAGAGCACTTAAAAATACTTTCCTACTTATACTAATGTCCTATATTTATCCATGATGATACACACTTCTTCATCGGGCGAAATTGGGATTAGATAGTCCGTTTGACCCTTGTCTCAAAGTAGATACGTATATTAATTCAGTTTATGTTATGATAGAAAGATGGTTAGAGAGGTGAGAGAGAAAAGAAGATATTTTCAACAAAGAAATAATTTCCACTGCAGAAAACACCTACGAAAAGAAAGGTGCGCGTAAGACCTGCGATAGTTTTTTGAAAAGAAAAAGACATTTAGATTTCAGCATTGAGAACAATTAAAAATTGCCAAATTAGTCAATGATCATACGCACTGATTTATGAACTTAGACGCCATGTCAAAAGTTATCAACGACAAATAACAAAGCGTAACGTAGGCGACAATAAGTTAGGAGACCACACCCCATAAGAAATAGGACAGGACGTTAAAGGAGCAGGACACGGATGGAAATTGAAAAGGATATATTATAGGAGAGCAAAGGACAGATGATGTTTGGGAAGCAGAGGTTTGACAAATGAAGGTGCGATGTGACGGGGATCTTGTGCAGAGGAATCCTTCCGAGGATTTTCGCAGAGAAAAGCGGTGACAGGGGATGAGGCATACATGAATGTGAGCGCTAATACATGAATTTAAGCAAAGGTCCAGTGAAAGGAAGTCGGTTCCGTCGAGATTTGCGAAGAAAATCGGTAGAATTAGGAAGATTATATTTGACGTGGGATTGATGTCCTTAGATCAAGGAGTCAAAAAGATCCTTCGAACAGAGGTCAGAAAAGTACGGTTAGCAAATAGGAAGGAACCTCTGGATTCTAAATTTTAGTCTCATATATATTTTCCATTTCGTATATTATCTGATAAGCAACCCTGTTACCATATTTGATAAATAGAATATTTTTCATTTATGTTTTTACTGCGGAATATAGAAAAATATAACTTTAGATTACCATTTCTCACTGTCTTTTTACCATTTCTTACTGTCTTTTTATCAGTTGTCTCAATTAAGTTCATGAAAGTTGCTATGATTTGAGGAAATTTTGTAGAATCACAGAAATGAGCAAGTCTAGGACAAATAGTAATGTAAGATACTTTTCTATCTCCTGTACCACATATTTATTCATCTGATGTCAGTAGTTCCCTTAAGCTATACATGGGAACTATTTTAGAAATATTGAAAGCACTTCACAACGACAAAGAATTACAAAAGTTAGGGATTCGTTACACGGCTAATGGAACATCACTAATCGATATATGTTTGTCCAAAGTGTCATGAGTTCGACTCTGGAAGACGAAATTAATAAGAAATGCACTTAAAGTTAATTTTGCCGATTGAACACTTTTTAAATTTGGAGAATTAAATTAAAAATAATTGTTTTACCAAATAGAGAAAAGAACCAAGAAAAAGGAAAGTGAATAAAGATACTTATTTTGATCGTTGTATTTAATATTACATTCCGACTCGTATTACAAGAATCAGGACAAAAAGTAAGTTGTTATTGCATAAGATACTTTGAGATTCTTTGAAGAATTGAAAGGGGGAAATGAAGCGAAAAATCACAGAACTCTGCAACTAAGTATAAATCTTTTAAGAATAAGTCTGTTTCTAAAGGACATCATTTGGAATGCTACACCAATCTCGAACACGAGGAAGACAGGGTTGCAAACAAATACGCGAGATAGTGAAAGTGCTGTTATTAGTTGGCGAAGGTGACACAATCGCCGAACCAGAAGCCGCTGAGGACGTGTGTTGGATTGAATTGCTTCCACGAATATGACGACTCTCTCATTTACATAACGCCCACTGCTTCCTTAGAAGAGGCCTCTGCGGGGAAGTCAGATCCCTTGGAGTAAACGATGCTGCGGAGGTGCGAAGAAAACGCTTCCTCTCTGCAGTCGGAAATCCGCGGAGGAATCGGCGATTGTCTGAGTGCGCGTCTTCTGAAAAGAATCTCTCATAACGAAGGATTTCTCTAACTAGAGAAATGATCAATCCGGCAAAATACATCGCTGAGCCACCTAAAAAAGATTCTGGTAAATATTCTAACTCAATAGCTATATGAAAATGTGTACAGAGGGACTATCGTGACGGAATTAAATACATTTTATCAAGCATTTTCTTCACTTAACTTCAATATTTATACGTATCTTATAAAGAACTAGTGAGTTCGTATGTGTGTATGTTCGTGAAATGTAGAGTTAGTAGAATATGATAGTCGATGTTTTGGAATTTTTTACCTTCTGTTAGTGGATATTTTCCTTTCTACCTAACGGAGATTTTCAAGAGCCTCACATCACCGCGTCGGTTAGAGTTACTTGATGTTTCGCAGACATGAATGGCCTTCAGGATAGTATTTGAGTACATATTGATTGGTTAGCAGTAATGAGTGATGAGGTGAGGGTGCAGTATTATGTGTAGCTTTGTTGGGCATTACTGGATTCTGTATATTGACTGGTATACGTTCTATACCATTGCAAGTGAGATTTAAAATAGTAGAGCAATATGAAAAAAGCAATAGAAAATATATAAATAGCGGAAACTGCACAATAAGATATTATGACACTACGATAAAATATGCTGTGGTATTCTAGACATGAACTCAAATTGCTTGGTAATGAAGACTGTTATGTAATGCATATTTTCCAATTTATGCATTATGCTACTTGTACAGACGTATTATGTTATGCATATTTTCCAATCTCTACACCCGTAATGCAATATCTGTAGTTTAAAAGTTGTGTTGTAATATTTGCATTTTATCCATCTATTTTAAACAAGACAGATAAATAGATTAATCTCTAATAGGTGAGGTTAGGCTCATGTGGACCTCTCATACACCTAACGTATTTTTGTCTAATATTTAACACTAAAAAATCAAAACATTAAAAAATTAAATATTAAAAAATTAAAAATTAAAAAATTAAGTCTTTGCAACTTAAGAATGACAAAGGAAACCCACGTTGCGGAAAAATTCCACTGAGAAAGTAGTGAAAGAAATGCAAAAGAAGTAAAAAAGACAAAATATAATATACAAACTTATGCAGCAAAATAAAATTAAAACCCTATAAGTATAAAAAACTGACAAAGGTAAATTTAAAAGAGACGGACAAACCGATTAAGATTACAAACTTCAAAAAACAATAGTGAAATAAATCAGTGGAAAAATGTTATGAAATCCTGTAACTTGTAGACAGATCCTTTCTATCTCCTGTTAAAGGCACTAGTTGTTGTATCTTTAAAATATTTTATTCTTAACAACGTCGAAGAATTGATTACATTTCTAGTCATTCCGAATAATAATATACTTCAAGACTGTATTCGAGGCGAGGGAGCTTAAAGTAAAAAATCCATCAAACAGAAGGAGCGAAATCTTTTCATAAAGAAAACAATCAAACGCGCAGCTCGAAATTAATGCATTCCCTCGAAAATTACTTTTTTTCGAAATTCCGTCCGAAGTCACTCTGCGCAGAAAAGAAAAAATAACTGAGAATAAATAGGGAAGCCGTCCAAAGGAAAGCAATTTCAAGGAGCGCGCTCCCCAACTATGGAAGCCTTAAAGCGAAGTAAAAAAAACCCTTTTAGAGGAAGAGAATGGAGAAAAATACGAGGGTTCGGTATCTCAATCGCGATATATAAAAAGTAAGTGGGAGAAGAATGCAAAAACGTAACAAGGCGTTCAAAACGCACTATCTCCGATATTGAATAAAACAGAAAGGGGGGAATGGAGGACTGCCACAGGTCACAATAGTCTTATAGCTAGGCCAACAGACCTGGAGGCAATGTAATAAGAGAACAAATATGACTCAAACACATATACGCAGGTCCATTGAAAATCGTGACATTTTTACCATTACGCTTAACAATTATAAGCATAAGTACATATCACGAACTCCAGATTTAATCGGGATATAAACATGGGTTGGTTTAGGTGAAAGGCACTTAAGGCGTGAGTCTAGGAAAGATTTCCAAGGGAAAACGGATTTGAAAGCAGACTGACAGAAGGGTGTATCTGCAGTAAGAGGGCCTACGAAGTCTGAATGTTCAGACTAGATAGCCTCCCATAGATACTTGTATATAACTTCCATTATTTCACGACTTGCTTATTAATCCGAGGAAATATTTTTTGTAACTCATTAGAATTAACCTAAAAATGATGTTAACGTGGGCTTATATCAATATTATCGATATTTTTCTCGCTGCAGCTTTAGAATTACATTGTTTTATGAAAGGCAAATTCACCGTTAGAACCAGCAGGTATTATGTGTGACGATTGACTGATTTGTTAGATTTACTTTCATAATTAACAAGAATTTTACTTTAGGTAGATTCTACCAGGAAACTCTTTATGACGTCTCGAGTACTTACATTGACTATCAAATAAGAAATACTAAGGGTGATATTACTCAAGGCTTCATACTTCCAGCGAAAGATAACCCCCCCAATAAACTGCAGAATGTGAATGTGCTTATGCAAGGAACGATTATCCACAAAGGTTTCTGCGGAAGGTCGATTCGATGCCCCCCATATCTTGGCGCCCTGGGCAACCTCCTGCTCGTCTAGGGCCGCCTCTCCAACCTCTTGGTAACTAATTTAGAGAGGAGTAATGTTTACATGGTAACTAATTGAAGAAAGGAATGATGTTTACAACAGTAATTATAAATATTATCGAACAAAACTTTTTCGCGACGGTGTTAAATTTTCCAACCGATCTTCGGGCTGAATACTTTTCAGAGACATTAGCCATATTCGGAAAAGTTGTAACACCCTTAATTATAGCATAGTGTCCTCTTACAATACTCCAGGCTATGTATCTGTATCTCATAAGTAAGAGGATGGAAAAAAAAACATTCTGACACGCGCTGCGATGCTTCACTTTCGGGAAAATGGAGACCTTCCGGAGTTGAACCTGCGGCAACTGGATTTTGTAGCGGTTTCTCGATGAGACGATAACCTTGGGAATGAGGAAAGGAATCGGAGGGGAAAAGAGGAGAGATATGGGGAAAATGTCGGAAATAGAAGAGGCGTATCCTTCAGAAATTGGCAATTTTATTCCTTTTTCCTCACTGAAGAAGCGACACACCTCTCCCCACAGCAATCTTCGGTGGCGACAGACTTGGAGTGAATGGAGAGAAAGCATAACATGGAAGTAAGCGGACATTGGAATGGAAAGAGTAATAAAAGGAGAATATAAACCAGCAATACAGAAGTAACTGTGGAATGGAACGACCTGATTCAAACCATTCTATACTCTCGAGTTAATGTGCCATAAATGAAAGCTGTATATGCTCCATTGCAATCCTATAAGAGAGATGTAAAAGTGTGCAATGGCATTTTCTGCGCAATATTGAGATCGATGAGATTAAAATTAAGAACGCACTGAACTATCGTTTATCCGGCCTTATGATGCGGAGAGAATGCACGGATCAAAATCAAAACCACGGAATCTTAATCAAAAACCATGGATAAAACAAACGGTCACTTTTATATAGCTAAAAAGTACGTAAAAGAACAGTTGAAGGGGTCAGTGAGGTACGTAAAATCAAAAGCCACTAGCTATACCACTATAAGAAGATATATATACTGTATCTCCTTTGTTAAATTGTAATAAACATCTACAACATGTAAAAAATTTCAATGCAGACCTAATCTGAATGCTATGTTGTTGTGACCTATGACTTTGTACCTTGACTAATTAGAACCAGATGACACATCTAAGAACTTTAAAGTGACATATTTTGCTATCTATCATGAAAATAAAAACTTTTCCGGTGGGATGAAAGAGAGCAATTTATAAAAAATAAAGGCATTTAAATCCCAAACATGATAAAATTGCGACACATGATTATTTCTTACGGAGAACTTCAATTTTTTAATTAATACGCACATAGTCCGTTATTTTCGATTGTTTTATTTCCTGACTGATAGTTTTATGCTTCCAATCGCATACCTTTTCAGCAGCGATAATGTCATTATAAAACGGGATGTATTTCTCTCTTGAACATTTTAGAAATTAAATGTCGACGAAGAGTGAAAAGTCATGAAAAGCGAAAATCCGCAAAGAGGATAACAGATTCGGCGAACTCGGAAAATTCTGAGAACAGATTTACACGAACCGATGCTGTATGAAAGAGACTAAATTGCGATACTTATAATCAAAATTATTTCATGGAGAATGTCCCCCTAGGGTGAAACACTAACTTAATTATGCTATCAAAATTCCAGAAAATCATTTCGGAAACTTATCTCTGAGAAGGATACAGATTCATTTATAGCAGCCATTTCCTTTCATAAACCCTTAAAGGATCTTCCAAGGCTCTATATGAGAAGGTTAAAAAGGAATTGATGAGAAAATTGGGGAATCGCTTCTGAAAAGGGACCTTTTTATTTAGCCGTTTTTCTACGCCGGGATTCCGGGGAATTTCTTGAGGCGCAAATGATAGCGTCGGAATAAAAGCGCAAGAGCGTACGAACACAAGAGAAGTCAGTGATTGGACGTAAGCAGTCCCTTGGATCCCTATTACCCTGCAATTTCTTTTCCCGGGAAAGTATATCCCGTGGAATCTCGGGTTGTCGTAAGTTGAGATTGTGCTTAATAAACAGCCTCGAGGATAGAAGTTACATACTCAACTAGAATCCTCAGTCCACACGTCCTACTCTAAGAACCCTTCAGACTCGTGTATACATTTCATTGCGACACTTGGTCCCTCAAATTTCCTTCTCTTGTAACATCACAGTAGGTGAACCCTTTAATATTTCCCAATTACAACGTTAAAATGTCCGTTTTATTTTTTTAAAATTAAACAAAATAAAGCTAATAAGATATAATGATCTTAATAACGATTTCTTTTAAGGTTTGTAATTTTGGGACATGCGTTATGTTTATTTTTTACGTTCTTTTCCTCGATTCTGCTCTTACCATTAAAAGTTTTCGTAATAAAATTAAAGAATAATTAAAAACAATATAGATTTTCATCCTCCACCAAAGTACTAAACATAACATGTTTTCATTCGTGAGAATTAAATTAATTATCTAACAATTGAAAATTTGTATAGTTTTGTCATCTTTTTGGCTCAAAATTATAATGCCGTAAGATTTCCTGGAATTGACTATATTTTTGTTTCCGCGTGCCTCAGGACATCGATTCCAAGTTAACCCAAAACCGAAAAGATCGTTATTTCTGCGGGAATGAAAACTGAAGCTATACCGAAAAATCGAGATTCTTGAACCTGAACTGAGACAGAAAGCCTTTATTTATTCTGTCTTCAAAGCAATGTACACTTTACTTAAGTGTTAGCGGTGGAATATTTACTACTATTGTGTAACTACGACTTGTAACTATGAAGATTTATTCTAAATTATACTTTAACGTGATGTAAATGAAATAATCACAACAGAAACTTTTGGTTGGATATAATTTTTCAATGGCCGGAGTGTAAACAGTCCAAATCGATTAAAGCAAAGGAGAGAAACTAAAAGAGAACCGAATTTTATTCTCATTGTGATGGAGCGAAAATTGCAGCGAAAAATATCGTTTGTTTGGTTAACAGAAAAGGATATTAGAATGATTGTTAGAATAGAGAATTCTCTTCCGCAGATGCATAGAGTTGCGTATGTTAGGGAGTGCCTTTAGGGGAAAGAAAGGAATAATTTGAATATTAAAATAGAGGTGAAAGCATTGTGTTACGAGAGAGAGAAAGGGATGGAAAGATAATTACACCGATGGAACAGAAATAAGCTAGGATTCGTCGTTTCGGGTAGAATATTTCGAGTGAGATTGGCGGACTAGAGAAGGTTCTTCTAAACGTTAATGAGTTTCAATGGGGAATTATAGAGAAAATCCTGACGTAATTTAGCATTCGAGTCACTTTGAAAGTAAACAACAAATATTTGTTGCTTTTTTGTATAAATTTTCCCCGGTAACATAAAAATGTTATAGTAAAATAGGTCTCCGGAACAGAAATGATGGAAAAAATAGATGACGTAGAATATGAATTATACCAAACATGAGCGCGGTACCAATGGAAAAAGAATTCAGAAATTTGAGCGAGTTAACCCTTTCATTGCTTATATGGGATCCAAATGAGAAGATTACATTTACTTTTTTATTCCTTCTTCATTAAGAGTTCTTGGAAATAAAAAACTAGCATTTTATATCCGCACGGGGATCCATACTTACGCGGAACTTCCATAATTAAAATCAACTCATACTCAATTTCCAAGAATCTATAATATATTTCTTCTTTCTCGTAAAAATATGTTTGCAATTTGTAACACTGGGAATATGGAAACAATTCCAAATATCATTTTAGAAAAAATAATTTTAAACATTTCATATTCTGATTAAATTAAATGTAAAGTAAGTACCATTGTACGGGCTTTTAAACGAGTAAATGGGGTCATATTTAATAAATTATTATTTCCTTTGATTACTTGTTGAAATATTTCTCTCTCTCTTTCACCTTCCATGAATATCCCTATTTTCCTCACTGTATTCTATGGAATCAATGATCATTTTTATTTCCTTTTTGATTCCTATAACTCTCGAGTTTCTAGATAGAATAATTTTGACCCCGCTTGTCAATGACTCATCTTACCTACAACGAATACTTTCTTTAGAGAAGGCTAATAACAAATTATAATGGAATCTTATGCGTTACATATAAGATGCTATATTATTTATAATTCATCCCATGTCAGTAATCCTCGTAAGAAATACACGAAAGCAATTTTTGAGAGTGAATGTCACGCACTTCCCAGCGAGAAAGAAGTATTCAATGTAGAAATTCACTAGATGTGCATAGGACTGTTACATATCGATATTTCTTTGCACAAAGTAACATGGACTCCACTCTAGATGTCCCGAAAATACTCTCATAGGAAATGCACTGACAGTAACTTTTGGCCAATTGCAGACTTCTTTTCTTTAGCATAATTAAATTAGAAATTAAGGTCCTACGAAAGCGAGACAAGCACTAAAATAAAGGAAATTGAGTAGAGATTATTATTTTTATCATTGAACGTAGTTTTGGACTCGATGTTGCGAGAATCAGATTAAAAAAAGACGCAAATTATGTACAATTTTATAGTTATGAACAACAAGCCCCCTTGACTACTTGTTGAAGTCGACCCACATATAGGAGAAAGGCCTTTCTTTCAATCATCTAAAGTATGTTATTTATGCGTCAAATTTAGTTCTGCCATTTTTTGACGGAAGAATTCACTAATATATTATAATGATGCAAGTTACACTCATAAATTACATCTAAATTTTAGCGTTCGGCGGATCTAGGAGTTTCTACAATGATTAAGTGCTATGTATCCCATTAACTAGATATTATTATTCAATTATAATATGAGGCATTGAAGTAAATTCTATATTAGTGACTTCGTACTAAAATGTTATGCGATACAGATACAAATAAAAGAGTGGTGCAAAAGGGAAGAGACGTATCGAATAAAGAATTAGCATATATACACCTTCGGAGATGCGAGACTTTTTTCAACAGTCGTTTTCGCCGATTTATGCGGAGATCCCTTTTTACCCGAGAGATTTCCACGAAAATATCCGCTTTGACGTGCCGGAGCAATCGAGTTTGAATAATGGTAGTACACTGCTTAAAAAATGTGCGCTGGGAATTTGCGAACCGCAGTGTTTTTCTTTCACTTGTGCGACAAGAGCAGCTTTCTCATTATTCTCCTTGTCTATGGCAATACATCAAAATGCTTCGGATTGGAATTGACGTCACCAAAAATATATCACCATCGCGGAAAATACAATTCAGAAAATGAGACAGCTTCGCGGCGGTTCGCCAAATGTCAGGCTTCCGAGGATTTTTTAAAATTTCAAAGGATATTTAATACCGCGATTGGGATTTATAACTCTACATAAATGTATCTATGTGTTTGAGTAATCACTGATACAATTTATTGTAAGAAAAAGTAGTCCTGCTGCCATATGTTGACAAAAGGAATACTTTTCCTTTGTCTTATGATAAGGATAGAGAAAATGTATCTTTAATTAACTTTCTTCTCAATATCGTTGATGCTTCTGATGATATGAAAGCTACTGAGGCATGTGTGATGCTGAAAAAGGGCATAAGGATTAAGGTTATGAAATGTTACGAAAAGTGTTACTCGTAGATTGTGTTTCAGTTGTGTGGGCATATTCCGACAAAGGAAGAATTCCACATCTCTGTCCAGGGTTTAACTAAGAGAATTCAGTGGTGGAGTTATATTTGGAAGGATATAAACGACTGGTAAGGAACGGGTGTCTTACTGTACTTCAGCATTCCAATTTGATTATCCCTTAATGAAGATTACGATGTTAAGAAAAGGTTAATAATGTCGAGAGAGAGAGTGAAAACTTAATTAATTAATACATTAATTTTGTCCTCATAGCTAAAATTAAATAATGTTAATTCTTCCTCCAGTTTTTCAATATATATAAATGGTACGTAATATGGAATTTGACTTTCTAAAGAGTTATGGGCTCAAATGTTGACACTTTGAAAGTGATGTTTAATACGAATTCTGTTCAAACAGAATCCCACTTGGTTTACGATATCCAAAGAGGAATTGATTCCCAACCAAAGCCTTTCCCCGCAAATTGTTTTGCGTTCAACGAACTTGTTTCCCTTCGGATTACCGTGTTTTCGTAGTCTCCGAATCGTGTTTGCGGAAGCGCTCTTCTTTTGTTTCGACCGACCAATCGCACGGAGAAGAATGAGGATTTAAGAGATAACAACGGACGAACAGATGGAAATGCTTGGATTTTTGGCAATCACGTGTGAGACACGCCCACTCTCTCTTTACTGACCATATCTATCCAAAATGATTTCACTCATGAAACATCGCTATGCTATTGAAATGTAGAAATAATTTGGATATCTAACATTAAGGAAAGTTGAAAAGAGGGATTTCTGAATGTGGCCGCCGGACGTTTATCCTCTTCCGAGGAATTGCCGCTGCCGGCGATTGGAGAAACCTTTGTCTCTTACTAAGGAAAGTATTTAAAATTACAGAAACACTATTAGACATCAATTTTTATAACAATAATTAATAAAGGTTGATATTAAGTTTAAGTATTATAAATAAAAATTATCTATTATAAATAATACTCAGTAATAGTTATTAACTTATTAGAAATAATGAGTAAAAATATCGTTAAACAGAACATAAAATAAAATCTTGCTGAATCTAAATTAGTCAGTATTTTTTCATTAGAATTAGCTATGTAAAGATTATATTAACTACTAATTAAAGCAATTTAAGAAAAAGGGTTGTTTTCTTTCTATTAAAACATTGATGGTCATTGAAAGATAAAAGATAATTTTTGCTTTAGTGAACAATTAGTAAGAAAATCCTTAATCTGAAATGCAGCATTCCATATTAATACTAATGCTTGAATTATATCACTGACTTGATGACTCAAAGTTGTTTTCCAGCTAATATTCTTATACCATAGTAATGATATGTAACTATTTTTTAACGTTAAGGAAATAATACTTCTGGAAGTACATATATATTACAGCAAGATTCAATTAATAATACGGTGAATAAGTTTCTGACAGAAATAAATGCTAATCGAAATATATCGTATATTGAACTTGTTTACTTCTGCTGCGAATTTTATTCTAATATAACTTGAAATCAATTAATAATTTGAAATCTTAAACTTTAAAAGGAAATACGAACCGGTAGAGATAAAATTGAATCTTTTGGAAGTATTCGTTCAAATCAAATTGACATTAGAAAAAATATAATAAATATGTGAGCGTTTTACAATAAATATGTGAGCATGGACGAGAATTAAACCTAGATAATAGTAACAAAAACAATCAGAATAAAAGGTAAAGTAGATGAACAGGCAAGGTTCATATAAATGTATGGATAGGAGATATCTTACATCGTGAATGTTTCAATACTTCTCACTAAAACTCCCATTTGTTCACAATCCAATTTTAGGTGGAATTAATGCAATTTAGGGAAATTTGCGACCGTTATGTGGACTCTTTTTCATCAGAATTCGTTACAAAATTCTCGCAGGAAAATTTTTAATCAAAAGAGGAATTGAATGTGTGGTAAAAAATCCTCTCAAAAGTCTTTTTCCATTCCGACTAAAAGTGTATATAATGGGGATACAGAGAGGACATTCCAAGGCCGTAAATGGAAAAACTAGGCATTTAACGTAATGTATTCATGATGCTCACAAATCACATTTCTATAAAACGAGATAAAAAGGAATCTTTATAAAGTGAGAGAGGATTACAGTGAGAACTATTATCCTATTTCAGTAGGAAAGAAATAATTGCTTCGTAATGCACCCAAATGGAAAGATATATGTAATATAAGAGAAAGAAAATATGAGACGCATAAACCAGTAAAACCCACTTAAGACGTTTTTCAGTGAAAACCGCGTTATGAGCAGGATAGCGTTTTAACAGGGTTGTTTCAATTTTTATATTTTTCACATTAGAAAATAAAGTGAAAGCTTTTTGTTCTTTTTGTTCACCAGACAGTAAATTAAGCAATAATGATATAAAAAATTTTCAGTCTACAGACTGAGGCGGAGGATTGGCTGTGTAGAGTATCTAGGGATGAAAAGATCCGCCTCAGAACGTCTTAAGCAGTATCTGTACCACGGGTTTCGTGTGAAAGGGACATAGAGAAAACCATCTTATCAGCAGGATATTCAGCGGGAATGTCTCAAACAGGTTTTGCATTAAATACTCCATATTGATCAAAAGAGGAGCAAGAAAAAGTTCGATGTCTCCTGTAATTCTGCTAATAATTTTGATCAAATTAAATTAAACCCGGAATTTTTATGATAGGTGTACTTCTTGAAGTTTTATGTAGTCAATGAACCCGTAATCGTGGTGGTGTGAAGTTTTATCATTTCAAAAATTAGTTTTACAAATATTGAAGGAGGCTGTTTAGAAACAGCAGAGAAAGAGATTCATACCATTTCTAGACAATAAAATAATTTGGATAGTATCTCACCGAAACGGCAAAAGCGGATGACAATTTTTCATTCGGTTGACAACTTACCTGAAACGGAAAAGAAAAATATTTTCAGTACACAGCATGAAATATCAGCAACACACTTAATACATCTTATTTGAATTATCGTCATAAAGCATCAAACAAAGTTCTTTGATTAATATATTTTAATTTAAAACCCTGGACAGGTATATTTATTTAATTTCAGAAACTGCTCGAAATCATTGATCAATTATATACATCAAATTTTAATATAAACAACATGGAAACAATTGAATCTCACCATAAAACATCTTTCAAAGGCCAATTAGCACAGATAGTGTTCGAAGCCATTTTCATAAATATATATCTTACACAGGGTATCCCAAAATTAAAGGTTTGATTTGCAAATTATATAAAAGGATTATGGAATGTGAAAAAAGAGGAAATAGTCAAGTCAATGACGTCAAGTCAATGACGGAAAGTCATATAAATATGCTGACTGTTGCATACTACCTGGGAGACCAGTAAATTTTTTATTTCACAATTGATAAATAAATTCCTAAGTTTGGCAACAAATCTCGCTAAACGGGAAAACTAAAGAAAGAACGTTCGTTACATGTTGCGATGCAGTATGCAACAACTAAGCTACTTTTTCAAAGTATCCACCGTTTGCATAAAATAAATTGCGCAGTATGTGAACTTAATTAGCACAAGTTCGTGATAACGCTACATCCTATAGCTATACGCTTTACAGGCATACCCTCAGATCCTGCGCGAAAATAAACTATCAAACATGTGGTATTAATAAATTTTAAGTGTAACAGTGTCAATATTGTAAATTAACGTTTTTCACTACGACCTCATCGCAGAGCTTGCATTAACTTAATCTTTATGTTGATAGAATTTCCGACGAAATTGTTTCATTATTTGTTGCATATTAATTTACAGTACAGCAGAAATCTCATGAAATCGATTTTTTTCGCTCCATATTTTGCTGCAGAATTTAATTTTTAAAATCACAATTTTAGTAGGCTCCAAAAGGATCAAGTACATTTTTTCATGAACGGAAAGGTCAATGACGGGACTGTCCCGGCTAAAGCAGGACCGCCGCTGCTACAGAACATCTCCGAGATTCCATCACTTGTTTATGTTCTCCGAATTGTTTAAGTCATAGCAACGACGTTCTCCATATTATAAAAGGAAGCGCACTGAAATACACATATTAACTAGAATGTTTTATGGGAGATATAAAAACAGTTGGAATGCGAAATAAATTAGCGATAACCGGAGGAATAAAAAGGGCGGTTAACGAGAGGAATGGCAGTGAAAGGAGGAGAAGAATTTAATAAAAGAGGAAGGAAAAAGGAGGGTCAGCAGGCGGGATGTTTAACGAAGGTATATGCACCTGACAGGTGAAGAGGGTTGTTTGCCGCAGAGTGGAGCAATTGAGCGAAGGGTAAATCCTCTTTAAGAGGTTGGCAAAGGAATTATGCAAAGGGAACACTGATTGGAAAATGCAATCAAATATTCAATCTCTTTGGATTGTCTTCCCTATTCATAGAGTACGAAAACCTATGGCAAATAGTGAATATAGATTTGAAGTATAAAAAATAATTGGCACCATAAAATGGGAATCTCAAGTGGAAAGTAGATGAGCTACTCGAGAAATTCCTGGGTAATCATTTACATCACAAATTACGCGACTTAGTGTTTTCCTCTGTAAGCGTCTTTTGTTTTCATATGGCTGAAAGGTTCCTCGAGATTAAAGTGAGTACGGATAGTTATTAATTGATATTATTTATATGTTAGCGCGCGTGTTTTCGTGAATCATTCACACGTCATTCCTTGCGTTGGCACGCTATTGTAAATACACAACATTCATACAGAAATATGTTTGTTAATTCGTTTTCTAGGATAATTTATGCATCTTACACTGTACTTAGGTTTACCGCAATGTTAAAAACGCTAATAGTTGAAACAAGAAGGACTTGAGGTGAGCTCAAACGCTGGTTGCTTGTTGAAACAAAGACGTTCAATGAAGCAAAATAATATCGAGTTGTTTTTCTCTCGAGTAGAAAGGCAAATATTATAAGCGTCGAAATTCCGGAAAAGACTGTCATAGGTAATTAACTAAAGAAAAATAAAGCTACGAAGAAATACATACATATAACGTTGTTTCAATAAACATATTAAACTTATTATTTAAGCTACTTACATCAAACAATTAGAAACGACGTAAGAGTTAAAGCTTCTTTCTGAATGGTTTCATCATCATTTCATCACATCATATTTGCATCTAATACGTGAATATTTGATATTCTAATTTTTAATGACGATATTTAATTTCCATTCCGAGATATTCTTCGTCATAATTCGTACGTAGCACGTAATATCCTAATTTCTATTATCATGACGATTCTTAACAAAATATATAAATAGAGTTGGAACTTTCCTAATTCAGCTCATATGGATTTATTGAAAGACTGAATCAATGAAAGGAATTTGGACTAAAGCTAATGAGCCCATGTGTCCCAATTTAAGCCTTCCTTACAAACATAACTTTACGCTATCCTTCAAAACTTTCGAGGAATATCTCAAATAACCTAATGAGGATTCTCTAAAGAATTCCCCTCTTAGATTGAGAATGGAAAAGATGCACTCCTTAGCGTCTTTTGAGATGAAGAAAAAACTAGAGCGGTAAAGGAGACGTCTTCAGCGGCCGAATTTCAACGGAGAGAATAAATCACAATGGGAAGAAAAAGATCTTTAAGGCGTATATATTTCTCAGTGAAACTTCAATTGGAATAAAAGAGAAAATGCATTGAGATAGTGGTGAATTCTAGAGGAGGGATTTATGATCCATATTTAACGACTTCAAAGAGAATAATTCATACTCCACTTGCGATAATAACATATTTATTACCACACTGCTCACATTAGTGAGTGAAGAATATTATGTATCCTGACTTTAAGATTTTCTAGTGTAAATCTTTCTGATTTCTTTCTGTCTCCATGACCGGTTTTAGCGACTACTTTTCCTTGTCCCCATTTCATAGGTTAGTTAGTAATTTGATATTCCTGGAATTAATGCTTAAATTCAAATCTACAATTTTGAAAAAATTTTGAATATCCATGTAAAGGTCTGCCTTGCTGTGATAATTTGAATTTCTGATAACTCAATCAAGAGGTCGCTATCGCCCGGCGTTTAAGTGTGGTGGTATTTCATAGAAAATTAAATTGAGAATCGACGTTGATAATAAACCACTATTCACCACAATTCACTTTGAAAGAACGGCGACGAAAAATGTCTCTCGTAGAAAAGTATTAATAATTTTTATATACATGGGATAAAGTTATTACCTAAAGAATGTAAAAAATACTCGAACTTACTAACCTTAATTGCACGAGTACATATTTTTGCATTGTAGTTCTATTGAATAGATATATCTGAAAATTTAATTAGTATCTTACATTATTTTTACTTGACGAAGTAATCAATTCTTAAAACCATTTATGGCTAAATTAGATGTATCGTGTCGACATTACTATACTTAGAATAAATAATTTTCGTCTGATTACTTCCAAAGCATTAAGTTATTGGGACATCGGCGGGCAGTATGGAAATGATACTCTGCAAAGGGGTTGCAGGTAAAAAAAGGCGAATACTAGGTCGATTGTGACATGTGCCTTTTCCTCTCTTTTTGCATTGCGAATTTAAATATGCTCAATCTTTTTCAACGTCAATTTTCCTTTTCAAAATTAGCAATTCTAATCCGTAGATACCTCCACTTCAATCTATATATTTTAATCTCTTCGTTTGAAGATCTTCGTTTCATTTTAGACATTGCATCGATACGTTCCTTCATTTTTCATCTGAATTTTTTGATTATCCCTCCAATTCATTGACGAGATATTCAAATTATTTGATCTACTGTATTTGGCCGTATTTTATTCCTTTATATCTCTTTGCTGTTTCGCTACTGATTATGCATTTTGTTTGTCGAGTGATACCCGTAGGCCTACTTTTTCTGCAGTTTCTCTCAGGAGTTCCATCTGTTTTTATGTCATTGTGACACCGAGAGCTACGCTTGTAGTCGTTGCCAAACAATCCATCTCTTCTCATCCTAACACGATAGGACTTTTGAGGAGACATTGTTCATGTTTTTACAAGTGAAAGGTATTAAGTAACCGATTTCGCGGACCCCCATGTGATGCAGTATTATACGTATTTTGTCAACAAAAATTATTTTTCTTAGATATAATTTTGTGTTGATGAATTACACTACATATAATTATTAAATGCTATCACCATTGCAGTATTTTTGTGTTCCAGCATAAGATTTAGGTTAACCTTAGAAGCAACCTAGAGCTTTCAATGATTTATTGTGAAATTTAAGGATGTTTATAGATGAAAGGAAATAATATCTATATAACTATCAATATTAAAATGAGTTTAGAGACTTTGAAGGACTTATTATAACCAAAACGTGCTGTTTCTCAGTTAAGCTTTAGGATATAGAATCACTTTGAATTAGCGAGTGGGTCGCGTTGAATTGTACAAATTGTCTTTGGTCGTATTGAGGATATATCTCAGAGTCCTTTCGGATCACAATTTGATACCACATCGAGGAATATCCAAGGTCAAAATTTCCCAACTTTTCAATGACCTCGCGGCTGTTTTAAGTCCATTTTCGCCGCAAAAAAGTTCGCTTTTTTCCGCTCAGAGCAGAATTAATGAGCGACCATTTTAATTCTTGACAAAGGATGACAAAAAGCGCGGCCTCTCGTCTCGCACTTTTTGTTCACAGCGCAAACCCTCGACAGAAAAAATGCGCTAACCTCAATTCCTCTTAAAGTGCATCGAATTGGATGTGACATGTATCGCCCAGCGTACGACTACTTCATATCTTAATCTAAACTCAAGTACAATATGATTTCATCGCTAATATCTATGTAGGATCTAGGAATATGAGCACTATAGAAGATGAAAGAGAGAGAAATAATTGCTCATTTTTCTAGACGAAGTAATGTCTAAGGTAAATATTTATCTCTATTTACCTTTCATTTCATGGCAGTCGACGGTAAGAATATTCTATGTTCGTTGGAAATTCTTTCGTCTCTAAAGATAATTCAATTCAAGTCTACGAAAGTACACATTCCCATCTCCATAGAGATTTAAGTAATGAGTCCATCATTTGTAGCAATCAGACGCTGTTTGCGTACGTCCGCTAACCGCTGCCACGGCTTAGTCTACTGAATGTGGTAATCATCCCAAGGAAATTTGAATCATTTACCTCTTCACTGTTCACTCTATACGATGTATGTATATCCAACAAAGATATTCAGCTAATCAATTTTAAATATCAATTTCGTCGACTTTAACAACTTAATTTTGATTTTGTCGATAAATTACAATCTATGTGGGTTGGGAAATATGCTGATTTTAGCATAATAACAAAGTCTCGCCATTATGACAAAATAGCCGCATTAGTGCATCTTTGTATTGCCTTAAGAGAAGCTGAAAGGGAAATGAAATCTATTTAAAAACCAATTGAGTTACCGTGAACCATTTTAAATCATTATTGAGAGTAATGTATTCAAATTGGTAGATACTGAATCTATCTTTTCATCCATCTCACAAATGACCATGAATGGAATATGTTGTTTTCCAACGCAGAGTAAAGAGGAAATGTATCTTCCGTCTACTTTCATACCCGTCTTATGATAATGAAAGTTAATGACATATTAAAGACGTCGAATTAATCCCGATCACCACTTATTTTCTTAAGCATCAGATAGAAAATATTAGCATTTTTCGGATTTAAATTAATTTCCCTTCACACGCACGTTGAAGGACTTAGTTGAGATGCATTAGAAACTATGAAAATCTCTTACATACACACTGTAGCAACAATTTAGCGTTAATATCTGAATTAACTCACCAATTATTACGTCCCATTCCACAATTAACATCCCCTCCGCCGCCATTTCAATGGGTTCGTTTTTCGATGATGACGTGTTGACTTTGAAAGCGGTTGTCTTGGTAAATAAATGGTTGTGGAATCAGTAACACACCGGTGAATTCATCTCACGATCATTGATTCATCCAGGTTCTGCGGAGTTGAGATAGTCGATTACACCTTGGAATTTTTAATTATGCGGAATAAATATTTAAATACCTAATGTAGGCACAAGTAGGATTAACCGGCCAACTCGGCAATCGGCCACACGTGCAATTCCGAACGGATTTTACTGTTTTTATTCTCACAAAGAGCCCATGTAATTTATTGAATAGCAACTCTGGTTATAGAGATTTCCTCGGTCCACCAGATTTCTACGAAATACGCGTTTAAAATTTCCTCTTCAAAGATGATGATGGAAATCGGATCCCGTCAAATTCAAATCTGACACAATTCCGAAAACGCTGGAGATCGAACATGGAGGATTGTGTAGCAAAGACAGCGCTGGAACTGAAATCCAAATTAATTCTCGGAAAATGGCGCATGCATTACGGAATTTCGAATATTCAGCCTCTATGCGGAACGTAATGAAAATTTGGCGAGCACAATCTTTATTAATAGTCGGCTAAAAATGAACGAGAGGTCTAATTCAATACGTTCGATTCTTTAATGCATTCAGGAGGCACAAAAGCAGACGCTATTTCAACGTAATTTTAAAAGGATATATAAAAGAGACGGTCTCTCGACTGTCCGGAACGATTTCCGAATATTGCAGCGGTAATTTGGAGAGCATTTTATACGTAATTGACTTTCCTCGACTGGGATCCCATTCGGACACAAAGACAAAAGAAATCCTCTTAAACGGGAGAAGAGGGCATCTGAGGGAGGGAAATTTCCCTTTAAAGTAAGAATGGCCGATATATGGTGTGTTCTTCAATTATATAAGTGGGGCATTTAATACAGAAAAATCAAAAAACAAAATTATCAATAATTTATGTTTAGACACACCGTTCGATTAATAACGTTTTGCGGAAAATACGAAGTTCGTTCATTATTATTACGTGTTTGTTTATTTTTTGTTGCTGAATGTTGTTGTTAACTGAAAAAGTTGTCATTATAATTTGTTATTATAATATATGACGCATCATCGTAGTTTGTAAGGGGCATCTCAAAGTTCAATGATAGACGCATGAGTTATAAAAGGTTGGAAACAACCCAAGAAAATAAAGAGCTCGTATGTGAGCAGATAGAATGCCACCTTGTTAAAAAAAGACTATCATAATTTATAATCTTGTTAAGAATCTGAATTCAATTTGTTTGTTGTATTACATTTTGAGAAGGAGTAAATGGAAGATGGGGCTTAATAGTACTAATTTCTGCCAAATAAAGACGTTTGTATTTTACAGAATGAATGAAAATTAGTTGAATAAGAGGCTTACAAGAGTTATATTATTACTCATTCAATTGACGTGATTACAAGAGGAATGACATTAAAACACAAAGCATGAATTTACCTTTATGTCAACGTTAAAGGGACATATTTCTTTGTTATTTCTCTTTGGAATTATGTACACGTATTCCAGTTAGAGCCATTCATTTAATATAATAAAATTAATACTACTGACGAATGTCCCGAATTTTAATATCTATAATGAGTGGATTTGCTTTTAATTTGTAGAAATAAAAAATGCTAATACGCTGAATACACGGGAGAAGACTTAATAAAGATGACCGTAATGTGCAACACAATTAATTTAGCCGAGCGAAAACATCGATAGATATTTACATAACTAATATGAAAATTACGTTGAAATAGTTATCAGGGACGGATGGAGGGGAAGAGCCTATGATCTCACTTCCTTCTCTATAATTAGCTCTTAAGTCCCATTTTAATTGATAAATGCAGTAGAGTTATGGTGATCGTACAAATATTTAATAAAGAGACATTAACGCAAGTTATAAGTTTATGTTCATATAGCCTTATATTTTTATGCAATATGTTGTAAGGTGATATTACATGAATAAGTTTTTTTAATCGTTTAAAAAGTTTTATATGCTAACATACTTGATCATCTTTAAATGTAAATGGTGTAAACCTGGAGATAAACAATATCATTATTATATAATAGCCCCTGATAGCCATGTTGGCAGCGCGCTTGTCTTTGGTGAAAGATGTCACGGGTTCGATTCTAAGTATGAGCCCACGTGCAAAAAGACTTCAGCTGTCCAAGTACTTTTAACAATACTACTTCAATATGAAATCAGTGTGACTTTCTTGTACTTGTTGAAATTCAATAGATGAGAAAAATATTCGTACTTTCCACTGGAAATTGTTTTTATTGCATTCTCTTCGTCAAATCCTACGCAAACTACGAGTATTACACGGTCATCATGGTAGGCCAAAGAATTACCTGCAAATTATGAACCTATGCGTGTCAGTTGAAAGCTCAAAAAACTGCATAAACTCACTCTTCAACGGAACATCGGCCTTTCCGTGATTTCAATAAGCTCTAATCACGGCCGTCATTAAGACAAAGAAACGAGAAATGGTCCATTATGATCTCGAAATGGGAGCAGATTTCGAAAAGGATTCAAGCGTTCGATGAAATGGTCCTCTAGAGGATTCTGCGCTCTGATATGGCAGAGATGTTACATTTCCGACCTAATTAAAGTCATCGTCGATATTCAGAATAGGGATGAGTTCTATGAATTAACCGATGCTTTTTTATTGTGAAAGACACTTAATTATCGATAAGCGTGAATGATCTTTTGGAAGATGTAGCCGATATAATGCTTTCTCCCTTTTACATTGTGTGTCTGATACTGGGTAACAGAACGAAACTATACATTTTATGAATATTTTACATTTTTATGGACACAAAGAGGAGAAAGTGGAATCATAATGATTAAAGGGGTGTTTGACGAGAATTTAAATGATTCTAAGGGAAGACAAAGACCCTGAAAAACAGGTTTAAAAACGTTCCTATGATGCTAAAGAGTAGACGTGTACATTTGATAATGTTTCATGATCAGCAATGAATCATAGAGAACAGACTTAAATTATAGTGAGGAAGATACGAAATATTTTCTTTTACCATTTCGTTAAAACTTAAAATTTTTCATAATTCCTTCTTAGAGGAAAAAGGGATTTTTGGCTATATTTTCACTGAATTAAAACCAAAATACTGCTTCAGAGAAGAATAAGTGAGGAAAATAGAGGTGAAAGTGAGGAGGAAAATCATCTTAAAAGCAGTCGTCATCAGTGGTGTGGAAGGGAATCGGAAAGTGAAGGGTTTAATTACAGCTTTTCCGGTTCAAACGCCAATCCTCTCGTTTTGTCGCATTGTTATCTGTAATCAGTGAGATCTTCGTAGGTAACGAGGGCATCGCACCCAAATCGGGCAAAGAATGGCTCCCTTTCAGAAAGGAATTCCAATTTTACCGGAGTTTCCCTCCCTTTCAGAGGAGGTAAGTCAGTGTACCCAATAAATGTGACAGTCGCTGATGAAAACATGAAACAAATTCGTGTGACTTTAAGTTTGTCATTATTATAGCAAAAAAAGAATTTGAAGCATAAGGAATGTTTCCAATATACGTAAATAATTTAAAGATGATATATTGTTACCCGTACAATACGTGTACTTAATGTGAACCACCCATAAGAGGAGCTATTAAAAAAAATAATTTAGAACTGTTTCCTTTAAGATAGAAATGTGGAATTATAGGATTTATAATAAAGTCTCGTTTGCTATCAAAATTTATCGTTACTTTTACAAAATTATCCTGGGAAAGTTTTAATTGAAAATCAAGACGTGAGAGTAGAGAATTTCTATACTGACTTGGCTTATACTGCCTAATGTCACTATCTTGAAATTTGCCTACATACCCTCAAAAGATACACACTCGCACAAAAGACTCATTACGGTGTTTGGGAAAGCTTTTTTTTTTGATGTTTCTTAATAATTACCGTTGAAAATCTGAACCCTTCTATAAGACCCATCCTGCTTTTTAATCTTTCTTTCTGGCGTAAAATGAGTCTTATAAGTGATTATACATGGGTGGTCTGAAACGTTTCCGACATTTCGCCATTTCTCGACATGTTTTCTGAAAAATCTGGATTCGGAAACTTTTCAGACCTCCCTCGTAAAACGTAATCACTTAAAGAATTCTACTTCTCCATAGATTCCCTGTTAAACATGTTAAAGTGAATTTTAAAAGCTACTTTATTGTTTTGAGGGTTCGAATTCCCTCGGAATTTCTTTTTGCTGCGCTCACTGAAAGATAACGAAATTCGAAAACAAAAGTTTCTATGCTTGAAATTGCGAGACAATAAATAAACGAATTTAATGAGTTATGAGATGGAAGTCTTAAACGCTTCAAACCTTTCGTCCGGCAGATTACTTTAAATGAATTTGGCAGAGAAGAGTTGATGAAGAGGAGGGAAAAGATTTTTAAGGTCAGTCGGAGAGAAGAGAAAGGAGAGAATTAGAGAGAGAAGAAATATGGAGTGAAATTCTCCTCCTTATTGTGGGCTCTCGAGGGAGGACTTTGAAAAGGGTCTGCGAAGAAAGTGTGTCGAGGGAAAACAAATAAGAAGCGGGTTCAAACACGGGGATGATGTTGATTAGATGGAATGTTGAGGGAGAAACAGCGGTTGTTAAGCGAAAGAAAGGGAAGGGCTGAGATGGAATGAGATTGATTGCAGGCGAAAGGGAAAGTACTGCAGAAGAGAGAAAAGAGAGATATTGTGGTTGCATCGAACCGAAACCGTTAAAGCGAGAAATGAGTTTTCGACTTACAAACCGGAATAAGGAATCGAATGAAGCCAAAACCTTGTGGAAATCCTTAATGAAAGGAAATTCAGAAAGTTTTTCTAACAGAACGTTTACTACAACAAAAAAATAACACATAACCGGTTTCGAAGAGTTATGTTCATCGTCTAATGAAGAACACAATTACTCGTCGAAATCGGTCGTGTTTATTTGTTAGTTGTAGAAAATGTACAGTTTTTAAGTTCCTTAACATATTAAGAGAGAATAAACATGATTAATTCAAGTAACATACGTTATTCCTCAGCAAGGAAGCCGAGGCGTCTCTAGGTTACCACGCACTTCTCTAAGCAAGAGAGAGGGATGTTGAGAGATTATGTGTCGCAGTGTATCAAAGTCGAATGAGGCAGGGCTTTGGGAGTCAGTTGTAGATGCAGGTATTTGAGGGGAACATTACCGAGGCGATGATTCGAGCCGAAATTCGTTCCACCAAAAACGTCTTCCTGAGGCTGAAAGGAGGAACAAACGCTCTCAAAATGTATCCGGACTCTGATAGGCACTTTTTAGACATCTTAGATAGACCTTTCTCGCCAAACTCTCCTTCTTTTCCAGATATTTCGCTGATGCATAGACGTTGATGCCTGAGTCGAAGATCTAAGAGAGAAATTTTCGTGATACAATTTTCGTGAACAAACAAATGCTACATTTCATAATATCCAATAACCGTGAATTGCTCGTTCTACGGTAATACTTAAATGAGACTAAAAACGTGTACCAATGCTTTAAGATAGGCATTACATAAACATTTCAGAATTTTATGGATAAGAGAAGCAACAAGAAGCTCATAAATGATAAGATATATCTCAATTAGCTACATATCAATCAAAAGAAATTTTAAAATCTTTCCAATAAGTCAATACCGATACTCAATTATTCGATCGCTTAGACTGATATAATCTATTAAGTGCACCAAATTTATGCAATACTTTCAGTGACTTTCGAGATGAAATATCTGTGTGTATACGTGTATTATCTGTAGTTTTGTTTAGTGTAACGAGATACAACCGTAAGTATGGACGTCTTAGTTAAATGTAGATCAATAAATTTTTCTACTTTATAAACGTAAAGTAGTCTTCTTTCGCATCACACTCCTTTACTTACACACGCTGCCTTGTAGTTACGTTAATACACTTCCAAGTACAAATTGACCCAATACGTTCACTTCAGGGTTCACACGATTTTCTCTTGTCTTCTGTTAGATAAATGTCTTACTTTCCAGAGACCTTGTATACATTCTTAAGACGAGGAAAACGGATGCGTAGAATCGGAAAGGCAATCGACCGCAATAATTCCACTACAGAAACTAACGAAAAAAGTTGAAGATTTCTTCCTAAAAACTCGCTTTAACTTTCGGACAATCGATAAAAGGAACCAATTTGGAGAGAGAGAAAGGAAGAGAGAAAGAACGGACATCCAAAAAGAATTCGCAGAAGGGGAAGGGTTACTCAAGTGTGCCTTTCCAAGTGCTTCTCTCTTCACTTCTTGCAAATCTTCCAGCTACAGAATGCCTTCCAGAATCCGTAGATAAAAACAAGTTACATATCTAAGATAGATTTCTAACTTTACAATACATAAAACCCACAGGTAAAGAGAAATAATCGAAAAATATCTAATACGTCCCTTCCCCGAATGGAGAAAGGAAGCCGCGGTTAACCAACCTTCTAAGAATTACTCATTCTGCATTTACCCCGTTGAGGATGGTAAGATAGCTACCGAAAGGTCTATTGGGTGATGTTGTAACAGTCCTGACGTTCACTGACTTATTCGAACCTCTTATGAACCCGCAGGTATTGTTCATATTTCATTAAAACATTTCTAAGCTTTATCCCTTCATCTAACAATTCCATGAACGATCTTTTTACTAGATGTCGACAGATTAATATACTGAGCACACAAAAATTATGGGTAATATAAGAATGAATTTGTGGATGCGACACGAATGCCTGAGATAGTATAAGAATTGTGATCTGAAAGGGAAAAGTAGAGCAAGAAAAAGTAAGATGGCTCTGGTGGATGAATTCCTGAAGAAAAGAATAATAACAGAACATTTCTACCTCTGGAATGGAAATTGCCATGAAGTGGAATTATTAGATTCAAAGGAAACTTTTTCTGATGAAGAAAGAGGAATACAGGGAAGATTGCAGGGATAATCCACGATACATGAACGAGAATTTATCCTTATCAAATTTATTTATAAGTTAACTAATCGATAATCTTTCTACATTGTTATAAAATAATATGAATTTCCTAAACACATATACCCGTAATTTTTTTAGAGTACTACTTACATACGACTATATCCATACGTAATTATACTTACTTAACCAATTTTCTTTCTCAGAGATGAACATTCACGATTAACTACTTAACGGACAAATCTTATTCTAGTTCCATTCTATCTTAGAGTCCATTATTCCACAGATAACTGCTTAATTTACGCTGGAGTCTCGAGTCATAATTATAAGGGAAAATTATCTTTCGTATAATCCAACTACTTAATGGACGAAAGAAACCACGTGATATTAGACCAGGGCTTACTTCAGAGGGATACTTAAGTGTTTCCAGAAGCTTTTTCTGGGAATCATGGTTAAAAAGAATATAATTTCCTTTAAGTTTTCCAAAAGCATTTCTTTCTGGGACATTGATTATTATTTCATCCTGATTCTATGGTGCCCTTAAAAATTTCTCATCAGGAAATTCATGATGTATATGGATAGTTAATTATCAATCCAATGAGAGTAATAGAAGCATAAAAATTCGGGTTAATAACCTTTATTTAGACCTTAAGATCTCTCCTTAATTGGTCACGTATAAATTAAAACTAATAGCAGAATTTTCTACTAGCAAAGTAGCGAAATATCTGCTATTTTCTTCCAAGAAGAAAGTAGCAGAAAGATAGATTTCATTCTGGTTAAATAAAATGGAATCATGAAGAATCATTTAAAAAAATTCTAGTTCAGTAATACTAAACTCGAATGATTTGTAAGGACATTCTGAAATATCTTAAAATCCTAAATGAAATTTTAAAGGTTCAGAGATGCAATTAAAATATATAGTATATATTGAGGTAAACTTAGATAAGATTATGTATAGCTACTTTCTATAGACTTAAATACGTGTGAATAGATGCATATCTAAACCAATTGTGTGAACTGTTAGATTTCGACGTTAGATTTGAAAGGTCCTTGGGAGGCCATTTCGCTCAGTTGGGGTCGCAGGAAGATGCTCTGGATTAAGGATGCTGGGAGACATCAGCGGAAGCTAATTACGTCCCTGAGAACACCTCCGATCTGCAACCACACTCGGAATTCAGCAGAATGGAATGAAGGAGTTGAAGGACAAGAGGAAGTTCTGTTTGAAATTCGCTAATGAACGCAAATACTTCACGCGGCGGTTGACTCAACTAAGGGTGCTGATTATAAAATTATACCGATGTGTAGGAATTCAATTGAGATAATCGAGAAATATCTTCGGGTCAAACAAGGAAAGAAGAATTATAACGTGGAAATTGCAGTCTCTCAAAATTATAATCTACATTTACTTTTGGGATAATTGAAACTATTTTTGATATTTAACTATATTACGTTAAAGGGTAATGCCAAAGGTAGCAAACAGTTGTGTACTATCGTATGGTTGGTGCGTTAGGAATTTTATACGAGTAAACCAGATAACACGGTTTTCCTTGAAAATGTCGCTATCTTTACCAAGGCTAAGGTTAAACATGGAAGAAATATTAAAGACCTAAACTTAAACTCTAAATCAAATTAATTTTTCTAAATCTCCATTAATTTAAAACACCTTTTACTATTATTGACGATAGGATAAATATAAATAAAAAAAATCTCAATGTCCACCAAAATAAAGATGTTAGGAAAAGTAACTGTTAAAAGTGCTTTGACAGCGGAGGTCATTTCGCACGTGAGCCCTCACTGGTAATCGAACCCGGGCCTTTTATTTTATTTACACAGGATTACACACAAGTTGAACGCGCTGTCCACTTGGCTGTCCAGGAGCCACGCGAAGTATTTAACTAAGCAGTGAGACCAAATTTAAATCACCAATGTACACATTTACGGTATAAAATGTATGTCATGCATTCACCAAAATACTTGGCTAATAAGAATGTTATTAACTTATTTTATAAGCAAATACGCAACGTGCGATTGCAGGAAATTGGAATAAACAAGTGACCAAGGAGAATAGTTATTGGCGAATGAATCGAGTCGATAGGGGAGCAGAAACAGGATGGCCGCCGAGTCCAAATTATCGACAGATAGGCAAGGAAAAGCCGCAAACACATCAAGGATAGAGGCGACTCACCCTTTACCTTAGCAGAATAGGGTTACATCGGCGCGTTAACATAGCCTTAAATGGCCGAACCCTCGCCTATATTGGAACCAATCACAGACCATTCCGAGATAAGGGAAATCTTACGAAGGCAACCGAGGGAAGCCGTAGAGAGAGGAATTCTTAGGAAAAATGAACGGAATTCAGATAGAACCACGAAAGGTTAGAATGGCAAATGGAGTTAAATGTAAAAAATTGTTCTCTGTTCAGATTCATTGAAAGAAAATCTATTGGCAATGATGATTCTTATCCGAGAAAAAACTTTTCAGCAGTAGATTTTGAGAAGTATCTTAAGGTAACCCTCAGGAATAACTTAACTTGAGGTACCCAAATCCGTAGAATACGTGCACGAGCACTTAAAAAACTCGGTTTCGTCGAGAGAAGTCAAGCGAAGAAAAAGTACGCCAGCGATGTTACTTTGCGCTAGTTAGCGCTTACCTTGAGTACACGAGTATATTTCATAGAAATTTATTTTCATTTCATAAAAAAAATATTGGTATTTTGAAAATGGCTTCCAAAGCCGTCGTTTTTCACATGATGAGCCGCCGCCGGGAACCAAACCCGCTTCCATCAAAGACAAACGCCTTCCGGACTTGCCCTCACCGACATTCCTTTGAACTACAGATTGCAAAATAAATCAATGTTTACACATAAATACATACTGAACTTATTGTAAGTACCCCACAGTGGTTATCGTAAATTCATTTCATGCCTTTTATAAGCAATATTGAAATACCAAAGGAGATTTTTTCATGTCCTGTTGTTCATTTTACTCTGAAAGGGAATAGATGCGTATGTATGAGTAATTTCCAATTACCTTCGTAAATGCAATACCCAGATCTCCCAAAGAACCGAGGCCCCAAAGAAAAACTCTATCGCCATATTGTGCACAAAGTATAAGATCGCGTCTCTACGGTGTTTGTATTTCTTTCTATCGGAAACACGCAAAGAAGGACCCCAAGGAAAGAGCTCTCGAAATTGTCTTAAACGGACGAGAATAAAAGATATGAAATAAGAAAAGCTATGGGGAATAAGATTTATTTAAAAACTGATAGAGTTCGTAAGGAAATGCTACGAAATGTTAAATTGCTTCGTCATCTAAGCCGGTACTTGCTAACCTTTTCATCCATGGCATTTACGCTTACATATCCAAATTTCCAGCATATTAAGCGACACATGTTAGTTTCGGTTATACGAAAACTGTTGTATTCGTGAACTAGAAGAGATAGAGTGAAAGGCTTTATGATGAAACGTTTTATGAATATTTGCTACGAAACTTCGCGGGGTTTAATATATTTCAGGACAGAGGATAGGCAGCTAAAATAGAAGCTAAGGCTACTTAATAAATTCAGAGGAAGTATACTCTTAGAAGATGTGACCGCTTTTCCTAACACATAGGACAATTGTGAGGAACATCGAGGAACTTCAAGAATTCCTTTTCTTCTCACAAACATAATACATAAAATAGTCGATGTAAAGACGCATGAACCGATACGACGGCGCATACGTAGATGTCACTTCAATTCGCTTTCATAAAACAATAGAGTGCATATTATTTATTATAATTTGTTATCTATCAATCATATTTCTTTTTATTAATATATTTAAAATTCGAGGAATTTATACAAAGGTTTGCTTTGCATTGCAATTGTTAGATATCGGGTTGTTATTATCTTTGTTTGTATTTTAACGTTATTTGCTGATAGCCTCTACGAAACCATGAAAGAAGACAACTACATTGGCAGTAACTCCTTTAATTGGAAGAAAACCCATGCAGAGGGATGATGTAAATCAGAATTTGTTTATGCCGTAGAGAGTTGCGTCATAGCTATGAAAAAACCTTTGCATCGCATGTTTACGCAGGATACTTCAAGGGTCATGAATATACATAAAAGTTTGTGTCATCCCAACTTTTTTTTGCTCTTCCTAATTGTGTATTCCCTTCGATAGACTTTGGTTATTTTCACTACTCCTTTGACGAGAATTGCCCTCCAAGTTTGTGGACTGACTTTTCCAAGAGATGGATTTGATGAAAGTCGCTGCGAGGGAATTTCGATTCCAATTAAAAGAGGCGCTTAATTTTATTATTTTTGGATATCGGCTGTGTTATTATAAGGGCTCTCTAAAGATTATATGAGGAGAGGAAAGAACGATGAATAGATCGCCTTCATCGACTGATCGAATTTCCGAAGGAATGAACTTTTTATCGTCCCACAGGGAGTGCGATATGGAGAACATGTGTGAGGGAAAGAAATCGATTGGGGAAACCGTAAGGTCTTTATCGAGACTGAAAAGTCTCTTCTTTCATACAAACTGTCGTCAATGGTATTCAGAAAACATAGTATATTTAAAGGACATAAAATATAAGTAATTTATGTGTGAATAGATGTATAGAGAAAAAGGTAAAATTATAATATTGATTTTGAAGAAGTTATGGTTGCAAAAAACAGGTAATATTCTTTAACTATTTAAGCTCAAATTATTGCGGACTGCAGTTAATAAGGAAATTATTAGAAGTTTTATTGATTATACGTTTTCCTTAATCTAAACACTAAAATTTCCGAAAGTTGGCTCCCATTCATATATCGTATCATTTATTCCAACTATTATTTTCATATGGAAAAATCTTCTCCGTGTATTCTTACGGGAAAATGCGTTAGCTCGGCTTCAACAATTGTTTCGGTCGTCAAGGGGATTGGTTGTTTATAGCCTCAAAATTTCCGTTTATTTTAACCGAATTATCGCCATTTCGACCCGATAACGATATTTCAAGACAATAATAAGAATCTTTATTCATTTCTATTTCTTTTGGTGCTTATCTCGATTTCGTAAACCTATTACTTCTAATTAAATTTTGCAAAAGAAATGTGGCCTGCAACCGATAAAACTGAGGTTAACGTGCATTTCTTATGAGAGCGGTTTTTCTTGTCTGGGTTCGAACTGGGGACATTTAAGTAAATGAAAAGTAGCCTATTATCTGCGCAGGGAGTACATTTAACGATCGTGAAAGTTTGAAAGTTGTGCCATTTATGGTTCTCGAGTTTTAGGCGAACGTACATACACACACCTTACTTTATTATATTAAGAAAGATAAGATTAAGAAAGATAATGTCGTTAGTCGAGGCTAGCGTCTTCTAAGTATGTACATACCATAGCCCCTGGGAAATCCTGGAAGAATCTCCCAATTCGTATTGCGATAGCCATGGGTTAACTCGAAATACACTCTGTTTACGCGACATGGAATTCAATTTAAAGAAAACTTAATGTAACATCTTCATCGGATCGCTCACATTGAATTACATATTTGAAATCCAAGCCTCATGTGCGACTTAATGAAATCTGAGCCATGGTTTCGGAATCTCGTTAAGATTACACGGTATGTAACGTGGCGGAGAGGCTGACGGATCCTCCACATATTCTATAAATTGCGCAATCCAATTTCACAAGCATTCTCCGGCTTCCAATACGAAGGCGATTCCAGTGAAAGAGATTGAAAATAATGGAGGAGATTTTCGATTAGCCTCTCTTCCGATATAAGTTATTCGAGATGAAAATTCGCAGGGAATCGCGCATTTTTGCCCATTATTGTTTATTTGGCGACATTCCAAGGGTATCCGCTTTCAGCTTCTCAAGGAATCCGTCGATAAAAAAATTGAATATCGAATTTGATCCTAGCAGCACAATCTTTTACCTATTTTTCCTTTTATTTCACAGATGCGGATAATTCAATTCGCTGAATAAGGAAGCGAAGATAACGTTGAAAAAGTCTTTAATATAAGTCTGTAAAAAGAACTAACATTTAGCTTGTGTTTCGCAAATATGTTGACAGGTTTTTTCAAATTGTGGATTTTTATTATAGTCGGTATTTTTCACAGAATTTAAAATTGTTACATTTTAAGCATATTTCTGTTTATATTGTACATTAATAATACAAGAGTTTAATTGTTTAAAATTTGTCGCGTAGAGTTACATATATTTTCAATTAATACTTTCCGTCGTAATTATTATTTAACTATAATTTGTAGATAGAATAACAGCTTATCAAAAACTGTTGAATTTAAGCACTTTAATATTATTCAATATTTTTAACATAATTTAAAATTTAATTGCCATTTTTAAATATGTTTCCGTCTACATAGCAGCTTAATAATAGGGAATGTAAATAGTTTAAAATAAGTCTGGTATGATTACGTATATTTACAATTAATGCATTTCCTTGTAATTATCATTTAACTGTATTAGTTTTAATTTTCTTCTTTAAGCCTTGTTTAATTGTTCCTCATTATTTTGCTGATTTTTCACGAATATCGTACTTGAACATCACTGGATAAAATGGCATTTGAAATCGCTACTCCGTTAAATCAGTGTTTTAATCTATTTAAATATATTATGGTAAAATATATAAATTCTGTGGGCGCTAATTGTCATACATTAGACTCATAAACGTAAAGCATTTATATATTTCATATAAATTTAGAATTTGAGTGGCACAAAAGGGTGACGAAAATAAAGCCAGCTCATGTGCGAGAATAGATAAGAAGGTTCTCCCGCCAAACTCGGTTGCTAAAGATATGTATGTATGCATCTCCAAGATTACTTTGGAGTGCGCATTAAAAATTCTCCATCACACTCTGCTTCCTCGCGAAGGAGGAAGAATTTTCTTGGAAACAATACCCGGGAAAGCCTTGAAGTTTTCGTAAGTCGATATCTTGGAAGGAAACCTGAATTCCGCCGAGATAATGGGAGAACCGAAAAGTGCCTCCAAAACAAGACCTTTCTACCGATTTTATGAATACCACTTAGGGTAAGAAAATAAAGGGAACTCATACGAGGAAAGGAAATTTTATTTGGAGAGTAACATTCCTTCATTCTCCTTCGGAGAGTAACATTTTATTAAGGTGAAATATTAGTGAATAGAATGGCTGTTTGAGTAATCAGAGGAAGCTTATTGATTGATGGACGAAAATATAATAAGAAATACTGAGAAAATATGAAGGTACTGTATTAAACGGAACGATATCCAACTGATAGAAAAAGCTGAAAATTTATAGCTGAGACTTAAAGCAATTGTTTAAATAAACCTAAGTAAAGTTTAGGAAAACAATAATCCACACAAGAAAAACACTCGCAGAGAAAAGGGAGAGAAAAACCTGCAAAAATCTACGGAGAGAGTTGAATAAAAGATAAAATAAAGATTTTTGATAAAAGCAATAACTCAATAACAGAAAATCATACCATACTCTGAAAATAACGAGAACATTGCAGAATATAGAATGGACACAGATAACATACGCTACCGAAGTAAACATTAAAATCTCAAGGAAGAATAGACTTGAAAAAAGTCCGACGGGACGGGGAATCGAACCCGGGTCTCCCGATTGTCGGTCGGGCGAGATAGCTCAACGGACAGAGCACCCGACCGGCAATCGGGAGACCCAGGTTCGATTCCCCGTCCCGTCGGACTTTTATCAAGTCTATTGTTCCTTGGGATTTTTCCTGGGTGCACGCCCTAACGTGCAAAATCACCCATTCCTTGTTTATAAACATTAAAATATCAGATGCAACTACGAATAGAATTATAAATGTAAATTACTTTATTTCAATTATTTGCAGACACAATAAGTGTTCACGTCAAGGGTAAGGTAAGGATAACCATATTAAAAATACTACCAATACGTGGAAAAAATAAATAAATACTTGATCACCATCGCAAATTTGAAAAATAATGGTTATTATTACGGATTTGGAATACCCAAGTATATTATATCATTTAAAAACGTAGGTGTATAGAATAGTACGATCTCTTTGATAAAGGTTTCATCAAAAACATACACAAAGAGAAACAGATCTGAACGTGTTTCAGTAGAAATCGCCTGAACTCATCGCTAAAAAAAACGCAGTTGGAGAAATAAAATATAATTTGGTGAAAGGCCTCTTCTTCTCTCAATGACGTTTTTTCAGTGCTTTCATCTGCATTTCTTGCATTATAAAATGGCGGATGCAAATTCGATGAAATTTAAAATCCGATTTAAAATATAAATTTGCGTCCTAATTTGAGATGAAGTAGGTTCATATCCATGAAATGAATAAATGGAAACTTTATAAGTGTTATTTGATAGAATTAGATTATAATAATTAAACAAGGTAAATAATAAATGCACCAATCCATTACTAGCGAAATATCTGATAATCAATTTATCGTGTAATTTATTATTACTCAGCAATATATCTAAGTAAGATGAGATCTTTTACCTACTGAGTCAGACAAATGACTGACAGAGTCACGGAAATTGTAATAGTATTAGGTTGGATCACAGAAGATTAGAGCGTAGAAAATGTTAGCATTATTTTTTAAAGCACAAAAAGGAGTTATGCAGTTTAGGGAATTATCATCCGAAGTATAATAAAAATTGTAAAGATTTGGATCATAGGAATAAAGTTAGGTTGATAAAGCAACGAACGAATGGAAGTTAATTCTTGTTTTTCAGTCGCACTCTTATGGAATGGAATAATTTGCATGCAGGAGAGTTTGAACCTTTCCCTTTAGTTCACAGAGTTTTTGAACAGAATGTTTAGATGATTCATGGACGAATGAGCTTGCTGTTGACGAAGTACTGGTGGAGTAGAGGTAGATTGATGAGACTTCTTTCTTGGACCAATAGGGTAGCCGTGAAGGCCAACCATGAAAAAACCTGCCCGACTAACAAGGGATGTATAGTAAGGAGCAATATTTGATTTATGACATTTTTGTTTGGTTAGCTTTATGTAGATAATTATTATTCGTATATTAATAGTGGTATCATAATACTGTATAGTTATAGTTTGAAGTTATTGAATTGTATTATCGCGTTGTAACAATGTTAGTTTCTGTAGTTGCCACTGGACTGTTGTTTCTATATTCAATGAGAGAATTGATAATAACAATAATCTGCTATATATTCCATTTTATCAGTCGAATGGATGTTTCGCGACACCTTTTCAGCATAGAATCGAAGTCGCGGAAATGTAATTCGGATCGGAGAGAAAGTTCGGTGGAAAAGCCCTTTCTCCCGTTAAAATGCGTTAAAAATTCCAGAAATTCATTGACAAAACGCCCGAAGCGCATCGCCGGATTTATTGAATAATCGATCGTCCGAAAGCTGCGGTTATTTCATAAAAAAGGCGACCACTTCTGAAAGAATCCGCTTTTATCGCGCTGATGAAGCAGCTCTCTGAATACGATAATCTCCACAATGTCTCTTTCATTTCGGATTCAATTACACTTGTATTCCATTAAAAGGACATTTTGGATCAGGAATTACACACCTGAACATCTTGTTGTAAATAATTAAGCTATAAACTAAATTCTCTACTAACATTTACGTGATTTCTTACTCGCACTCATGCTTAATTTCATAGTATTCTACAGAAGATATCAAAAATACCTGATTACTTATCATTCCATTTAAAATGTATTTGTGTGTTAATTTATATTTATATGTTAATTAAAGTCGGTATTTATTAATGATGACGATAAGATACGTGATCTTCTTTGTATTTGTTGTATTATCTATGCAAAGTGTACGTGTGATGTTTTTTTTGCTTTCATTTCCCTTTACTTGTTCTTTCTTAATATTTAGTTAACCACTTAAGGCTTTGCTGGTTTTTCACACACACTTCTTGCGGGTATTTCCTGCTGTAGGGCATCATTGTCCTAAGCACTAACTTAGGTTTTTTTAAACAGGAAAGTAGTTTTCTTCAATGCCCTTTTTTATATATTTTATATGACCAAGGGTTAGATGTTAAAGGAGACTATTTAGTCTCAATATCGCTCGATTAAATACCTTTTATTACTATCATATTAACATTTATTACTTTTTGGAAGACTATGACATAGAAGAAAGAACTATTGGAAATTTGCTATATTAATGTTCTTCTGAGAATTATTATTTTATCATTTTAAAGACTTAAGAAATATTATATTCTCTGTGTTTTCTAATTGAATTTGACCGCTGACGTGTCAACCACCCTTTTAAATTGATGCGACTGCTTTCATATTTATCTCCTCTTACACTTTCAGATTTTGGCCAATGACTACCCAAAATATTGTGTTTAATTTTACTCAACGGTGGCTTCTCAGCTAAAAATGAAATTTCCCTCTGGTTAATTTGGCATTTGATTTTGCTTTCTTTTTTCGTTTTTCTCTACTTACTGTGATCTAGGGTGTCTAACCGTAATATTTTATCGGTCTAACCGTACGATTTTCCGGAACTCCGATTTGCAAAAACAGCTAGAAAAATGTGCGTTGATGGGAATCAAAGTTCGGATTAAATAAAATTTTCTAGTTTCGGTTCAAGATCAAGAATTTTTCGGTTCGGGTTCGTTTTCAACCCGCAGAACGCTTTTTCGGTGATCGGTATTTGATTCGGTGTACTCCTCTGACGCATCAAATCTTATTTGCCCATCTATTTTCTTCCCCAACTGTTCAGATGTAATTACGGATAGGAATTATCACTTTGGTGCACTAAACGTCTTTCTCTGGTCGCATGTATTTAAGATTTCCGTGAATTTTATTTCTTAAACTTCTATTAAATATCATTTCCCAAGATTCGTCGTGCATGGACGCAAATGACATGCATGGTCGTAAGCGGAATTCAATGAAAGACCGAAAACAAACACTTTTCTTATAATTACTTGCTTTATCAAGCTCACTGTACGGCAGTAAGAAGTTGTTAATGGATTAAGGGAGAATGGGAGTGGGTGATCGAAGAGGCATTTGAGGGCAGATTGAGAGAGATTATGGGCAGATGCGTGGATCAGGTCACGGATCAGACAAACAATTACACGCCCAAATTGAATGACTTCTGATCGCAAGTGCATTCGCTCACATACTAAAAGACTTGCCTTTCGAACCTTCATTCCACCCTAGCTTTAGTTTTCTATCGCAAAAAAAGTCCTTACCGAAGATTACTGTGGAATATCTACTGCAAATGTACATATAATGAATGCATTCTCCAAATAGTTTAGTAGTAGTAACTGCAAAGTTTAAAAAACAAAATTAATGTAAATAGTAGTATTTGTTTCAAGAAGTGACTAAAATTCCGCATTGAACGCTCCACAATTGGCTTCAGAATTTTCACCTCTACTTGTTAATGTTAAATATACACAAATTATTATTACTCGTTTAATGAGTACGAAAAAAAGAGAGCAAAGAAAAGGCGGAAATGTGAGAACAAAACATCCTCTTGGTAAAAGACGTAAGACTTAGTCAACATACGCAACGAATGTAAACAAATGCACTAAGCATGAAACTGATGTGAGCAGTAATAAAGAGAATTCTTCGAGGATAGTAACCGAAGCGAAAGGGGTAATAAAAACACTCATTGCGGCCAATCAAACATTGTCCACTCTCAGCGGAGAGACTGCACGTAAAAGGAAGAGCATTTAGCTCGTTTTCATCGGATAATTGTGGAATGGAAAAGTCCCCTTTCAGAGGACACGTGATCAAAATGAAAATGGAGGAGAGAATGTCTGAGGAGGCGACAAAAAGAGGAAATTAGAGTGAATGAGTGAGGATGAGGAAAATGGATTCAATTAAGACGACGGAAAACAACTTTGAGACCTCCGAAGAATACGAAGGTGAAAGAGGGTGGAAAGTGAAAGGGAAATGGTTGGGAACAGTACGTACGTACATGCATGTCAATAGCGCCCTTACTAATGACCTTTATCCTAAACGATACACCTGAGTAATTTTCTATTCATTTCCCTTTTATTATTCAGCCTCCTGCTCTATATACTTAGGCCCATACCGAGCATATGGATTATTAATAATAATAATATTTTATTTTTAAACATTATACTAACGGCCGTGTCTCTCTCACTTCTTTCCAATAATAATATTTATTATTTTTATTTTGGCACGAGGAGTGTCAGCGGTGCTCACTTCGATAATTTTTTTGAATTGTGACAATCCTTAGATAAACGATGGAAATGTAATTTTTACTTTGCACATTAAGTTGTGCGACTAACCCAAGGCTATACAAGAAGTGAAAAAAGTTCGAGTCCCAGCCAAGTCACAATTTTTCACTTCTTGTATAGCCAATCCTTAGATATTTTGAAAATATATATTGCTTATTGGAGCATGTACACAGAATATATTCAGTCGTGCGATAATAAGATCCCCGATATAGTACATTAGATAAACCCAAAAAAGTTCTTTCTCATTTGCCGGTGATATAAAACAATGGACACAACACGGCTGGTCCACTCCTGTCTCTCGAAAGGCCATTTTCCTGATGACCTTTCCTTAATTTAATCCAACATGTTCTTTCCCTCTGATAATCTCTACTCCACTGTCGCACATTCATTGTACGATTTAACTTCTATACCGCATTCCAGTTTTTCTAGTAAGATTCATAGTTCAAAACTGTAGTCGAAATCTACTAACGTTAACTATGAATCGAAATTTTAATCGTCAGATAAAGAAACATCGTATAGAGACGACCTGGTATGAGACTATCCTTACAGTGTGGAGAAAATACGTAGGATTACATTCCCATCTAATTCATCATTACTGGCTAAAAAACAGGAACGTACTGAAGTACATACATCGGATTGTGATTAGTAATATAATTATTGCATTAAGGTGTGAAATTAAATATAATAGATAATTAAATTGAAATTAAATGTAAAAGGTTTGATAGTGATTTGTCCTGTATACATCGTTAGTAAAATAAGCGTAAGATTATTTATTTTTCGAAAATACATCTTTTAAATCACCATTTTTTTATACAAAAATAGGAAAATACTGTTCATGTATCGTTCAATCTGTACGTAAATTTTCAATACCGCGATGAATATTTCGAATATAGAGTGATAAGATAATCACTTTGTGATAAACACATCAGAAGGCGTATAAGTAAGTTCTTTCATTTTGTTCGAATATCAATACATGTTTCCTCACTATTTCAACATATGTAAGGGTCTTTTATATAACCCATGGAACTCCGAAATCAAAATTCCGCTTTTGTGAAGAGTGCCTCTGACGGCGGAATAAAAGCGGAAGTGTTGGAAAGAAGGGTCAGATCGAATGAAGGGCAGGGAAAGGGCCCTGAATTCTGGGAAATTCTGTATGAGATGGGGAAAATGCCCTGGAAACAGGGTCACCGCTCCAAACAATTTTGCATTGTAAATCGCGAATTTTTAGTGCGGCAGTTTTAAAGAGAGTAATCTTGTAATGTTGGGCGGAATTGGGGACAAGCTCTGGATAAAGTGTCGTCATTATCTTTTTGGATGTTTTCAATTACTCACTCAAATTCCTGCACATTCACGCTGTCTCATTGTGGTGTCCGAATTTGAATATGGAGAGGAGATCCCGGTTTGCGGTATCAGGGCTTAGAAACTGTAAAACGAAACCATTAGTTTTTACGGAGCGAAAACCGAACCGAAAGCTAAAATGTTAATTATTCCGTTCCGATTTTCAGCGATGCGAATTTTACTTGAATGTAATTGGAGATAGGCTTACGAATAATATGTAACGACAAATTGAAAGAAGGGAATTTGGATTTGGCGAAAAAGGGAATCGCGGCCTAAAGATGAATTTTTTGGTAAGCGAAGATTGTTTCAAAATATAAAAAGTGAATCTACTTGAATCGTATGAACATGACAAAGACGTAACTGAGTGAAACTTCATACTAGGAAGTATGAAATAAATAAATTTGCAAGGTTTTTTTTCTTCACACTTAATTTTTATTTGAGGAATAAAAGGGAATAAATAATTAATGTAAATTAAACTTCCTTCTTTCAGAAGTTCTTTTAACTTTTGAGTTCGATGAGATATTTTTAAACTGTCTCCTCAAGATCCTATTATTGTTTCTTGACTTTCTTTATGAACTAGTATGATATTTAAAGAAAAATAATTTCCAAAACTCATTATGGCTTCCCAGTGAACCTCATTTTGCACCCGCAACATAGTTTGAATAAACCGGCTCTAAAAGAAAACTGTGATCACCGGTTTCAGAAGGTTGGAATTGTATAGTTACCTATAGTATTTTACATACACTTACATGTATGTACAGACGTATAAGGTATAAGAAATGCTTTTGTTCACGGAGAAGAAATACATGAGATACGAAACCTTTGACCATTTAATTGCTTCTTTATATATGCGTACGACACTAATCTTTTTCCGATATTGTTGAATTAGAAGCGAAAATAAAATGGAATTTACAGTAGGGATCCTTAATTGACAATTAATCGTTTCCTTTGTTCATCTTGGGCATTAACATATTTGAACAAATGCAGTCTACTAATCTAGCCTACTGGTTTCAAATTCAGCCCTATATTCAGCCAATATATGTCATATTATAAACAGCAGCCTTCCGATAAAAAAGCTCCCACCCCTAGGATATACCTACAGTATGAGTATAAAATCTTTAAGAGCGACCAAATCTTAATTTTCCCCTCTTTCATAGCGTGCTGCAGGGCACAGAATAAACTCACTTATTTCTTTATGAATACAAATGTGTTTGGAGCAATTTGTACTCACGCGTGAGGACGATTTGCTTTGCAGTCGGTGATAACGCATCTGAAATCGGAAGCGATAAAAAAGATGGAGTTTGAATGGATTTGGGACGTTAAAGGAAGTTTAATGCTGCCTTTTGAGGCTTATCTATCGGGTTTTCGTATTTCACTGCTCTTAAGAGCTCCACTTTAAGAAACTTCGAGTCAATAAAGGAAGGTTTTACTGTGAGGTCAATTGTGCATTTATTTCCCCATCTTGCACGAAGCATTCAGGAGAATTTCTTCATTGTGTAATACAAACTAGGGTTAGCCGCTGTTAGAAAAAGAAATTTTTTCGTCTATTTTCATGTCTTAGATTTGACGTTTTTCCACCAAGTAAACAAAGTATACACATTAATCACTGTATTTTCTGTCGGGATAAGAAAGACAGGGCAAGTTATAGCTAATCGACTATTAAGAAGAGATGGAGTTAAAAAGTAGAAGAACCGTATTATATAAGCCGAGGGGATCCTAAGCAGAGATCACTGCTGAGGAAATAGAAGTATTAGTAGAGGGAGAAGAATATGTTGACTGTATAAGTCTTCAAACCCTTACCGAAGAATACAAAGGGTTTTAAAGAAAGGTACTAGTGTTCATCGAAAATACAAATTAAGATAAAATAGTAAGAATAACGACGATAAGTTGATAAATTGATGTGCATCTTAGTAATAAAATTGTGTAATGAAATAGCTATTAATAACTATAGATTTGGCAAATTTGCAAATGTAAATTTGGTTGAGTATACGAGTATATCTAATGTTAATCAAGTCAAATTATTGTACGTATTTCATTTATTATGTGTAAATAGTTAGATGTTATATTAAGTGTCTCCTTCTTTAGAGTATATGTTTATATTTATAGATTTCACGTTTGTATTTATACGGATTCTTAATTATTAGAGAAATTACATCTGCGGAATACCAACAATTAACATAAAATAAGATAAATAGGTGATAAGGCTAATCATTTAAAGGATTAATTCATTCCGCAAACGAGACGCGATAATAACAAGCTACAGAAGTAGCACAAACGTGCTGTTTATAAAATCCTTGCCAAAGGCGGATTGCACTTATTAATCTAGCCGTAGTTTATCTTTTGGTTGAGGCTGCTACCTGACGACAGTAGAACTCTGGAAACGAGTCAAGAAATATATAAATAACTAAACCCGGAAATCAGCATTAATATCTGCAAGAATCCATAAGTGCCTAAACTTTTACCATAATTAATCAATTTTTCCGTAAGATATGAGTTCAATTGGAGAAATAGAATGAAATGCGTCATTTACCACACATTCCGAAAGCCCACAATCGTTGCAGATGAAGATATACACCGCAAAACAGTCACGGAAAATATTTCTCACCTCCCTTTCAATGCTAACAAATAGCAAATACACCAGATCACAATAACTGAATGAGTCGCTTGTTTCCAGGGATGGCCAAATATTTGCGTGGCGTTTAATATAAAAAGTACAATTGAAAGCTCGCCGGATGCATACATAAATGTAAAACCCTAGTTTCCAACGGAACAACTTTTCGCCACCAAAAAATAATCCGTGGTTAAAATGCAGCTTAGTTTGAATAAATGAATGTAAAAGCAATTTTACCGGAAGCCAAATATTTCACTCCGCTTATTTTCACATTTCCGTTGTCATTAAAAGAAGTTCAATTCGTGGATATTTCGCGTCCTGTAAAGATAAAAATTGTTCACTCGTGTTGAAACCGTATCATATTTGAATTACTGCAATGTTTCACACTTTTCAATTTGTAAATCAAGCAGCGCCTGGAGTTCTAAATCATCACCCACTGTTTCCTATATTATATTATGTAAAATAGATGTCACGTAAAAGATATCTAAATTTAAACGGAAAAATTTATTTGAAGGCCTAATTATGTAAAGTCATGTTTTGAAAGAAAGAGGTACAAACGGCCAAATAGTGCTTTTGTTAGTACAGTGTCTGCAGTAAAGTGCTATTCTTTCAAGTCAACCCAAATGACTTTCATCCATCTACTGCGGATATTAACTCGAATTTCTCCTTTGTTACTCATAAAACTGTGTGTAAGAATCTACCCTAGTTAGCTTATTATTAATTTATCTTAAGTTAATTTCACTAGATTACAATCGTGAAATTCTTATATATTCATATTCTCACTTTCTTGCAGTTACAAATACATTAACTAAATTCCAATTCCCCTCTAACCACCGCTTTGGCCTGACGATCATTTGATTGAGGAATATTCAATCAAAGTATTCGCAACATAACATGCGGATTATGCGTAAGTGACTTATCCGGAGTGTCATCTCTCCCGTTTAAAATCGACCTAACCTAAACAGGAGTGACAATTTGGAGTGGATTTCCCTCCACCCAAAAGCATCGGCATTTTACACATTTTAAAATAAGGAAGAAAAATTTACAAATTTCCGATGAAGGAAAAAAAACACAAAATCTTCCTTATCGAAGTAACTTTCAAAATGAACCTTGTCAGTGCTCTGTATTTGAATTTTATTTGTTTTTAATATATTTTCCTTTTATATTGCCTTATTATTCTTTAACTATGCTATCGCTGTTATTTTTCACCCCCTTCTCTGTGGGTGTTTTCCAGGAACGAGCGTTTTTTCTTTTGCCAACCTTCGGTTGCAAACATTATTTCCGCAACGAGTTCGTTCTTTTTACTTAACATTTGTACGTATTAATGTAAATAAGAGGAAGAGAGGCCCACTTGGGCCTAATCTCGCCAGTAAAAAGTCTATTCCTCTAGATGAAACTAGATTTACAATCCTTAAAGGCGCATCATTATTAATTGCGTCTTAAATCATAGAACTCCAAATATAAGATACCGTTGAGGATAAGGAGAAAATCTATCTTTTGGTGAAGAAGAACTCGTGGGCGTGTGGTTTCTCCTCAATCAAATCCTCGTCTTCGAATGAAAAACTGATATTCCATCGGTTGCCATAGTGACTCGCGGCCCAACGCCCGCAGAAATGTTACGAGGACGTTATCCTTCTCCGCTGGAGACCATTCGTTCGATCCCCTCCTCCGCATTCCTCTCTCTGCCCACGAACTGGCTTCTCCGGATTATTCCATACGTGGCATCACAAATGCCAAAGAAAGCCTCTCAGAATGCTCCCTTTCTTTACGAAATTCATGTGAATTCTCTGAAACGTTATAGCTTTCCTCTCTGCGGCGTTTTTGAGAAATCCACCGCTTCCTTCCATTTCCCCGATATCTTCAAGGAGAACTCTTTTCGGATGAAAGTAAAAACGCTCAGATTTTGGCTGAGATAAACTTCTCTCAGGAGCAATACATAGAAGCGATTCCGCATTCCTTTCCATTGGGTTACGTATATAAAATATCATTACTGCATTGCCCGATGTTTCTCGTTAATCAAATAAGTTATTTTTTATAGAGGAGGATGTACCTTTGTGTTGGAAACCTTTATATAGACATGCAAAACTGAAATTTGGACTAACGGATAAATATCACTCTCTTATACCATTCACTGAAGCGTAGATTACAATTATACCCCTAGTATTATAATTATACCCCCTAGTATAGGACAGAGGAAATATATCTTTCACTTTTCAATCTTCTGGTTGCATCAAGAACATCTCGCCAAACTGATATCTTTGAAAGAGGTTAATCTGTTAATGTCTGATATGAACTGTGAGCTTCATCCATGTAATTTACAGAATTTATACTTAAATTAGCGCACGTTTCAAGGCTTTCCTCAATTCTCAAACGGCTATCGACAGTATTGCATTCATACCTTGAAATTTTCACTCCACAGACTGTGTATCGCTTGTCCTTCTAATTCTTATTATTTGACCGACTTCCGCTCGGTCTACATCTCCATTTTTCCTTACGAACTCTTTCTGCGCCGTATCTTTTGCATATTGTTTGTATTTGATAAAAAGCATAACGAGAGAAACATGAACTAATTCACCCGTGGGAAGATGAGATAAACTGAAAAACGATAAAAGCGCAGGAGGATGATAGACATCTTGATCATACCTACAGACTTAATTTTCCAGAAAACAGTTCTATAAACAGGATTCGAACCACAGAGGATAAACTTTTGGAATTTTGAAAACTGGACCAGGCACTCTAACCACTTGGCCATTTCGATGATTATGTAACATTAAAAGAATTAGGTTATAATTCAACAAAAAGGCTTGTTATGCCGGCTACTGCATGCGTCCACCAGACCCTAAAAAACAAAATAACTACGTATAGACCGAAGATAGCATGACTTTGGGAGAAAATATACCGTACTTGACAGCATATAAGATGCATTTTAAGAGTAATCCAAGTATAATAAAGTAAACCGTCATTTTTGGGTCTCAGTGTAGGTAGCATGTATGTACCTCATTCTTCATCTTGCCTAATAATTCTAAATCCCTTTCAACATCTTTGGGCGGCTGAAGTTAGAAAGGTTGAAGATTCAACCATCATACCGTACGAGCACTTTACAGACTGATTTTGGTAAAATTTAATTCCGTTAATCTTGGCCGTGTAATGACGTAACTCGGAGTGGACTGCGCAAAAAGAGGCGTCGTTAAGCGAAACCACGAGAGGCCTTATATCAGGAATGGGCGTGCTCTTGGGGGCGGAACGGAAAAACAAAAGAGAGGCGATTTTTTTCACTCCGCTGCTGGAGGTCTTGATGAATAAGTCGCGGGAGGTCCGGAGTACTCGTGAGGATGCTTAAAAAAAAGGTTCCTTTCTCGGCGAAATGCCCCATTTAACAGTGGGCCTATTTCACCGAAAGAGGTACTGCCAACTGTAGAAGAGAAAGGTACCGTTTCAACATTAGAAGAGCGGAAAAATTTTAATACCATGTGTAACATGAATCATCAATTTCATGCGACCATTTTCGACCCTTGGTTTGTACAGTTGAATGGCCTTCAATGTAATTACATTTTTATGTTGGTAAGACTTGGCAAAGGGTTGCAAGGGAGTAATCGTTAAAATAGATGGCTACATCTCGTAATTCTTTCGCAGAGCATTAAAGATATTAAAAGGGCAGTTCAGGTAATGATGCTGATGATTACACACACCCTGACATACGTTAATGGTGGCTCACAGGATAGGTGCGTTTATTACCATTTTTGGTGGAACTGTACTAACCTGGGAAAGGCTGGATTACATCTCTCTCGGCCCTATCTTTCCTCAACTTTTTGAAGCTTCTGCCTAAGTTCAAATAATCTTGCATTTCTAATCTCCTTTTTCCCTCTCCTCGTTTTCCAAAATATTTTTGCTCCATCATTTTTCTTGGAAAGGAATCCTGGAGTATTATGTGCCAAAGCCAACATACTTCTCTCCTTTGTATTTAAAAAAATATTTTCTTGTCTTCTCTGATATTCATCGACACATCCTCATTTCTTAGTCTATCGGTCTATTCACATTCAGTTCACTTCTCCTCAATTCCACATAATTAAATGATTCTAGCGACAACTGGCGAAACTTACCCATACTTAAACGAAAAGGGAAAACTTGACTTTCTCAATAATATGCTTTCTTAAAAACGTAAAGGACATCACTTTACCATGAGACAATCAGAACATTAGTGATTCAGAAGATATACAAAATAAAGAACCAAGCATCCTGCAACCGGTAGCGTTATAATTCATATTTTTGTGGACATAGTAATTTTTTCTTTTATTCCTTTAAACACAATTCTGCACTTCTCGCCTTTCTTATCAAGTATCCAAGTTCAGAATATGATAACCCAACCTATGAGAAGCTATTAACATAGAGTAAGTACTTCCAAATGTTAAGGTGACCTTAGCAGTTTGATCCTTGGATGGATCGTTTCCCTTCAAAGGGAAAGCGAGGAAATAAGTGTATTTGAGAGGGACGGTTTAGCCGCCGAAAAAGGTACAAATTATTAATGTCCTGAATTTGACACAATGTCATGGTGCGTAAAGAAAGTCTGCGACGCGTGAATTCGGCCGTGAAGTTTTCATCTCCGCGCCTTTCCGAGTAAAAAGTTCTCTTTTGGTATCCCGACCATTTATTCCTCGCTGACAGCGAGAATTTCGGAGCAAAGAAACGGCAGAAAAGAAAGGGAAGGAAAAGGGCGCTGGAAAAGTGGCATTTTGTATTTCGCAAACGAGAGGGTCACCAAAAAAATGAGTGGCAGGCGAAACAAAAAAGAGCGGCGAAAAGAAAGAATAAGTTATTTCATTAGAATGAGTTTGAGCGCACCGAGATTAATAATCCAACTGACGCAATAAAATCTCGTGAGGAATTTTTGAAATGTAACACGATTTACTAGAATGTACTCGGATATACGAGAGAAGTACCAAAATTAGAAAGGAATTGTGATAAAGTGTTTAGAAGCATGATTAGGTTATTCGCACTCTTCCGAAAATTTCGACGATCGGTGAAAAAAGTTATGAAATGAAGTTTAATAATCAATTCAAAATGTTCGCACACAATAGGAAAGTTATATACCGCACTTTCTGGAGTTCGTGGGTACAAGTTTCATTTGTCGAATCCTATATATTTGCCACTATTTCCAATATATTATATTCCAAATGCGGCCTGACCAAGGTGGATAACGTCTCTCTAACATTACAACTGAACCATTCTGTTTATAAACCCGAGCGTTTTATATTTGGTTTTTCAGATGTGCGCGCCCCAGTTATATCTGTAAGAGCGATTCCGAAATATTCAACTAACTGGATTACGTTTAAATTTATGCCATTAATTTTGTACAGATAATTCTGATGCAACTGTTTCCTTTGCGAAAAATTGACTGCGGAACCTTTATTTAAGCTAATATCTTGTTACCTGATCGTCTTTAAATAAGAGCTAACTCTTTAGAGGAATACGGTCTTCTCCGTTTGAATTTTTTATATGTAAAAATGAATTCTTCTGCGTTCACTATGAGAGGGGGATTCAGCCCTTAGCATTTTACCGTTTATATTGGAGGGTCAGTCAACCCTGTCACGTCATGAAAAATGAGACACTATCAAAGTCCTTAATGGCATGCGGAATCAGCGGTTTCACAGCAGCAGGACATGATAGCGAGACATTAATGGATCATAATAAACATGAGTCCAATTAATTCACGAGAATTCGGAAACCACTTCAACGGCGCCGCATTATTTACGGCGGAAATTATAGAGGGCCTTTCGTACGAGTAAACGTTTGCGAGTAGTCATTATAAGGCTGCTCTAATGAATCGCACAGTTCTCACATACATACGGACGTGCAAATTTTACAGGTCTTCCTTTTTTGCGTTGCTTTCTTTTATTCTAAAGAAAATTGACACTTCGTTCGAACTCGGTTGCGAATGATGCTAAATTGAGTAAGTTAAGCAAACACAGAGAAATAGTAAGGCAGAAACCCCAGATTCCACGCATTTACACTGTATAATGGTGTATAGTCGGTGAAACTTCTTTGGGAGCGTAATATAGAAGTTTTATTATTATTTGATATTTAATTTATTTATAATATCTATGTATAAAATATTATTATACCTAACTGAAATCTTCTCTAGTCAAAGAGATCATTCTTGTTTAGTTTAAACTTAAGGGAGAGCTAATAACATTTTACTCACTGATTTTGGTGAAATTTAGCAGGATGATAGTATTTGATATACTTTTCACGATTAAGATAATATATCAAGCTTTAATTTTTACTTCGTTCAATATGGACGGAGATGAAATTAACTGTTCTAATAAAAACTCGCTAGTACTAAATTCGGGTTGATTTTCCGAAACCGAAAAAAGAAAGGACTTTCCTGAAATACCAACAGCCAGTTGGAAGAAGAATATAAGAAAAGAAATTTTAAAATTTCTTGAATTATTTTATGGTGCTAAACTGCTTCAAAAGCTTCGACAACTGAAATGTCCGCACATACGTGTCTTCACCGGGAATCGAATCCGGAACCGCCCTCACGAAAAGTGAAATCCCCATTCGGCTAAACGGGAAAAATTCTCGGAGGTCTTCTAAGTTAATTTCCTGAGTGCAGAGAGTTTGGTGAATATTTCTGACATCGCTGAATATGGAATCCGAAGCTAGGGAAATGTATTTTAAACTCATTGATAAACCAAGCTTTATGACTAATTGATTTATCAATTAAAAAAGATTTTAATAACATTTAGATAATATTTACAGTGAATATGAATAGAAAAATTGCACAAAAAAGATTTTATGTATATTAGATACATACCTAGTCTACATACATACCTCTTCTTTGAACATATACCTTTAAATATTGCATTTAATCAACCTACGGTTTCAAAAACTCAGCTCTAAGGTAAGGAAGGAAGGCACTATGGTTCTGCATAAATATTCTCTGGGATCAACGGGGGAAATCACATTATTTGCCTTTCAAATGCTACGGAATATTAACAACATCGCATCCAAAAATATCTTGCTTTTTTAGAACGCTGGCAAACGTTATTTATTTTATGGAGAGAGGTGCATTGTGGGTAGCGATCGTTGCTTGTTTGAAGCGGAGATGAACTTTTTCGATCGGCGACAGGAATTTCCACGTGAAAAAATTTTAGGGAAATGGAGTTAATGAGAATGAAGTGTCGATAAAGGGTTACCGAGGGAGAGGATGATTAAGTCTCAACTGAACATCTGATGCCATTCTGGGAATAGGGCATACTCTGATGGGGAAATGTAGAGTCCAATTTTAAAACGTTTTAAACCATTAAGTCATGTTCAGATGGTTGTGAAAGTGGTCCATGCCGACAAACAAAAAGTATCAAGTTTATCCTCTATGCCCTGGAGCATCCTTTAGTTATTTCTAACCTAAATCTCCACAAAACTGTTGCACTTTAACCATCAGACTGGTTTCTTGTATTTCTAACAGAATTCGACTTATGACTATCTTGACATTGGATCGAGTCTATTTATTTATTATCTGATTCAACAGCAGCCAACTTAAATTGGATAACATAAGAAAGAGTAGAGCAACATAAAGCATAGCAAAGGAACAAATGCATTAAGAAATAGCAAGACAAGGGAAGGATAAAATAACCGAGCTATGGATGTTATTTATGATAGTCATGAATGAAGACTTAAGAGAGAAAAGTTCAATGGAAGATGTTTTAAGGAAAAGGTGCTAAAAGTAAACAGAAAAAGTAGATGTTTAGTATATAGAGGGACGAAAATGAGATAGCTGACGATCTCTCTAATGTAAGGTTGCTATTAATTGAAAATTAAACATTGTTTTCCATGGCAAGGGTAATATGTAATTATTTGTTGGAAACCGTAAATATCGAGGGAAATTCCAAATCAATCAAAATTGAAAATTCCATTTCCATATGAAGAGAAAAAATCCGGAAATAATGAAAATTATTGATCAAGAATCACGGACAGAATATGTGAAGTGTATTGCCGTTTTAAATTTTATACGCTAATTAATCTTATTTAATGCTAATAACCAATCTTCATGAATCAATTGTGCCTGACAGCCGAATCATACAAAATAACTTTCAGCTATGTATGATGCATGGTTTTTGAAAGTACGTATGACAATGTATACTTGAGGGTAGAGCAAAAATTTTATTGATTAGGACCAACTACCACAAAAAGGTGACCATGTATTAAAATAAAACAGGCGAAATGCTGAGAGAAAGCCAGTGAAATACTACTAATTCTTGAATGCAGTATAGAAAACTTTAAGGGTGTGCAATGCAGGTATATGGAGAATAATTGAAATAATTAAGCGGTCAGAGGAGGTCAAGTATAAGATCAGAGCACACACTTCAGCATGCAATACATTTCCCTTTTTTGCCATTCTTCAATTTAAACTATCTCTATTCTACAGGGATCACTACATCTTTCCATTCATTCTTCTAATCTTAGAGAACATAATAGTCATGAGTACAAAAATCATGCAAAAAGCTTAAAATCTTACATTTATTATTATAGATTTTCCTGAGCAATCAGACACTAAATATGGCTGCGGCCTTATACATAAACTTTCGATTAATTTAGAACCGACCAAAAGATGATGACATACAATTTTCTTCGGATTACAAAATGCATGATTTTGTTAAATTAATCACTCGAAACAACTTTAGGCGTACCATTTTAATTTGCATATTTATAAAGAAACATTGAAGATCGTTCAAGATTTTCATGGTTCTCAACGGGCCTTTACGTCCACTCCGAATATCCCCGTTCATCAATACTCAATCATTTGATTCATTCATTTATCAAACTGCCTTTTCTTTCGTCGCATCCATTTTCTTTAGAATTCTAAACATCGCTCCTGAGCCTTCCTCGAACATACTTTTCGGCAGCTGAATATATTTTCGCACATCCATCAGAGTAGTACATAATTCGGAGTATCAAAACAGAAGTGCCTCTAAAAATCCTATGGAAAATCGAGATGTCGCCTTTAAAAAGGTCGAAATAACGAACGCCTGCGGTTATTTACGAGCAATCGATGGGAATAAAGCAAAACTTAAGCGACGTAATCCGAGCTGCTGTTATTTATGTAGGCATCCATCGGTGGGTGCGGCCCTCAGGGGTGCGGTAATTAGGGACCAGAGACAGACAGGGTGCTGAACAAGAATCGACTGTCTAGAACAGTGTCTCTCCGCCTAGCGTATGTGTCCGAGAGCAATTGCTAGGAGCAGGGTTGCCAGATCTAAGGGATCAATGCAGGATAATGGTGATTAAAATAAAGGATAAGTGTAGGAGAATCTATTAAAGTTTACTTTAAAAACTACGGTTAGGAAAATCTCCCTTCAACCAATGATATGTTTGGCACACCATGAGAGCTCCATTCATCTATAGAGACTTGATACACACGAATATTAATACAGAAAAGACGAAGTGTAAGATAAAAGTAAATGCGGAGACGTATCTCGAGAGACAAACGAGAAATAACGAAGTAATATTGGAATCATTCTGCATTGGATTATCATTACGTTCAACGTGCAGATCGAGACCGATCGAGAGGTCATTGCAATAAAAATTAATTCATTGCATTAACTACAGCTATGTTATAAATCATGTTTAAAATTAATACATTTCAATAATTCAGATAATCAATTTGATTGACAGTTTTCTGTTGAACACCTAGATAATGGCTGCGAATGTTATAATTTAAGAAAAGGTTTGAAGCAGCGGAAATATGGATACAGAAAAGAGTATTAGATAAGGGTTGTAAAAAAGGAATATGAACCTGGAATAAAGTGAACTAAGGGAGTCAAAGTGATGGAATAAAAGAGAATTACACTCTTGGGTCATTACAGGGGGCATAATGACATCCCGATTGAAAATTACTCAAACGGAAATAATGGAGTTTCGAATCGAATCGAAAAAATCGAATTTTCGAACCAATAATTAATTACAAATCAAAATTACTATAATTACAAACTACACTTAATCTAAGAAATCATTTTTATGAATTTCAGAGCTATTTTATCAGATGAAGTTGATCAAGTTCAGAGTTCCAATTTTGGAGGGAGAAACAAAAGGACGAAACATAGTGTATGAAATTCAATATTTATTCAATTCGATTCGAAAATTGAAAAATTCAGTCAATACAATTGGAAGCGTAATGGTAGGATTCACATCTCTCAGTTCGTAATGTAATTATCAAAAGTATATCTCGAATAGTTCATTGATTGTCTGAAGAGAATGATCTTCGAAGGGCTGTGTGTGTAATACGAAAACATTTTAAATCCGCGAAGAAACTGCCGATCAGCCCTTTGAAAGGAAATTCGAGAGTCCAAAGCGACTGTCGTTATAAAGGCTTTCCCGGGGAATACTTTGACTTAAACAGGAAGTGGTGGTGATAAAGAGGAGTACTGGAAAAACAAAAGCGGAATAGCTGACCTCTAATCCCGGCTGGAGATGCCATGACCTTACAGAGTTTCTAGCCTTCATTCAATCCAAACTTTCTCAACGCTGAAAATAGCCACTTTATTAACTGAATAAATTCAGAAGGAAAACATAGAAAGAAGTCATAGATAACAAAATCCAGGTGCTTATGACGCCCATGACAATATCTAATTACAATATAAAATACAATTAGTATGAATATTATTTAAATATATTTCTGTTTCAAATTTCAATCCATTTTATGTTTTTTATTACATTTTGAGAAGGTTTAAGGGGTTAAACGAATCATTATTGACCCAATAATTGAGTTTTGTATTTTATTGTAACATACGATTTACGTTTTTATCGCAACTGCGTATAAATATTTACGCCTTCCTATTGCATAATTGCTGTTCTATGGATGGACGGTTTTTAGAACTCCATATAAATGTATACATTACTTCAACGCATCTTTATTTGCAAATTATCGCTACTCCGGTGAAATATTAACGAAAATCTACGTTTGCGCGGATTCATTATTAAATTATACATAATTAAGAGTTAATTTTCATTAATGTTTGACTTTAACTATGTATATATACGAACGATTGGTTAATTTGTGTGAGGAAAAAAAAACAGTCGTGCCTGGTATTTGTGGGATGATTTTCTATCTGGATAATATGTAGATTATGTAAGGGAAATCCATGAATAATTTAGGGGAAATAAAAGCAGACCTATGCAACTTACCGCAGAGTTTTTACTGTGACATCCGTTTCTGCTAGTACTTGTTATGGTATTTGTGATTAAAACTTCTTAAAAATTATCGTTGAGGAAGAATAGAGAAAGAAGGACTACAAGCTTTAGATTTCGAAATTTTTCGGAAAGTGCGAGATAAAATAAAGGGGAACTCCGATATAACAAAATAATACGATACAAACGTTTTTAAACAACACAGACTCAGGTTTCACTTTGTGGTATTTTTTCTCACAAAACTGCTTCGTGAAATTTTTAATTAACAAAATTAAAAGCTTCTTATAAAAACATTCAAAAATGACAAGCGAAAGAATAACATAAATTGGACGTTAATAAGTTATATAAATATTTGGTTGAGACCAATTTATAGAGAGGTTGCCTTTGACGGAGTCAGAAAAGCATCTTTCAGCGCATAAATCCAAATAAAATCCATTGAAAAGGGAAGTTATCTCAAAACCAAGATTGAGAATGTCGTCGTAGGAAAGAAAGAATGGATTTTTGCGGAGAGTGGAAATCAGAGGAGAAATTTATCTGAGCGACTGCTTCTAGCACTTTTGTGAAAGAGCCTTTTCCAGAGTATGTGCCTGAAAAGAATCGGGTGCAGCCGAAGGAGGGCATTTCTTAGAAAGGCCCTTTAAGGTGAGAAGATGAATACGCTTTTCTAATATTAAGGAATGAAACAACCTCATGAATTTCTCATACCAATGCTGAAAAATTAAAAACAAAAATAAGAAATAAAACAGGATGAATGAAATTTTTTGAGTGAAAATTTTAACAAAGAAAAATGTAGTACTCATAGTTAATTCATAAGCTTCATTGTATCACTGTGTAAAATTATAGTGTTTTGTTAACAGTCATTATTTAATTATCTGATATGTATTTGATCAAATGGATCTTCATGTATTTTGGCGTACTAAACATAAATATCCTACTGCTATATAATACATTACTTGTTCATATGAAAAATTATGATCTTATGCATTGCCTAAAGCGGTCCCGATATTGAGTGAACGCCACGCAAATTATATACATTTTTCCAGCTCGCCAGAAGGAAAAATGTCGGCTAATGGTTAATATAAATAAATAATTAATTACATAATTAAATAAAGCAATGAGGAAGAAAATGACAGCAAATATCAAACAGCAAAGAATTTCACATGGTAGAACAAGATAGCGAATCAGCTATGCTCTGTATTTAGTTTGATAAGTTTATACACATTTAAATAATAAAACTATTCACAACAGTTACAAGAAAGGCTTTATCTTTCGGTATATATAGTATAAGCATAGTATTATAAATTTTATAATATATAATCAATACACATTCAGGATTTATTCTAATAAGAAATAAATTAAATTATTTTGTTGATAATATTTCCCGTTAGGAGTTATTTAAAATATTTATACAAATGCAATTTGCAATAAACCCATAATCGCTAAATCAAAAGATTAATTTTAAATCAAAACCTATTCTGAGATTTAAGCGTAGGCAATGACAAGGATCAGATGGAAGGGAATGGGAAATATAAAAATATCATATAATTTGGAGAACAAAACTGGAATTCGTATCTATAATTATTATTCGATTCTTTATTGGAGAGGCACAAATAGACTTGGCTCTTCCATTAACTTTAGATGTTATTTATACGTATTTATAAAAAAACTCAAAGGGAGGATTATTTTGGGAAAATTTTCCAAAATTGTAGGTTGATAGAGAAAAATTCGGCGTTGCGGCCACAAAAGAAGGGAGAGGAAAAACCACGAAATACGGAGATTAAAAAATAATGAAATGAAAATTTAAAAAAGTGTGATACTGCTTGAATTATGAAAGAATAATAAACGGTGATAATTCCAGTCAACGAATATAAATTCATTCAGTGATTAGTAACCGAGTATTGCTCAACATTGCTCTTGCTAATTAATATCTTAATTCCATCGGATATGAGCACATTGATGCATTCCATTTGAATGAGCAAACCCGTCAACGAGCAAAAATTACATGGAAATAAAATGCTCGGAACAAAAATAATCGCTCACCGTTATTAGTGACATCCAATCTGTCAAAGGATAACATTCGTATGAACCAAAATAGTATCTGACGGATGCTCATCACACATTTATAAAACATTCACTTTCTCTCATTTTTATACATCTACAAAAAGGCATTTTCACACTTGATTTGCTTTCATGCGAACGTGCTTCATACGAGCCGAGATTGAAAATGTATATTTCAATGGATTTCGCCCTGGCTTTCCTTTCATTCCCCAAGTAAAGGAAAAAGAATCGGTTAGAGCAGAATTATTTAACTGCACCTTTCTGCGTTTTCTATGCATGAAAATGCAACTTAGCTCACATGTGTGGGGAGGACTTTTATTCCAGACTTTCAATCGATTCAGAAAAAAGACTAACGCGAAGCGAATTGCGCGAATTGAGAGAGCGGAATCGAGTGAACGCACTGTTTACTGTTAAAGGACAAAATGTTTCGAGATAAGCGAGCACAAATAGGAATAAAAATAAAACAAGTTTCAAACGAATACTCCGAAGCAAAGGATTTTGAAAATCTCGAGACGGTAATGATGAATTGAGCGGAGAATTTGCACATTTACTTTAGCTGAGCCATTCCAACACATTTCCACGTATTTATGACCGACGGAGTTTTATTCCAATATAATGCAAACACATATATTAGCGGTACTCAATAATACATGATTGACACAATTTCCACATTTTCTAAACGACATTTTTAAAATTCTGAACAGATATGATTACCACAGCCCAGCTTCGGTGAGGTGATTCGTTAGATGGATTGAATTTTCCAATTATTTCTCTTTAGTCGTATACTTAGGCTTTGCATAAATCTCCATTTTCTGCCTCTGACCTTGCAAAATAAGCTTCGTTTGAAGGAAAATATTGCAGCTATTACACGAATTTTAAAATGTTTTCTTAACAACATTGACAACATTCCCATGGTAGCCAAAATGGTTTGTAATGCTTGTCTATAATTACAATCACATTAACGCTGACTTCAAAATGCGAGAGACAAGAGATTTTCTTCTTCAAAGGTCTTATACCTGAGGTCGTCCTGTTCTTCTAAACACAGGACACCCTTGGAGCGAATAGCAAGGGAATTCTTTTTGAAATCTGAGAACCTTCCTGTTTTAATCAGCCCAATCTTCCAAACACGAAGCAAAGAAGAAAAGGTCTTCTCTACATTTCCCCAAGTTCGGTCGAGCAGACGAACCCCCAAGTGCTATGAACACGCTCGAATCAATCCTATCCTATTCCTACGCCCCCCCAAGAGAGAGTAATGGGCCATGAGAGGGTCCATTCCGCCCAGAGGGCCCTTTGTTCGACTCTCCGACGAACAGTAGGCGATGGCAAAGAATGGAAAAAGTTAGGAGAATGGGAAGATTGCGTGGGTGTGGAAAAAACCCCTCGAGAGATCCGATATTATCTGAGATGAGGAGGAAACAACTAACGATACACATTAGGAGTCCACAAACAGACTCAAAAGATATATAAATAGACTTATGAACTGCCAAGGCTTTGGTTAGAGAAGGGTTTAGTCGCCCAAGTATTTCCTTACTTCTAAAAAACCACAATTTCATACGAAACTTACTTTGGTTTGCAACACAAAATATTTCATTATTTCGTAAGATCGATTTCGTTGCATAGCAACATCACCTAATGATAATACTATGCAAACAAAGCAGGTTGTGCAAAATAATAAAATATACTGTAACCTCACTCAATAGCGATTCTTCTTCCTAATAAAATTGGAATAGAGGAAGAACTATCCATTTAAGCAAAGCCCACAATCTCTAAATTCGAAATTGTTGAATACATTGATCGTCTGATTATTCTATACAAGATGCTATGTATGTATGTGGTCTAATGACTTCATGTGCGATATAATGGAATAAGGATCTTTCCGTTGAAAAAAGCCTCATCACCACAGGTTTATCCTATATCCCTGATTGATCAATATCGCATTCATTTTGCAGATAAAATGAAATTTAAAATTGTGTGTAGCAGCACCTGATTTCCTCATATATTTCAGTAATTTATCGGCCAATGAAGCTGGGTGGAAGCAATCTACCGATTCTAGAGAGATCTTCAAGAAATTGATCAAGAATATTTGACTTATACTTTTCCTTTAAACAATTCTTTGGCATAAGTTCAGAAGAATATTGATATCACACACCTCTTTACATGGAAAATCATTCTCTTTAAAACATACAGCCATTCCTAGCGACCTTTCGAAAGCACAAATACCACGCCTTTGTAAGAAGTTCTTACAAACTCTTTAAGTTCAACTTAGATAGAACTCTTATGTAAAAAACGACCAAGGAACGTCTACTACAGGACATTTTGAAAATGGAGCGACAATATTTCTCGGCGATATTGGCCTTTCAGACAAAATGTTAACGCCATTCCTTAAAAGGGAAGTTAAGAGAAGAAAAACGAGAATTCGCCAAAACTGAGTCCAAGTGACTCTCGTGGGATAAAAGGAGTGAAGCAAGGAAATAAAAGTAAAGTGACAAGGGAATCTCACTTATAGAGATAGCGGGACAAAGTATCGCGGCACGAGAGGTCTTGGGTTCGACATTGACATAATGATAACACTGGATATCCTACTAGATTTAGGACGTATAAAATGAATCAGATCATAGTTCCAAGTTTCTTGTGCACTTAAGTCCGTTGCCAAGGCATCGACCCGATTCTCAATGAATGAAGAAACTTCAGAAGAAAATGTTGTATATTTCAATGTGACCCATTTCCTTTATCGCTGATATAAGGAAATGTATAAGTGTTGTGCGGTCAGAGATAAGTAATTGCATGGAGAAATTTACATGCTTATATATTTTAGTCTGTCAGAATAATACTTGCAGGAAAACTATTTTTAAGTTGAACTATCATTCATAATAACATATTTTCGATCATAAATTAGATTTAATCTACAATACATCAAGTAATTCCGTAGTTAATAACAAACAATCAATAACAATTAATATCAATTTCGTAATTAATAACAAACAAGTAATAACAATGGAAAATGCAATGAATAATAAGGCCAATATATAATCTCATTTTACTGATAAAGCATTGGTAAATATAAATATACCATTTAAACATACCAATTATAAATACAAGTGGAAAATTATGGACATTAATCATTGCAGTAAATTGCATTTTTCTCAAAATTTACGTCCTATCGTCGCTTAACTTTGCGAAATATTGTATCCTTTGATAGGAATCTTATCCTATGAGAATGCTCGATGAGAACAGAAAGATCTCCAATCTTAGAATTTCCTTCTTTATGTCAGTTTGAAACTAGGAATCTAGCGAAATCTAGTTTGATTGAATACGTAAGTACGTACGAAGGGTTGCTAAGCGATGCGTAGGACGAACTGGAATGCATACAGTCATTCCGAGAAAGGTCACTGGCAGATAAAATTCAATTTGGCGAGATATTGTTTCCGTTGAAAAGCCTTTAAAATGAATTCGTCTGGATACAGTGCCATAAGCGCAACAGAAGCCTATTTTAAACGACGGCAATGGATACACATTAGGACCTCCACGTTTATGACTGAAATTACAGTTAGAATGTGACATAAATACACCTTAAAACTCGTAATAACGAGGTCATCGAGGAGGGAATTCAAAAATAATGAAAAAAACAAAATCACTTTATTATGACAAAATTTACCTTAAAATGGATGAAAATAGAAATAGTTTACGGACAATTGCAGCCTGTAAATATTCGAGAAATGGATTTTTCCCACTAAACCAGAACCAAACCGGGAACCGAAACCGAAAACAGTAAAGTTATTTTTCCGGGTTGAAAATGTAGCCAGAATCGAAATAATTGAAATTCTCGAAATCAAAAACAGGTATTTATTAAGTTTCGATTTTCGGTTCCCGAATACTTCAGTTTCACTATATTTTACATCAGTTTGACTAAAGAAAGATTTACTACGCGTTTGTAACTATGACTTAGAATTAAACGTGATTGAATTTAATTCTAAAATTTGCTGTAATGAAATTTACATGAAAAAGCTTGAAGTATCTCTACAGAACGATATGATAATACAATATTCATAGCTAAAAGAACTGTTTTTAGTGATTATACGTAAGTAGAAGATGAGAAACCAGAATGGAATCTGTATTTTGTTTTCGTTAGAAGTGAAACGAAAATTAGAACGAAACATGCTACAGATTGACATCCTGCATGCAAATGAAACACTTCTTGAAAAGGGTATAACATGATTAATTTTAAAAAGAAAGTGAAATTGAATCCATTTAAGATTATAGAATTAATAAGTAATGAAAAAGTGTCTGTGACCAGAGTAAAAATGGCATGTTACGGAGGACTCAATATCTGTAGCTAATTTGCTCAGCGTTTCCCATGTGAAAATTATTTACTAGTATCAAAGTATATTTCAGTTTAAATTCAAAGAGAAGTTCATCAAGGAAAAGAGCAAAAAAACAGTGTTTTTTTCAGCGATTAAATAGCGTAAAATTAGGAACTGTTTTTCTAACCAAATTTGACTATTATCCATAGATCTGAGGCATATTAGGATGCCCAGAGTTTGCCGTCATGCCCTGTTTGAGTGAAAAATCTTGAGGAATTTTCGCATTACATTCCATTACATTAGAGTAATATTCATGATCATAAATGATAATCAGTAATTTTCTTTCGAATGAAACTTAACTGGATCCCCATCAGAGATCATTTCCAATAAAGTATTTCTGCAGACTTTCTTTAGACTTTGATCACAATAAGAATGAACCATGCCAGAAGTTAACATAAATGAAATTATACATAAAATGAAGTCAAAATCGGAACGATAAAACATTTAAAGTATTTATACTACTTCTTTTATATTTAGCATATTACCATTTAATAAAATGTAAATTTTTACGCTTTCAGTGCTCAATTTTTCAGCGAACATAAATTCACATACAAAAGTACAAAATAATACACGATTGAAAGATCTTCGTGAATAGAGTAACTTTGAATTTAACGTTAATCAGACTTTTATTCCCGCAATCACTGATAAGCCAAGCGGACAATACTCTACTAATGGGTGGGCGTTATTATAATTATTGGCCATTAGAATAAAAGAGAGTGCGCAACACACGTTAATTACTTGGGACGAGAACTCATTTTACGTCCACGAGGATTAAAAGGACATGATAGATATAAAATTGAAAAATATTAATGAATAATTTCCGGAGATGAGAGACACTGGCGTTTTAATGGAATTTAAAAGCGAGCGCTAGTTTCAACGAGAATTACCAACTTATCCGGCCTCACGTGGAAAAGAAAAGCCGCAAAATTATTAAAATTTAATCCTAATTGACTAATGAGTGATAAATAGCGCCTTTTTGAGCATTAACAATGATTGATTAATCAAATCAAATGACGGGAACATGTGTAAAGGAGAATAAATTAAAATATGAATTTTCGAATATTTATATCACACCAATAGGGAAAGGCGCTTTCTACGAGGACTTGAAGGTATTGGTGGATCCACTGAGGTGGGAAAGAACGCTCTTGATGATTTCGTAGTATTACATTTCTCACGACAAAATGGTATTCTAAAAGTTAATTCGAGATGACTTGATGAAGACTGGAGAGAAATTATCCTCCTAAAATGCAACTGCCATCCACAGTTTAGAAATAAAAATGAAAAGTTTACAAAACACAGTAAATATTTTCACAAAACGGAGCGAAATTATGACACAGCAAGGGACAAAACATCCTAAAATGCGACATTCTCACAGAATAGAATTACCTACACATTGGAACTCATTTTACAACACCAGTTAATTGTGACTATCACACAAAGAGGTTTGAATAGCATACGTATCTGGTTGTTTTATACTCATCAACCTGAAGGCTAATTGCATACCTTCAACCATAAGCCACCAAAAGCAAAAGAGAAGGCCAACAGGGATAAGTAAGGAGTGGGATAATTTCATCTTCCTTTCCACATTGGAAACCAAAATTGGAAAACTATAAAAAAAACACGCAAGCGCAGCACAGCGCATTTGTGAGTTTCGACTACTTTTTTTGCGAAAAAGTAGTCGAAACTCACAAATTAGGGTAACTTAAAACCTTACAACAAAAATAAGAATCATGTTATCGACTGCGTTTCAATCCCCGTCATTACTTCCCTTCCAAAGAGAGTCCTAATTTAGCGATATTAAGGCGACCGGAAATGACAATTGGAGGATCCACATTATGATGGAGACAAAGGAAAGAAGTCCGCAATTCCAACAAAGATGTAAAAGACACCGTTTCCTATAAGTCGACCCAATTCTCACTGCAGCACCGCAACTCTCTTTCTTCTCCGAGGGAAGTTTTAGAAGAGTTCAATTTCCTGCATTAACGATCCATCCGAAGAGACATTAAGAGGGAAGACTATAGAATATAGAGAGAGTTTAGTTATTCAAAATGTTAAGATTGCTCCTACAGAAAATCAATTCACCTATGTTACCAATCAATTCGTCACGGTATTAAGCCCCAATGGCAAAATTTTTTCTCCTAATTTTCAAAATAAAAAATTTAAGATGCTGGAATTAGTGGTAAAATATTTGAGTGAATGAATAAAATTTGGTAATTATTTGTATATTGTGCGTTGATTGTGAAACTGATGAAGTGATGAAAATACACGGTATGTCAGTAAGATATGGGTGATCACCTAAACATTTATTTTCTAAGTATCACACGTAGATATTGGTGTATTCATAGCAAGGATTTATTGGCCTTATGAAAAATTGCAGTCTTATTCTATAGCTATTGATTTGAGGATTATTGTATTTTGCCAGGGTAATATAAAGGGATAACAAAGAAGCAATTTTATGAAGAATGAAATAAAACTAAAAGGATAAATATAAAATACCCAAATAGTGAAGTAAAATAATATTTTTTCTTGCACAGTGGAAGGATCGTCGGATAACATTTCGGTTTGGATTATGTCACTCTCATTCCGCATTCTCGATTACTCCATTTGGAGAAGTGTGTGGAAGAAAAGCAGAGGAAAATGAGCTAAGAATCTCCTTTGTGAGAGTTATCTATGAAGAGATGACATTAGAAAGATATATGAAAGAGTTGGGAAGTCACGTTGCTCTCGGATTTGAGCAACTTACTGAAGAGATGACGACTTGCAGATAATTCGTAACGAACGCCGTTTGGAAAATTAACGTTGATTTGGAGGAGAGCGCTCAGAGTAATTCATCCAGAGTACTAAGGTAATGGAGTCAATGTAATTTCATCAGGGAAGCCGCCGTTACACGGATATCTGTCTAAACGATAGAGAAACATTTAAATCATTGATTGATCGAATCGTGCCAGGAAATCACCATTATCTTAAAATACATGATCTAAAATAAATTTCAAAAAATTGCGCACCTTGAAAGAACCATCCCAATGGCGTGAATCGCTGTGTAGCACTAAAATGGAATACTGCTGTATTGAGATATACGAATTTGAAAGGGAACTGATGCAACGGAACGAAATTAAATGGATATAAATTCAACTTGGAATGCTGAGAATAAGATTTTAAAGATATTGCTGTATTTTGCATGCACAATATTAGATGTTTCCCTCTAATGCATTTCCCTTGATAAGACCATGCTTTCTACCTTGTGTCCTAACTGGATTTAAAATAATAATATGAGAGATTATCAAGTATGAATATTGATCAGTAATAGCATACAACCTCGTCAGTTCGTATTAAACGCTTACAATAATGCTCAATTTAATGTTCATGGTTCAAAATTAATGATCATCGAATAATTATGCTGTAATTACGTTGATTTATTCGCACAGCATGATGGATGATTGTTAAAAGCAAGGATTAAAATACCTCATTCCTCATCTTCAGTAATATTATGTATCATTCCCGAACCTCATTCCCTATCCAAAACTTAACATATCTAACGGTTGAGTAAAGTTGAGAACCAGCCTCTGTGATAAAAGTTAACGCTCTCAAAATGAAGAGAAACACTAAGGGAGAGATTTAATTTAAATTATGATCACGGGAGTATTCAACGAGTGAGCTAGAAATGACATAGCTCTGAGGCATTGAACAAACTATGGGCTCTTTCAGATAATAGATGGAAATGTATGAGGCTCATCGCGAGGCTGTTTAGGAAACTTTCCCAAAAAGTTCTCATCAAGTTTATTTACCTATTCAGCGTTACATTCGCAGATTTTAATAAGTGATAACTGCGAAAGGATAAGAGGCCAAAGTTAATAGAATGAGAATACCTTAAAGAGTTATAATCATATTTTCGGACATTGCTTTATGCTCAGGAAGAGTTACGGACCATCGGACAGAAACTGACTTCTATATTTTAAAAAAAGTTTTGAAAACTATCTTACAGAAACCCAATTCAAAGAGGAACCATTAGTAGAGTTATGAAGTTTCAGTTCAGTGAATGTTTGCCAAATCATTAAATTTTAAAATTAAAAAAATTTAAATCAATATATCTAAACTATATTAACTACTACATTAATATAACCTGCTTCATGTCTCTAAATTTAACCTCTAGACATTTCTACGGATCCTTAAAATACATGCAAACATAGCGTTGAAACTTCCAAGATTCATTAACTATTTTTTTAATAATTGAAATTTGAGAAGGTCAGTAATTCGAGTTTTATTTTCTCCCTTATGGGAAGAGGCGCAAAGTTTCACTGACGTATTCGACTGAGAAAGAGTTTCTCGCACCCGGAAAATGACAGTTACTTCCACTATTCCTGAAATACCGAAATTAGCCTGAATGTAATCTGACCCGGTATTAATTGCGACCTCAATTTGAATATATGTCTTCCGAAAGTATTTTGGAGGGAAATTTAGAAAGAAATTGTCATGGATATATTTAGAACTTAGAAAAGCAATAGCTCCTTTCAAATAATACTTTCCTCCAAGCAGCTCGTGAATAAAGATTTCATAGGAAAGCATTGATGTAAGAGAAGGAAAGCACAGACAGTAAAGTTATTAAGACAATGGGTGTGCTGCGTGAGTAAAAGAAGATTCCGGAGAGATGTCATAACAATGAAGCCCATATTTATATTCAATTTTATCCTCAAAACGCTTTCCCAGTTCATTTACAATGTAGCGTTTATAAATACAAGCGCTAAAATTCTTGAGGGGGCGCATAATACACCTTATGGTTTTAAAGTTAGAAGTGCTCGAATATAGTGCAAATGCCACTATAAAATGTACACCTTGGAGAAAAAACATCGCACTATGTTCAGGCTAATGCGATACACTGTCCAATGAAGAAAAACTGGCGAATTCCTCAACTTGGACGCAAACCGTTTGGAATGCAGAGGCATCCAAGGAAACGAAAAGACAACAGGAGTGGTCATAAAAGGAGTGTCTAAAATCCTAGATATCGGGAATTAGGGAGCTGCACCACGCCCTCTGTCGGCCCTCGATCGCGCTTCTCCTTTAAAATCAATACGGCCTTTCATCCCCGACCCATGAAATAACTGTGGGTTAGCGTCCTCTGGTCAAAGTGCCACCTGGTGGTCATTAAAAAGAACGTTGAAATGGCGGTTCGACCCATCCCCCGAGGAATTTGAAAGAGCCGGCACAAGTAATTTCCGAGAAATCCGGCCGGAGAATGGCATCGACTGCGATTGCTTATGGAGATCTGCATTGAGGAGCATTTAAGTAATTAAGGGAGAATGTACACGATGACTATTATGTCATGTTGCGATTGGCTGAAGAGGAGCAGTATTATGTATTATGTAATAGTTCATTCTCAACAGGAAAACACGGTTTTATAAATACATACAATAAATGTCTCAATTATCGAGAGAAATTGGGTCTAGATAGTCCATATCTCAACGTATTTACATAGATGAATTCAGATTTAAAACAATATTAGAAAATATAGTAGGCACAGGAAATGGAATTGAAGATTGGTTTAGTGGAAAGAAAAAACTGTTATTTTTTGATTAAAGAAAACAATATATAAATCACAGAAAAACATCCACGAAGAGAAAATGTGTGCGAAAACATACAAATATTTTAATTTATTTTAATCATAAAATTAATCAACATATGGAATATTTTTAGAACATAATTATTCTTTATTGGAAAATTCAACATAATAGGAATTTGTTAAGTTACTGTATAGTATGAACATTATTTTCATAATTAGAAAAATGTAAAATTTTCTAGTGTAAAAAATAAAATTAAATATGGTATTACAAAGCTGTAATTTCATTTGAACAAATAATGAGAAGAAAAACTTACTAATGGTGATTTAATGAACTAAAGAAAATAATAGATTGTCAATACAAGAAATAAGACCGGGCTTTACAATGAATCCATTCACAGATTTAGATTCAAATTAAAAAATACGCAAGAATTTGAATTCCAGATTTGTCTTTTTATGAATTAAAATTATAAATATGTGAGACATCTGAATTATACAAAACAAAACTATTCGGTATTAAAGATCTGCCAGTGAATAACTTTGTCGATTTAAGGACCAGATAATTCTATTTAAAGACTACTATCATTTCACTGGAATTAAATACTTTTCAGAATAGTAGGAAACGTTTGATCAAAAGTACGATTTTATTCCACACTGAATATGAGAAACGGAAATTTAATCATACAATAAATGTCATACCCACTGTTCGAGATAAAAATAGTTCTTCAACATCTAGTGCTATCTCAAATGATGATCACCTCAGTCTTTTATTTAGAGTTTGCGGGGAAAGAAAGGTACCCACTTGAGTTTTAAAAATAAATGACGGAACACAAGAGCGGTAGGAAATTCGGGAGCAACTCTTATCTTTTTCTCGGCAGTGACAGGTGCTCGGCCTAAGGCGGCGGCGACGGCAGAATTAACGAAAGACTGAATTCGAAATTCCACGAATTTGCGAAGAGGATTTCCCCAAAGATCGAATTTGAGCTGATTTACATGGAATTACAATTTTGGAAATTTTAGAAGCTGAGCGTTAGTACCTTTGTTACATAACTACCAAAAAATAAAGGAAGTAAAGATATATACCGAAATAAGGTATTATTTTCTCGAAGATATTTTATATTCACTATTCTGAAGACAACGAGGTATTTCGGAAATAAAATGAACATTGCCAATCGTCTTCGTAACTGTTGGTTGATTCAGAGAAGAAAGGTGCGGCCAAATGTGGTCATTTTGGAGTTCATTACGGCCTTTTATTATTGCTTCTTTATCACCTAGCCGTAACGGATATTCTATGAAAACTTGCAAAATCAATTCAAAACTGATATTTACAATTTACTTACATCGAGAGATAAAAGTACAAGTAAAAACAAAATAAATGATAAGCATGCAGTTTGTAGAATTAATAAAAGCTAATATAAAAATAAAAAGAAACACAAAAAGATTTTACTTTTTCCCGGTGAAGAGTTCTTTAGAATCTTCACAGGTTGTCAATCGATTCGTGTTACCCGGTTCAAGTTATCTTGAGAAAAGACAGTTTCAAAAGTCCTTAGTCGAAAAACAGATAAAAATATGGTTTTAAACTAGAGTATTTCCGTCATTTTCTGAAAAAATACACATTCAAACTTTTTTCTAATCTTGCAAACAAAGTCAAGTGGAAAACATTCTTTTGAGGTTTACTCAGCGAATGGATTCGTTTTCGGTTGTCTCGATGTTCAGCTATTTTAAATGTATCCAACAAGAATAGCCTCACATGCGGTCTCACTTTTGATACCTTATGTAATGTAGTCTTCCTATGAAAAATGGGAAATTCCCCAACCATGAACTAGACTTTTCGGAAGCACCTTTCCAAGTAGCAATTGCAATCAACAATTGAATAGAAATTCAACACCGTTTTATTAAAGAATTTTGATTAGGAACAGAACCTGGACGGACTTTGTGATCATGGAAGAATACTTTATTTCATTGTTTTGTTTCGAAACTCATATTTCTAGAATACGCAAAAACTGCAAATTATAATGAATGCGCAACCTATCACAGTTGATAAGATCAGAGGAGAGTTCAAACAAATAAGAAATAAAAACGAAGGAAAACAGTTCCTCATTTTGGGTTAGAGAAGTGTCTTTCAAATGTCATCTGACAATTAAATACACGCGACAGAGAAAATGGAGGCGAATAATCGCCGAAATAAGGTTCAGCGAAGGGAACATTTTTCAAGAGCTAATTCGATTGTCTACCGCAAGGGGAGGCTGATTTCGTAAAATGTCGCAGATGCTGGATTAGATCCAGGAATCATCCTGCGCTGGAAACAGAATCTATTAAAGGATATTCATAAAGGGAATTTGCGGACATATTATCACGTCAGCTTTACCCAATTTTTGTTATTGAACTATCTGCTCGTATGGCGGAGTATATGTTAATAACTGAATTATCAACATTATTTTTATCGAATTAATTGATCACGTATATGTTTATATTAAATCAGACAAGAGTCTTAACCAGATAAAATTTCGCGCCTGCAATGGTAAGAAAAGTTGGCCTCTAACACCCGGAAAAAGATATTTCCTTAATTTTTGCAGCCAAAACATTATATAGCGTAGAATTATGATCCGAAATCTAAAAGACGATGAGCGACTCAAAGCATTAAGAAAACGTATAATCCTTATCACATATATAACAGAAAAACATCGGCTACAGTGGTGTAAGTATAACATGATTCCTCTGAATGAAACGTATTTCACGTTCCCTTTGGAGCCGTAAAAAGAGTAAGGAACTTAATTCCTGCAGCAGTTCATAGAGATAACCGTAAGCACGAATTAGACTCGTAAAAGTGATGTTCACTTATTTACTCTTCCCGCCCAATTACTTCTTTTCTTTCAGCGCACTTTCACTCCGGCCGCTTGAGGCGCCTCAGTCGCTGTCGTTGGCAAAAGCGCCTTTAAGGGTCTTCGTGGACCGATATAGTTAAGTGACCGTGGCGGACATGTCAAGCGAGCGGAATATTTCCAGAATTGGGGGAAAAAGAGGACTTCCGGAACAGAGAAAAGGACGGTGAAAGGCAATTAAAGGAAAGAGACAATAAGAAGAGGCGGTGATAACGAAACCTAGAAAACGCAATTGTCTGCACTTTTTCAAATGGATATTTTGGATCTGAATAAAATCTGCATGTATATGAAAGCTGCCTTTTCTTGCTGAAGGAGAAGAAAGGAAATGACAATGATTCAAATAAAATTGGGAACTTAGAAAGTTGTGATTTGAGCAACAAAAGAATTCCCTGCAATCAGTGGCGTAGGCCGATAAATACTCGTATTTCTGGAGTATATTGCAATAGTTTATATTTAATGGTTCAATAATAAAACAGGATAATGGATGATGTGCAAAAATAGTAAGAAAGAGTTGATTATGAATAAGGATAATTAGAACTGTATAAATAAGATATTTTAAATGCGGTAGTTATAATTTTAGTTCTCTTCGAATACTAAGAAAGGTATTCATCTCTGTCAACCCCTCTAGCGTACGCCACTGACAAAATGCATGAAAGTGTCTTCGATAATATTTCATTAATGAAAGAGAGCTTTAAACTCAAAATCGCAAAAATAATTTAAAATCTCTTTGTAAACTCACATTATTTCACGCCATTACATATCTGCAATTGCTTGTTCTAATTTGCTACTAATCCTTTGTTTGGTCGAGTCGATATACTTCCAATCGTTCAAGATATAGCGAATCCTAGCGATGCATATAATAATATATTCTAAAGTTGCTGAAACCATTCCTCTTTGCATTCGGTTGGTAGCCTACACATCTCCATCTAAGTGTATAGCTTCGTTCTAAAGGGTGTATAATCTGCATATGGAATATGATACGGTTGAAGGCACACTTGGCAACGGCGATCGGATGCGAAAGAGAAAGGAATTCAAAGCACTGATGATATGTTCCACTTTGGATTTTGATATAACGTTTGCTCTGCGTCATATCGCTCACTACTCCATTTGCTTAAAACGCATTCACCAAGGAACGATCAACAAAGATATGGAGATTCTTAACCTCAAAATTCACAGAATAGAACGTATGTATGGGTTTCGAATAAATGTAATGTAAATGTTTCGAATATTTCACGATTGGCATATTATTTAATACCCTCCAAGCGTAGATAAATACTTCCACATAATGGTCTCTAGTCAGACCTCAAACGAGCCTTAGTCCATTTCAGAATAATTTCACCGAACTGGACCTCAAATCAACCGACTGTACATAACCGAAAAATAAGTTATGAGAACAACGAACGGTAGAAAGGCGCGATAAGATATGGGTTTACTTACTGTAGGAAAAAGAAATAAATCAGGGAATGGTTTCCCTAGGAAACTATATTCTGTTTAATAACTTTGCTAAATACCACAAAAAACAATGTTTTGACTTCTTGTAGAATCGTTCACGGAAACTGTATACTACAGAAACTATTTTTCTGTATCCCAAGGAAGAATATAGTTGAAAAAAGTGTAACGGGACCGAGAATCGAACTCAGGTTCTGTTTTGGGTACTGTTTTCATAAAATCTCTTTCTTTCAAGAGTTATATTACAAAGGGTTAGATGAAAGAAGAGACTTTTAGTTGCAATATCTCCCGAATAAAGAAGTATTACTATTACTATTATTGTAATTGTGGTTGAACAAATACATAAAATCACGAATAGAGAAATTCATGAATGACGGTAGGTATCATAGTAATTTCAACGCAATTAAAAATTGTAAAACGTTTCATGTACTCTGAGGTGAAAATTTGCGTGATATGCATTGCTTCAAGAGAAGGAATTTAAATTACAGTACATGGCTTTTAGCGAGACAATGAGACTTTGTCAAGTACATAAGAAATGTTTGTCCTGCGAAAGGCCTGGAGTCATTTCGGACATAATGGAAGGCGAGCAAATAGAGAAAGGAAAAAGAATGGGAGAAAGTCAAAGTTGGACATCCACTCACTGAACGCCCGAAGTTGAGAAAGACCGAACTAAATACATTCACAACATTACTAGGATCGCTATGACGAGCGTATATTCCTAACTTGGAATTTTGTGTTTATCAGACCTCGCCTTTCTGTTCTCTCCAATGAAATGAGAAACATGTTTTCGTTTAATGTTACAAGCCAACTTGAGTTTAACATTTAGATCCGGTCTCCGTTTTGCCTCAATATGAACGTACTTAAAGATTTTCTAACAATTCAAGTAGTCGGAAGTTTTCCAACAAAGTGAACGCGAAAAGTGTTCAAGATATGGAGTAATAACAAGTCATTGTCGCACAGCATTGTCACATCGATATCCAACAATACTGCTTCAACAAATTCGACTTCGCAACAATGATGTGTATAAATAGCATTTTTTAAACGAAAAAAGCTGATTAGGGGACTTATATTTTGATACTGCTCATACAATAGTACTCATCATACTGACTAATTACCTCAGTACGGGAAGGCAGGCGGTGAAAAATGTATAGCAATAAAACTATTGAACTCCTATGCTATAATGAACACATAAATTATATTCGATAAATGTTAATTTTCCAGTGTATTACGATAGAATAAGTATGCGCACTGAATTATCTTTCGGCTCTGTATTTTAGTCTATACACGGATTATACGAAAAACGAGAAAGTTTGAAATGATCCCCTCTAATAATCACGACTGCAAACTCAACATCGGTTATCGTAAAATTACAATATTATTCTTCTAATTTCACGAAACTAAGGGGAATATTTTAAATATCCAGCATCAATATAGCAATAAACATTTATCACCTATTTTTATCGTAAATTGAAGGTCAAAAATAGTTTCCTTCTAATTTGGAGTTAGAAAAATGCGGTCGACGAGGGAATTGTTGAATTACGGGTCGAAAAAATTTAGGCAAAGACAACAGAGAAAAGCAACAATTAAAGGCGAAAATTTAAGACAAGAATTAGAGACAAAAATTCAGTGACATTTTGATAATTATTTACGACTGAATTCGGCGTTGTATTTGATTGCGGCTCTAAATTTTCCCTTTACGTTATTCAGCATTTCTTTTTTTCGTTGATTTTTTGGCGTTGCAAAAGAAGGGGGTTGTTAAGAGGAAAGTTGGTGGAAATTCATTTCTGTTGGTGAAGTGAAGAGCAAAGAGAGATTGGTGCATATAAGCCGATCAAGGGGAGGGAAAGCGGATCGGAGTCTTAAGTCGTTTGCTTAAGAGATGGATTAATTCGGGAGCGAAAGATACACGCCGAAGGGAACTCACTGTGTTTGAACTTGGCGTTTAAAAGACGTACACGAATCTCTTGGATACACATTTCATTGGAAGCAAAGAAACATTTCATCCATAGATAATAATAGGAGAAATAGATCCAGGGTTGGAACTTGAAGGAGTCTTGCAATTCGAAGGTAATCCAGAAAAATACTATGATCAACATCTGTGAATCTTTGTCGTTGTAATGGCAGACTTTTGGTGAATGATAGTTACTATGAAAGGTGTCATTACTCATTATTCATAAATCGCAAATATTTTATAATGCTATGTCCGATTTTGTTCTACATTTACGTGAATTTATAGCAGTTGATTACGTATCCTAATTATTGCTTATTGTGCATTTTTATTGGTAGTGTGTATCATTTGAGTGTCTGTTAATCATATCAAGTTTTTATCTCTAGGACATGAAATGAGTTTCTGTACCGACATCTTTTAGTTATTACTCTCAATTTCCATGGTTTTCACCTCTTTTTTTTACGGGTAATGTTCTTTTAAGGATACTTTTTCCTAAGCATGACTTCAGTTTTTTTTTAATCCGCAACTAAATTCTTCATTAACTTAAATTTTTATTACGATTATTTTTAGAGTAGAAAATACGTCAAACTGTAAGAAAGGCAAAGAAACAGCATTGGTTTAGACTGGGATTGAATGTGATGTTTATAGTTTAAACCCACACTTGCGCAAATTAAATGAATATATAATACGGTCTAGCATCACAAAACTCAATGTTTGGAGAAGTAAATTGAATGTATATCTTAATGTAAATGCTGAATTTTCTTTCCCTTGACTCGTAGGCAATTCCTCCGAATTAGAATTTTAGATGAAAGAGAGAGATATTCCAGTATATTTCAACGAAAGAAATTGCGGTAAATATTCGAGTATACTTTGACCTTTAAATATGAAATTTTGATGAATGATGAAGGTTCGACATATATGTGAGAGAGGTCAGAAAAATAAAGGATGTTATTTGAGGTGTGCGTAAAAAATGTATAAATCTTTTTTTATTGATTACAGCTCTCGAAGGATTAAAAAATCTTAATAAAGATCGATTCTATGCGAATCGAGAAAAGGGAATGAGTATGAACGATTTGTGAATACTCATAAAGTAGAAATAACGATACTGTGTTTAAACATCCATCGGAGAGAAATGTTTCCAATCATGATTAGCCTACGGTATTCACAAACAGATTTAAGCGGTTATCACAATCTTAAAAGAAAGACTTCATGGCAACTGAATCAACAGTTTAAGATCAAAACGTCATACAGCGATAAGACAGCAAAAGAAGCAGTAATGTTAGTCGCGTTAAAATTTTCTTAATTAGTCACGTGAGACCATGTAAACCCAAATTCCTTTGAATTTCACGACAAATACAAATGGTTGACTAATAATCAAGTTATAAATAAAGTTTAAGATATTTCCAGACGAGCTCTGTTCTCTGGAGTATCGTGATAACCATGTAACATGAGTGGAATGTTGTTAGAATATTGTTCTTCTATATTGTAATTTACCATTCGTAAAAATTTTTAATTTTTTTACTTCATTACATATAGGATGCGTATAGCATTTTGATAATGCTCTATATTCCCATTCTAAAGGCTTTATGATTTTATTGGATATTGTAAACTGTATTTACAACTTTGTAAATGAGTTTGCTCTGTTTTTCATATGTATAACGTGAATCAACTTCTAATAAACAAACATGTTGACCTCAAAAGACTAATCAAGGTTAAATAAGTTAACTTTCGTCATACATTTTTCTGTATTTTTCAAATATGAAGCGACCGATACTGTCTCATTTACAGAACATCAATAAAACACCAGCCTGGCCGCGTGCTGAAATATGAGAGACTGCGCTATAGTTCATGTGAGACCTCAAATTCCGCGAATCAACCTCAACAATTCTCTTTTTCCAAACGAAATTATAAAGGCCTTCACAATCTGCTAAATCCATCTTGGACATTTCTGTGTACACAATAAGAAATCCAAGAAAAGACTGATAAAGGATAAAACAAAGAAGAAAAGCTACTTCTTTGAACACCTTTTATGGAGTTGTCATGCAGATAAGAAGTCTCCGCAACCCGCATGCTCCTATAGGTTTCTTTTCCTTTCTCCGTCCTTTGCATTCATTACCTTCCACGAATTAATCCAAAAGGGCCCCTTGAGAATTCCTCACTTTGACCAGAGGATATTTCTCCCCCGAGCACCGTGTTAATTCTGTCTCCAGGGCGAATCTCGTTGCTAAGGAATTTATTTTCGTCTCCTAAATAAACTACTGAAACTTCCTTTGAAATTGTGGAATTCTCTATTTCTGCACGTTTCCGCACGGACGGCATTTTTGCTCTTTTCTCAGATAACCCTTTCATGCAGCGATTTTCCTCTTGAATAAACTCGAGTTTTCTTAATCCATTGTATATCAGAGCGTTATATTCGTTCACATTAAACGTATTTATTTCAAAATATGCCAATCGTTTTATGAGGAATTTTTCTGTTTATGGTGTATCTGATGATTCAAAGATTTTCTCATGGGTATTTCCTTACGTACAATCCGTTTTTGGCTGCTTTCTATTTAAGTTCAGTTAACTATCTATAGGTTTACCAGATTATTCACCTTCTTGCTTCCTGTTGGGGTGTATTTTTTTCATAAGCACAAATTTAAATTTACAAACCCTAAAAGTAGTTTTCTTCTGTACAGTTTTTAAAGCTATCGCTTAATTTTAAATTTCATCTGACGAAGGGTTAGATTTAAGAAGAGACTCAATAGTCTCAGTCTAGTAGTTGTTTATTAGTATTGCTATTGGATAGCGTCCTACAAAGCGGTTCCGAGAGATCCCCGTTTACGGTAAAAGCAAATTGTCAAGCTCCATGAATAACTATAATTATGATCATAAGCGGTTTCATTTACAGTTCCGTATTTCTAAAAGAACGAAAAGTGGATGTACTTAATGAATTATATGAGAAATCATACACACTGTAGGGAAATAGAAAAAATAAACGTGGAAATGTTTGCAGAAACAAATAAGAAATGACTAACAAGGAGACTACACACCGTCGGACGCGATTTAAGTGGTAAGACTCGGTAATTTGATAGATATCGAGTCAAGATTGACGAATCACCCCCAAAGTTGGGTTTTATGAGCGATAGTTTTCACGGAAAATGAACTTAAAGTTTACGAAAAATTGTCAGGTAGGCTATAAAGCTAAGCGTAGCGACCTTCGTCATTCGTCATTTCCCTGAAAAGGCAACACAGCCTAAAGCAGGGGAACTTCTCAATGTAATGTATAATGACCAAAAGACCAATAAACGCTTTTCAAAACAACAACTTCGTTATTCGAACGTTTGGCGCAGTGGTATGGTATCCGCTTCCAAAGTCCTTTTGGTCGGGTTCGAGCCCTCATGCGGGAAAATTTCTTTCCTCTTTTTTTCTTTTACGTACTCTGTCCTCTGCGTTACCTCTCTAGTATTGTAGTTTTCAGATAATAAATGCGGACATAAGTATTTGCGCATAATTTGAAGAAACGGGTGACTCACAGCGGAAAAATACTCTAACTTTTGGAAAATAAGTTCAAAATCCACCAAAAGAAGAAAACAGATATAGATTAAGATTATGACAGAGTACGTAAAAGAAAAAAAGAGGAAAGAAATTTTCCCGCATGAGGGCTCGAACCCGACCAAAAGGACTTTGGAAGCGGATACCATACCACTGCGCCAAACGTTCGAATAACGAAGTTGTTGTTTTGAAAAGCGTTTATTGGTCTTTTGGTCATTATACATTACATTGAGAAGTTCCCCTGCTTTAGGCTGTGTTGCCTTTTCAGGGAAATGACGAATGACGAAGGTCGCTACGCTTAGCTTTATAGCCTACCTGACAATTTTTCGTAAACTTTAAGTTCATTTTCCGTGAAAACTATCGCTCATAAAACCCAACTTTGGGGGTGATTCGTCAATCTTGACTCGATATCTATCAAATTACCGAGTCTTACCACTTAAATCGCGTCCGACGGTGTGTAGTCTCCTTGTAAGAGATTGTGGAAAGATGATTCGAAGGAGACTTAATTTATCCTTAGAGGAAGTCAGATTAGAATTGTTCGTTTCCATAGTTTCAACGAACGCACCTATTCATTCTTGCTATTAACGCATGTCAGCCATTTGAGTGAAAGCAGCAATCGTGTAAGATATATAGAATATGACGTTCCGTAAGGGCCATAATATCATCCAAGGAGATTTGAACGAGGAGAAGGATAAATGGAGTTATTCGAAAAGGAAAATGAGTACTTACAATGTAGAAGGCGGGGGACGAGGAAGACCCAGCTCCTCCTCTCTTTACTCTGTGAACAGGCACCGGCTGAGATACACGGTTACTTACCTAGAAAGGAAAGTACAAAACAGTGTTACACTACTTTGGAAGAAAAGTAGATTAACAACAACAAGTTTAAAATGAAAAAATCAATGAATTAAATTTAAGGAGTCTTATTTTGTTAAAATAGGGACTCCCGTCCTACTCATTACTCATAACAGAAATGGGGTCAAAAATCACCTAATTCAGGTACAAATACACTTACAGACGAATTATAAATCGAAAAAATCCTGCAATAAGGAGACGAAATAGACAAAAGCATAAAAGTGTAATCGATAGAGAAATATTCCAAAGAGAACGAATAAGCTTAAAGCATGGGGTTGACGGCTCAGGAGAAAGAGAGGGGAAGAGTGATTTTGGGACAGATGTTCGTCGAAGAGAGAGAATTTGGTGGAGAAAGTGAGAAGCAGCAGTAGGACCAAATGAAGCGGGCAATGGCTTCCGGAAATAGTACATTCGAAGAGGATTTCGTTTCCACTCCGTTTTACCACAGAAAATAAGAAACGCCTTTTGGGAAATAACACTGGAAGGACGTGCTGAAATGCACTTCCTAACACTTCACCCTTTCTGATTCATTCCTTAAAAGTGTCTGAACAGAAGACGATGCTAACAATGCAAAGAATAGACAACTGCTTAGGAGTCCAAACTAAAGATGAACACAAATGGTGAAAAACTATCGATAATCAGTCACAATGATGGGTAGAACGAATAATCAGCAAACACAGATAATTTCATTTTAAAATAACTCTCATTTTCTATAATATTGATAATTTCGCATATAAACAATTTATTAATATCTGCCCATATCGATTACTTTATGGACTCATCGGGAGTTTTCTTCTATCGACCGAAGATCTTTTAAGCAGTGATAACGTCAATGTATGCGAATTGCCTTTATACCTGACGTCAGACGTGTGTCTTCATAGAAAAGTTCTTATTCAACTCCTCCTTGCGCTACAACGCAACTTAATATTAACTATAAATAAAATTCACAGTCTCAGGCGTTGTCTTGTGGAAATATTCCATAATGAACAAGATCAATTTGTACTTTTTCCACAGTTTTTTTATTATAAACAATAAAAGACAGTAAAACAAAAACTAATAAAAACCAAAGGCTTAATTTCTTAGAACAGTTTGAGATAATTTCCCATATATTTGTATTATAACGTGGTTAATGAGCACCTCTTCCCTTCCCCATTAATTCGATGCATTCTATTATCCACTGACAATTTTGCTCTACCTCCAGTTCCGTCCCCCCCCTGACTCACCTCTCTGTCCATTCCCCCTCTTTCTCTATTTACCTTTTTCCCCGCCAGTCTTAATTTGTTTATATTATGCTTAACGGTTTTGCTAGGTCACTTGATGATGGAAATCAATCTCCGAAACTAGTCGTGTGTGTTTTACTGTCTTTTATTGTTTATAATAAAAATAATTTGTGAAAAAAGTACAAATTGTTCTTGTTCATTAATGTTAACTGCTATATAAATACAAGTAAAATATTTTTCTCGATCACTGATCAATTTAGTCTCACATTACCCATTACATAACTTGCATTTACGCGTACTACTGCTATCGTACAGACAAAACATTACATTGAATATCATAATCCGCATTAATTTTACTGATAACCAAATATGCTATTATAATTAACAATATAAAAGCGAAATTGGTCTTAGTCAGAGGAGTCCCTGGATCTCTGGTCAAAAGATACTCATATATATATGTACTTGATTAGGTGTTTAGAATATCTTCGGAATATACAACACAAAACGGAAAGAGAGAGTTACTGATGAAGTTTTATGAGGAAGAAAGTCGCTATTCTTGACTGATTTTCTATTACGTTTGCCTTCTCTCATCCCTTCTTCATTCCACTGATTATAAAAACGGATTCCATTTCCTCCATCCAAACAATCTCTTCTGTTTGTCTTTCACTTTGTCAACATATCGAAACGAATGTCTCTCTTCCTCAAGAACAATTATCCTAATCATCTGTTTACATTGACAATAACAATTCTCGACTATTCTACTCATTCTGGAGGATTCCTCGGAGAAGTATTCTTTGCTCTGAGCGAATCGTTTTCCTCCCTCATTAAGCAAGCAGTTTCCCTTCATTGTGAAATGCACTACTTTTCCAACTTTCCTGCTCATTTCCAACTACATACTCTTTCCCATCCCTCAGCCATGCGGAGGGCGTCTCTTTTAACATTTTTTCGCCGGAAGTTCGGTGTACTCTTATTTAGTGCAACACAATCCTTATGCAGAGGATTTGAGCTCCAATCTGAGAATGGCTTAAGCGAGATGAGGGATTGCTGAGGTGAGACGTCGACTTAGAGAAGCCATTTTTCCAAGCTTAACGTTTCCTCTCACTGTCAGAGGCTAATTCTTCAAATACAAACGTATGCATGTATACAGCTTCAACTTGATGGCTGGATTTAAATATTTACTCACTTTTTATTATTATATAGGATTCTTACATTGCTTACTTGATTAAGTAGATTGAAGTTTTCCGTCGTTCAGACTGTGATACTAGAAGAGTCTATCTGTAAGCTTCTCAGCTAGAAGCCGATTGGATGCTCCCTCATCATTAGCTCTGAGAACTTTGAAGAGTGGAATAAGGCAGATGAGGAGTGAGGTACTATAATGACTCTAAGAGTAGCATTAACAACTGATCATTGTAAATATGTTCAGGTTTTAGGGAGGAATCTCATTTAAGACTATTCTTGTTATTCATAATTAAACACAAAAATTATGAAAACCTTCCACAAAATCAGAATAAAACACAATCACGACCGGTTTCGGCTCTTTCGGCCATCCTCATGTATTTCGTGGGAATAATTTATTTATTCGTTTTATAGTTTGTATTTTTACTAGTGAGTAAAAAAACAGTCTTCATTAAAAAGAATAATATTCTTTAATAATGGAGTTGATGTTAATGAGTAATTGATTTTACCTACGCTTTCCGATGAAATGAAAATAATTAAGGTACCAGGTAGTAGAGTAGCCAATAAATAAAGAAGTCGATCAGCCTGGGAACTGAGTAAAAAGGTAGCTTAGTGAAATACTTACTACTATAACATCCGAGGTAATTCAGAGGCGTCAAAAACAAAGGTCTACATATAAATGCGAAAAAGTATCACATTTTGAAAGTGTGTCGTATTTCCTTATTACTTAGAACGGAGGCGAGAACATGAAATGGAGAAGAAGTAATACGGTCAGATTGCTTCCGACGGAAGAACCGCTCAAATGCATTTCCGTCATTACGAAGGGCTTTTAGAGCAATGGAATGACCTTTTGACCCGTCATCTCAAGAATTCCGATAACTACGCTCTAGAAAGACACGAATACCTAGAAAGTATATTATGAACAACCGATGTAGAGTAGGATACTATGTTATGGCGAATTCTCAATGGCGGAATCAATATAATTCTCACAATGGTGAGTTGGGGATATGGTATTTAGCAAAGAAATTAATATAAGCAATTATGTATAATTTCACGTATTAGTAACAGCATTTGTTTTTAATTGCGTTTATATTTATATACAGAATAACAGTGCATCAGAAATATTCAGTTTAATAAAGGAGTACAAGTATTTCTCATGTTTGTGACGGTAAATTCTTAAAATCATCAAATAAGTGAATTGTAATTTCTTGAGAGAAATTATGCGTTCAGCATATTTATTAAATAATAAATTCAATTTTACTTAATTTTCCGATATATGCAAGCATGAATCGTAAGTAAAACATTTTCTCAAATACCCTAGTATCGAAATCGAATAATTTTTATTACTTTAAGGCAAAAGCAGGCAATGACTATCTTAGCCAGGGTTATCAGACGTCATCGTTTTTGGGCACGTCCTAGTTTTTAATGCGTCCTAGGATATCTTCGAGGATTTCTCATCTTCGTCCTAACTCTATGAGAAACATATTTTATCATAATGAAAAAGATTTTCCTCATAGTTTTCATGCAAGGCACAGTGTTTCAAGAAAATAAAATAAATAATAACACTGTATGCAGCGTTTGCATGAAATACATCAAGAATCTGAAAAGGAGCGGTTGAAATCATACAGATGTCTTTTGCTTTTAATAATAGATAAATTTTTAATGTCTTTGTTTTATCCTCCTCTTATCTTTGCTTTGTCCTAGTTATCCAAACCTAAAAAATGCCCAATTTACATGCATGGTCCTATTTCTTTGGTTTCTCGATCTGGTAACCCTACCCTTCACGCTTCTCTTCCGATCGTAACCATTCAGGTATTAAGAAGGAAAAATCCCGCAAAAAATCAAGGCAATCGGATGATTGATAAGAGGCCTTCGTTATCACGGAATCCAATAATCCATGTCCAACAGTGATTTATCACTATCTTATTTTACTCATGCACCTCTGACCACTTTCTCACTTAAAGGTCTTCCCGATGATTTTAGTCTGTGCGTCATAATCGCGGATTCTCCACATAACAGCGCATGATTGATGGATCCAAATTCTCCTCCAAAGGATTCTCTACACAATCTCAGTCTTCCATCTCTCCTTTTACTCAGATCTTCTTACTCTCTTATTGATGCGCTGCAACATCACGCACTATTGTAATGCAAATCTTATTTTCTACGGAGATGTACTGCTATAATTATGGTCTTAATTTTTCTTTTGTCTAATTTATACAGCGTCAAATACACTGAAAAGTATACAATACGAAGAACGGGTGGAATCCCCTCTACCTTTATCAACCAAGATAGGGGAATGAAACAAGATGAGGAATGAAGTAGTTTACCATTGTTTTCTCACCGAGCAAGAATGTTACAAGCTGAAAAAGTTCATGTAAGGGAAGCATAAAGCCTGCAAGTATAACCATATGAGGAGGGACCTAAATCAAACATATCATTTAGCACCACTCACACCTAAGTTTAATTTAAATATTTGAATTTTTATTAAGCATTAATTAACGTTTTCAAATCCAAATTCAAGAAAGTTTTTTTTCTGCCAATATTTTTCATACTACCCATTTCTTTAGAATGCCTTTTCTGAGGAGAGTGATGTAAGAAAAGAATATTTAGTCTCGATCTCGTCCGACATAAGATGCTTTATTTTAATTTCAAACAAAGAATGGAGATTTTCTCTCGGTTAAGGTAACTCCTTGTGATTTTAAAACTATCAGAGTAAATAAGGGATAAAATGTATCAGAAAAGGAAGATTTGATTTGAGTCAAGATAAAATACTAGTTGGTAAATAAATTCTCATTCCCGACGGTCATTAAGCAGTCCCATCAATCTAACTCCGTCGCAATGCCTCACGCCTTGTCGCGAGGCTTTTGTTATTCAATCCTTCCCATTTATGAATCCATTTACGGGAGATTACGTGTTCACACAGCTTTTTTCCGCGCTAAACAAAAACGAATCGCTCGGCGAGGCTCTCTTTCCCCCCGCCGCTGTACACCGTAAAGATTTCCGAACTTTTATTTCCCTATTTTTCGCGTCGATAAGGAGATCGCTTAAAGCCGCTCCTCTTCAAAAATTTTCGAGGAAAAAGTGTCGAAAAAGAAAGTAAAAACGGAGAGTTTCGAGAGCGTTTTATATTTCTTTCGACGCAACCAATGCGGCATAAACTGATTTCTTGATGTAGAAAAATTCTAAGCGAAGCGGTCTCTTTGAGCATTCATCTCTTTCAGAAGGACTCTTTTCATTTGAGAAGTTTTTAATGCAGTCGAACGAAAGTTTTATCGGATTCTAAAGGCGCTTTCTTCTCCTTTAATTCGATTCATTCATCGATTCCGATATAATATTTCGATGGATAACATTCCGATCAATTCCAATATGATTCAATATCGAAAAAAAGGTACTTATGTATGTGTTAATGTTCTTCTATTACTCGGACAGATTGAAATATCCTATACCATAAAAATCCTCCTAATATTTGTAGCAGAAACATCAATAAAACGAAATTCTAAAAATGCAGTATAAATTTCAACACGATAATACTCGCATATCATTAATGACTATTGTAGAACATTTATCATCTACAAACAACATTACCTTATTACGATACTGTAATCTTAGATACAAATCTATAGTTATACAATAAAACAATTTCAATGTTGGTATCTCCATTACCAATAATACTTATTCACTTAACAGTGATTATTTAATTTGATTATTCACTTAGCTAACTAGATACAGATCAGCTTAATATTAAGAAGTCACTATTATTACATATGATTCAGTCATTCTCAGAGTTTCTGGTATAACTTCACGATAGCCGTCACCAGGAACCCTGAATAATACAATATATAAAGTTCCAGTCCTATAGTTTCGAACGAAAATCTCATTTTCAGTTGTAGAGGCAGCGATTTCAAACGACAAACATCTAAGGAGTTGAGGAGGCAATATTTCAGCGAATTAAAACCGACTGCTACGCGTTTCTGCAAAGTACTCCTTAAACATTCCTCTTTGTTTCACTTTTGGCTGCGCCCTAAATAGAGAAATAGGAAATGAAACAAAAGGAGCAGTAGAATGGACAACTGACCCTTGAGGGCCTTTTGAAGGGGAAAAGGGTTAGCGCACCCTGGCCGAGGGCATAGACACACCCTAACGGTCCTTTCGGAGAATTCTATCCCTTCAAGCAAGAGTTCTTCCAGTTAAGCTGCTTTTCTCAGACTCCAGCTAACGAATGTACGGAGCTGACGTAAGCTAAAGTCATCGTTATCTGCGAAAATCTTATCACTTGAAACCCTTTTACGTAAATTATCATCTACTAATAAACCAGGATAAGCATGAAATAGTTGTAGTTAAGACCTGTGAGTATCAGACACATGAGGAAAAATCTGTCTTTTCTGGTAAATTATCTATCTTTTCGAAGTTATTATCAGCGTGACGATAGAAACTTCAGAAAAAGTCCCATTTTTCGGTTAGATATTCTAATCACTAAACTACCGAATTAATTCGTGGGAAACGGTAGAACTAGGCTATATGAATGGGCCAAGGAAAGGTGTGTTGAATTATGAAAAGTGGTTATAATACAAAGTGCTTTGGCTCTCGAAAGGCTATAATTGTTATTATTTATTATATTCTTAGAGTGTAAGTAGGCATCTAAGAGGCAGTCATTGGAGGAACATATAGAATAAAATCTGCCTGGAATTCACCCAAGTCGGGAGGAAAACCACTCCAAAAAAACTCCCAAAGGCAGAAAATATTTTCTTTTATAAAGGCCTTGAACCACTGAGGATAAACTTCGGATGTATTGGAATAGATAGTCTCGGTCATTTTGAAAGTAATGTTAGAAGTGCTTAACAGCTATGGTCACTTCGCATTCGTGGGCTCCACAGTAAATGGAACACGGGAACGATTCCATCGAAGGTGAACGCACTACCCACTTGGCTATCCGGAGCCAAATAAAGGAGTTTTTGTATGGGGTGTCCCAATGAGAATGCGAAAATTAATTTTTTAATAAAACACATCGACTAGAAGAAAATTTAATAACTTTATATCTAAAACACCAGGATAAGATGCGGTTACGAGTGAAAAATATAGGATAGGAAAAATATATGACAAATATCCGCAAAATCTTTGCTGTCAAAATGCTAATTTAAATGCAATTTAAATTGCGCATTATTATTGGGACACCCATTAGAAGATCAGATGCATATGGAATTCAACAGAAATGATGAAATGTTTACCATATTTTTATTTTATCTATCAAGGCATTCTATGGAGTCGAATACTTATTCAAATAAATATCACTCAATTCTCTAAAAGGAAGTAGTCAGCAGACGGAGGAAAGCAAAAGGAAAATTCGTAAGAGAAAGTCGGCGATCGAAATCTTCTTATTTCTCTTTAATGAGGCAATGCCTCCTTCACACCGCAGAAATCACTCGCAAGAGCACCTAATGAAGAGGACTTCTTAATTGAGAATTGATTGCTCATTAAGCTTGAGATTCAGGTCGGAAAGGAAGTTGAAAGGAGTATTTGGAATCGATGTTTGCTTCTTATTCCGAAAGACTTGTATGGCTGTGTAAGCAGGAAACGAACATAACCACTAAACCATTCTGTATAACCCATTCAATTTATGCTTCGAATCTAAATCACTTACAATCAGGGAAATTTTAGGGACAGGTTTTTATCTTTAAGGAGCATACCGTATACTATACGCCAGTGAAGCCTCGCCTTTATTATGCATGCAGTCTATAGGACCCTGCTGAAAAGTGTTGTAATCACGAATTAGAAGAGGTACAACGAAAGGCAATACTTTTTGTAACATATTGCTATGATAAATCGGTAAGTGTTACTCAGATGCTTCAGGAGGCAGGATGGGAATCTTTAAAAGAAAGAAGGCTCAATCAGAGATTTAATTTACTAGATAAATTCAGACAGAATACGTTCAAGGAAGATGTTGCCGATATCATGAGCCCTCCTTCTTATTAAGGCCGTTCTGATAAAGCGAGAAAGATCAGAGAAACGGATGCTAGAACCAGACGATTCAAGAATTCATTTTTATCGTGAACGATATGCGAAAGTAATCGACTAGGAAAATAGAGTCATGGTGCTTGCACCCCCTGCCACACGCCGAAAGAAGGATCGCAGGATACATTCAAGTATGTATATTTACAGCCACACAATGCAGTCTTAAGTGCATTTTCCATTATTATTCTAATATAAAGTATTTCATTTGATGCTATATTTTCGTCTGAACCCACTGACCATTACATTTTTGTAATATTAGGGAAGTGGTAAAATAGCCCCGAGTTTGTAAGCCTATCCAATTTAAGTCATTAAACATATCTGTTATTATTATTTATCTGACTTGAAAGTTAGATAATAAAGAAATACAAAGAAATATTCTCATACGAATGTTTTTTCATAGTTTATATTATAATCCAAATATTATTCTGAATATATTCCCGTTTATTTTATCTTTTTTTCTCGGAGTACAACAGGTCTCCACGGATACCAAAGTAAACACTTCCGAATCATTTAAACTGCCGATACCCAATGCAAACCGATTCGAGAGGAGCAGTAAATCTGAACAAGTAACTGCAGGGAATCCTTCGCATGTATTTTCCCTCACAGGCATTATAAATAAATCGCAATCGCTACAAAAATACGTTCGAATCGGTAGTTTTCCGAGTCGAAGGATACGGCGATGTTTCTTGAAGCGAAGTTTATTCGGCTAAAAATAAACTTTTTTTGGTTTAGAGATTCATTTATTCTTTCGTTTCACTACCAAAACGGGTTTTACGATTCAATGAATCCATCCACAGATTTAAATTCGAACTCAAAGAAACACAATTTCAATCTCAAGTTTATCATATTTCTAATTCACTAAGGTATAAAAATTACAAATGTTACAATGTCGAATCGCTAATTTTGATTGAAATCAAATAGGAGCCCATTACAATGCCACACGCCGAAAAGCGGCTTGCAGGGTACAGATGTAGATGTAGATGTACAAAGTTATATTATATTCTACCATTATAACCAAAATTCTAAGATATATGCGTGGTTTTTGTTTCAAATGAGTGTGCAGAATTTTAATATAGCTGATTAATGTCATACGTAATGTAGTTAATTGGAACTTAATATCCTGACAGATTTCATCTTATATAAATTTTATGTACTACATATATACGTAATACAGGGGATATCAGACAAAACAGAAGGCAGCGTGTTCTCCTTTCGTGAAAGGGGTCCTGAGTTCGATTTCCGGTGGGTACCTTAGGTATCGAAGCTCTTTCGATAATCCAGCTACTAAATTAGATAATTTTGTTCTTTTTTTATGGAAATAATTTATAAATATCTAGAATAAAAGGTATTTATTTATCATTAAAGGATGCGTAATATCCTTTAAAACATTTATTTGGGAAAAAAATATGGGAGCCATTTTTTGGTATTTTATGATTAGCACATATTCAGTAGATATTCCACAAGATAAAAGTCGGTAAGCCTAGGATGCTTCTTGATAAAAACTACTGCAAACCGAACTTTGGGCAGAATTAAGAATATATATAAAAGACAGAGAGGAAGAGGAAATGAAGGAACAAAGGGACAATTCCGCAGGTATTGCCTCAAAAGAGAATTGTGCCGTCCCTTCGCTTGTTCTGCACGCTTAATTAATTCGGAAGTCGGAAAACTGGAAACAAATCTAATAAAGTGTGAGAATAAAAAAGGAGGGAATTCGGAGGAAGTGTTAGGGGAAAATAGAGAGAGCAGCGGTGAAGCCGATTCCCAAGATCATATGGAAGAGTACTAGAAAATTCTATTAAGCAATCCCCTAAAGTACCAAAAAGTGAGTTTGATGTTCTTGAAAGTTCTCATCCCTTTTCAGTACGGAGAGCTTCTTCAGGTCTTATTCGTAAATAAGTTAATCATATTAACATTTAAGCACTCCTATAAATGAGGGAAGTTAATATTATACGTATTAAGTACAATGTTTTTGTGCATACGTATGTTATTATCGGTGTCTGAAACAGGAAAACACAGTTTTGAACTCCGCAAATAATTAAATTTATGTCTTCAGAACTGTGCTGATTTGCCATTACCAGCTTCTTTAAGAAAAAATATTATTTATCACCAAAGAAAAACTGCCGTAAAACAAAAGAGTAAATTTCGCGATGAATCTTGGTCATTTCAATAACTTCAGTTTTAGATTCAAATTGGGAAAACTTTGAAGAAATAAACCGATTTTAGGTATAATCTACTGTTTTGGAAAACACTTTCACACACACAATTTGAAAGATGTCGCTCATATGAATATAAAGGGAAGAAAGAAAAATTTGCGTGCATAAAGTAAATCTAAAATAAGTAATATTTCATCTGTAAATTAACCCTGAAGACTAAAATAATAAACCTGAAGCATTTTCATAGCTTTATTAAAGAGTGCCTTGTGTTGTAAAACATAGGACAACTGGGCGATTGCCTATCGGCTATCTTATTTACAGCAGAGAGGATTTAAAGCCCTACAAAGAGAAGGAAATACACATGGGAAGAAAAAGGGGGACAAAAAATAGAACTCAGGATAAACTTAGATAAAGAAAACTCTTTTGCAACTGAGGTACTATGTACAACTTCAAGAGGTAACTTTAGGATGTCTGCTTAGAATACACGTGCCTAGGAAAAGAAGCATCAACAGGAGAGAACAACAGGATTAATGAAGTAAACAGATGAGTCAAAGTTTGCTGGAGCGCCTTCGGAGGGAACGAGTGTATTCAGAAGTTTCGTTTTGGTGATATTTACAAATTCTCCAATGTAACGTGGCCTTAGGTCTTAATATGACTAAAAATTGTTGAGAATATGCATGAAAGCAATGTAAGAAGGGAATGGAAGAAATGAAGCAAGAATCAAGTTTTCCCGAGGGAGCTAGATCCTGTTTTAATAACTAAGCGAAAATATCGAAAATACACCTCACGACCACTTTCGAAGCTTAAGCGTCATCTTCAGGTGAAGAAACAATTATAACACACAAACAAACGAGAAGAAATAGGAAGAAGAACCATAGGATTAGGTTAAGTTTTTGTACTAAAAAACGAATACAACTGTGAATGAATTAAAAGTTGAAAACACTCCATTAGTCGTTTTTCGGGGTCTGTTTCTTCTAGGTTCGGAAAAAGCCGGTATATAATGAGAATACTACGTTTAACAACTGTAGCACGGCTACCAAATTGCGCATTGGATGATTCTTAGAAGTCGGTAATTTCGGCCTTCCCCGGTACCTGGAAGTCCCAACAAACGATTAACGGAGTATTTCCATTTTTTGTATTTTTTGTTGTATTTGCTTAATTATTAAGATTGGGTCAAGAAAATCTATTCCTGCTTTATTTTGACTTTCATGGAACACTATAAAGTTACACTCAGTTTCGTTGAATTTATTAAATGAGAATAATTTATTAGTAGGAATCATTGAATTTTCTAAATCGAGTCTTTTCTCAGATGAGTGCCCCCTAAAATGTCGTATTTTTTTCGCAGAGCAAGGCCTTCACCCATACGTAGTAAAAAGTGGAGTAGGTGGAAAAAAATTCGGACGGAAACGTATTTTTAGGGATCTCTGATCCTTAGTCCCTAAATGACGTGTAGAGTAGAAAACCCTCGGAAAGGATCGTGCCCGAGAAGTAATAAGGGAGTTAGGAGAGCGAATAAAAGGAAGCGTAAATAAAAAGGGTGTGGAAAAGAGAGAAAATGACAGAAAAGAAAGAGAGGGAAATGTCAAAGAATTACGATCACATGGATCATGCGATGGAGAGACTGGAGAAAGATTATTTATTTAGGAGATATTTATTCAAGCAAAACACTATCAATGGATAGGATTCAAACAATGAAGAAAGCAAGATTTAATTATGCTGAGCATATCACTACAGCATAGGGATCTTTTGATTTAACACTAATCAGTCAAATCCGATGAGAAATGAAACAGAAAGTCAATCAATTTGAGACTGCATTGAGAAGCTGTCTCAGAATTATATTCGTTATAATTCTAATGCATTATATTTATCTTGATTCAACACTTCTACAATGTCCTTTTCGTCCATACCTCGTACTTAGACCATTAAATCCAATATTTATAAGTTTTATCGACCTTTATCTTACAACTCTCCTTTTTACGCGTCCCTTTACTTCTCACCTCACCTTCTTCATCTTTGCCATTTCAGTCTCCCCAAATATCTATTTTCTTCCATTTACCTCAAACTTTTAACATTTCCTCACAAACATCTTCCAATGACCTTTCCTCGTATAAGTCTACTTTCATTTTTATCATAAATAACATCCATAGCTCAGTTCTTTGAACTCCTCCGCAGAGTTTTTTTTATTTAAGTGTATTTGCCTTCCATTTATATTGTGATTTATTAGTTCTGCTACTTTGGTATTCAATGTTAGCTGGCAACCATAGCTGTTGTTGGATCAAAATACAAAGAAATAAACCTTAGATTGTATTATCTAAATTTTCCAGTAATTTCTTAGCATAAATGATAGCCTATGATAAAACTCTAGGTAACAAGGGGTACTTAATAACAATTTAGTAATGACCGCAGTACTTTCAATTTCTACCGTAAGACGCTAGTATTATCATAGTCAACTCCATTGGCAGTGGAATGAGAAACTATTATATTTTGGATCTTCATGCATTCTCAATGTCTATAAATTAAGCCTATGAAAAACCCTCTCTCCTTCAGATGAGATATTTCCTCAAATTTGTTTCCGCATCTCATCTCTTTCGGAATCAATTCATCAGTTTGTTTTTGTTGTGTTTCTAGAGAACACATTACGTCACGACGTTACTTTCCCCATCTAAATTTCTTATGAAGTATTTATGAGTTCCTCATCTTGTCCGACTTTTAAATTTACAGCCTCCATTTTTATGAGTTCTTCCTCAAACTTTTCTCTCATTTTTCTCTCTCTCACCTTCCCTTGCACGCTTCATTAACCCCTCTTTCTCGATTTCTCACTCCTCAAACTTTAGATCATTTCATTTTTCTCTGTTAACTTTCAGATATGCCACTGTTTCCTTACCGGTTAAACAACATATATAAACTCTTCCTTTGTGGTATTCATGTTAATGCAATCATGGGATCAATTGGACCCCAAGAATATTTTGTCAAGGAACCGAACGAATATTTTAGAGCAGAGATTGCCAACCTAAGGGGAAATTACATAATTAGAAATATACTGAACTCAAAGAAAAAATTCTTACAATAATACATTGTTACATTATGTGTTTTATGTTAAACACATAATATACAAACATAATGTTAGCTGATATCTAGAGAGCGCGTTTATCATAGTTTATTATAATGGCTTCTTTCACGCAGATAGGATAAAATTAAATAACTGGCCGATGAACCATTAATGGTTGGCCACTCCTTCATCGCGATATGACTAACGCATTATTGAGAAAATTAATTTAATTTTGCGTGCGGTTTAATGCGTTCTATGTATAAAACTAATTAACTAATTAATAAATTAGATATTTTACCAATGAGCGGAATTTATTTCTTTTCAAATACACTATGGCTAAACTACACTGTGCGTTTAAAGAAGAAGGCGCTGGAGTCATTCGATGTTGTTTAAAATGATCAGTATTCTCCCTATACTATGGCACTGAAGAGACACGTGAATACCCTTTGAATAAATCGATCCTTTCCTTAGAGAATCCTGACACACGCATGTATCTTGGGAATCCCTTTTCTTTAAACGCCCCCTCCTGACTACCAATCGCAAGGAAACTGATACATTTTTCAAAGTCTCTTCAAATTTCCTAATAAATGTGCTCTTTCCAAGAAAAAGTCTCTTCCATAAATCCACTTTCCCTTCATATTTACATTTTCTTAATATTTCGCACTTCCTTCTCTCCTAACTTCCGATCTTTTCCTCTTCTTTTCTCATCATGTTTCTTATTTTCGACCCACTCTCACTTCTTAATTCTTTTCCCTTCTCTCCTCATTTCTTATTCATTTGTTTTATTTTTCACATCACCAATCTCTTGAGGGTAGATAATGTGTAAATAAAAGAAAATAATTAATTTACTGTCTGGAAGTGAGCGTCTTCTTTAATATTGAATTATTTGCATTAGCTGTATCACGCCGCAGGACCAAATCATTCTGGCTTTCCCTTCTCTTTTGTCAACATTTCTGGGACTATCATTATAGTACGAATTCTTAAATTGAATAATATATTTGATTGCCGATTCATTAAGTATTCATGATCTCTAGTATATTGAATTTTATAGCTATTTCCAGAGAATGAAAAGAGATTAAAAATAGCGACAATTCCGGGACTCGAATCTAGAAAAGAGTATTAATCAAAATATCACAATGAAAATCAGCAGCATATAGGGATTGCTTGTTTAAATTATTTATCAAAGGACAACGAAGCTTGTCTTATGACATTCCTCTTGAATTCTTGGTATTACTAATAACGATAAACCAGCACCCTTATACCAGCAATATAACGATTGCGTTAATCGATATAATTATTATCGATTATAATCGATAAATAATCGAGTTTTATAGTCCTTTAATTCGCTTCTGTAATCGATATTATTTGGTACGTACGTTTCATGTGTTCTGGTTTTATAAAATTACTATAAAGATAATTGCAAAAATTTAAACTTTATAATTAAGCATAAATGCAAAAGTTTATTCCTGATTTTCAACTACAGTGGGTTCCTTTAAAACTATGGTGAAACAAAAAGTAAATTTACCATTTGAAAGAGTTAATCCATCCAAAGTTTGTAAAAAAATCGGTGTAGATTCAAGTTCCTGTTCTTCTTCATTTGAATGTTTTGAGGAGAGCAAAACTATTCCCGTCGTAACTCAAATCGCACACAATCACCTCATCCTACTATAATGGGCGAATCTCTTATTTGCATGGCGTGATTCGTGGAATTCTCCACCTGCACTGGGGATGCACTGAGATACAAATTAAGTGCAGACGCTCCATTAATCCCATCTCGTTATTTGCGCGGAACAGAGCTAACTAATCCTCGAAAGTGAGATCGACAGCTCGTTTCCATGGCATCAAAGATCCAATTGACGTCACGAGAGGCATCTAATAGAGTAATAAATCAAACGGATTGAATGACTGGACGGATGTCCTTGAAAGTGTCTCGATTTTAAAATGAGGCGATAAATGAGGGATCGAGGAAATCTTAATGCCGATGTTAGGCTTTTCATTCGAGATGCGCGCTCAAAATTCGAAGAGATACTTATTTAAGATTAAAATGTTATTAAAATACACGAGTATTAACAATATAGGATATTAATGGTTTCTGTATTTGATTTACTGTCCGGGCGTAAAATTATCTCTTAAAATTATTTTGTTCAAATGAAATGACGACTTTCTTTGTAATTATACGTTTAATGTATTTATAAGAATTAAATAAAAAAATATTCTGCATTTTTTGTCAGAAAATGATGGAACTGATCGAAAGATAAATGTTATCTATTTTCAATTAGTTAACTACATATCGCGAAGTTTCGATGTTCATTGGTGTAATTTTGCTATGAAAATTTCTCAGTGAAATATTCGACTATTTTTTAAAAAGTTGTATTTATTGAACAAACATTTGAACAATAACTATACAAGGTAATGAAACTATGCATGTTTGTCTAAACGCTTCTCTCTAATTCTGATAGGGTTAAATTAGTTACATTAGCATTTTGATTTGCCGAAACAATTCCAAGAATTTTGGGGTCATGTTGACTCAATGCGACCAAATTTAGATTATTATTGCTGTTAGCCCTCATGTTGATTGTTGAACCATATATAATTAAAATAATGTTATTTTTATCAGTAACACCCAGTGAAACATAAATGGATTTCTTTCATTTTTGCCATACGCATAATTTTATAGTAAATTTAATTTCAATTGCAGTAAAATTGGTTAATAAGTTTTGCAAGTAACCGAGTGAGAACTGCGTTCTTAGAGTGATAGTGTTAAAGCCTGGAAGATAAATTATTTTTACAATAAGAATCAAAAGGGGAATTTGATCATTTTGAAATATGCACCTCATTAGCGGCAGAAGAGCGTCTCATGAATGGAATCAGGAGAAAATTTTAAGGGGGATTGAATCTTAAGCGGGAGCGTTTTAAACGGGTTTTACTGTTGTAATAAATGTTAAACAGCAATTTATGATAGTCTTAAATCGAGGAGAATTTCACTCCGTAAACGTTAATAGAGATTCATTTTCATACCATTGTACATCTTTTCAGCTATGGAATCGCAGAAATTTGCAAAATATAGATTAATTATTGAAGATTTTCTGTAAATGTCACCATTATTATTTAACCGTTTCCATGGATATGACATCTTTGATTAAATCGCAACAATTTGGTAGAACACGTCTCTACATAATAAGAAGAAACAATAAATGACATGAACGAATCAAGGTAAGCTATAAAAGAATGATCCAGCTGAAATAGCCTCTAGAGAGTCGTGCACATTTCCGTAGTCCCGTCAGCAGTTGGCTTTTTTTATCTTCTGCAATTCTACTTTGAATATCTTTTACGATCACCAAAACCCACACTCTGCGCACCCAAATCGTAAAATACTCCAGATTAAGGATTTCATTAATAATTTTCGTTTATCCTTTTTTATAGCCCAGTAAAAATCAATGTCATAATCATTCAGCCTTATAGTTGCCAATGCTTTTTGTCGCTGCATCTAGCGATATTTTGCTTCTATTGGCATCTTTTTTTTAAAGTTTCAGCCACGTGTAACACACAATTTAGAATACCTTGAAATGTACTCTCATCTACAAAGTCAACCGCATTTGACTTATACATAATGAAGATTTACGAGCTGATAAAAAATCCTAAATCCAAAAATTTGTTTTAAAGTTTAAAAAAGATAAAAATCGTACATAAAAATGTTTTGAAATTATCTGAAGGTTGTATTGCTTTGATTTAATTTTATATCGGTTATAAGAATAAACCACGATTTTCGAATGTGCTCCTGGGTCAAAACAATGGATATCAAAATGGGAACTGTGGAAAATGTCGTCGCAATGAATGTCAAATCTCAGAGAAGTAACAAGGTTACTCGACATTACAGCAGAGAATCATTCCAGTTCGATAGTCAAGCTAACGACACGTTCTGCCGAAAGAGAGGCACGAAATCACGATTCCAAAGATTCGTGAAATGCGTTTCTTTTCAAGCTCACTTCTCAAACGTCCGTTCAAACACATTTCCTTCCTTTTCGATGGCTTATTACGAACGCCCCTTCGAGAAATGCTATCGTTCACTGTTACTTTTGTGCTCGTGAACTTGTCATTCATTGTTAGATGCTAGCAACAATCCAAGACGACAATATCCCATTTATTTTTTAATTACCCCAAATCTTGATGCCTTTTGAACGCTTCTCTTTAACTTATGACGGTAGCTATATAGGTAGTATTTTCATGTAATGGTGATAACGATCATGAAAAACAAAAAAATATTCTATCCAGCGAAAATCTGAAAAATAACCGTAGTAGATAGATGCTTCAGTGATGTACATACTTATTGTTAGACTCAGTTTTTAAATATAGTAATAATAATTCTTTAATGCTCTATGGCAAGCCACTTAAGAACAAATTATTAGTAAATCAGACTGAAAAATATGAAATTCGGTGAGATATAAACTGTATGGTAAACATATGTATACGGTACGTTAAATTTAAATTTATGTGAAAACAGAAATAAATAACAGATACATTGATTGGTAATATTAGGCTCAATTGCCCATTCTGGTAGCCGTAAAAGCCAATCAGGAACCATAAAAATCCCAATGATAACTATTACTGACAATTGGTGAAAATGCAAGTTGAAGGAATTGTTCTACAAGGACTCATATTTTATTGGTACATATAAGGTATCTGAAGATAAAAAAAAAGATAAAGGAAAAGAAACACGGATAAAGGTAAGATCAAACGAGAGAGATAAATACAGAACAAACGAAGTTATAAACCCAAAAAAATAAATCAATCAAAAGACGATGATAATATAAGATTATATAATAATTAATAATCAGGATTTCAGTCAGATTCATTCCTTAAATAAGCATTTCAGAAATCTTTGTCCGAAACAGCTGAGATCCCAAGCATTTCGGATTTGGAAAACTTAAGCTCAAATGACGTTAATTTTTGCTACTTTGGTGATGCTACTTCAATTTCGTACTTTGCTGTATATTGACTAAGACTGATTTGCTAAGATATTGAAAATATTCTTAAACATATATTACGAGATTATATTATTTTACACTCAGTCACTCAAGAAGTGGTTGCAATATCTTCAACGGTTTTATTTTATTCAAGGAAATACATCACTCGGGGTCATAATTCTCCCACAGGACAAATAAAAGTAGATAAATCTAACGATGCCGGGGGGAACTTATTCATTTTACTATTACTTATTGACGAAACAAAATTTTCCATAAAAAATTATGTGGGAAGAGTCGAGTTTTGTATTCTGTTTCGATTAAACTTGCACTAATAAAGAGTTGAAAACTTGCCATTCCACATCATATTTCAAGCTACTTTTAAATTTACTTTTCTCCTGTATTCCTTTTCTAGTAATAATCTAATATCAAAATTTCTAACAAATATTCTCGTAAACTTCGGTTAGGGTTAAATTTTATCACTTTGATACATTTTCAACATGTATGAAACTCAAACTATGCTTAGAGATTTTGGAAATGGAGTTAAAGCAGTATGTAATAGAAGCTATTTTTGACATATTTCATGGAAATAGTCCTCATACAACCTACCTTGTCAACTTGACGAGTAACTCAATTTGATAACGAGTCCCAAAGAGAATTTCGAAGTAAAGGGAAATTCTCATGGGTTCCATCACGATATATACGGATCTCTTTGGAGAAGAAGTTTCCTTTCTCAGAATTAAATTTGAATCACCTTTTATAAGTAACGTGCACAACATTTTCAACGGTGAATTTCAAACACGGATGTAACTTAATTTAATTAATTAAGTGCCTTAGGATTCTTAAGTAAATAAGGCGTGACTGAATGAATGTATGTAAAGATAAATTGAGAGAATTTATTTACTCGGTTAGGCGGGAGAATCAACAGATGCTAAAATATCCCACGCTTAGAGAAAAATTCCGAGAGCCGAGAATCTGTCCTGTTGATTGAGAGTCCTTTATTCGAGGAAGAGAACTTTGCTTTCGTAACAAATAATAAATTAAATATGAGGAAGAATTTATAAGCGGAGAAGTGAGCTTCTGAGGCACCACTGGGAGCATCTTGATGCATTTAAGGAGACATCTTAAGAAGAGTAAATAGCAACAGTTACGAAGTGGAATGGTTCAAGATACTTACGATAGAGGGGCTAGTAAGGAGAAACACACTTATAATAAAGTGGCAAGTCTACTCGGCAACAATATCTACTTTTATTATGTTGCTTGTTGTTTCTTACAAATGCATTTCTGTCATTATAACCATGGCAATAGGACCTGTTTTATTTGTCGACAACGAGTCTAGGATAATTGGCCTTTCAAGACACTTCGCCGCAATGTAGTATGCTTCGCCGACGCTATTCAGCCGCGCATTATATATTACCAATTTGCTGTCGAATACAGTCCCATATGGAATAAACGGGGATTCTACTAAGAAATACATCCTGCCAGCCCAACCCAACCCAACCCAACCTAAGAAATAGACACTTCCGTTTTGAAACAAAAGCCACACCCCCTGTATCAACTCTTAATAGGATATATCTGTGGGACCCAACTTTCATTACAGAAGTAGTTAATTAATTAATACACATCAAAACAAGTGTATTTTGTCATCAGAAGTTGAATATAAAAGAAAGTTCTTAATTTAGCGTATAATATGAACATCAGAATCATATTTAATTTAAAGGAAGAATCGCAAATACTCTAAGAGTAAGTAGTTGAACTCGTCAAAAATTCTCTTTCGGCGAAATGCTGTAATTAAGAGAAGAAGGTGAATTAAGGTTTATCAATATTTTTCTCTGTGTTATCGTAATAGTTATTTCTGTTTATTTGAAGTGTGTAAATAAATTAATGAATTAGTGATGGAGTATTACATAATAAAGCCATCGCTAATTAGTTACACACGGGAGTTTTTTGGAGAGTGTATTTGCAGCAATACGATAATTTAAATTACCTCAAATTTAATCACGTAATGGTAATAGTAATTGCGTGGTTCAGTGAGTTCTGCATTGAATTGCTATAACAAAAAAGTCAACAATAGCGATAATGTCTAATTCCACGCAAATATGCATATATGTAAACTACGTTTCCGAGCGAATTCCGGAAAAATTACGCTCCGATGACCAAATTGCAACGCAAGACAAGTAAAGTAATAAAAAGAAGGAATTTGAAAAGGTCCGCAGGAACACATATTTTAGGAGGACTCCGAAAGCGACTCCAGAGCCGCCTTTCTTTGGGAGTACGAATTCTTGTCGAGAGAAATTTCCTCGCGCGTTAAGAATAGAAAAAGAAATTTCTTCTCGGAGTCGACGAACCAGAAAACGTTGACGAAGAAATGGCGTTAATACTTGTGTACAAAAGAATGCTAACGAGGGAGTGGAAAATATCTCCTCTTCTGATTCCTTGTTTTGCGGAGTGTGTTTTTCAGTGGCGCCGCACTTCTCCGTAACCATTGTGTTCGATTACTTAAAAGACCAACGACTGAAAATAATTCCACGTAATTTTCAACCACTTATAAGTCCCCACTTTTGAGTGATATTTTACGTAAATAATCTGAATTTTCTATCCCGGCATCAATAAAAAAACACTTCCAATGACTTCATGAAAAGGATCATTTTAGTGGAAAGAATGGTTCGAGATTGTGCAGGAGTTAAATGAAACTAAGAATCTATTTGTTTTCTACCATTAAATGTTGTAGATTACGGAAGATTTCTACTTTAAAGGTATAGTTTTGAGTAATTATTTAATAAATGAAGAGACTAGGAACTCTTATGTTATGTTTCCCAACCAAAAATAAATAAAAAGTGGTCATATCCCGGATAAAACGCTAATAAACGCGATTTTCACTCGCTCTCCTCGTCTTAACCGGGTGCTTCTCCAGTTTGAGGTTCCGAGGACATCTATCTAACACCTCAAGAGCCCTCTGGTGCGGAGTGCAGTGAGTTGATAGAATAGGGCGCTCTGAATGAGAGCGGTTGTATGCCATTCGTGTGTTTTATTAAGGGATTTTTAGAGGATGCCAAAAATAATCTGCTGTCTTTGAGGAGCGAATGGGTAATTTCATTTCCCTCACTTTTGATTTTGCGATCCTTTTGAAAAGGCCTCTCTGAATACATATTACGCCACATTTAATTCTCCGCCACAAGGCAAGAGCTGCGCAAAGGGCTGTATTTTTAACTTTTCCGGGCAAATTAAATTTAATTAACGGGAAATCTTTGCTTCGGACTTAATCTCCTTCTCCAATCAGTTTATCAACTGACCTCCTCCATTAGTTTACCTAATGGATTCATTAATGTACATTACATCCCGTGTAATGTGTGTTTATATTAAGCAGAGGAGGTGGAGAAGATTTTTTACCTTGGTAACATGATCACACAAGACAACAGACTGTATAATAATGAGAAGGATAGCATTGACTATCATGCTTTAAACAATAAATGTAATGAGTTAGTATGCATTTCAAATATGAAGCAAGGAAAACTTCAAACATGCAGATTTCTACCTTTAGTCGTGTCTAATAGATAAAACATATAAATTCTGCTTCTATGAGAATTACAAAGTATTTTTTAAAGTATAGCTCGTTTCTACCGGGTTGAGCTTGGCTAAGATTTACAAATATTTATTTAATGAATGGATATTGCAAGACATGGTCATGAAGGTTCCGAAAAGAAGATGATATTGAAAGAAATTAAATGGAGTTTAGAATAGGGCCGATAATGAAATAAAAGGAAAGGGCACTACGATTGTGTTGTTCATTGAGAAGAAGGGAAATTATACTATACATATATAGCAGTGCGGGTATCTTAGCTGAGTATATAAATGTATAGCATAACAATAAGGGAAATATAACGCATGGATGAGAATGAGGGGATGTTGTAAAATCGTAAATAAGACACCTCACGAAGTGGATTACTATGATTGGTTGATATCCGCTTTAATTGTAGCGTATAAATTGGGGAGAGATGTTTCGGTCGAATTCCGGTAGTAAAGGCGAGTTAATGCAGCGTTTCTCGATGGTCCAGTGAGTCGGTGGTGAAGCCTCATCCCCCTCTGCCTCATCCCCCTCTGCCTCATCCCCCTCTGCCTCACTCCTCTCTTATACATCTCCTTGGAGCGAGAGATGCAATGAAAGGGGCGTGACCTAACTGAAGAAGACATCAAATAGACTAACTTAAGGGATAATTCACAAGCTTATTTGTACTCCACTCATCACGAATCCATTTTCAGGGACTTTTCAGTCGGATTTTTCGGATATTAATGAGTGAATAGAATATTCATTTCTGTTTATCGGACCCGAGGATATTCGATGCGATTTGGAATCGTGGAAAGCTGTGATTGCCTATTGAGAGTTTTGGCAAAGAATAACAGCTTTTCGCGATACCACAGAGTACTTCTTAACACTTTTCTTAGCCGCGAGATGGCAAATGTGTCGTAAGACATGGAGACCCGCCAATTTTACAGAAATTCTGCACAATTGCAGATTTCTTCATCAGAGTCTCACATTGAAAAATTTTACAATAAATTTTTATTCTACTTAGCAAAAAAATCGAAATTTTTACCCTTTCCTGAGTAAATAAATGGGGCCTGTGCCCGAATGACATGTCCCTTACAATAAATGTGAGAAACTAAATATAAGTCTGGCTCAGCATAAAATTGTATCGATAGAAACACATACCACATCAACTTTAATAATAGCAGACATCTCCATCAGGTGATTTGATATTACAGCAGTTTTATAAAGGGTTAAAACTTAAAATGATCAACTCAAAAGGTGTGCATCTAAATTATTTATAGATAACGTTGCCCCTTATGATTTCCTAATGGGAGCTAATGAAGGTGAGATGAATTGCATTAACCTTTCAACGAAATGGTGAAAATAAAAAAGGGAATACCTTAATCAATATTTGAACAAGTTAGAGAAAACAGAACACTATGGTATGGTTTTAAGGAATAACAGAAGCAGTTGAGGAATCTTTTATAATATCAAGAGTTAGAAAATCTGGATATGGAGGAAAAAAGAGCTAGGATAACCAAGTAGGTAACGCATTCGCCTTTAGTGAAAACGATCCCGGGTTAGATTCCCAGTGGGAGCCGATATGTGCGAAAAAACCTTCGCTATATTATTGGAGGGAAAAGCACAGCGTAAAAACTGCAGATGAAAATTAAGGTTAGACTACGAAGATGCTTGAAGTATGAAATAAGTAAATATGGAGGAGATAGCAGAGAATGGAAAAAAGGAGTCATATAACTGCAGACAAAAGAATGGAAAAGTAAAAAATTATGCTTATTTGTATACCCATCGTGAAAAATATCGTTTTTCACAAATTTGTGTTTTAGCGACTAGCTTAGACGTAAGAACTTCATAATCAGGTGTGTTTCTACGGACGTTCGTACGTCGGAAACTCTGTGAATAAATACAAATAATAGCCTGGTTTTGTAATACAAGTACTATTAAGTACATATGATAATGTTTATGGGAACCGAAATGCTTCGCGTATTTTTTATCGATGAACGATGAAGCCATGGAGTAAATGCAGAGGTAATCGATTACCTCGGTTAATCGATTGTAATCACTGATGAGGGTGATAAGGGTGTTTTAATTGTATATATATATTACAGTGTACACCTGCGAAAAGATTTTAAATAAAAGCGTGATTACCGATCCAATTCGAAACATAATTTGCATTTGATAATTTCCTCTCGACCTTTTCATATTCATGCATAAATACAGGTGTATAGATAAAGGTGCTAAAAATAAACTCGACGATTTAGAAAATGACGATTATGCACCGAAAATATCGAGTTTTCGATTCCTTGTGTTCTGTCATATTTTACAGTTTAAAATTTAAATAAGTTTTCTTAGTGAAAAGCGGTTCTTTTTTATTTCTTCCATATAAAAACATGTATATGATACATATTTAAAAGGAATTCTGCCAACAAGTATTATCCATGACTAAGTAGAGCCATAGAATACATTAAACCCTCCCACATACATGTGTTGTGTAAGCCCAGTGTCCTGCAGAGATTAAGAGCGCCTATTCAAAGTGAGTTAAGTATTTCGATAAAAGGTGTGCTTTTTCCCTTTCTTGGTTCATCAATCACTGTTGGAAAAGGCCTTCCAGGCACAAATGAGAATAAATGACCTTCGCACTGTCACAATGCACTCACTTTTACGTCCTTCCTTATCTCATCCTCAGCAGCATCCCTTCCAATATTTATCGCACTGCCTTATCTCGAATGGGGATAAAGTTTGCATACTCAGATTGTTTGCGCCAATTCGCTTATCGCTTTGCTATGAAGATAATCAAAGCGCATATGTAAGGATAAACATGTGCGTAGCTTAGATTTTACAGTATTTCAAATACAGTTTAGCATCGGTATGTTGTTTGCTAGAGCCTTATCTTCTACGGTGCACCAAGCAAAATAAATTTAATCGGAGGTGCATTAGTTTATTATTCATGGCTTTATTCATTGAAGTTTTATCGTCCGAATCCATTAATTCTCATGCTGTTGCTTCAAGGGGTACATCAGCTACCAGTTTTGTTTATTCACACAACATATTTAAACTTAAATTTAAATTTATGTCTTTTTTATCTTATACACTTCAGATGCATCCACAAATTTTTTATCATACATTCTATTATTTAAAGGGAAACTCGTATTGTAAGGGGGACGGACGGACTTAGTTCAAATTATATATTAGGATGATTAAGAGGTTCGAAAAACTCCCCGTTACGTCATTCCCGAATGGAGGTCGTGAATTGCTGACCTTCTAAAAATCATTCCAATCGTATTTCTCCATTCGGCCTGAAGATTCCCTGACGTATTCGGCTAACGGAGAGTTTCTCGAACCACTTATTTATTAACAGAGTTCCGATTTCTTTTCTTTCATTTAAAATGATGCAGAACACTTCATGAAATATCCTCTTTATTTGGACACTTCAATCCTCGTATGAAAATTTCCTTTCTCTATTAAAGCTGTCGATGGGTTGGCGAGAAATTTTTGAAAGCCGTCTTGACGCACGAATAGAGTTGCATTTAAATTGCGTACGATGTTTATCCGTACATGTAAAATTAACAACGGCTAATTGGATGATTGTTTGTTGTAAATATGAATACATTACACAGCTGACTGAAACTTAAATAATCCCGATAATTGAATGAAAATATAATTTGAGCCAGCAATACATCAATTTGTATAGATTACTTTTTCAGCCCTGAAGGGATCGAGAGAGCTCATATAGATCTATAGCTCAATTCCATCTAATTACAACATTTAATTAGTCCAATTTCCAATTGGTTTAACAACTCAGCATTTTTCTTATGACTTCAGTTGCGTCACTATGCTTTCCTCACAACTCTTGACCGATATTATTAAGTATTATGATTTTATCGACGAATATAATGTTATGTAGAATTTATGGGAGTTATAAGTACTTTAGGCCGATTAAAATTCATCTTCCTCCAAATGAACCCCAACATATTCAAGGCAAAACATAGAAATCCCATCTAACTATAGACTTGGTCACATTTAATCTGCTGTTTTTCTCATAAAGAAACAGACTGTTTCGCTTCCCATCGCCTCTCGGGATTATTAAAATGTGCACATATGAGTCCTCCATCTCCTTCTCTTCCAAAGCAGTTTTTTTCGTCCCAAAATAAATCTTTGTTCCCATCCTATTCCTATACGTTATTTTTATGTCATTCATCTTTATTACGTTTGAAATTAAATGAACCTTCAGTCTCAATTTCCCGAATAAAATACGTCTATTTTTCCTCCTCTATCATATTACATTTTCTTCTTCCATTTTGACCTTTTTCTATATTTACATTCTTCCATACGCTACTCCATCTTCATTTTTATTTCGTAACTACCTTAATAAAATGTTGTATTACATCTTTTATGCTATCGAAAGTATACACCTACTTTAAGGTTGACGAATACAGGTTTTTCTACTCTGTCATTGCAATCCAACGCGGTACTTGCACGGCAACCTAAGCAAGGCGCATAGTATGTACTATAGTCGAGAGAAAAACAATTGGAGATCGACCTATTTAACTGCTAATTTTTAGTTGACTGATAACTTAGCTAACTGCTGGTTAAATAAATTTTGGGTACAGCCGAACCCAGAGAGCGTATATAGGAGGGGCAATGGCAATATATCTTTGCAATGGACGTGGTCTGATGATGGATCACGCGAATGTTTTGCTGTGAAGAGAGAGGGTTAAGAAGTGAGAGAAGAATACGCAATCAAGGCGAAAGGCCGTGGGACGAATATGCGAGTCCTCTATCGGCAAAAAAGAGATTCCCAGAGGGAATTCTCCAGCTCACCTCTACAATACGAACTTTTTTCACCTCCGCCTTTTTTATTGGCGGGTAATTAACCGAGAGAAGAAAATAAAATTAAAAATGGAAAGAACGAGGAAACTCCGCACGACAAAAATCATTCCTCTTTTGGAGAGCATAATACAATAACAAATGAGCCAAGTCTCGCACAATAGAAAGTTTTAATCAGATGGGAGTGGAACGAACGCAGTGTTATGAACATCAACTTATGCTTTTATAGACAAAATTTGCAACATGACAAACTCATTGTACCGAAATTAGCTGAGAATTTGGTGAGTCAAACGATGAACGGAAATGTCAAACAATTCAGAGAAATGTCCAAAGCTTCATATTAAGAAGCAACAGTGAAATTTCATAAACCTAAAAGTGAAAAAAGACACAGAGGAACTAACAAATGCAAGAAGTAAAATCACACAAGTTTAATATATAGTATTTCAAAATGGGAGGAGGAATAAAAATATCTAAAGGTGAATGTTGAAAAACAAAGGTTAAAGGCGATGGTAAGCCACAGTCGAACAATACAAAAGCTGTTTAAGAAAATATGAATCCACCAAATATAAGAAAAATATATTCTGAAAGGGTAGGTGATTTGTTACTGGATGTTGTTGTATTGTATTTAATTTTGTATCAAGATATGTTTAATAATGATACATAAAATGATGTATCATTATTAAACATATCTTGTACACCATGTAAAATGATGTATGTAATATGTATATGAAGGTGTGAAATATGTAAGATATATTTATATTGATGATAATCGTTGTAGCGACGTATTTTGCATTCTATGTTTTGATGTAAAGAGTGCTGGCATGTATGTATAATATGTATAGTAAGATGTAAATAAGTAGCGTCAATGGATACTTTTGGATCTTTGTAAATTTTATGATAAAAATACTACCGAGCTTCCATGAAATTGAAAATATAAATTAATACTCAAGCATATGTTTAGCGATATTCTGAATGTCCCCGATTTAAAATGAGACAACAGTCCTGAGAGAAGTTATACTTTTCATTTTGGTCTATCCTATGTAGAGCATATCAGATTTCATACGTGCCAAGAGCTACATTATAGAATCAGAAGGAACGAATCCCCTTGAAGGCAACACAAGAATCCAATTCAGAATATCTACAAGCCTCAAAATCAGGGAGAACACACTTGTAGTCGAGAAATGTAGTTTGAAAGCGTAGACATTGGATGGGCAGCAGAATGTACAATTCATGTTCCGTTGGTTGAGCGCTTTTTAAATGGGAGAAAGGTAAGGAAAGGGAGGCGTGAATCACATAAAAGGTGGGAGAAAAGGGAGAGGACAAAAGGCTATGTGAAGAAGGAAGAGAGGGCTTTTTTCGAGTTGGGGAAGTTCAAAGGGAATGAAAGGGAGACAATTGAAGAACGGAGGGCGCGCCGCAGGAGCGAAATTGAGACGAATGAATGGGCGGATAAAGGAGAGGAACAAAAGGAGCAAATGGGGAAAATTAATAAATGTGCCAGGAATAGAATTCGCCGCGGGATGATTGAAAAGTGTACTCCTTCGATTAGCACGAACCAAGTTATTTCCAAGAATCATATCGTAAAGGATGTAGATGTTCTGTCGGATGTCAGATTCTGATTTAAAAGAAGGTTAAAAACTAAAATAATTTCTAAAACTATAATAGGAAGAATCTATACTATACACAGGTTATTCTATCTTTTAAATATGGTAGTACATTATATTTCACTGAAATCGATAAAATGTAAATTTAATTAAGTTAATGTCATCTTTAATCCAACTAGTAATGTATTAATATAACAATAATGTTGTTTGAAGTGTTTCGACATCGGTGACCATTTCGCTCCCACCGGGAATCGAACCCGGGACCGTTTCAATCAAAGACAAAAGTGCTATCCACACGGCTTGCTCGTCTAACCAAATGAATCTGATGCGATAAAGCTCGAAAAGATGGAGTAAACATAAAGAAAAGAACCTTGTGAATTTTGCAGAATATATCTTCATTTGGTTTAGTCACTCTTATGTGCGCAAGTCATCAGTTAATGGTCAAATAAAGATGGCTAAACTTTAGACAAAACTAGTCACAATAAACATGTATTCTGTAGAAAAAACAAGGTTGCTTTCTTCCCGTATGTAGAAGACTACGTACAAATATTGTCATCTTTCGTACCACAATGTGGATTATAATCGATTCGTTAGTATTGGTTTGACTCTTCCCCATTCATGTTGATAAATTTGAGTGAAAGTAAACCTTTGATCCCATTCTTCGTTGTGTCCAACATGTCGATAAGTAATACAAATAATAATAATAAGTAAATAAGAGCAGAAGGGAAGGTCGGAAGCGATGCCACAGAAGAATGATAGAAATAAAGTGGACAATCTCAGTAAGTAATGAAAGAGTCTTCCGAAGGGAAAAAAGAGATAAAAAAGAAGGAATATATCGGGAAAACACAGGTAGTCTCCTGAGGAAAGAATTGGACGGAGTGGTGAAGGAGAGGAAATGAATACGCGTTGAATTACGAGAGACTGATAATGGAAAGTGTTGACAGTGGCAAGGAATTAAGGTCTTTTAGTGGTTAATAATCGGAATTGGAGACAAAATCGCATTAATAATTTTGTATAAATGATACAAAACTTGTAGCTTAAAACAAATTCATTATCTGAGATAGTTTTCCTGGTAAGAAAACTTTCTAAGAATTTTGTAAAAAAATTCGCCAATCATCAGGCATTAACCAATAGCATCACCTACGTAATATCCTACGCGTATTTACGTATGATTCAGATGTGCACCAAAATATGGCAATCGAGCTACTTCTCCACTTACTGACAGATGGCGCAGGAAATGTAATTGTTTAAATACAAGTATCATTTTTCAAAAATTGCTTACTATAATTCTTACAATACAATACTTTCTTTAACATCACTTTTATAGTACTTTTTAACACCAGAAAACATTAATTTCAATTTAATTATTTACTTTACTTTTTTAATTTTGTTTATTTCAGCATATAACAGTCAGCTTTAAGATGCTATTCAACTACCCATAGGATAAGCCTGAAAGTTTCTATCAATGATGTCGACGGGAGATTTCAATGCACGTTGAAATAAATCCCAGAGAAGAGAAGTTAGGAAATTGAAGAATGCCAGGATCAAAAGAGTCCGTCCGAATGACAAATCTCGACTGGCAATAGTTTGGGAGAGCAATGGAAGTTGAGGTCGAAAGAATGGGTTCTTACAGAACTACGCAGTCTCCATAAATGGGATTCTTTTATTGAGTTATGACCTTCCATTCCAAAAAATCATTTTTTCCTTCGACCCACGAAATAAGCTTTTAGCCTCCCTTCACAAAACAGACTTCCTCCGAAGCCATAAGGTTTTTTAAACGGAATTCCATGAGATATGTTCGCCTATTTTCGATTTATTACTCATCATCGATTTCTTCTGAGAGCAAAAAAGTGCGGAAAACTTATAAAATATGTTCACGGAAATAATGGTAATCCGCAGTATTTCCTGGAAAAAGAGCTCAAGATTACGCCGAGATAAGAAATCGATAAAAAAAAGCGATCCCAAATCATATTATGGCTTTTTTATTGATAACTACAGTGAAAGCCATCTGTGGGTGGATTAGCCGTTGATTTACTCTTCGCTGATATACTCCTCGTTCTTTTCAAACACGAAAAATACAACATTTTGCGCTTTTTAAGACAAACAGGACTTTAGTAAGATTTTTCCTATCAAGCAGTGGAATATGACTATAATGACATCATAAATTCTAACAAGATCTGCCGTGGGGTGAAGTTAATTCATAATATGTCTATGATACAATGGAAAATAAAGGACTGGTGTGAGAAAATTAAAATGAATTGTAAATTTACGTAAATTTTGAACGTTATAAGAAATAAATGTGAAAGCTAGGTAATCCGTATCTACTGGTTATTTTTGTATCCTCTCCTCATCATAAACCCCGATGATGGAGTTTTCCTTGTATCTAAAATAATAAAAGAGGCACATCAATTGACTAAAAAAGGAGAGTGGAAAATATATCACTAGTTATGTTCGATGTCAGTTAATTCCTTAGGAAAGTGAATTCGATCCATACGTTGGGTAATTGAGAAAAATCCTGCTTCTGGTATCACCTCATAAAAGCAGTGATGCTGCAATTCCAGTACCATTTTCCGTAAAAACCTTCAAAATAATTCGATAAGTTTTAGTAGGAAAAACAATGGTATCTCTGAGCACTTTTTGATACTCACAATCAAGAGATGGCAAATGTGTCGCAAAATTAAAATTCTTAAATTTGTAGAGATGCAATACAATTACAGATTTTTTCATCTTAGTGTCACAATGTAAGATTTTTCAAATTTTTGTGTCATTGAATTTAAGAAAAAGATCCATTTTTGTATCTTGTCGTGGTTAAACCTACATGGCCAATATCTTCGGGATCTGTTCATTAAAACCAATGTGAAACACTAAATATATATATTGCTGAGCAAAGGCAATTTGTCGATACATGCACATCGCACATCAAAGTTTATAATAGCAGAAAATAATGTATCTGAATTTTATAGTATTCTATTACTAACGGACTTTTGAGTTTTCCGAACCCATTTAGAAGTTATGAAATGTTCGTCTAATAAAGTACATGAATGTCTAAATTCATTCGTGTATACAAAGTATGTAAACGTTGCCTCTTCGCTAAAAGATTTGCATTTCCAGCCAAGCAATCGGATTGAATAAAATGGGTGAGTATTAGAACTAAGAATAATAAATAATAAAAATTACGGATAGGCATTTTAATGAACATGAGGTTCCGAAGATAAGCATTACTATAAGAAATACTCCCATAAAAAAGGAATAAATAGTATGATCGATTCAGCAGAATTGCTTAGAAATATATTAAATATGGTTATAAGGCTTAGAAGGTTTATCATCTGCGCAAATTCTTTCAACACGAATCGCCAAATGATTTGAAAAACCGAAAGAAAGTTATAAACTTTGAGGAATCATGATTGGCATCATCCACTCTTATTAAGACCGTGTTGAGCAAAACACTGTGTTTGGGTGAGAATTTGCCGTTATTTCTCATTCGTGATCCAGATCAAGATGCAGGGCTACCAACTCACCCAACACTAATACCAACTCTTTGTGATATTCCTAGCTGTTATTCTCAAGAAATTGGTTTTCCAGGATAAAATCTGTTTAACGCCTTCAATAATACACTAATAATAATCTAACCTATTTTTTTAACCGGGATACTATCTTAAAACTTAGGTGAATGGATTTTATTTGACTAAAGACGCTCCGTGTGAAATTTCAATGAGTTCAAATGATTTATATCAATTAAATCTTCGTAACCTAAATTATATTCTGTCTTCAAGTTTGCCAATTTAATTGAGATAATGGAAATGACTGGGACCTTACGCTGAAACCTGGAGGAGACCCACTCAAAACATAACGTGCAGTCAGCTGGTGTGTAGACAAATACAATTTTTCATGAACGCCTGCAGATTAGGCAACAGAAACGCTTGGCGGCTGTGTGTTTTATGGTTGCTTATATTCCAGGATTCGAGACATAAATTGACAGTATGATGATAAATCTACATTAGAGGCTAACCAAATAGAATAATTGAATTTTGAAAATTCGGTCAGCTGACATAACATTTTATTATCCTACGTAATGAACCTATTTATTTCCATTGGATTGTATGACGGCATCGGCAGTGATGTTGGTGAGGTGGGGCAGAGCCAAGATGGATACGAAGTTAAAGGAGAGCATCCAAGAGTCCCTTCAAAATGTCGGAGGTAAATCCACACGTCCATCGGTGAGACTTTAATATAGCGCACGTCAAATTGGGTCACGATAGAAAAAAAAGGTCTTGTGTGCGATGTTTTGGGTTTCCTTAGAAGATCCTGGTCTCACCTACTTGTGAAAACATTGGAGCATACAAAATCCATCCAAAGGAGCCATTGAGAGGCAGCGATGGCTAAACTAAGTACGAACCCATTCTATTTCAAGAGTGCATTTATGGGATGAAATGAGAATGGAAAGATAGATGGCAGCATTTAACTTTGTCACGTGTTATAAAATACAGGGAAGTTTGGCCGAAAAGAAGAAGTGTGTGGAAGAAGTTAAGACGGTTGCGAAAGAGAATGGAAAGGCCAACTTTACAACTATATGTGGATCAATAAGTAACCTTGTTTGAAGAAAAGTGGTCTTGCTGACCGAATTTGGCACTAACGTCAAAATAAACATGAGGTGTTCTGAACGTAACCAAAGCCATCTATAATCAGCAAAAAACCAATACTTAATATTTTTCACAGTTTATTTTATTTTAACGAACGGTTTCGAACATAACATTAAATTACAACATTGAATGGTTACGACATTTGATTCGTACTATCTTCTTCTATAACTTAATTGCATACGAATATGTACAACACGATACGTACTGCATAAATAAGATTCTCTATAAAATGTTTTTAATTTTAGAGAGAGCAATAAAGAAGCTGGTGTTCAAAGAAAGTAAATGCCTGTGAATACATTAGGAGTGTTCGGTCAGGGAGTAAAATAAATAATAACAAAAGAAATATGCTTAAAAGGAGAGAGCAATAAATATTTGAATCAGTATTTTCTATACACATATGTACTGTAAATCTGTTTACCTTGTGTTAGTTATAAACGGTATGAAAATATTTTCTAATCTTCTCTATGTATTTAACGTGTAATAGATAAGTGAATACTTGTTGATGTTTTAAGAAAAGATGTGGAAGAGGTTAAGTCTGCCATTTGACGTTCATACTATGCCAAACAGTCATTAAAGGCATGGGAGAAAGGAATAAAACAAAAGACATACGGTGATAAAGGAATAAAGACGAAAAACTGAATAAAAGAGAAAAGAATAAAGGAATACAAAATAAAATTTCGTAAAAGAAAAGGGACACAGTTATGGTAAGAATATAAGGAAACGTATGAAAAGATAAACGCGAAGTAAAAATACTAAAGATAGGAAATATGTAGAGAAGTTGTGAAAAAACGATCTATATTACTTGTTTATCCCAAAAGAAAACTATGAATTCTATACGACATATACGTATAATAACGGACTCTGCTCCACCTCCTGTTCTAAATTTCGGAATGACGTGGGAAAAGAGCAATCTGAGGCAAAAGCCAACCAAAGCTAAGTTATTAGCATCAGAGATCATCTGCGGAGTAACGGTGAGAGCGCTAAAAAATGTGTAGCGCATATTCCGAAATAAAATGAGTAAAAAAAGGAGTCAAAGGGAATCGGTGGGCGGAAAGGTCCCTACAGATTCAATTCCGTCCTTTTTTGTCCCTCAGCCCAATCTCCGCCTTAATAAACCATCCAACTTTCCTTTCCCTTGTTAACTCGCCTGTTTAAGTTGCCCCGTCCCTTATCATATCCCAAATTGCTAAAGCGACGCTGAGTTGCCAATTGGATATCGCAAAACAGGGAACTTTCCACGAGAAATTAATTGCTTTACGGAGTCTATTTGAAGACCGGTTGCCGATTCATTCGAATGCATTAGCGACTCTCCCACGTCTTTGGATTTGCATCAATCTACTATTCCCCATCTACGGATTACTCTCTCCAACCTTAATTTCTCGATTGAAATCTTAAACTGTTTCTCTATTCACGATTATGCTTGTGTTGATGAAAATGCGATAGCTGTTCAGATACAGAAGTCATAGGAAATTTTGCATCAACTCTAAATGAACACACGCTAAGAAGCCAAGGGCTTAACTGACGGTTACTGTAATGATCATATTACATCCCGAGGAAAAACGGACTTGAAAAAAGTCTTACGGGACCGGGAATCGAACCCATAATCTCTCTCTATCCATTAGGTTGCTTTAGTAAACTGACATTTTCTCAAACCAAACGAATGAAAAAGCCCTGGGTTTGATACCTAGTCCTGTTAGACTTTTTCAAGTCTATTTTTCCATAAGATTTTTCAGGAGCGTACTTCCTTAGTTATTTACACTTAAAGCAATGCGTACATCACATGTAAAACTTTTAAAAATTAACCGTAATAAAATTCCTTTTTTTCAACAATTCGGAATTCGCTATTTTATAGGAAAAGTGTCTCTAACTATAATTATCAATATCCTTTTCGTCAAAAAGATTCACTACATTTGCCTAAAAACTTAGTCCCTAAAGAAATTAGATCCCTGAATAAATATTTTCTTTATTAGCAGCACAAAATCACAGAATTCTAAATGTGCGGTGAGAAAATCTTCCCAAAAGAGGCGATCTCCAGGATTTCTTCGTCCGAAGCGTAATTTACTCGGGCATAATCGGAATCAACCAAATTTCGCACTTAATTAGCAAAGCCCTGATTAAAGACGACTTGGCGAAAGTAGATCAAACATGGAGGAAATAAGGCAGTTTGGATGCAATAAGCGGTCGCGGGGCCACTCGTCGTTCTACGGGACGTGAGTTCCCTTAATTACATTGGGCGATTTGGGGGGGGGGGGAGAAGGGGGAGGAAGGGAAGGGGGAGGGGGGATTTGGAAAAGGGGGAGGGGGAAGGCCGTGCTCTGAGATAAACAGGGCGAAAAGGCGGATATGAGGGACGCAAATAGATGATCATACATTCAAAGGGGAGGAAGGGAGATTTGCAGTCTGAAAGGTAGGATGAGTATACATTAATATATAAATACATAAATAAATATACCAATGTATAAATATATAAATGTATAAATATATAAATACATAGATAAAAAATATACAAATACATAAATACATAGCGATAAAGAAATGGCATTTAACTTTATGCAACACGAATATCCGTGCAGCTGAAAATTTAAAGACAAAGAGAAATGAAAAATACTTGTATTTAATATTGTTGAATATACGATGAATCGACCTGAGCCAAAAATCTTGACTGAAAACTATTATGGTTCGATATCCTGAGGAATTTTTGTAGAAATTATTTTATAAAATATTGAATATTTCTCTTGCAAAAGTGAATATATCCTTCAGTATACACCCTTAATTAATTTTCTTATAAGATCTTCTTATATTAATATATTATCTTTGGTTGATACAATCATGTATATTTTTATATTCGAGGTTCGATGACATTGGGTAGGTATTTGTTATTTAGAAAATATAAATCAACCCTAACTTTGTAACGGAAAATTTTGGGCGGTCGGCCTACTAAATCCCTAAAATTGGTACGTGTTTTAACTTCGGCATGAACGAAATTTAAAGAAAAATAGGGAATGGTGCTTTTAAAACATACTACGGTAAAAATATAAATATAATATGAAAGCAGGATAAAATAGCTGTGAACTCCAATTGAAGGAAGGCGTACGGCACATAATTATTCGCTCTGGATGTGTTTAAGAGCTTCAGATGGAAATCGAATTCATAATCCGTTTCGGCGAAATCCCCGATTAATTCGATGCAGGCACGAATTTGGATGGAGAGAGAAAAGGGAACAGATTCCCCAAAAAAATCGAATTTTAAGCCTTCAGAGATTTACACAAAGCTTCCAAATATGAAATGTTACGGGAAATCGCTCTAAATAAAAATAAAACATTTGTATAAAATAAGGAAAAGACCGGGACGATCATGTTCTAAATAAGAATGGGTGGAGTTTGAGAAAAGAAGATTTGTCCGGAAAATGATTTTCAGATGAAAATATCGGGCACTTCTCATTGCAGTCTCATAGGTTTCTTATTACTGTGGCAGAATCGAATTGATTTCAATCATCCGCTCACAGATGAGATGCATCCACCGATGATATTCCTCAACGGCCATCAATTATCCGTTTGAAGAGATACGGTGCCCTCATTCGACAATTTAAAAGCATTTGATGTACGAATGTCTTGTTTTGGAGGGATTGAAAGAAAACGATGGAATAGAATCCAGAGACATTCCTTCAAAATTTTATTTCATAGATGCTAACCCATTTTATTAAAATATTTTCCTAGATGACGGCCTCCGTTACTCATAAGTTACGACCAAGTATTCTCCTGACTTACTTTCGAACCCAATTTCCTCTTTCCTTTCTAAGATGAAATAATTAAACGCAAGGGCCACTCTATGGAAAATCTGACCAAAATTACCTTGTATATTTTATACTGGGAATTTTTTCACTTATAAACATCTTAAGAAAATCTTGATGGGCAAAACCGAAAAAAATTTACTGTTTTTGTTGCTGAATTATTAATTTTCACGCTTTCGGAACTTTTGCAATATTTGGCGAACTTTGATAAATTTGAAGAATGATAACTTTCGAAAATTTAAAGCGCCTTGTTCATTACTTATATTTACTGAATGTAATTTTATAAACATACGAACGTCCATGAGCTGCAAATTATAATTTTATACAACATTTGATCACTTTGCCACAAATTTAGTGAAATTTAAAATTCAGCAATAAATTCACCATACAATTTCCTGAAAAACAATTTTTACAAGCAATTTTGCAATACAGATACTGTACTTTAATTATGAAGATGTCACTTTACACCTATTTTAGCAAATACAAATTTAAGTAACACGGTCGCAAAAAATACACCCGAAGACAAATGAAAGATGAAAAATAAACATTTTCTGATTTTCCTGAGGCTACTTTGGGTAAAGGAGAATTTCTCATGATTTAGAGCAACTTGCTCTTTAAAGAGTTTGAAGGAGTTTTATGGGCTATGATAAGAATATCTTTTACTGGAGTTATTCATGGAAAGATAAGAAAGACATGGCTGTGTTGCAGCTAATTGATGAGCTTTTCGTGAGTTATCTATAAAAGGAGAAAACCACGTCCACTTGTAGTGCTGACGCATCTATTCTAGACTCCAATAAAGAGAGAAATAAGAAACTTCCACCGCTGTTGCAAAGTTAGAGCATCGTTGCCCATCACGACCCTCGAGGAATCTGTGGATATCACATTATGATGGTCTCTTACATAAATTTTGACCCGAGCATATTTCAGATAAAGCGAGAAAAGTAGCTGCAATTGATGTTTTTAGGTTATGATTAATGAAACGCAACAAGATAGCGTGTGAAGGGGTTATTAAGTATGCATGAAGGGGCAGAGAAATAAGGATGAGGTGGAATGAGCAGTTACTGTAAAGAGACGCTCTATGCTTATAACAGAAATATATTAATGAATATTAGTAAATACAATTCATGGTTAAAAGAATTCACGTTTTTTCACGATAAATAATAAATCTAGGCTCCACGAATTTAAGACTGCGGTAATCGATTATGAATATTAATAAGCTTAAACGATGGAAATTATCAAAGTAAATGAAAATAAAACTAAACTATAAGTAAAGAACAGGGATGAAGACATTCGAGTATATGTAAAGATCAATAATACCAAAATAAAACAGTGAAACTGTTCAGATATCTAGGAAATATAATAGCAGGGGATGATGAATTCCTATTTGGATGTGAAAGTTGGACTCTAAGGGAAACGACAGGGATCGAAACAGTAGAAATATAGATTTGGAGGAAGAAGAGTACAAAAGTAGATATTAAATGAAGTGGATGATAAAAGAATAAATGAAAAAAAGAAAATAAAATTTGAGTTTATAGGACATGGTGTAACTTTATAACCAACATTTTAGAATGAAAGATTGTGGAAAATAAAGGAAAGAGTAGACCGATGCTAAACTATTTCAAAGACATAAGAGGAATCTTCAAAAGGATTAAAAGAACAGGTGAAAGGAAATACGAACTGCAAAGACATCGGCTGCTGTATGAATGAACTTCTTAAGCATTTTTGACCACAAACGATGCGACTACTACTGCATCTGCAAGTAATTCATCAGTCAATAAGGCTTCTTAAGGGAGAGTAAACACGAGTGAAAGATTAAAAATAGACGGCATCGTTTAAATATGCGCTGTGGAATTGGTACAACATATCAAAGGAGTGCTTTAGGGGAGGGTGGCAATTAAAGCCTTCCCTCGAGGAAACAAATGCGGAACAAAAGGACGCCCTGAGCATTAGGAAAATTTCTCTCCGTAAAAGTCGTTATCATACGGAAATGAGAGAGCTTTTTTCTTCAACGAATAACTGGGTTAACGAGCAGGGAGATGCCTTGAGGGATGTCAGACGGGAATCTCATATATGCCACCAGAATAAAATCGGAGAGATAAGCGCACCTCTCACTTGCATTTATTTCGACCTTTTTTTTCTCAGATAGACTCCATTTCGATTCTGCTCCCGTCCTTAAGTAACTCATCTCGTTTTTTGTTTTTCCGCTGTTACGTTTATCTGCGGAGATAATCGCAGCCTGCCCACGTAAGCGTTCTGCAGCGACGAGGAAATTGAATCATTCGAAGTAAAACTTGCAAATCCTACAAAGTGCGCCGAATGTGTTTCAGTGGCGGATCTAGCAACATCCAAATGGGGGCCAAAGAGGGAATTGAACTCAGTCAAGCAAGGCTATGATGATTGATCAAGTCTAATGTTTTCACGAAACAGTTGAAGTTCATCTTTCTGATTTCGGAAACCATTTTTCATTAAATTTCAATGTCCCGTAAAATCTAATTTGTTTTCAAATACCATTAATAGTGCTGTCCTTCACTTGGTGGTATTTCTATGACGATGATGCCATGCACTGAATCCCGTCTGGTCTTGAAATATCGTAAGATCAATTTATTTCGTCAACTTCCTCGTCTGATCTTCCCTTCTCCAACCAAAGGAGTCATGAGCGTAAATATCTATTCAAGAAAATAATTCGAAATCGGCAAATCGAGAAACGAAGAAGAGATTCTAAAAGGCGGTATTTGACTATCAAAATAAAAGGAAAACCACACCATGAGCATCGAAAGGCGCACCGGAAGTGGAACTGTAATAACCGGAAGTTGATTTACAATAGTGAAAGTAGGAGTGAGCGGATGCATGCACGGATGGAAAATGGTCCATTCATCTGAATTACGCCTTCTTTCCAAACCAAAAGAATTTTCTCTCCGTCACCTATGTCATGGAACTTGCAGCGAATCGAGTAAGAATTTGACCGAAAGACGCCCCACTGAGATGAAGGAAATAATTTCCTCTCTGTTTTGATTGGATAAGTTGGGCGTCCGGCGTTCAACATTTCATCCCACAGAAGGTTTGACGAGAAACCGGAATAGATCACACGCTCAAGATCATGCATTAAAAGAAATCTTCATATATAAATTAGGTAGTATAGGTAGGAAGTTAGGTAGGCAAGTAGTATAGTCGAACATCAATGACACGACAGATTTACAGAGTACAGAAACAGAAGGTTTAAGTTATTTCTTGGAAAAATTACGGTGAAGCATAAATGTATGATACACGATAGTTATTGAGCTATATTCTTGATGGAATCCAAGGTACAAAAACGTGTGGGGTAAAATTTAAGCACGCACTTTGATTGCTTAATTTGTTGTCGCAGCTTTTTAACTTGGTATACATTTTGCTTCAGAAAATGGGAAAACAAAGCGAAAAAATATTTAAAGATTCATTCGTTGTATATATCGAAGAGTAAATCATGGATAGAATAACATAAATATTATTTCAATGCCTATTTAAGCGCGCTTAATAATTACTTGATCTCAAGGGTGCACAATTTTGCATATGGATGTGTTTGTGGTTTGAGGCATTGTTTGGGACTGCTACCCGATGAAATTCAATCGTATATATGTAATAGTTGTAGTAGTTGCTATTAATGTGTATCGACGTCTATGGACTTCTGCATTAATATTTTTAAAAAATAAAAAAATCCGTCCTCATTCCGACTCTGCTATAGTTTTCCCTTAAATGTGGGTTATATTTGTGGAGAAAAGCGTTCTCTAATCCGCCTCATTCGGCGTGAATTACACGCGGCGTTAATCTCGATGGAAAAAGAGGAAGCAACATGGCGGCAGCGCGATAAAGAAGAGAGCTTCGTTAATCCGCGAGTTAAGGCAGAAACGCGTTCACACCTGAGTTATGGAGATTATTGCCCTTTCATCCCAAGTGCTCCTCCATAATTTGCTTCTCTACGACACAGATTCATAACTTAAGAAGATTATGCACAGCGGATGTCCGCTCGGGGATTTCCTACAGCCCTTGGATTTCGCCATCTTAAGCATGCTCACCTTATAAACTGACCCAATCATCTTCCGATAGGACCTTCTACTATGTTAATCGTGCAATCGGATGGCATACGTATGGTTCAATCTGTACCCGTTTAAGAAGCTATCCCTCTTAATACGTGCTTTACTCACGGTCTTTCACATGGTAAAGATTCTGTATCTTCTTACTACGAATTTACCGAGAATATTCAGCTTAAAATATAATCTTCTTTCCCTTAGGATTCTCCCATTAATCTTCTAAGTAGAATGTAACTATTATAGGAGAAATTCTTTAAAAATCTAACGAATTTAGGCTAGGTGAAATGCATATCTGTAGGATTGCATGTGCAGTATGCATGATCTTCATGCAGTGTACACATTAATAAAAGTCAGTATGATAATGAGAAACAAAAGCCTGTGGCTCGAGATGACCGCTCTCATGGAACTATCTCATTTCACATTGCACTCACATTTACTGATGTGCCTAAGTGACTGAGAGAGATAGTACAATTTTTCAGAATTTTCAGAATACGAATAGGCGTAACTGTTTACATCTTCTGCTCGTTCTTTCATTGATTTGTAAATACTTAAGAATTTCAATTCATTCAATCAATTACAGAAAAAATGTGTGTACAAGAAGGTAGCTTTACCGTTTCGATTTTATATACGTTTTTCCCTCCAGTGAGTTTCTTAACTTATCAGTTTCCTCATAATGATTGATAGAGACAATATTGTGTATTTACTAACAACTTTTATAACATAGAACTGAAATTCAAGTTGAAAATAAGCGGTTTGGTAATCTAGTGGGTAAGCTTCCATTTCGTGGACACCCTTCGAAGCTCATCTTCACTCCAATATTCTTCTGATTTAGCCAATAAGAGACCCTCCCTGAGGCTCTCGTCCGAAAATTAGTCAACCGTGTTTCGTTATTGATTCTCCAATCTTCCTCTGGAATGATTCGAAACGACCTTCGGGACTGCAATTCACTCTCATGTTTTATTAATCAAAGTGAACATAAACTCTCTGTTTCCTAATTAATGATCCATCATAATTTATTCATAGTTTTTGATTTCTCGAAAGACAAAGTTACCTATTTAGCTTCCAACTCACTAGGTACACAAATAATTGGGTTAATCGAAGTCAAACTGAACAAGAGAAAGTTCGATATTTATGGATCTTTTTAAAAATCAGTCTAGCTGTAAACATTAATCCATAAACCTCAAATTGCCATAGAGGAGGCCATATTTTATTTCAGATATGGTCAAATCAAAGGGGATATGTCTATCAGTGTATTGAGAAGATCAGGTTTTTCCTCTTCGGTTTGGCGTGGAATAACTCAAATACGAAAATGCGCTGTTATTAACTTCTCATATTGGATCATTCAACAACTATAATTGGCTGGTAAAAAGCAGTTGATGATCTACTTTAGATATAGCGAAACATCCTTCTCCAATTTTTGAGCAGATATTAAGAGTAATAAAGCAGTGGAAAACATGAGTGGTAAGACGACAGCCCATGATTTAACTTACTACAGCCCTAAGAAAACAGCTTCTAGTTGTTCTAAGAGTTCCTTTAAATATGAAGATCACCTTTAATTGCCACAGAGTTAAGCAAAATCATCTCAGACAGAAAGACTAGTAATTTAAAATTGAGTTTAAATATTTCACGTTTTATCGCTAGCGCTTTCAAAATTATACGAAATACACTCTTCAAAAGCTTGCTTTATTTTCGCATTAGGAAAATTTCCCTCATCTTTGGAAGTAAATCTTTTCTTGTTAGTCTGCAGTTGACCTGAACCGTAATCTTGATAGCATCTCAGAGTTCGTAAGCGTCCCTCATCTCCAACCATCCGATATTGCCAAACCCTCTTCCCTTGAAAATCCATAACCACTACCTTTCATACGCACGCCGTTCTTCCCTTTTGCACACAGTAAGAAAGAGTATTGGTATATTTTTAAGACAATAAACCTCACTTTAGGGAATCATAGACATTAAATACAAGTAGAGGTATTCTATGTAAGCCGAATGAGTCAGAGAATCTCCGAACCAATTCCCTGAATGACGAAAAGAAGACTTGGGTTACTTAAGAAGCCCTTCTAAGAAACATTCAATATCCATTTCGGTTAGTATGCCACTATCCTTAGATGAGTAAATGCAGAATGAAAAGATCCTTTTATTTTACCATACGTTATTTCTGTTCTTTTTCACCTGAAGATCTGAATAAACGACAAAACATGTTTACAAATTAAAAATCTTCTTTGGGAGTTACCGAGTGTTATTCATTTTAAGATGGTTTCTATGAAATTCCAAGAAGTCACGATTGATCATATTAATGCAACTTCTTACATAAGTGTTTGAAAACTGAAATTATTGAAGTTGAATTGTAGACTGACGAAAAAAGTTACTATGCAAACGTAAGATTTAGCTGTAATTGGTAATTGGTTATCACGATAAATTTATAAACTTTTCAAGTAATTAAGGTTCAAGATTAATTACATTGACCCGAATTTAAATTTAATACGATCGATGAATTTAATTTTAATTAATTTTGATGCATTTAATCTCCCGGGTAGCGTAATAAAATATTTGAGTGGCATGGGTAAAGGTTGTTAATTTTTATTTCTTCATATTCTGTAAAATTAGAACGTATAAATAAAACTGAAAACTTTCGGAAGACGAGACAACCACTTTACAGCAGAAATTTTCTATTAAGTATTTTGGTGCAATGCATTAATGTTCTTTCATTCCATTCTACGATGATCTATGAAAAGTAGTGGTTATAAGACGTTAATGACAACGACTTAACTTTCTCCTCCGCATTAACCTTTCTCTTTCTTGAATGAACGAGTCTCTCCTTTCCCTTATCGAATTCTTCAATCTCCGATAATTACACCAAATGCGCTTTCCTTTACTCAGATTAATGTGAAGCTGGAAAAATTCGATACCGAAAACAAAATTGCACAATTGCAAAATTGTATGGGCGGAGAGTATGCTGTGGATCCAAAAATCGAATAACTCACTGATTTTGGCAGACTTCAAAGCGCCGTAAATTAATTTTAAACTGAATTTGCACTACTATTAAGTAAAGATTAAAGTTTCTTTGAGCAATATCTCACCGTAACGCCAAAGATAGGAGTAAACATTGTTTCCACTTACCTGAAATGGAAGAGAAAAATATTTTCAATATCCAGAAATAAATAAACAATGAATACTAAATAAATACACATAGGTACAAACATACGGTGTGTTCTCTACTCAATAAAAAGAAGCCTCTATGGGAATACCGGATGCAGTTTATTTTGAAGTTCATGTGAATACATTTTTTCTTTCACCAAATATTAAGATTACTAATCGTTATATTGAATGCTAAATATCTTCCGTGGTTCTTATTATGATAGATCGAGAATACAGAACCAAACACCTAGCTGCGTCTTACATACGGGTATATTTGGTAATCATTTAAATTCTTTCACTTCTACGATTTTAGAAGGATTGTAACTGTAAAACCCGAAAGAAGAATATTTACCTAAAGCAATGCATAGTAATTTTGGGATTTCTAGGATAATAAAATAGGATGAAGGGGTGCTCCTTTTAGTTTTCCGCTACGGGGAGTTTTAGTAGATCACACATATGAAATGCGGTAGATCATATGTCGCATGGGAATATAGTATTCAAGGATAACCTTACGGATTACATTTTTCTTATCTTTTAATATCATTTACCAAAAGAAAATAGGTTTAAATATTTCACTATTCCATTCCCAAACACCTTTAGAATGGACTAGTTTATGATAAATTAGGATACAAAAGAGGACAAAATTGAAAATAATGAAGAGGAGGATTCTTAAAGGAGAGTTCGCGATGGAATTTGTTCCGCTAATCCAGAGGACGCCACGCTGCAGGGGTGGATGTTGTACGAGTCACCACGGAATTAAGATCAGCTTTATCTACTTAAAAATGGAAATTTTCTTTGAATTTATCTAATGAGGTTACACTTTAGTCGATAACATTATTACATACGTTCCTTGATGATCCATGCAATAATTTTCAATATAACACAACGTGTATTTTAATTTTATGTTTCAGTGTATCCCAACGCTTATGCTTGATATTAGGGTTGTTTCAGAAATTAGAATTTTCCCAAATAAAAAAAATGAGAATATAGAATATATAAATTTAAGAAAATTGAGACAAAATCAGACTTTCAGAAAAGATACGTTTTATTTTATATAGAGTAAAAATGTAGGAATCAATTAGCGCAAACGTATATATAAATATATATTTATATACACATACAAACGAGGGTCATCTGAAAAGTTTCCGAACCCAGATTTTTCAGAAATATTCAGAAAACATGTCGAGAAATGGCGAAATGTCGGAAACTTTTCAGATTTTGTGTTAAAAATAAATTTTCATCTTAAATAATGGTAACATACATGTCGAAAGAAAGAAGGCTTTATAATTTTCGTGGAGGGTTTACTGTTCCTCTTTTTTCGTCAGTTGATATTTTAAATCAGTTTCATCAACGGATTGCCTTCCTCATTGACCTGATGATGTCAATCCGTTGACGAAACTAGTCGAACAATAAATCTGCCGTGGAAATTACAATGCATTCCTTCATATTTGAGTTGAGTTCCAGAAAGTTACGCTTGATCATTTTGATCATTTGATACTGAAAACATAGCATATTGAATAGAGAGTTGATGCTATTTACTTTATATTTTACTTTATCATGAACAGTCTTTCCTTTCGTATGTTTCTTCGCACCAAATTTTCTCGTCCTTGAAGACAGTTTGCCTCTAAGCAAAGCATAGCAAAGACGTGAATGAACGTCTGACACCATTCCTCTTCCGCGATCTTAACCCAAATTCGGAGCAAGAATTTTAGAGTTCAATTTCGTTCGGCGGAGCGATATTTTCGCCTCAATTTACGGACCAAACGCAGGAAGACAATGGCATGACGAATCATTAAGAATCTCATTACATTCGGAAAGCAGGTGCAGCATTCAGACGGAAATCTTAATTCGATCAAAAGTCAGCAGAGCGCGTCTCCTTGGAACACCCACTGCCTTTTCATATTTAATGTCCGATCCTCTTTCCTAAATAAAGCTGTCTCTTATCCCGACAGCGAACGGAGACGGGCGGGAAATAACTTCTCCGAATACATATATATACATATATATGTATTCACTATGTATATACATATGTATATATATGTATTTAACTACATATATATACATATATATGTATTCACTCGCGGATCTCTCTTCGCACGGGAAACGTCAGCCTTTCGTTTTTATTAAAAATGGCAAAGTCATAGGAATGGAGTTTTTTCACGGATCATTTATCACCGAGAAATGAAAGAGAAATGGAAAACCCTTTGTGATGCAAAACGAACGCAAGGAAAAATGTTTGGAAAGAGAGGCGAAAAATAAATATACGCAAACAGATCGTAACGATCGAGTCTCATTGTAAAGTTGGCAAGAAATCAAATTGGATGTAATGGATCAAAAAGTTGCCAAAAGAGCGTAAACTTCGATAAATTTTTAAATTTAACGCGACCTATCAGCCATTACCATCTCAAATCTACGTATCCTACCCATAACTATTATTTAACTGCATATATATTAAATCTATCGCCAACCCCTTTCCTCCTGAATCTTTTGTTACACATTTTGCGTTGTAAGTTTTTTCCACGACCTAAATTTCAAACAAAGCGGAAACATAACTAGTACCAATCGTAGGAAAATATACGATTATCTTTTTTCTGTGGTAGCTTGATTATCATTTAAACTTCAGAAAAAAGCCGTTTTCCACAGGGCTAACCGAAACCATACAATTGGTTTCGTAGGCCTTAATGAAGTTCAATGACCAACCATTTTCCTAATTTTTCTTCAAAATTTTGCAATAACTTGCGTCCGCCAATTAATCCATAAAATGTAAAAAAATCAGCCTTCATTACCATAGATAAGAATACAGTATTGATATTTTTCAAGTAGGTTTCCTGGAAAGACAACTTAGAAGCATATTTGAATTTTACTCTTGAAAATCGGAGGCTATCGCATATTATAAAACCTGGTTACGTTTGAAAGAATATGAGACAAATTCTATGGATTCATTGTTTCCGTGAACGATGCACGTGAATAAGAAGCAAAGTGACTCAAACAATGGCCGTTCACACCCCCTGCCACACGCCGAAGGACATCTGATTAATTTAGGTGTATTAATCCACCGCTTCGTTAAGCAGAAAACCAAAGAGGAACTAATAATCTCTTTTCAATTCTTGATTCATAAATTAAATTTAACCAGATTAATATAATGACTCAAATACAAGCTGAGTTTTAATTAGTCAGCCCGATTTTTGAAATTTGCTAAGATACCCTCGACTAAGGTATAATTATCAAGCTAATATCAATTTAATGAATTGCTGACGATGATCCCTATTCAAAGTATTTAATCTAGCGAAAGCGATATTTTCCATAGTTACAAAGTATACTCGACAAAATGAAAAAAGATTCTAATGAAGGTAAGAGCGAGTATTTTGAGATTAAAGTTACTCTCGAGTGGTTTTACTTATGCTGTGGGAGATGAAAACGCTTTATAATCAGAATGAGGAAAGAACTAAGGTAGGATCTGAGAGGTCGTCATCTGTCGAGAGTTTCTGAAATGAGGAAAATAAGTTGGAAGTAATTTATATTAAAATTTCTAGAAATAGCGTATGAAGCGAGTGTTCTCTGAATATTAATGGTGCAAAGGATAGTAGATTTCCCAAAAAGCAATGAGGAAACCTAGCTGTTGGCAGTTTGTGGCTGTGGTGATTAATAAATATTTAACTGAAAAATATTGTTATTGCGTATTAGTCAATCCTTAAAACTGCGAAATTGAATACAGTCAATTAAAAATGACTATGACGAAGTGATAGTTTGGATGAAGTGATGGAGACATTCGTAGGTAAACAAAATATATTCGAGGTATACTTTGTGGAATAAAAATTTACAACGGCGACTAGTTCAAGACAATTAATTTAAAAACGTCAATAATGCGAAAGTTTGAACTTTTAGAAATTCTGAAATTTCAATGCGGTTGCCATTGTATTTTTGTTTTGTATACTGTACGGTGTACTCATTTTGGAAAAAGCAGGTAAATTTTCATTTTGTTGTTTTCTTTCACCAAACATTCTCATTTTCAGTCGCACAAAAACAGTCGCATTTTCACAATATTATGGCAGCCTCCATGAACTTTATTGAGCAGTTGTTTCTCTTCGCATAAAAATATTTGCAGCGTAAATTTCCATTGAATTCTCAAATGAAATGCACGAAAATGTGGAACTCTGAGTTTAAGCATTACTTATCCGCAATGCGTATGCCATAGAAAAGGAAACAATTTAAATGCAAAACGAAGTTTCTTTACAAAATATTTATTGCTGTACTCTTGGTACGAAACCCCTAAGAACAATGATTAAGTCGAGAGAAAACAAAACAAATTGAAACATCAGGTTTAGAATGTGGAACAGTACCGAATATTTTTATCCGAATTAAATTCAAATTAAAGTTTTTGGTAAGTTGAAGGTTCAATTAGAAATAAAGAGTAGAAGATAATAACAAATTATATAAATATATATGGATAGATACATACGCAATAATTCAAGTATGGACGGGTTATAATTTTTGTAATTCCATAGCTTCACCTTTGAAGATTTACGCTGGAATAGGAGAAATTATCCAAACCAAAATGTGCCGTTAAAGTACTTGTCTATGGACAAATACCCCAAATGACAGAGGGATTCTATCGAAACATAATGGTGACCGAATGACGGAGAGATGAGATGGAACGACCGCCAAGTTTTGGAGAACGTAATTTATGTTTAACAGGCGCTCGGATTATGTGTCCCGCAAATAACAGGGCAGAGAATCGAAAAGCCATCGACAAGACAGGGGAGCTGGTGATAATCCAAGATGCCCACGGAAATAAATCACACCCATTTTGGCAATTAGAAGCGCTTTTACTTTCATTTTGGGCGGCGATTACATAAAATAATTGGGTTTTGGAAGAGCGTTCAAACCGCTGTCATGGGATTAACATGCGTGAGGACAATTACACGTGAAATATTGCGCTATTTGAATGCGTCAAAATGACTGCAGAGAATATAATTAGGCAGCCGCAGGCACACTCGACTGTCGAGAGAAGGAGGCCTTTGAAAGAGAAATTTAATCTTCGCGCTGGAAATGATGGGAAGGTTGATAACGCGGAAATATCTGCAATTTTGCGGTGATCATTTTGTCAGCTTACAAATCATACTTTCTCTGCTAACATATTTAAGTCCAGAGGAGGATTGAAGGCCTTTTTTGACAGCCAATACGGCATTTGCTTCATTTTTTCAACAAAATACACACTAAAATAACTTCTATTCTACATCTGCACTAAATACTGATCACACATGAGGCCATTATGAGTTCTACTGCCCGCTATTAGGGTTGGAAATTATTCTCGCTTACAGAGACTTGAAATACATATTTTTATTTATTTAGGTTTAGAACCGAAAGCAGTCATAAAAAATAAGTTTTAGACGAGAAATTTTAAGAATATTTTCCTTTTAATTCCAAACTGCAAAACACAGCAAATGAAAGAAAAAGATAAATTGAAGGTATCACGTTAATCATGTGATCACTCTGCAGATTTATCTCTAGTAGTAGTATATTAAAATTACTTCGACATCTATGGCCATTTCGCACGTGAGCTGCGGGAATCGAACCCGGGACCACTTTGACCAAAGTCATACGCGCTGCCCAAATGGCAATTCGGGAACCCGATTTATTTCTTTCAAGTCTGTAATTTACTTCTGTATTCATCATGCAGTGAGAGATGTTTGTATTTTATGACAAGATATGAAAGTTCATTCCCTTCCTTTCCAATTATAACCGCACTGTTTGCAATCCGCACCATCTATCGTCAACAAGCATCTCCATAGAACTCGCTCTTTCGTAACCAAAATCTTCGATTCCTCATTTCCATCCGATATTGCCTTTTCCAGGATCTCAGAATTAAGCCATCCGAAATCCTCCTTACGTAAACTGAGAGATTTCATTATCTTCCATTTCCCTTATGCATACCCGAATTGGATTCGCCTCCTTTTACATGGATAAAATCTCCGTCGGCAAATCCTATATGAAGCCCAAACAATTATGTTGCTCTTCCCAATGCGGAGTAATCTGTCGCGAATGCAGGAAATGTATCCCAATCCTGTTTACACTTGTACAACTGCAGAATTACCAGATTTGCACCTCAAAATCCGATTCCCCCGAATCAATCATTTATTCCTTTCATACTTCGAGGGGCGTTGCCAAGGGGGTCCAATGTTTTTGTTACTTTTGTTATTGGTAAGCTAGCATTTTTACACCATTCAAACTGCAAAACATTTTTTTATCCTTAACAAAAGCGTACTTTGCCTTTTTCTTGTCTTACATGATAATACTTTATGATAAAATATAGGCAATAAACCTTCGAAGCACTTTACTTAATACACCTCTGAAGCAATGAAACAGTAGGCTTAGGAAGAAACGTATTACTTCCCTCACGTAAACTAAAACTAGGCCTCTTTTTATGCCATCTATAATTTCGATAAAAGAAATTTCTCAGAACTTTATAAATAGAAATGTACCTTAAAGCCTAAGCAGAGAAACGGTGTGTGAACACTGTTCTGAACTCATATTCTCTTGAATATATGAAACACTTAATAACATTTCTATACGCTTACAGTGGATGAGAGAGACACTCTCCAAGACCTAAGGGTTCTCCAGTCGAGATGCAACTACCCGTAAAGCGATTGGAATCCAGATAATTAATTCGAGAACAAAACCGCGTTTATGTTTCACCTCAGTGCTCAGTTTGAATATAGGCCACGCGTTCTATTACCGCCTCAACGCATTCGCTTCCCTGGGCGCCCTTCATATGTCCATTGCTACACGCTTTCCGATGCGTCGTTGTTCTCGGCGATAATCGATATTCCGAAGGCGCCACGGCTCTGCCTTCGCTGCAATTTACGATCTTCGCTCCATTCAATCTTCCCATTCTCTCAATCATTTTACATCGGCGAATATCATCACATCGAACCTTTACTATCCGAGCTGTTTCCCTTTGAGTTGACTGCGTAATTGGATGTTTAATATTATCGGAAAATTACATACAAAAAATGAATTCCCTTTATTGCTTGGTAAATAAATGATATACTGTCGTACGTAAGCCTTCAGTTGAGGAGTTATTCCCGCAATCGAACTCGTTTATATTCAATTGTATTAAGATCTAGTACAAAATCATATGTATATTTTTTAGCTATTGGATTATTTTTCTACTATGTTAGTAATGAAAAGAACACTTTGTCTTATTTCCACAAGATAGTTTATTATGCGACCGGTTTCGACTAAGTTCTAGTCATCTTTAGGCTATAAGATGACTAGAACTTAGTCGAAACCGTTCGCATAATAAACTATCTTGTGGAAATAAGACAAAGTGTTCTTTTCATTACTAACGTTATGGAGTTCCACAAAGTGACAGCATCGTCAATTGATTTTATTTTCTACTATATTTTAGAATTTGAATATTTCTTATACGTATATCTTTTTATTTTGTTTGGTGCTGATTTTTTGTCACTAGATGTAAGTTAATTGAAGATATCAGTTTTGAATTAGAGTGTTTTCATATAATATCTGTAAATATCTAGTTAGGTAGGTTAGAATCCAAAAAAGGGCTAAGCTTATCGAAAGAGTTTAATATTAATCATAGAAATTCATGCTAGAATATGATTGAGACTCTCGATTATCCGGGCTAATGTTAGGACAATACCTTATATTAAAATATACATAAATAAACAATTTCTATAATTTGCTCTCAAAGTCTGTTACTTTCGACTGTTTAACGGATTCATTAAAAATTTTCTTCACTCATCCGCGGATCTTTTTAAAAGCGATAACATCATTATAGTCATTTTCCTACTGCTCGACAGAAGTCTTCTTAATGTAAATGGAGTGAAAACACTTTTGAAATTTAAAAAGACCGCGGAAAATAAGGACGAAGAATGAAAAATCACAGAAGGATAATTTGCCCACGGATATTGGGTGGATCACTGAATTTGTATTTCAATTACATTTTATACGGATCATATTTATATTTCATACGTATGATTATATTGTATATTTGACAAGATAGTAGCTAAAATAGATCGTCGACCGGCCGGCAATTGGGATGTCCGGGTTCCTGTCCTCTTAGACTGATTACATGTCCGTTTTTCCCTGGAAATTTCCTATATATATGCCTTATAGAGCAAAGTAACCTTTCACTCTTTCCATAACAGTCTTCTATGGTGAAAATGTGACGCATTACACTTCTCTTACCTCTTACCCTTAAATACTATCAGTCAAGGAAATGAAGAACTGATAGTCATCCTTATGGAGAGATTCCCATACTAAATGAATTTTTTAATCTCTTCCCCCTTGAATTCAGGATGGAATGAATTATGACGATCTTACACTACTCATAGACGAGTTTGAAGATACCCAATATACCCAATAAAATAGATACGGAAACATTAATCATTTTTAAAAGATAGTTCATAATGGAACACCGAGGCAAAAAACCGCTGATACAGTATGAATGGGATTGCAAATAATTTCCGCGCTATTAGCGATTGATTTGGAAAATAGGTGGCGTTTTCTTTTTGTCTGAATGATGTCTGAATGGAAATGATCCTAATGAAGATGTGAACGATAACAATTTTACTCATCTGTTTCAGATGCGCGCATCGAAGTATCACTCTAATCGCCCATTTATGATGGATTATCTCCCATTAATTTTTGCAAATGAAATTGGATTTAATGCTGTAAACAACCACACTTGACTGATTCATTTCCTGATTTTACTGCTTTTCCTGGGACTTTAGTTGGAGGCCTTGGGAATATTTATCGACACCTTAGCTTAAATAATGGGGATGACTGAATGTCGAGAATGCAGCAAAAACATTTATTCCCTAACATACCAACTCTAATTAGAAACCATATGGAGCTATGGATCTGATGATTACAAAACATTAATCACTTCTAAATTTATAACCTCAACACAATTAGACTTTCCTTCAATCCTAACAGAAACTCATTACCTTGAAGAAATTGAACCAAAATTATACAGCAGCTGATTCCGCAAATAAAATGGCAATCAGTTCCTCGTACGGGAAAAGTATTTATATAATTAACCAAGATTCAAAAATTACTTCCAAAAGTAGTAAATGCGGCTATTTAAAATATATTATTATTATTGATACCAATAACAAGGAATAAAGATAATAAGGGAACAATAAGGCTTATAAATGCGGAACAAGAGAGATTTATGAAAAAATACATGGATTCAAATGAGAGAAGGAAAAGTCTGTATTCTGCCATAATTCTAACTCTCCAATAATAGTGGAATGAAGTTCAGATCGACTGTACCTAAAATTATATACTTAGTAATTCTTCATATCAGTTTGAACAAAGGTCCGATTTCGCAAGCGTGCTTGTATCTTCTGATGCAGAAAAACATGACTCCATACAAGAGGGAGGAAAGGTCGCTTTTTCTGTACCTGAAACCGTTCTTTATTAAAGATACTAACCGATGTTTCTATTACATCTTTCTTTCTTTTGGGATAGAGAAAGGCGTATTTTTCACTTACTTCCGTCTCAGTCTTACTAATGACTACGGTGTATGAAAGCTACTGGATTATGAGTGATTGAGGATTCATATTGGTTTTTCATATATGCATGATATGGAAATCTTTTTTCTCAGAGTCATTATGATGAACACGGCGTGGTAAACCCCACGTATTCTGGCTTAATGAGTAAAGCAAACTACTTAACTGATTCACAAAGCGCAGAGATTCCATTTACAAAGCCTTTTGTAGTTAATGGAGAAGTTCGTGAGAATCACACTATTCTTCACACTGATAACCTTACAGACACTCAAATAGACGTTAATCATTTTGTCTGGTCTCTTTTCTCTTCGAACTTTGACATTCTAATCTATTTTCATCGTGAACTCACAACGATTCGCTTTCTCTGCCCGTAAATCTGCAAAAATAAAAATTATTGTTCGTCAAAACTTAATTGGTAAACCATAAAAACTCTTGGAAATTTCGGAGCTCCACTTTATAGAACGGAGTTCATCTGGTAATTACGTCTGAGTCGTAGAGAGTGATTTAAGAGATGGTTTTTCCGTCGAAAACATAAGGAAAGAGCAAAGTAAAGCGCGAGGAATGGCGGTGACAGTTGGAGAAATGGAAATTAAAGAAGATGGTGAAATGTTTGCGAACCGATTCGAATGCAGTCGTAGAGAAGAAAGATAATGGAATCCATTACAGCATTCTGAGGATGTCTCAGAGAAGTCGAACCAAAATGGAATTAAAGAGATATCATTTACTCCACAAAAACACGTCGTTACGGATTGGATTGGCTCTTTGTAACATTCAATGGGAATAGAATAAGAAATGAACTTCGAACTGAAGGTTAAATAAATAGCAATTGTAAAGACATATCAAAAGCAGGTTTGAACCTCATACTTTCAACATGAGATCCTTGCTGAATTTTGACATTCATCTTGAAAACTCCTTTTTATTGAGTAATAGAATAATTAATATTACAGAACATATACCAACTGCAACAATCTCTATTTACATTACATATCATCGACGTACATGCTACGATAAAATGCCTTGCTGCGAAAGAAAAAAGTTATCATAGAGCTGATTCACAGTTATAACTGTGCACTTGTATGAATTTATAGTGTTAGTATTCTGAAAAGTGCTTCGGCAAATTAGCTAATTTCGCACAGACTCTCATCGGGAATCGAACCCAGGACCGCTGTACCAAAGTTTAACTCGAATTCCATTTGGCGGGAGCTAATTTTAATACTGATATCTCCCATAGAAATGATATCTCTAGAAAGTTATCAGACAAAGAAAAGGAATGAAAAAAGCATGGTTTTGAGATCGAAACCGTGATATGGTAATAAAAATGTTGTGGTTAAGCCTTTGTCTCCTTTATCATAGAGACGTACCTCAAAGCCGAATTAATAGATCAGACCTAATCAGAGATAAACGCAATAAAAGATCAAGAACTCATTTTAGAGCACATATTGCAATGTCACCCTTTTCTATCTTATAATGGCTTTTCACATTCTGCTTATATCGTTTGGCTTTAGAACGCGATCGCCAAAACAGAAGAGATTCCGGACTCCCCTTTTGCTTCCTCTCCGTTATGGCCAAGACATAATAAATCCGGATCATTTTGGTTTCCTCTTTTTGTTTGTCAAACCTTCGGAGCGGACATCCATTTCCTCTCTCTTATGGCTCCTGCATTTTACATGTAACCCCTTTAGCCGTCTTCATTTTTCCCCTCGGCATTCTCAACTCACGCATGTATGATTCTGAGGGGAAACTGATGCGGTGTTCCGTTGACGTAACTCAATATGGCCACATTTAGAGAGGCAATAAATTCCCGTTGACAAAAGAGAAGATCCAGAATCTGAATCAACATATCATATCAACTGAACGGCTGGAGAACTAACGAAAGAAAAATTATAAAAGAACGAAAGTTAGGTTGTTTTTTTCTTTCAGTCGAAACTAATACGGTATTACCGATATTCATTATATTATGAGATGTATATTTATTTAATGAAAAATAAACTATGCCCTAATGCAAAATAAAATTAGAAAATACTATAATTTTTATATTTATATATCTTTATAATCTTTATTGAATTGAATTTAGAAATCACCTTATCGATTAAAATTAACAAACATTACCCGAACAAATATATCGCCCGTCATGAATTAAAGAGTCTAAAGTAAAACATTATGACAATGATTGAATTCCAGTTTTTTAGTGATATCAACCTCTTAAAAATGTTTGTTTATCAAAGATCGATACTTTTTGATACAGTGAAACCTATCTTAAGCAGAACCAGTATTAAGCAAAAAAATGTCTTATCCGATATAAAAGACGCGGTCCCAATGGATTCCGCTAAAGAAAGATTTCATTATAACCAAATTCCATCTAATTCAATATATAATTCGATTAATAAAACAGTTTAATCTCAAAACTTTACGATCTACCGCTCTTGGAAATTTTAGGCAAATAAACTTACATTCCGGCACAAATACTCAGCTACGTACAACAAGATTTTCTTTGCCTGTAAATAGTGATTCCTATGCATCCACTGGCGATGTTCGCAGAGAAACAAAAAGTACACAATCCTAAATGCATCGAAACAAGTATTCGAACGCAAATCCCAAAAATGGGATAGGAAGCATAGAGGAAACGCGAAACTCCCCGGACAAAACATTTCCATGTTAAGTTTGAATGCCCATTTCCTACATATCTCTGGCATAACGTTGAGGTCATAAGATTTTATTACGGCCAGATAAAGTAATCCCTGCGAACGTGAGCGTATCGCCTACGAGGAGCCTAAGCTTACTTTTTATTACTTACGGTGGGACCGAGAACAATACCCTGAGGAACACCTGATGTAAAGGAAACTTTCCACCGTATAACAAGATCGCGAGCTGAATCGCATTGAAGAGGATAGACCTAACTCATTGAACATACACGGCTTTAAGGTCCGTTACATACCAACAGAAATGGTTTCTTCATCCACCGACCGAATTTTTTAATCTGAGAATCAAATCTTTTGTTTTCTTATATTAAAGAGTACAATCCGTATAACAGGCACAAAGGTATCTCTTACAGATTCTAGTCTCTATAGAGCTACATTAAGGTCACGTTCCAAGCCATAAATAAGAATAACAGATGCAAAATGAAATTTATCTGAATGGTATTGATGTTCTGTAAATTTTAGATGTATGTCATTATTCATAAAAGAGCAGAAAAACCAAACGTTTCAGAAGTGATGATAGCATTAATAAATTATCGATTCATTTTCTCTGACAGTAAGTTTCGGACCAAAAGAACAAAATCTTAAATGAAGATCGACATTCATACGCATATTAGTGACGCCGAAATTTTAAACGTAATCAATATATCATATGTATATTGAGGAATTTTAATAATGACCAAGGATTGAACGCTGTTTCGTTGGTTGAGGAATGTATATTATATTTTAGTCGAAACTAAATGAAGTTAAGGCAACCATCCATCGATTATCTCTTCCTATTGTGATTCCCTATGTTGTCTTATCGTAATGTCACAGAAGTACATATAAACTCGATTTACCCATTGTATCATTCGTCTTCACAATACGCGATAAAAGAGATGAATGTAACTTCTGCAAATTATACGAAATGAATTCGGCATCAAGCTATCGGTAATATTTGACGACATCGAGCTCAATATTCCAGGAATTTCTTGACTAATAAAACTTAAAAACAAAATTTTTCAGTTTTTTAAATTAATTTTATTAACGAAATAGAAGCAGAAGGAGGTAATAGCAGATTACTTAACAAAGTCTCTTGTGAAATGATTTACATGGGAATAAATATCTCATGATATGCAGCTCTTAACGATGTTATTGAACGTAACTTCTTTACTTTGCACTCTTATTTGTACAGTTTTGTACGAAAGGATATCATTGCATATAAACACAATGTATTACATTTGTTGAGACAAATTCCAAAACTCTTGAAACTATCCGAAAAAGCACCAAACTCTAGGGCGTAAACGCGAATATGTTCCAACCAGTAAAATACATAGTAATGCAAAATTCGAACATCAAGCACAGTGAAGGGGTTTTGGTTTCCGAGGCAACCCGAGCAGAAAAAAGAATTCCAAATATCGGAGGAAATCCGCAGCGTCCTTTAGCGAAAAGGGCAAGTGAATTAAGATTTTCCGCGTCGCTAATTTTCTCGTTGCTTTGGCAACGGAGATAAAAACAGTGTGCAGCGGAGGATGGGAGAAGAATAATTCGATAAGAGATGATATAGACGCCGCTTTGAAGACAGCATGAATATTTTATTACTGCGTGGAAAAGGAATGATAAACGCCGCTGTGTTCAAAAGACCTTGAAAGAAGAAAATTGGAAGTATTCCAAAATTATATGAGATTTGACTCATAATAAGGAATTCTCTTAGTAATCGGTTGAACTCGGTCAACCCAGTGATGGAATTTGATTAAATTATAAAAAAATATTTGCATAACGCTTCTTATGACTTAAACAGTACTCCCTATTTATAAATTCATTGGCACTGCGTCTGAAATCCTCTTACGATCAACCATTATCTTCCAGAAGATTTAGAGAGAAGGTGGCCTTAGTAAACAAGATGAGCATTAGAGTAGCTCATACGTACTATCTAAAATCAAGTACAAGAGGATCTGGAAAGGACATGTTATTAACACTAGACACTAGACATGTCAGTGGTAAAAGATTCAAGAGAGTACAGCCGTCTAACCCTATGAATTAGTCTTATTCAATGAGGAGGATGATTGCCAATATTCAGCATTACAACAGGAGCTTATTGTCGCAGGCACAGAAACCGAGAAAAATTAAAAGATTTATATTCCAATACCTAAAGATAACTGAAAAGTATTCCACCCCACCAGGGACGCAGCCAGGATTTGTCTATAGGGGGGGAGGGCAAAACCATAGAGAATACGAAAAAAATATTTCAGGGGTCGGTATGATATCTTCCTTAAAGAATTTAACCCTCTTGGGGAGTGCTTGAACCCCCGTCGCATCCTATAGCACTTCTCTTCCAAGAGATCCGGAAGTACTCGATACGCTTTCTTATGCAAGTACAGTACAATTCCCGGATTCACAATAAGCGGCCTGCTTGATATATAAGTACATATGTGTGTACTCGTACATATAACGACCAGTTTATGAAGAAAGACGCGGCGCAAGATGGTTGCAGAAACATGTATTTCCCAACCGGTATTTAGCACTTCAGATGAGAAAATGAGGATATTATACATTCAAACATTCACGGAAGTTGAATAAACTAAAGAATATTACAGAAATTTTTCAAATCCGACTCTAAAATTGTTAGGAAAAATGTTAATTTTATTTTCAAACATTTCTAAGTACGAATACAGAATTAATAGACGTAGAATCGAATATTTTTGCATATTTTATTTGTACACCCTAAAAATATTTTTCCACGACGAAATAGATATGTATATGTGTGCGTAAGTACACGTCGGATATGTGAAGACACGGAATTAAGAGGAGCAGCTGTTAAAATATAAATGCAAATAGATAATTTATGATCATTAGAACGGCAATAGTTTTCTACAAAACTGCTTCATTTCGATATCCAAAACATTTAATATCCAAAACCAAAACTTATGACACAACTTAATGCAACAGTTGTGGGTTCGAGTCGATAAGCGATCGAGAAGAGAAAACAAAACAAAGAAGGGTTTCTCTTAAAGGAAAAGGCAACAAGTTTAAATTGCGAAAGATAGAAAAAAACACGTTTTGGAGAAAGGAAGGTAAAAAGCACGCTCGAATCGAAAGAGTCGTACGTCTTGGAGCAAAACAAGGGGCAGGCATCAACGGAAGGAGGTTCATGGAACGAAAGAGAGGGAAAAAAAACATAAAAGACAAGCAATAAAAGGGGAGTCATCTGGCGGGAGAGTGGGGAAATAAGGGGTTTACGGCGGTGGCGGAGATTTGAGGCAGTGAAGGATAGAGAAGAAAAACAAGGCGATTATTAAGGATGGGAGAAATGAGGGAGGAGGAGATAAAGATTGATGGTTGGGAAGAAGAATGAGAAATGGTATTGAAGGAGAGGCCAGAAAAGAGAGAGAAGGACAACGAGCAGTCGATGGTTTTCTTGTTCTGCGAACTTTATAAATGATGGAGCACTATGCACTTGTTTACATGAAATGTAAATAACACAGAAATCTTAAACGAAATAAAACCCAAAACTTGACTCTGTCCACAAAAACAGAATTGAGTTTTATTTCGTGTAAAGCATAAACGTGATTTCTATGATTTTGCACACTAATCAGGAATTTTTGGAATACTTATGTTCAAAAGTGTTGTAATCTATCGTTAAGAATGTCAAAATCTATATTTAAAATCCTAACTTTGAATCTAACCTAAGGAATCCCTACAGATAACTATTTTCAATAATATTTCTAAATCTACAAGTTGAATCTCAGACTTTTTTTACAAATATCATATAGCATGGCAGCAAATGTTTAATCACCGTTCGCTTAAACCAGCGATAGGTATATGAAGAGGTTTAGCTTAATACCACGTTAGACAAATTCTAACAGCAGTAAATGCAATAGATTAGAAAGGAAGTATGGGCGTCAAAGCGAATCTGGGATTGGAGGGGAGATGAAGGGTCAGTCGAGAGCACTAAAGAAGAATGAATTCCCACGAGAAATTGCACAAAAACATTTCGATGAAAAAGCGGTTTTTATAAAAGTTTTTACATCTCGAGCGGTCGTAAACCGCTGTCAAAAGGGTCTCCGCGTCCTAAGGAGGCATTTGACACGTACATTTCCATTGTACGGCAAAGTGCGCAATGAAAGCGGAATGAGTTTGTTTTTCTACGGATTTCCAGGATCAAATAAAATAGGAAAAGTCGCACCAAACAATGAGTCCTGAAGTGGAAAATCGAGGAAATGCTCAAAAAGGGATATTTATAAACAGAGAATGTCTTTAAAGTACAGAATGCGAGCGTTAGAAAAAGTACCTTTAAAATGCAATTTTCCTACGAGAAAAATAAAGCAAAACATGCATTGCCATTAGTAAACTGCATTGCCAAATACATCGCCATTGGTAATTGTTTTTACGAAAACGCATAAATGAAACCTCAAAACCTAATATATAATATCAAAACCTCAACTGGGTTACGATGGAAATAAATTCAAATGAAAATACTTTCTTAAATACACCTCTTTAAAATTTTTACAAACTACAAAAAACATGAACATTACAATAATATTTAGGGGTGTTAACAGAGGTTGGAGGCGATGTACAGCACAGGTTCAACTATACTAAGAAGACTTCATCAATATGAAATAGCGAAAAGGACAGCCTGATGAATTATTCCAATTTATTCCCCCAACGTATTGTATGGGAAACCCGCGTATAAGAAGCATTTTTCATCAAAATTTAAGGCTGAAAATCAAGGAGCGTATTCTAGAAGAGCATAGATTTTCCATACTTAGTAAATAAATCAAGAATATAATCCCAAAATCTCATACACGGGTAATACACGGTACTACTCCGAAAATTTTAAATGTTATTACTTTTCATCGAATTCTGTCCTGTATGATACCACACACAACAGATTTGCTTCAGATAAAAACACGTTATAATGCTGAGGTGATAAAGAGAAGAGAGCCAATAGCGAGTCCATTGTATGGATGTCCATTAATTATCTGTATTTGGGAGTGTCAGATGAGAGAGAAGAGCAAAAAACGGATAAGACAAGCTATAAGGGCTGCCTTGGCTGCAAATTACAGCTCAATTTGATTAGGAGCTTTAATTATGATCGATAAACAATGTTATCAAGCTTTTCTTTCTGGCTTCCCACAAGAACTGTCCAGAGCATAAAATTAAAAATATTCGATACTTTATGCTTCTGCGGCTTAATCTACTAGTAATAGACATGCATCAAGCATGACGGAATATAAATGCAAATTTTAAAGTTGCATCTATTTTTGCATCTCTGGGAAAGGTCAAAATTGGCATAATAAGAAAGACTCTTACATGGAATTATAAGCATGAAATGGACGAATAAAACTGGTGATCAGATTAAGCAAGCTTTGAAATGGGTCTGTGGTTTTTTTCTTTTTGAGTGTTTTATTAAAATACGATAAATGTATTGCTAGATACAAGGCAGTTAACAATAAATTAACAAAGTTCTGCCGCTATCTTAAAATTTCTAACCTCTGGATCTATACATATCAATTTTTCTCTTTGGCTAAAAAATGAATGCAGTAAATGTATTTGCCATGACGCACAATTTCATAAATAACGATAAAATGCCACATAAGGAACGGGAGATGAAAGGATATCACAAGAGCGATGCCTACGGCCATTTCTATTGAATATTTCAAATCGAAATATAAATTACAATAAAATTCACAGTCGCTGGCGATATCTTGTGGAAATACGTCATTATGAAGAAGAACAACTTTTCCACAGTATTTAATACTGTGAAAAAGTACAAATTGCGGGATCACAACATGCATAAGGTAAAGATTTCTATGAGTAATGTCTCACCGTATCACCATGCAAAGAGGACAAACAGTTTCCACTTACCTGGAAAAGAAGAGATAAATAAATTAAGTACAGATCAGCAATAATGAAAATTAAGACCAAAGAAATAAATGCGATTCATTATATACCAATTATATAAAAATTGTCAAAATATTAGTCAATATGTCACATGGTAACTCATTTTAACATAAATGACTTCTTCCCGAAAACAATGTATTTTTTAATTCGTCTAGCATGAAAATGACGTTTTTAAATAATTAAATCATAATTCAAATAATATGAAAACGTATAACTAAACAAAGAGGACATTAACAAAAACGCCAGAGATACCCATTTGGGTAAAACTGGAATTACTTTAAAGCTAAAATGTCTTAAAATATCCTCTCTTTATATTATCTATGATTCATTCTTACATTAGTTGTAAATTTTAATTTTACTTCAGAATTCACACGTATTCCTGTAGGAAAACGTATAATCTCAAACTTTTAACAATTTTTCGCTCTTATTTCAATTATCGCAGTTTCGAATCGAGAACGATACTCCAAGACCATAATAAATACTGTTTCACAGTTTACCTTATTTCGTAGACTGTCTCGACTTTGTTCTTTCAAACGTTCTTTATATAAGTTCACGGTTAACCTTGTGATAGTTATTAATGTTAAACTTTTTATACAAAGTACAAAATTAGGTCACATTTATTAAGCCACAAAAATTTGGTGATATCGTTAAGTGGTTTTTAACCATGGAATATTATTGCCCTCGTTTACTAACTTTTCTTGAAATTGCCTTTAAAAACTATGAGGAGACATGCAATTATAATACGTCTTTCTTTGCATGTTCTCCTTTCTTTCCGTTCGAAGCTCAAATAACTGTTCTTCCTTGAAATCCCATAAACGAGGCCATCCTCAGAAGCCGTCACTCACACGATCGCTGCAAAGAAATTCGCAGATTGTGAGATTCTAAAGTTTGGGAATTGAGTTATCAGAGAGGGGAAGCGCATGTCAAGCGAATGGAAGCCACTCTGGTGGAGGGAATCGGAGATAAGGAGAGAGAGAGAAGTCTTTTTTGCCAATTAACTTCCTTTGACTCTTAAGACACTGCTGGAGTCTTAATCAGTTCTCCATTTCCATTACAAACCCGAACCAATGGCTGTGCCCTGATAATTCACAAGTGTCGCGTAAGGTTTCCTAATTCCAGATTGGAGTGCTTTACTGAGGTATGCTGGACAATATTCAGAAATACAATACTTCAGAGTAACTGTAAATTTAGCTTGAGGTACGTTGCCAGAGTGCTTGAGGGAAAGACATCTGTCTGTAAATTCATTTGAGGCCAAAAAACAGATTGATCTTAAATCTCTCAATCATTTCTAACATGAAATTAGAGGAACCCATGAGCCTATATGTAAGGATTCGGTTGAAACTGATTTCATATGGCGTGCGAAAGGTCTCATAGAAGAAGAACTTGAAATTTCGGGATTCCTTTCTAGCCAAGTGGGTAGCACCTTTGCGTTCGGTGAAAGAGGTCTTGGGTTCGATTTCCGATCGGGGCCAGGATCAATAAGCTATCTAAGAAGGTTTTGCGTAAAAGCGGTACTTTCGTTCAATACAACCAAGCTTCAATATTGTTACGAGTTTCTAAAAGGTTTCCGTAGATCTATTTCGTACGGAATAACTTTTGAAAAGAAAAGAAACAATACAGAGAAATCAAGCAGGTTACAATATAGAATTCACACAATATGTAGAGAAAAAAATATTCATATCTAAGGAAAAGGTGATTAAATCAATTAAGTCTAAATTTACGTATTGAAGAGTTTCTATCTGATCAGATATAGAATTTCGAAAATTAGAGGCTGAAACCAGGAGGTAATAAAAAAATTTATTGGTATGTGGAATTTTTGGCTTTATTATGAGAATGTATCGCGTCAATAAACATCTTTTTTCTAAAAATTACACGTAATTATTTCCATACGCGTTAAATGATGTTTCTGTAAGAACGGTGCGCGGCAGAGAAACAATACAGTTGACAAAAATAATGGAGGAAAGTAGGTTAGAATAAGTTCTGGACGTAACGCTAGAAAAGGGCAGATTCCAATTAGAGAGGTTGCGTGATGAATGCGACCAATAAACAGAGAGGAATGACTCCTCTTCCAATCGATATAGGAGGGCTTTTAAGAATTTAATTTCGTTTTCCGAAAAAAGCCACTTCGCGGGGGTTGAATAAGACGTCATCTGGCGATGATATTCGGAAAAGGGCGTATCTATGGTTATAAGCATCGGAGGTATTTCGAGAGCAGAAATCTGAGATCTCTCGTATGAAAGCCGAAAAACAGGAAGGCGGTCCTCGAATTCCCTCTTTCACGCAAGCGGACACTCAGAAATATTCCCACCTGCCTTCGCTCCCACACAATTCTAAGGAATGTGGATTAACTGCACGCAATCTAATATATCAGAAAAGGAGTACGAAAGCCCTTAAAAATCGGAAGAGGACCCTTCAGAAAAAAATCTAAATTAAAAAATGAATATTTCCACCAAACTATATTTGTAAATAGAAACAGTGTGGAAAGATTTAGAAAGAGTTAATGTAAATAAACCTAATCGTAGAAAAATATATCCAGGGCGGGAAAACATCCACAAAGAAAAGGTATGGGAAATAACTTATGGAAATCAACAATTACTGAATCGAGAACTCTTTGAATGAGTAAATAATATTCCATTTCCCACCTTTATATACCAAAATATATGACATCCGTAAGAGTCACTAATTTAATTTGTAGATTAAATGACGAGTAAATATATTTATTGTAGTTGCGAAAGTAATTCCGAATTATTTCCGTCTCCATGCAAAGTGATATCAGCCCATGAAAAGATGATTAAAAGGATGACTTAAAAATGTATTAGAAAAAATATATATTGTGCACATTTTGGCTTAACTGAATTATTAGAAAAAATATTCACTATAATTCTATATAATTCATTTAAAAAATAATGTTGATGCCTGATTGTTGTTAAAAAAGATCTGCAAGAAATGTAGCCAGGCTGTGATCGTGAGCGACAGTCGCTTAAAACGGGAAATGAAAACGTACGTGAATATGCACGTGTAAACAAGCACGAATGGAGCTCTAAAAACACTCAACCACAACACTCTCGACGATGACATTTCGCGCCACGAGCGGCATTTGTTTCGGCGTAAATATGGCGCCGAAATGAGACATTCCCGTATTATTGAGGGGAAGCAAATGAAAATTTCTCTCTTCGCTATCAGAGAGCGCTGCGATCGGTGGCCGTGAATAAAAAAAAGAAAGGAAGAGAAGGGTAATCTTTGGAAATGAAACGCTTAAATCGGGATCAACGAGTCGAGTTCACGAAAACAAACTTTCGGACTATCTTTTGCCTTTCACCCAAAAGACTCTTTGGAGAGTCCACGTCGTCAAAAAAACGTATTCATTCGAAGACGAGAGAATTTGACGATCGCGATTGAAAAGAGGAAACGTATGGAAAATACGTCATCTTAACCTAAAACGAAGGTTACAATCTGATGTTGGAGTAACACTGCTCAAATTAAATAATTGGGGAATAAAATAGTGGACAGTAAATAGTAAAGGAAAGCAAAATAGAGAACGAAACTCACACAGACGAAATTATTGCCTTAATGGCGATCTTTATTTTAAAAGACTGCATTTTGACTGGTGGCAGCTGAAACTACATACATTTACAAACAACATTTACAACATTTTGTTTACAACACAAATATCCTTCAAAATCTCTTTTCCCACAATACTTTTAAAAACCAAAAACACTAATTTAATTAAATTAACCTTAAAAATACTTTTTATATGCATATTTTATAATATTGTATATGATAATATATAATTTTTAAACAACGCCATGTTTTGTAAATAAGTATAATATTCCAAGCCTATTGCTGACCGCAGGGTTAAGCTTAACGGGTACAACATTTGTGCAGACCTAATGTATACTTTTCTCATATGGCTGAATGTAGCGGATTTGATGACTAATTTTTGTTCGGTTCGCTCCACATTTCTGGTTGTCAACCAAAATACTGCCATAGAGATTGAACCCGGAAACGCTGAGCCAATTAGTGAATCCAATAGCATCGTGATGTATATGCATATGAATCCAGTTTCCCACTTTCACTTCCAAAAACTCAGGGGACGTATCGAAGGGAGAGGAATCGTATTCCAAATACATTGCGAAGTGTCTCTCGAGAGAGAGGATTCAAGTTGGGGCACACGTGGTGCAGAAACAGAGATGGAAAGAATAAGAAACGAATATTAAAAAGGAGATATTGTGTTTATGCAATGGCGTCAGCTGACGAGAAGTTTGATTCGAAGAGCGTTACGAAATTGTATCTCAAATGCCTTTCCACTGTGATGAATCTCCTGTTATTACGCGTTATCTTCAACATCGATTCCGAGATACATTCATGATTAAAAGATGTTTCCCAAAATGTATCTAAGGAATTTCGTATTATCGCTCTGACGCATTCTTCTACTGCCGGGAAAATATCGTGGAAATGACTGCAGTTAAAAGAAGAAGAAAAACACTTTTTACTTCCTTTCAAAGAAAAAAAGGGAAGTAACCCGTAAATTCAAAAATTTCAATAACAGGTTCTCGATCCTGCAACGTATGCAACCACACAATGCATTCAAGCCCTACATTCCCCCGTTTTATTCTAATTTAATGATTTGTTTCTGAAACTCTAAGATGAAATAAGAATGAAGTATTCCACGATGCTACATTATGATTATATTATCGTTGCAAGGAGCGTATTGTAGTACACCTGCGAACATCGTTCAAATAACATCATATAATATAATGGAAGTAATGATTTTAGACAATTATAATGCTTATACTGAAAAGTGATAGACATCAAATCATTATAACCCAGAACATTGTTTTTTGTAGTTTTCCATTTAATTTAATTATGATTTTATCCTTCCAATTTCTTTGTATTTTTTGAATCTATTAATGGCTGTTTCCATATTTACTTTTTGTAGTGTGGTTAATATTTTACAGTTATTTTGCAAGTTTAATTTCCCATTTCGTTGCTTATTGATCGAGATCTGGATTCTTTATTTTTCAACCATCAGGTTCGAGGAATATTCTCCTCACCCTGCTTTCCCTAACTTCTGTTTTATCGATGTGAAATTGAGGAAATTCACGTACGAAATGATGAGGAAGAGTGGCTCACTATCATCGCTAAATGAAGAGTTTTATCTAATTTATTCTTTTACTGAGTATGCAGCCTATTAATGTCATACATTACCCGTGGTTCTCAAAATGATTAACACGCAATCACACTCATTTGGAGTACATTACTGCAATTAGTTCAATATTCGAGAATGAATTCTGTGACATACACATTTCATTTCAGCAAAAATGCAAAAACACAACCAATATCAATTATTTTGGCATTAAAACAATAAAAGTTAAGTATATTACGTATACGGGTAATAAGAGAATGATCTCTGAAATGGAACGTAACAACGTAATGCAATGGACGCACGAATCTAAAATCGGAATGGGAATATCTAATTTTAATTGTGTTTCGTCGCTTATTTTTCCCACCGAATGTAAAAAGAACCATACGGATCGACGCTTATTACTTTAATTTCCCAAGTCCGCAACACATATCCATTTAACTGAACAATTACAGTGGAGGAAGTTAATTGTAGTAATGGAAAACATCCACAATCATTCCTTATTCATAAATACCCGATTAGCCGGGACTAGAACCCAAGACCTTGGAATGCAGCGATTACCACACCTCTCCATTTAGACCGCAATGCATCTTTGGCATATGGCGGTGAGTTATTAATACCAATTTCCTAACCCAAACTACCCTTTTCTCTTCTCTAATGCTTTGTGAAAAGAATGACCAGAAGTAACTATAGTTTTAGCTACTGATCACTTGCAACGCTTTGCCATTTCCCCTCGGAATTCGCACTCGTTCTCTGGAATTAAAACGTTATCTATTTCGTCTAAAAGTTCCACATGGAAGAATTCTTGGAAATGTTTTCGTCGGGCCCTTTCACCTGCTGCTAATTCCATCCGAGGGATAACCGCATAGCTACTTCAGAATCAAACATCTTCTACGAAATGAGCTGCTCTACGTTGAATTATCTCTAAATCTGAGACTAAGTCAACATAATGTGGATCCCAAATCGTGCAGCAGTAGTCGTCAACATGTTAAAATCAAAACTAATCAATAATCCTTTGAGATACGTTGTAGACTTACTTCGTTTGTAAACTCTAATAACGACAGCTTCCCGTTCCTTCACCACCTGTCTTAGAACATGGCTTCTTATTGATACTCCAGCGTACTCATGCATCAAACATACGAAAAGAAACCAAAATGCGAGAAACAAGCTATGAAATACAGCAGTGGTTATCCTATTTATGTACTTTGACTTTCTTTTATAAAAATATTCAAGCGAATGAAACGAAGGGGAGAGAACCCTCACTTCCGAATTTCGAAATTGAGAAAAGTCCCAACGAACAATATTTTCACAGGTGAAGAAAAATAAAATATTTTCCCACGAAGATCGTAACATTCGGATACACAAAAAACATGAATACAATAAAACACGCGTGTTAATAAAGAGTGCACGGCGACACACATTTCTATGGGAAATCCGCATCACCACTTTCACTCGATATTTCCCTACTTTTTGTTTGCCAGAGTGGAAAGAATTTCCGATCGTAATATACGCAAATTGAAATAAAATCATTTTTCGCGCGAAATTTACGAAAAATCTACGTGATTGCGGGCATTTTGGGGGCATCGTCAAGGGAAGAACAAATATAAATAGAGGAGAATATTTGGATGGTTTGAATAAGCTGAGGGAAGACGTAATGAAATCTGCAGCGCCGCCGACGACAGACGGAGGAACCAATATTGCGATTCGGAAAAATCAAATTTGGGGAGAAAAGAAGCGTGAAAAGGATTGGCGAGTGAAAGGAGAAGCATGTGAAAAACGAGATTTGAAAAAAGATCTCCTTTTGGGATATGGAAATGAACGAGGAAGAGAAATTTTTCACCGGCGAATTAAAGGATTGGAAATGTTAGAGACGCAGAAATAACACAAAAAGCTTTGAGAATTTAAAATATTCCAAAGAAAAATAAACGGAGGCCGAGACGAAAGCACTTATTCAATAACGTGGTGATTCCATCGGAAATAACAAAAATGCTGAATGCGATGAGAGTATTATTGATAACAAGGAACTTCCTTGAAATAGAGCAAAAAGGATATAGAGAAGGAAAATAAAAAATAAGTGAATCTAACCCGGATGTATGTACCACAGATTGTGTGAACACGAATTGACTTACGCCACCGTAAATAGAAGTTGATGAGGGACGAATGTACATACTTCGTGAAACGTCATTCTAAACGGGTAAAGAGCTAAGTTTTGTATGTTTCATAAGATATTTTTTGTCGATCGCGATAAAAAAACTAGTGAAACATACAAAGCTTAGCTCTTTACCCATTTAGATGTAAGAACAGCTCAGCATAAAAAAGAAAAGAAATCTACACATAAACACGAGTGAACAACATGAATATGACCAAGTATGTACGAACTTCTCTGTCGCTGAAGTTGCTCTGTTTGATTTCTTGAGTTGATCTCTTGGTCTGAATATTCCTTCGAAATGACCATCTATAATAGGAAATTCCAACTTTTCCACAAGGAATTTAATTCGATACCGGTTTCGTTGGCGTGCTCACATCTTCAGGTGAAAGAAGATATAAATACCATATGAGATGTAAATACGCTAACGAAACTTGTAGCGAATGATGTGGGGAAGTGCAAAGGATTTTTATTCGTGCAACGTCTTTCCAAGAAATCAAGCCAGTGAATATCGATTTCATTCTAAGTTAACGTTACCATGATTTAATATTGTTTCAGATTTATCCATCATTCTAGTACATTAAAGGCCATTTACAAAATAACAAGCGTATAAACATTACTAAGAATGTTTGCAAGGGAGCGTTTTGGAAAATCAACTAATATTAAATGAAAATAAATACCTTAGCATCGAACGATACTATACTCTTAACGTTAGAAACTTTTCACGCGAAAAATTGGTTATTTCAGCAAAAGCATAATAAATTTTCACGATCGTGTTGAGACCTATTCATAATATTACGTAGAGTAAGGTGATATTTCTGGAAGGACGTCAAGTTCCGATACCTCCGTCAACCCAACAAAGTTCTCCTCAAGTAAAAGGGAGATGTCAGCCTTGCGATTGGTCCATTCATCTGAGAACTCTTCCAAAGAAGAGTCCACTTGGCTTTCGGAGGAGAGAAGGCTTTCTGCAGATTCAATTCCCCGATTGCCACCCCATCTGCCGACTCATTTCGGATCCACCTGCTGTTTGTCTTACAAACCCAAATTCTTCTCATGCCTCTGGGTCAAATTCTCTTTCCTTAAACACAAAGGCCTCACTTTACATACCAAAGAAAAAGAACGAACCGACGAAAAATTCCTACGAATTTCCACATCTCTAATTCTTTAAAGATATTTAGAGAAGATGAGTTATTGAAAGCAAGCGGCACCAGATATGCCAAGCTGCTAGGAGCAAATAAAAGGCACACGAAAAGTAATGAAAATGGATCTTAGAAAATATAACACATATTTATAGAAATATTGTTAATACATAAATAATTGTTTTCAGTCCATTTTTCAAATTTTAAGACGATGAATTCAATCTAAAACCTTTGAAATAAAACCGAAATCGAAAATAATTGTTTATTCTATTCTAATTTTTGCTTTCAGGCAATACACATTTTATTTAAGTATTGTAACTGGAGGAAGGATTACCTTACAAGTATAGCTACGACTTGTGACAAACCAAGTGTACTCTAAAATTTTGTGCAATGTAGTGACAACGATGTAAAGCAAGATATAACAAAACCTACTTTCAGAATATAACTACATTACACACATTAATATTATTATTGTACATAACATTAAATAATTTTAAATGTTCGCAGAGAGAAAAGATCAGCTCGACGATAAAAGAAGGAGTGAAACTGGAGCTGAAGTAATACTTTTTCGTTGAATTGGTAGTATATATGAATAGCATAGTTCTATGAAAAACCCCGAGAAAAACATTTCCGTCACCCCAATTCCTCTACAAGAGCAAGAAATGAAATTCGTCTCACGGATCGGAGGATATGCAAATTATTTCCCAATCAGCGTCATTATCAGTGGTTTGCGTATTAGCGATGAATAATCGAAGCGAGCATCATGGGAATGCTTTATTGGATCCTCTTTAAATTTCCGTCGATTGAATATTAAGCGGTTATTAATAAAACCAACGCGTTTCATTGAATTGCGGAAGATTCATTATCGCGGCCTAATTATAAGACAATAAAATTTTAATAACCATTACCTCAATTGACCTATCGGATTATTTGTGCATTTATGAATTCCGCTTAAATTTATTAACAAAACCATATTACGAGCATCCAATTAACAAAATAGGCCCAGTTGTGATATCGTTTGATTCCCTTAACTGATTACGTGTAATTTACTGTTTTCCTTCAATATTATATGTTTCTAGTTGATATTAAATTCAAACAACACAAAATATGGTGGCAACAATCATAAAATATAAAAAATGACGAGATTTGAAATGTATTATAGGGTTATTATACATGTTAAATTGCTTCTTATATTATTAAGAAATAATAATTTTTATAAATAATAATTTAAGAATATTAACCATTTAAATTAGACCACAAGAGAAGAAATAAATAATTATAGACTGTCAGCAAAGTCAACTTTTAGTGCTATACCAATTCTTTCATCAGGGAAGAGATTTTTCCAATTTTTAGGAAAGAGTGAAAGAAAATGAGAGACTGCAACATGGTGAACTATGAAAGTTAGAGAAGTAGTTAACATTTCAATGACTACATCAGAAAGAAGTATCGATCGTAATGTAAAATGAGCATAATAGGAAGTTCTTAAGTTAGAATTCACAGTCAGCTTCAAGTTTCCCAAGTCCGTTTACAATGGTATCCAACACAAGTTGGTTGCTATGTTGCTATGCCATATTGTGTGCTCACGTAGTCAGGGAGTTGGAAGAAGAAACGCAAATCCCAGGAGAAAGTGTCTCCATCCGGTTACTCACATCTTGCGGAGGCATTTAATCTTAGATGTCTTACTCTGACGACGACAACCCATTCCGAACTCATTCTCGGTGCATATGTCACGTGACGAGATGGCGCGCCTTCATTTGTCATCCGACGCAAGGCACTTGAAGGAGTAAATGGAACGAATGGTAAAACAACGGCAAATGTAATTCTCAGAGGAAAGATGGAAACTGTGATGTTAATCACTTAGGTTATTCTGTCGTATTTGTTAAATAAAAAATAACATTCTCTGTTGGACCAACGCATGTGTTATAGCATTTAATCTCTCTAAACTTCCGATAGTTGTATAAAACAGGTCTAAAACACTCCAAGGCAGTTCTTCGTATTTCTCGCAGAATTTTCTCTTCTTCCACAAAACTGTGAAAAATACGAAGAACTGTCTTTCAGTTGTTTTAGATTCCATCATGTTAGGAAATCGTCTGGAGATTAAAACAGGTTTAATTTCGATCAACCAAGGAAGCTCACTTTCCACAAGTCGCCACAATTTGCCTTGTATTACGTATATTTCATCTCAAAACTGTGAGGGAAATCGCTAGACTTAATCTACTATAGCTGAATTTGCCTCAGTGAAACACTCCCTCAGGCAAATTCATAACTCATTCATTTATGTTTTTGCCGGGTTTCCCTCCATAATTCCATTATTTTGATGCATAATTTGAACTTTATCTTTCGTCACCAAAACGTCAGGTCAGTGTGATCTATGAGGACGTTAAGCATTTAATTTTTACAACTACATGAAGAGTAAAAGTAACAGAGCATTTTAGATAGTTTCCGAGACAGGTAAAAATCGCTAAAAAAGACATCTAGCAACGAAATCGCTAAATCTCGTAGTAAATAGAAACCATGCTATAATAAATTACGTCAAGGGTAATAAATATTGAGAGATTTTGTAAGCTGATTTTCAACTGCTTAATAAAAGGTGTAATATAATCCTTTTGTCATAATAGCAATGGCTGAGTTTAATATCTCCGGCATTGGGATCAAAAGACTCGCGAATTAGGAAATTTGCATGGGACAAGAGAAGGTGGGACACAAAGTGTTCTTCCCAAAGGAAAGGTTCATTGTAGGAAGAAGTGCGCCTCTTTTAAATTAGTTTTGCTCTTCCGAACTTTCGATTTCCCCACGGAAATGTAAATCGAGCTGCAAAATGTACTCCGTTAAAGGAGACTCACAAGTCTTACGACTCCTCCGTGGCTAACAGACGAACTTGCCAAATTACACTCTAAACTTCCGCAGAAAACATTTCAAATGCGAGAAATTTCATTTGCCAAGGAGGCGGTAACTTTCTTCCCCTTTCTTTTCGGTGTTTACATAGACGAAGGTCTTTTTCACGAGATCTTAATTACTTTTCTACGAATTCCATGATACCGCTTCCTTGGCCTTTAGCGCTATTTTCCTACATAAACTAAGCATAGATTAATCTTATAATATGACACTCAGCAAATATACTTCTTGTTGATTAATCCGCCCTAGGCCTGTATCGCTAAACCCTCGACTATTTTCTGATAAATGCTCTGGAAGGGGAATAAAGCTTGGTAGGCAAGATGAGGAGTGAGGTAGCTTGGTTTATCCACTTTACATCGGAATAAGATTATTAAGTACGGCATAAAGACAACACGAATTAAATTTTTCGCAGAATTTGACATGAAACAACGAATCTTCATGCCAACCTACGGACGCGTCGCAAAACGCAGAGAGAAATTTCTTGAGTGATATTACTTTTTGCCAGTTAAGCCTCACCATGAGTACGTATAAGTTATGGAGTAGTAAAGGTTACATCAAAGGCAATACGCTTCCTTAATAATTTCTACTACAAATCTGTGAGCGTTAATATGATATTTCAGAATCATCTTTTTCAAAGGATACTACAACGAACTTGACGTCGATAAGCTGTAGAGGACATAAAGGTTTTAGAAATACAATCACGAGATATAGAGGTAAACTTGGTGAGTTAAAATTGTCATAGTAGTAACCTACTTAAACACGTCAAAAGTTATTACTAAAAGTACCAAGCCTAGGATTAGGATAGATTCAAGGGATATGAACCACGTATTGAAAAGGTCAACTATTTAGAAAAAAGTTGTCATAGGACCTCCAAGAATCTGATTTTGGTACTAACATAAGTGATATTTGTTTCCACGGAAATGTAACGAATTTCAATTCTTCTAAAAAGCTACATGAAAACTGAATTTTCATTATTAATATAGCATACAACATGGAATGTGATCAGCAACTAGAGCGGCTTCAAAACAAAAAAGTACTCACTTTTGTCTTTCCTAACGAAATGTAACAGCGGAATCTTACACTTGAACAGAATGAAGACTCCCTCGAGCAAGCAATCGCACCACACATGATGGAAATCAAGATGAGATGAAATTATACATCTTTGGCAGAAAAAAGCAAACAATTTTAAGCCGCTCTTCTTTGTAAGCCGATCCGATAGGACACAAAACAGATGCCTTCGCGATTTTTTCCTTCATTCCGCGGCATACAAATTCACATCTTGAATAGCAAAAAATGGAAAAACAAAACAGAACTCCTTTCCTTCTTTCCATTTCCCAGAAAGGCGGCTTTTGCTGACCAAGAAGAAAGGAGAAAGAAAAGAATGATCGTGGAATGGAGAACGTAACCCGCTGAATTCGTCATTCCTGGTTTTTATTATCTTTCTTCTTTATTTGCGTACTCTCCCATCTAACTTCTCTTCAAGTTTCCCTTCTTCACTTCTAACTACGTCTTCTATGGAAGTTTAAACCACAGAGGCTCTGGCCGAACTTCGTTGTATTCCAAATACTAAAAACAATAATTAACACTTCCTACCGTTTTTAGTTAAAGAACCGGTGCCATCAAAACGATCATCCTTATGTGGACTATTTTTGGAAATGAATTTTTGGAGGAATTTTTCGAATACAGTTTTTATTAGGATAATTGTTAGGATCGATATCTGTCGTTTAAATCAAAATTGTGGGAAATAGTAAGTTTTTTAGTCGTTTCTATCGAATAACCGAAAGAACATAATTACTTCGTTGAAATCAGAGCAAAAGTAGAAACCGAATTTCTGAGTGAAAACTTCACCTTAAGCGAAACAATTGAGTCTTGAACCCAAATAGAAACCAAAATGCATTCACTTGTATGCACTTTTTACTTGAGTTTGATTCAGGGAAGTTTTAGATAATAAAATACTACGACCTGTATGTAATCATCGATACGCTTAATTTATACAAAGGGCGAGAGTTGGCAAATCCAGTCTGCCTGCTGTATGCAGTGAAAAAGATTAGGAAGTGCTTCAGCTATCCTCATAATTCCCCTCTCTCGTATAAGAGATGTGATAAATGATAAAGTGTTATAAAGTTAAAGTCATCATCATAAGTCATTCAATTCTTAGATTGGTTGACTGCAGCCCTCCATTCCTCTCTCTCTAAAGCTTAAGTATTCTTCATGAATTTTAAATAGAATTTTTTAATACATCCAATGACAATATTCTATTACTTTAAAAGCAGAAGTTGTTACATGTTTCCTCTCGTTTTATCTACTTCAGTTTCCTGCGATACATGAGTTTTGAGACATTCATTACATTTTTCAATAAGTAAACAGCTCTATCTTAAACATTTTTCTCTTACAGTACCGAGTAACTTCATATAACTTACGTACACCTGCCTTATTCTTTTCCCATTTATCAAAAGAGGCCCTTTTTTCGGGCTTCTGCGATAGAAAGAACATGTAGTGAACGTGCAGCACTTTCATTAAGTCGCAATATTCAGCGGGCACTCTCCTTCTGTTTGGAATAAAAAAGTCTCTCACAAAAGAATGCGTTCAAATTTCATCACATGCTTCCGACGAAGAGTAAATTAATATTCCGGGAAATTCCATACTATTTCTCCTCTAACTTTTTATTCCCATGTCCTAATTGAAGCACAGTTCTTTTCCTTTCAAAGGTGAGGTGTAAGATCTCTGCAGAAATTTTTCGAATATTTGCTAGAGTCCTCCATCAAAGTCTTCCTGTTAGCTTCATTTTCCGTTCCTGGATTAAATTGATGTCTTGCCTTTCAGATACATCTGAATTTTTACAAAAAGGACCGAAAAAATTAATTATAATGAAGACAATAACGAAATCTCTTTTTATTTTGATGAAGTTCAGTTTTTCTGAAAGGCCGGTTCACGAATAAAATACATAAAGAGGAATATATGATTATCGAAACGGTAGATCTCTGGTGAATTTTGTTTCTCACAGTGAATGCAACTTCTTTATTTAAAGGTGAGATGGAGGCGTAGCAGTCTCTTCTTCTATTCTACCTTGGGTCAGTAAATATTTTAAGAAAGCTTCGAGAAATGAAAAAAGACGGGGCTGTTTTGTGAGTAAAAAAGAAATCTACATCTAAAGTTGTAAGAGAAAGTGAAAAACGACTACAACTTTAGGTTTAGTCGCACAACTTCATGTGCCAAGTTAAATTTCATTTGTGAATCTAATTCTGCCTCTGAAAAAAATCAAAACATTGACATTATAACTCTAACTACCTATCAGCAAAATTGCGCATATTTCCACATTATTTAAATTTAACTGATATCTCTACTTCCCAAACGTGGGCGTGGTCTGGATTGGAAAAAGTAAGTTGATTTGATAAGAAAACAAACACAGAGGTGCTAGAGAGGAGGAGAGGGATTTAAGAAAACGTAAATGGGTTAGCAAAATACTGAGGGATTGCTAAATAAAATAAGTGAAGTGGGAGAAAGAAAAAAATAGTTGATGATAAAAAGGAGGCATAAGTAAACGGCACTGCATGGGAAATATTGAGGTGGATGAACATATCGACAAAAGATACACTTATATTTGTACGTAAATGTGACGCCTTTTATTTTAGCCTCAGTGCGACTGCGTGTGACAGAACCATCGAAAAAAAACATATTGATGTGCAAATTGTGCTTCGAATCGAAGTGACTAAATATTCGATGCTTTGTCCCGTAAATTTCTCATACTGCAGCCCGCGTTTCATTCGTCTACTGCTTACCGTAAAAGGATTTTTTAAATGAGAAAAAAATTCGTTATTATATTTATTTTGATTGGTAACTTAGTTTAAAAAAGCGTACTTACATAAAATATCTCCTGCGAATGTCAGCAGCGAGATTGAAAAACAAAACATAGAAGGTCACGAAAACATAATTATCCGCCTATTTACTTAGTATTCGATTCAAAGTTTTGCGAATGTCGATCGGGATCATAATTTTTGTTGAACAATAAAAATAATTCGATTCAAGCAGAAAATTCGAAATACATATTCGCACATGATAAAACATTTATCAACGCTTTTTGTTTCCGCGTGCTACGTATTGTGGGAAGCCGAATAAATAATCTCTCACTGAATATAATTGAATCACTCTCTGATCTCTCACTGATATGAATGAATTAGAGGTGATAGATGAATACAAGGATAACAAATAATAGAGGAGGACTGGGAGATTAAGAAACTGATAAATCGTTCACAGGAATATCGTGATATATTTTTGTTGTGCGTATATATACATCCACGCTTCAGAAATACACTCTAAAAACTTTTCCAATTTTACTCCGTTACTCACTAAATATATTTTCTTAAGAAACTTGCCTCAAGTACGTACGATGACTTTTTTAATCCAATGTTACAAAAGATATAGAGTCTGAAAACTACTAAAATTAACTTTAAGTGTGCTTATTACGAAGACTTAAAATAGCCTAGGATCGAATTTGTAATCAATAGATGGATAAAAAGAGGTCTATCTGATATTATATAGTATTATTTGATATTGATTATATTATTTGAGAAGTGTCGAATTTTGATATGTAAGATTTGCAAGTTGCAACTTCTGAACTCTAGAGTTTTATGAAAAACTCACATATAATTCACACGCACGCTCTTCAAAACTCGATAGAACAGAACGTTGATTTTCAACGGGAATTCAAAGTTCGACCTGAAAAGGCACATCCTTCATAATTCTCTAAATAAGACGTATCCGATGGACCAATCGCATCTTTGTGGGGTCACTGCAGCAACGCATTTGCGCTCATGAAAATTGAACGCAGACTCAGGAGGTTCATCGTGACGGACGTGACACCTCACGAAATGCGACTTCACTTTAACTATGCACCATTCCGGAGAGTGCACTCTATGTGCCTTATTAACGAATCCACGCACTATAATAATATGTGCCTCTGGAATTATTTAAAGAGGTAAATATGTTAACCCTACAGAATAACTGACTGAATCATTTTAGATTTCCTCTTCCATATTAGATGTTATTGATCTATAGCACAGAATTAGGTGATTAAACCCGAAAAGTATTTTCTAAAACCCTTTCTTTCTAATTTCATGTGACAGAGGTTTATTCATCATTTATTATTATTCATTACTTATTATATATTATTTACTATTGCTTTTATTATTATCCATATTTGTTTCTTATTTCTCATTATTCATTGTTATTATCATAATACATTATTAAAACTATTAGTCTCGATCTCGCATTAAATAAAGCCGTTATTATTATTATAATTGATGTGGAGGTTCAACTGCTTTAAGTATTTATGTATCCGGAGAAAGAAAATCAGGAAAATTTTTGCGAGGGATTCGGTAAAATTTTATCCCGTTTTAATAACATTACATATTATCAAAACATGATATTGTGTCCTCGTAAAAATTTTCCTGATTTTTCTTGTCATGGAATATAACAAGATTACTCGCAAATCTGTGGAACTAATATTTAAATATCACTATTTTTATATTTTACTATACTCGACAACTCTAAATTACTCTATTCAGCATTTGTTTTCAATCCTTGATAATTAGTCTCTTTATTATCCGTTCCACTAGGCTGTCCACTCCGTATAGATATCTGCCTAAAGGAAATAGCACGGTGATTTAATAATAATAGATATTCACTTTTTTTAGAAGGGGAATTGATCATCTCACAGTCGTCATGACGATAGATTCTCATTTGTTATCAAATTATCCATCCCAAAGTAGCTGCAAAGTACCCCACCGAAAGGAAACCGAGCTAGATTTTGATAAAAAGCATTCTTAGCAAAATTGTATGAGAGAGAATGTTAAAAAATGTTACTAAAACTCTACGAACACAGGTGCAAGCGCCTCCTATAAAAAAGTAGGCGAAGTCTGGGAAAAGGTCGGGGAGAGAATGAAACTCCACATTGAGCGTCAAATTCCAGGAGAAGCCCATTAAGGGAAAAATCCAGTTTCATTCTCGCAGATGGAGACAATTGCACAACGCTAAACGACTCCACAAACTTCTGGGAGATAATATGCTTTCAAGATGTTTGCATTATTTTCATACTCCACTGCATTAAGTGTTTAAGAGAACAAAGGAACAATTAATCGAAAAGATTCGAGAATAATTCATTTTCTTCGTGCTTTGACGTAATTTTCTTTCAGAAGGTGGGCATTTTCTAAAGCACCAAATCAAGAATTCCATTCAACAGACATTTCGCCATCGCGGCTGAAGACAATCAAAAAGCAATTAAAAAACAAAAACATCCAGTAAGCTGAAGAAATTAATTTTTCCCCTAGGTTTGCCAGTCGATTTAACACTCAAATTTCAACTTAAAACAGTGGCACGACGTAGAAAATACATCTGCACATACAGACATGCATAAAATTTTTTGTGGATCTAAATAAATTAATTTGCTACCCTGAGTACAATGTGTCTTCAAACATCTACCTTCAACATAATTATGTTAAATAAGAACGTAACTACAGTTCCTTCCAAACGTTTCCCTTACAAAGAGAATTTATTGATAACTAATTGTAAGAATAAACCTCCTGAGCTGCGTAAATAACCTTACAGTTAGTTTATTCTGATATTCAAGCACTGTAATGAAAGAAATTAATATCTCCCATTCAATAGAAGGGTAATTTTCTTTTAATAGAATACTAACGGAATTGCCCGCTGATTCTCAACTCTACGACAAATAGTTTCGAAAATAAAAGGGGGACGGACGGACGGACGGACAGACGGAAACTCCGCTAATTATATATAGGATATTACTAAGAAACAAAATCCCCGCATCTACAATGTTCAAAAAATGGAAAAACGAAGATTTTTCTAAAAATATGCAAAAACCAAATGCTTCCTCTGCTTTACAATTGTAGACTAAATATTAAATTTAACAAAATTTAATAAAATATGTTATGCTACGAAAATTATAAACGGTAAGAAAATAACTGTAGCACAACACACTGAACCTACTGCGAGATATTACTGAAAAAGGAAAAAATTGCTAGATGTAGCAATAAAACTAAAATCTATATACATGCGAATATAATTGAGTCTTCATTGTAGATAAACAACAAGTATGCTAAAAATGGATCAGTTTGCCTTTTTCCCTTTAAGCCCATTACAAAGTCGCAACCCGAAATAATCCCACCAGTTTACTCTAATCATTCCAGCAGATAAAACGGATGCAGACTACCCAAATGACTATGAGAACGAAGGATTACAACGGAATGTGTGTTGCAGCACATTTCGAGGCAAAGGAGAGAAAGAGCCGCAGGAATGAAGAAAATGTCCGCAGAGATTCAATGGATTTGAGGAGGAATGCAAATTTCGTAATGCAGCAAATGGGAGAAAGTAGAGAATTAAACAGCGGCGGTTGTGGTCAGCGAAGAGAAAGGGCACTCTCACTGTTTACATCCACAGGCCATTTCGAGATACTTCGGCGTGAACTGCATTGAAGGAAGTCATCGAATTCCCTCACGACTTGAGAAGTGGTCCGTGTAATCCTTACGGAGGATTGCCATCGCATTTACGACAGTCTCCTTTTCATCCCGCTCAAGAATATACTTTGTGCCGTCAAAACCTTCACAAAAATCGCGATATCACTGTGGTATTTAATACTAAAATACAAGGAAAATTTTGATTTTAGATAAGCTGAAAGTGTTTACATTTACGGCAAAATTGTAACCGAACTAATAGTAAAACATTTTCGTAGTAAATTTCTTTAAAACCATCATTTCGAACTTTTACAAAAACTATACGTTGTGCTTTCAAAGAAAAGCGTTGGCTTCCAAAAATCGCACGTTTATTTAACTTTATCGCATTGCATTTTATTTTTGCAATTTATTAATACCCTATGCTTTTTATTTCATTTGCGAGCAAGAAATATTAGTATTTGGTCTCTGGTTAAAATGGCATTTCTGTTGATGAAACGTCTAAAATACTTTGAAATAGTATTTGCATTGAAGAAATTAAAAACTTCGAGAAAAATTGAGTAAAAAAAGTGTCACTTTTCCCCGTTATACTAATTGGAAATGTTCTGTTTTCAACTCTATAGAATATATTCTAACCTAAGACGTGCAGGGAGAACAAGTTAAGCAAATCTATTGGAGCAGCACTACATGCTGTCTTTTAAACTTCAATCGTCTCAAAGGCTGAATTAATGTCGTTGAGAATGACGTTGGACTCAAAGTATCATAAAATAGCATCAGAAGTTTTTAAGAACACAATTAGTCATTACAGCACACAAAAAGTAGGGAAAATGAGAGAGGAAGATCGACAGAAAGCGATCAAATGTAGAAAAATTAAATTATGAAGAAAAAGAAGTTTGGATTATCCGTGCATCTTCTGCCCATCATTATCTCTGATAATCGTGAATTCTCTCTTCTTTCTACTGGTATACTCTCAACGATCCGATCTAACTATACACCAAATGCTGATGAAATAGGAGTAAAATTCATTTGATAAAAACCTTCATTTTTCGAAAGTTATCAGTCTGGAAATTAATTGCACAGAGCCTATTTCCCTGTTATTGAGGAAAGCTAACTCTGCTCCCAATCAAATCTGATTGGACGAGCAATTATCACGTATTTAACTTGCTTCGATTCCTCTTTACAGTCATTTACTCTTTCTTCATCCGCAGCCATCGAATCGAGGCTTTTGGAGTAATGAGTAGCAGTCTGTCTGATGCTAACAGCTGCCACACAGCATCTAAATCGGACCACTCATCTCCAATGACGGCGCTCAACTATTCAATCTAGATATCTTCCGAGAGAATTTCCTGATTCGTGAATATTGCTCATTCTAAAATATTCGGCTGACATACCAATAAGGGGTTTCACCACGACCAACACCGTAATTACAATAACCGATATATTTCAACGTCTCCAATAACGACGTCGTTATGCTAAGAAGATAAGTCTTCGAGAATCAGATGAAACAGACGCTAAGTTGCGCGCAGATGCATTGAGGCTTCTGGAATAAATCGCAACACCGTTTTTCGACCGCTAACAGTATCTGAAAGAGGATGCCTTGAGCGAAAAGAAGTGAAACGGCCATCCGATTACACGTTCACGCGGGAGATGAAAATCTACGTCTATGAAAGCGTTCACATGGTCTTTTTACGATAGAAGTACGAACCTATTTTCCAAATCCAGGGATTTTAATTTAAAAAAATAAATTTAAATTTAAAATATTAACTACCGACCTTCCCCGGTTCCTGCAGTACTCAGGAGACGCTGGACAGAAAAACGACTAATTGAGTAAACTCCAGCCTGTTTGGCCGAACTTTAAGGAAAGCCATCTAGAATAACTTAATCAAATGTATTTTCCACATTTTTTATTCTATCTACTGATTTCGATTATAATCTGAGGAAAATAAAAAAAAACTTGTTTTCTGGTTTTAGTTTTTTTCACACATAGTTTACGAAGCAAAGTTCAGCATAGTTCACGAAGCTTGTTTTAGTTGGTTCACACATAGGAAAAATTACTGTTTGATGAAATGGCCCAAACACCTAGAGCCGTGATATTTCTCATGCTATGTCAGAGTCTGAGAGTGAGTGCTATACATCTAATCAATTTTGTAAGAAAGCATTCTTAGTATATATTACGTATACACGATATGCTGAACGTATTTTCTCTAAAAAGAAGCAGGGGCAAAATAACTTTAAATCTTCGAACTTGCATTTCGAATAAATAAGCATTCTGGTATGGGAAAATCCATGGGGAGTTAACTTCCTTGACAGTAAATCTGTGCTTAGGGCAGTGTTTACTTGCGCTGAGGTCTGATGGACGGTCATTTGCTGTGATTGGATGATCACAAAGGTGAGCGAGTCGTTAGATGTGCTTGCAAAATGGGCGTGGCTCTGGAGTGAGATGCCGCAATTGGTCGCTTAAAGCTGGATGGAGCAAACGAAGGACACTTGAGATGGAAAAAGAAGACAACTCTCCTTTCCTTATGTTCATCTTCATTTCGGTATTGTTAAGAAGAGAAGAAAATATTTTAAGTTGTATTTCAATACCATATGTTTCAAGGTGATAAACGAGTTCTTCTCTTCTAGATAAGAAATTTCCGGTAAGTCGCTTTAATCATCTCTGATTGGTCTTCCCCAGGAGCCCTTAAATACGTCATTTTTCATGCTCCTTCTCCTCACCGAAGGAAATAAATTTAACAGACTTTACTGAATTCAAGTTATAAGCTTTTATGGGTAAAACTTGAATATGGAATCGTCGTACAGAATGGAACCATTCCATACGTCGAATATCAGCTTACATAGAACACATGTTTTTGTAAATTTGGAGCAATGGCTATATAACAATTTTGCACAAAGAAACCAGATCCATTGATAAAACGCGGAATTTTCTCAACATGTTTACTGCGATTAAAACTAACAGCAGCAATGAGTTAGTAGAGCACAGTGAACGATACACGTAAGAACTCAAAGGTGAAAAGGGAGAAGCTTATAGAATGTCGTCGATATCAATGAAGTAAGAGGATAGAGTGGAATAGTCAAAGCAAAGACGCCCTCCGATACGGATGAGATTAAGTTTTCTAGGAAATTCGGTAGAACACAGAGTGTGCTCTAAATGCGATCTCTTGGATATTGATTTATTGGACAAAAACAAGGACGCGTAGGAGACGAAATACTTAGAGAGAAACTCCGAGGGCTCAGGGATCATGACACTAAAAGGCATTGAGTGAGGTGTTAAGAGAGTACTTGAATTGGTAAAACAGATTCAAAGAGCTTGCAAATATTTCTTTCGTTTATCGTGAAGAAATAAATAGACACGTGCCACTCTAATATTTTATTCCGTTATCCAGGGTTCAGCGCGTCGTCGTTATCACGCGAGGTCACTTACATAGCTGATCTTTAGCTTAGATGGGTAAATATTGTCTTTTCATCTTGTGCATAATAAAGTCTTGCCCGAAGCAATTGATAGCACTTTCGGTTATACCCATCTGGGGTGACCGAAGCATATGCATTCTTAACAGCAATAAATAAATTATATTTTAAAAGTATTACATATGCATCTAAATGCATATCTATTTTATTACATCGGAATAAATTCAATTTATTAATGTAATGCTGATACGTTTTCATTAATAAAAAGTTGAAAATGTCTTTTGTATTCTTCTTTAAAAACACCGAAAATCCTAGTTTAATCCTCCAGTGTCCTAGTTTCTTTAAAATAATTATGGTCCCCTTATCCCAAGCCTACACGATTGAGAATAAAACAAATAAAAATATTGGAATTAGAGTCAAAATGGTCCTCCGATAATTATAAATTAAAGTCGAAGGACTCATCGAATGAAAATCCCAAAAATTCTAACCATTAAGCTTGTTGAAGAAGGAAAGGGACCGATTCTTCTTAAGTCTATGATTTAAAAATAAATGTATCCAATTATCCGTTTTAATTAGGAGCTCTGATTGGACAAACGAAGGCGGACAAGAGTTCACGCACTAATAATGCGAAGCGAGGGAACGCACAGCTAAAATGACAGGGTAATAATACAAATATAGACGGAATAGTTAAGTTATGAAAATAGCACGTCTATGAGAATAAAGGGATTACAATGAACTACCGAATGCTCGTGGTCGGAATATCCGTTTTGAGTATTATCCGTAAATGATATTTTACTCAGTATTATCCGCGGTATTTTTGAAGAAATTCGAACACAAAAGCGTAGGAATATATTCGCGTTCTAATATAAACAGGATTTACGTAAGACCTTTTCTGTGGAGAAATGCGAGTGCGACTTTAATCGCATTATAACTGCAGAAGAGATCCACGGTTTGGTGCAGAAAACTCTTACTGAGTTCATGAAACAATAGAAAATAACAGACAATGTACGAAAATAAAATTTATTGCTTATTTACGCAAATTATGAACATTGCAAGTAATGAAAGGTTGGATCATCCGTGTGGGCATCCTCTTCTCATCATTATCCGGACATAAATCGAGATTCTCTGCAAAAATATAAAAGTGCCCTATCTTCAAGTAGCCAAATTCTTACACCAAGGAGAAGTAGAAGTACCTTCAACTTTGTAGTTAACAGAGATGCTATATAATCGATTGTGGGGAGCTATACCGTGTGGAGATCTAAGAAAAAGAAATACAGGAATATAATAAACCTTTACGTATTTAAACTATATTACGTATTTACATAACGAGAAAATACATGAAATGTATTATTATTAAATGAAATGTATGTTATTTAATCTTTTTCCTTGTCTATAAATGTACACAGAAAAAGATTACGTCGATCTCTTGTTTTTGTTCATATATCCAAATATAAAATGATCACTAAGAAAATCTCACTTGGTTCATATAGCGTTTTGATTTTAGATATCCTAATGAGAGAACATTCGGTTTTTATAATAAAAGTTTCACACCGCAGAGACCGTACAAATCTGCCGCTTCATTTAGAACCAAAAAAGTTGACACGCTATTATTTTCCCTTTTCTCTAAATTTCAAATGGCAGAGGCGAGTTTTATTAAATTCTGTAACGAAAAGCTGACGCCTACGCGACAGAGAATTTCCAATTTTTCTCGGAAGAGATGCTCTGACGTTTTCGCCAGAAAAGATTCTGCGAAAATCCCGAATTTCGCAATTCCGCGGAAGGAAGCTTAATAACGTGAAAGATGTGGTCAAACCAGATTGCTTCAATTGCAGGCATCTGCTTTAATTCATGGACAAAAAAGGGAGACCTGTTTCAAACCACGACCACTAGAGAGCAGCACCCTCAACACGACCACTGCATATCCATGGATTCTCCTTCTAGCTCAAGATTCTGGAAATACCAGAGGATAATGTTCCTCACGGTTCGGTTGCGACATCCACAGTCAAAGGAGTGGTCCTACAGAAGATACACACTTTGATTCAGTCAGTATCTTCGAGAGATACTCTTTAGCATTCTCATTGCAAGGAATATCGATTTCGGATTGGTTCATGATGTCAGTCTGAGTTAGTTTCTTTTACCAGATTCATGATTTTGCAGAGTATGAATTGGATTTAAGTTTATACTTAAATTATTTCTTTCATTAAAATCCCCGTATGTTTTTAATGTCAGTTTGGATCTTTTCCTTCAAACCAGGATAGCTAAACATTTACCACAACCAAACGTTAAAATTGGTGCTGTTCTGTTAAAAAGCATAATTTTATCCTCTTTTATACCACACAAACTATTTCAATGCTACGATGGAAAGAAACTACCTTACAGACAAATTTATAATTTCGATCGGTGTCCAGCACTTAATGATGCTACTCCGGCATCGGTGGTATTCATGTGAAAGTATACTAACTTTCTTTCCTTTATATAAATTTCTTCCAAAACGTAGTGCCTGATCATATTGATTTCAATTTCCCTAAGGAAGGATTTACAAGGACGATAAGTATGAGTATTTGAAGATGATAGTGCGATACTTGTGAAAAACGAAGATGATGAGTCTTATGTATTATATTTAAATGATTATGATGAGGCGAAAACACAAAAATAAAAGTGATCGTCTGCAGACTAAACGGATACGGTAAATTGTAGAAGAAATTTGGCACTTGAATTAATAGAAAAATGTTGCTATTTAGAAATCAAAACGACCAGAGAGGGATTTACAAGTGAGAAATCTTAAAAAGGAATCTCACTGAGAGTCAATGAAATAGCCTTTTTTTCTCTTATCCGACCTCGAATACTACTACACGATTAGAGAACCACGCGAAGTAGAATTAATCTCAGATTTAGAGATGGGCCAACATAGAGCAGCTCATTTTGTTAGTGGAGAATTCATGTTCGACGGTTACGATAAAATCCCTCGGGTAGAATTCGCTCCGGATTATCGACGAAAGCTTTCCGAAAAATTCATCAGTTCAGAACTTCTGATGAAGAAGATGACATTGATTCCAGTAAAGAAAGAGGGCTAACTCCAAGAGGCATCGAGTGTTATAGGGAATTAACGTCAAAGGAAGGAAGGGTATCAAGATATTTATACAACTACTTAGCTTTAATTTAACTGATTAATTAATTTAACTTAAGTAAATTATTAAATATAGCCAAATATCCACGGCTAATGATATCCTCATTCCCTTTCAATTCTTTGTTTTGCTTTCCTCGACCGCTTCTTCTCAGCAACTTCCAAGAAAAGGGACTTCTTAAGTAAAGCGTTCATATAGCGTTTTTCCTACGTCCATAAATGAGCACTTCTGTTAGCAATGAAATATCATTCCATAATATACTTGTGTGAGGTATTCAGTGCGCTATGGTATGAACAAAATCTTGATAAATTCAAAATATATTTCGGCGGATTCTTAAACTCAGGAGAGAGGAAATAAAAGATAAGAAGAGCGACTTCTCTAATCACTCTCTCCGGGATTTTGCCAAGAGACGCAGATCCATAAATTCTCACAGATAAAGTCAATTTAAATAAAAGATGATGAGTTCCATAGATTCTCTACTTATCGAAATGTGTAAATCCAATTTATAGGCATCTTTCATTAAACAAAAAATTATATCTATGTTATATTTATAATAGAAAAGTAAAATGTCCTAGAGAACTTTTCCCTGTTCAAGAAGTCTAAAAGAGAGAGGAAAATATCACAACACACACTTTTAATATCTGAAGATATCATTGTAATGCACGTATGTAACCATAGCTAACGTATCACAATAGATAATAATAAAAGATACATCTCAATCCGAGTATAAATCTATATATGACAGTCGTGGGTATTTCCACAGATGTATTTGTTTTGTATTGGGTAATTAATGGATGGTGGTGTATTGCTTTGACTATGAATTAGTGATATGACATATATTATGACAGATGTAATGATACTACATAAAAGATATTCGATCATGATGTGTTGAAACTGATGATAATGGTTAAGATGACGAGTTCTCTATTCTTTTAATGTTATGATATATACTAGTATCTGGAGCTAACATGCGAAAGGATTTCGAAGCACTTGTAACAGTAATACTTTAATAATATGTATTACTAAGTATTGCTGTAAGATGTTTTGGATATTTGTATATTTTATGATAATTTCGTCATCGTTTTGCATCCTCCTACATCTTTCCTCCTCCACATCGAGTAAGTCGTAATATTCATACACTAGAGCAACTGGATCGTAAGAAAACTAAAAGATTATGCGGGTCGCAAACAAAATTCCTAGTATTTCAGTTGGCAACCTTAGGAAAATATTGGAGTATTATTTAGTCCAATGAACTTTCCGATGATACGACGCAATCTACATAAAGCAATCTTCGCAGGGGAAAGGGAATTCCGATGCTGTCGTAGAGATGACCTTCTGTTCGAATAGAAAAGTTTCGCTAAAAGGCAAAATATCAAAGGAATCTCCTTTGATAAGAAAGAAATTGGTTCCGAAGAAAGTTGGAAAGAGAAACATACGTCTTTTCCATCCGATTGTCTCATGAGTCAAAAAACGATGCATTTTTAAGTGGCGAAGAAAAGGAGAAAATTGCTTCTTTGTATTCGAAACAATCGCCGGAAAACGAGGATTGAATAAAAACAGCGAATATTAATGGGGCAACTATCGTTTTGACGCAATTTCGGGAAATCTGCAAACATTAAAAGGGCTGAGTCGCGAAAATTCGATCTTTATTTGCATCACAAAAAAGGAAAGTTTTCCACTCTCTCCAATCGAAAAACTGTTTCCTTCACTTGTTATTATTTTTTATTTCTGCGCCCGTCCAAACTCACGGATGATGAATACAAATTTGATGGAAATAAGCACTCCATTAATCTCGAACGAAGGAAAACTATCTATGGAATCAGAAGAGATAAGTCGTCGAAAGTTACTTTTTGTAAGATGTACTTAAACTAAAATTAAAATAATTCCTATGCAAATTAAGTCGAGATAATATAATAGAAATATATCAGTTTTAATTCTACCATGAAGATGGATTTCCACCAGATATCACATCAGAAGAATAACTTTAGGTGTACTTTTCAGTAAAAAATAATCTGTGCGTCGATTATTTAATTTTGGAATGATGATTGCAATAATATGCTTATTAATGCAATGCTATTGGGATCGTGCATTGCGTTTCGCTCTGCGAACGAGAAACTAGTAAGTACCCGAAAATGTTCTATTAAAATTACGAACAACTCTTTACTTTATGTTAGGACGACTTATTTAGCGAATAATGGTACAAAACTGCTGAGATCTGTGATGACCTTTTTCATTTTCTAAAGCTTGAATGTAGAATTTCAAACAATTCGCAAGTTAAATAACTTCGTATTATGTGAGAGATTATGGAGGCGTTTTCTCCCGACTGCCAGACTGGGGTTTCGCTTTTCTATTTAACCTCTCAAATGACTGCTATAACGTCACATATTTTTAGGCATAAAATATAAAAAAATTACTCAAAGTAATAAATCAACATTTCCGACATAATTATTGCTGCACACCATCCTGCCACCCTGACACACCTTTTGAATACACTACATTACCGCAATATAGTTTTAGAGGGGTTTTCAATTTCTTAAGTATCTTAGCGAAACTTTTCCGTTGAGCTCCTTTGAAAGAAACTTCCAACAAAAATGGCTGAATCAAAAGAGGAAAATGATTCAGCGGCGATATAAATTAAGCCGTGAAATCTACTTTGCGTTATAAACGCAAGTTCTTTAGAAATTATACTCTGATGAAAAGGCTGGCTGATACTGCTGATTAATAGCAAGGAGAAATTACTTTAAAGTATTACTTTGGTAGGGTCTATACGATCTTATATGAATTAAAAGTCTCTGAAAACTTGGAAATATGCCGTAACAGCAAAGAACTGTCTTTAAATTGCTGTCTATGGCTGTGACTAAGCAATGCTGAGAACAAAATGGGCCTGTCGATGCGAACTGCTACACCTTAATAAGATGGAGGTTACTTTTTCAAATTATATATATTACCGGTATCATGAGCAAATTGTCTTTAGCAGACTTTGGAAAATGTAACGAAACGAAAATCTAAATCTTATTTCTGTTTGCATAATTTAGTTAATTTTCCTTTTCTTAAGTGGGACTATGATGCCAGCAGAGAAAACGGTTATAAGAAAATGAACCTTATGATTATTATGACATTGTTTTATGCATATTCATAATTACTTTATAGATTCATTAAGGTGATTTAAGATATCTTAAGCGACTTTTATTTACGACCTATTGTAATACATGTAAGATACTTTTTCATGTGTTCAATAAATTCTTTACTCTAAATACACATCAAAAATACCGCTTAAAACGTTCTGAAACAATAAGAAAGACCATCTGCAGATGCAATTGCTCCCTATTAGTCACTCTACCGAAGATATCGCCGAGAATTAGGTATGAATAATTATTCAGTCGTAGATCTGAAGAAAATTCATTAATTATTACGATGAATAATATTGAGTGAAAAAGACCGAAATTGAGAAACAAAAAGGCGCTCTCTTTGTTTTAAAAACAGACCATTCTTAAAACGTATAACAAGAAGTCAACCAGTACTACATAACTATAGTTCGCGGACACTCTAGATGCCTACAGCTTTGGCAAACTGCAGCTGCCTCCTTTTCATTTTTAGAGCACTTATTTAAAAATTAAAGAGACAAAACGCCCTTTCCTTTTGTTTTCTGATGTAAAAGACAGAAACATTTGTAATATCCCGGTTATAATGTTATCCCGCTTAAAACACGGTTTTCAAATGGTCTTGAAAAGCGTTCTAACCGTTTCATTGTATATATAACGAACGCCTTTCGGAAGCAAGCTCAATTTGCCTTATTTCTACACAGTTCTTAAGCGTACTTCCTTGTCTTTACATACGCTTTCCGACACATTTATGCACATTTCCGTGTTCTGTTCTACAGACTACTTACATCTCCGTAATATCTCATAATTTTTCTCAACACATTCAACCAACTATTCCTCGGACTTCCTTTCCCTTAAAAATGCATTTAAAACATTCAACGTACACTATTTTCGTTACTCTGCTTCCTATTCATACGTCATAAGCCATTTTTACAGCGTGTTCAGAAGGAAAAATATATTGTGTGCTAAATGATTCTAAAACAGCGGCGTCCAGCCTGCGGCCATTTAAAAGTTACGTACGTCTCACTAATTTTTGGAGGATTCGTACAAATGTTTATGCGATCCTTTTATGACTAATGTGCAAGTAAAGGAATCTTCCCCAGAGCAACGCTGTCCATTCCACTGCGCACTCACTTCACAAGCCGTACATCATCTTTCTTCACTTATTTGTTAATTCAAATTAAAAAAAGAGGTAAAAAAGTGTGTAATAGTTTGTTTTAAAGCTCTCTTTACTCCTATTAAACAAAGCATACTTCTAGAAGCTTTGTACTTGATGTATATTTAAAGATGAATTAAACTTAGGATATCATGCGGCACACACAGATCTTACGGCAAAACAGCTTGCCGCGGCACACTTGTTGGGAAAAACTGCCCTAAAGTGTGGAACCTCATTAACATATCATAACATCATAAACATCATAATAACGCAATTAATTGTCTTCAATGGGTATTACTTAAATCAGGTCCGCAAAGTCTGTCCTTTGGACAATGCAGTTGTTGAGGAGGAGAACATAAGAGAGCTGGATTAGACGTTTGAAAATCCCTCCAATAACTATTAAACAGCCCAGTGCCTAGGGCATGGAATGAGAAGTCCTTCTGGTTGAATATGATAAAATGTGAATGACAAAAATATTTCAAATACAAATTCAATCTAAAATCTCTTAATTCCTTAAGTTTCTCATCGTTAAATTATTTATTTATTACTTGCTGCAGATTCACTGATGTCAGAATTGTCGATAAAAATCTAATACAAAATTGACCTCCACAGTCCCGTATTTAAGAAATCTTCTACAGATTAACATTATAAAAAACATAACTATATCCACTGACAGAATTAGAACAACTTAAACAACGCTAATATTTAAGAACGAACTATAACATCTACTTCTAAACTCCATTAAATTTACTATTAGTAGGTTATTATCATAAATTTCTTTCCTCATCTTGATAACTATCTTCATTTCATACTAAAAGAACGTCAGAGGAATATTTAAACCGAATGAAGATCAGTTGTGTTTTTCCTTAGATTTCTTTCGTCTGCGAATATTCACCATCATGAGGCGATTTCGTATTCTATTTCGCCATGATCGATTCAAAGCAAATTTCAACATAAACATACATGTGCATACATGCGTATTAATACCCGCTTTTATTAATTTTTTACTACTAATAGGCTTTCATCATCATCGTGTGGTGGAACAAAAGAAGGGAGAGACTGCGTCAAATCCATAGAGTGTTAGACTGAGGATAAAAGAAGAATATCGACACAAAGCCGCGGAGACAGTCTTTTATTTCTTTGCCTCAAGGCGATCGTCTTTTGTCCCCTTTGGACGTCCATGTTGTCAAGACAAAAGGGAGGGGCAGATATCAATCCGTTTGCTGAGTTTACTAAACTCGGAAAATAAAAGGGAAGACAGTTTTTCGAGCATTTTAATCGGTAAATACTTGCACGGAAAATATTTACAGGATGGCAAAGAGAATATGAGAACCGACGTGGAAAGTTGGAACAGGATAAAGTATCTTTTAAATGTATAAATAATGATTTATTGTAAATAAAATGAATATAATTTTAATTCGCCAAATAAAAATAAAGTAATCTCAAACACTTCAACCAAATTTAGAAAACAAAATAACACGTCCGGATTTTGCTTATTCGGCCAACCTCAGGATCTTCAGCCGAAACCGGACGTGCTATTGTGTTTTTTAAGTTTAATGGAAGTACAAAAGATCATTTTTATTCTCAAAATGAAAATGATATTCACTTTATATACGAGATTTTATTAGGTTAGGCTTGAACTTATATATTCGCCACGGCAAAAAAATCATTACTAGGAGTTGCGAAACCCGATGTCCACGATGCGAACATTTAAAGCTTTTTCTATGCGGACTGTGGCTCTTATCACTTACATAGTAACTGACTCACCGACAGATTCATCGCATGAAATCAAATTTTGCGTTGAAAAATGTTTACGTTATGAAAGCATTTAAACCAATACAGGTCCCAAGCACTAGGAGAAAAGGAAAAGTAATATATATTAAAACAAATTTAAGTACCCGTTAATTCTATAGAGATAAGTTTGATAAGCACCATACTATCGCTCGGCCTTTACGAAAACAGAAGATAACCAATATAACAAATGAGACGCGGAATTGCTTTGTTATATACTCGAAAAACCACCACGATGTGCGAAAACACAGATGACAGAAATACATTAAATGCACCCCCTGCCACACACCGAAAGGCAGGTGTAGATTTAGTAAATGAAAACACACTTAGTCCATTCATTACTTCGAAATCTCTTTGACAAAATCTAACGAAGAAACTAGTAAATGCTAATGAAGAAAGACAGAAAAACAAGATATTGTTTCATTCGACTTTCGCTACCGGGATCAATAGACCAAAGGCTATAATTTTCATTAACCATATTATTACAGTCACTATTCATAGGATATCCACAGTCGTGAAGACAACTGTGGGCCTATTTTTATTTGAATGGCTCCGAGGAGCGAAATTCGAGGCCTTTGGTAATGAATTTAGAAATCAAAATACCCTTCCATCTCACATTTACATTTAGATAACTTTCCGGAAAAAGTAAACACCGAATTTCGTTAAATAAGCATAAGACGAAACATTGAATTAGCAGGAAGAAAGACGTGGAAATTGCGTTGACAGCCAATTTAACGAAGAAGATGGAACACAATGAGTCTCAGAAGTCGATAATTCAGTTAAAGAAGCTTCAAAGTTGGGAATGCTAGAAGGAGGCCCTTTTAAATACAATAAACATTTTTTCTCAAAAATAAATGTATAAAGAAATTATTATGAGAATTCAAATATTTAAGCCTAATTGTCTTCCCTTACAGAATTTTATCTTTCATATAATCAGAGGAAATTTCTTATTTGATCATCCAGAATGTCTTGAATGTTTTTACTCTTAAATTAAGAAATATGAATTAATTATATCAATATACGCGGATTGCTCATTACTAGTGAACTTTGAAATATCTTTTCGTATTCATTTCAGTTTTTTTATTAGTAATCTTCATTCTAACATACCTTGTGTCCTAAATGTTTGTACTTCATAATCTTCATATTCTGTTTATCTTTTATGCAATCGCATTTAATTTTTGTACTAGCTAAGTAAAGAGTACATGGATTACGTTTTTCCTTTCAGATATATTTACCTACATCTGTAAAATTCCAATAATCCATTTCATAGATGAAATAAAAGCTCTCTTTTTATTAATTCTTTGAATTCAATTTCAGCAAAAATTTCCACCACAACGGCTTCAAAATGTATCAACGACAGTCCTAAACGTTCTTCAAACGTTAAAAACATACTTGTTTATTTACTCTCTACTAAGAAATAGAACATTTGAAGATGATAATACTATATATACATTTCCTACCATCGTATGACGCTTTAATTAAATTTTTTTATTACGAATTATATTTTATTATGTTTTTTTAATTTATTGTCTACGGGATTTTTTTGAAGGGGTTTCCTTCCCAACTTAGCGAATTCCAAGTAATTTTAAAATTAAAACGATATGCTCCCTTCTAACGCTGCCACCTGGTCAGAATTCCAAATTGCAGCACAAAGTTCAAATAAGTAAATATATAAACAGTCCCAGTTGCAGTGAGAACAATTTAACCCGATCTCAGAATTTTATCTTCACACTTAGCAGCAGCGAACAGAAAATTAACTTAGAAATCTCCTACTACTAGTATGTATGGATAGTATGCTTGGATAGAGAGCCAGTCTTTAGCCTGGTCTTAACAGAAAGTTGTTAATAAGAGGGTGAACAAAGAAGAGGCAGGAAATGAGAAGGACACATCTGAGGGTCCCTCATATCCGCAACGCCCTCTAAGAAAAAGGAAAGCAAAGGTGAGATGACGTCATTAAGGCAGCGCCTCAGGGTTAGAAAGGGACGCAATGGAAAGAGGAGCGAGTAAATGAATACAAAATGTCCTAAAACAAGGCTAATATTTTAAGCATTTAGTTCCCTAAGTCGGGCGTATCTTCGCGAGAACCCGAAATTACGTTCGCCGTAAAATCTGGAGAATATGATGCCCGCGTGCGAAACTTTAAATGTGGAAAATACACGCAAAATGAGCGTGCGTTTTTAATATGGGCTCAAGAGACAAATTTTCTACAACTTCCATTTCATTTGAGATATGTGGTGGAAATTCAACGGAGGGAAAAATATTTTCTTTTGGTATTTCGTTTAATAAAATCAAGGAAGTGCATGTGCTGGGAGAATAAATTACTGCGCATGATGCTTTCTACATGAAAAATGGTTTAAATTTACATTGATTACATTTACATGCTGTGAGATATCCTCAGGCCATAGTGTCTTTCGCTGCAGTGAATACTGATTAAAATTTTAACAAACTAAAACTCTTGAGCGGAGAAGAAATTCCGCCTGGTTTCTAGAATCATTTTTGCTTCAAAATGAAGTAGTGGCAAAGGTAACTCGGCAGGAGAGGTTAAATCCGCAAAAATGAGCCCAATCGGGAATCGAACCCGGGTTCCCTTTCATCAGAGGCAAGCACTAGGCTACCCTTTCAGTTTAAAATTTAAATATTAATAATCATTAAGCTTCGATAAAAGAACCAATGGAGTCGTATTTTTATTAAACTATTAGCGCTTACATTCATATATATGTTCACGTCATAGCAGTTTAGTTTACTTTAAATAAATTGGTTGTAAATATATATATATCTTAATTTTCGGTGAAGGGATGTATATTTTTGGATGCTTAAATAAAAGGATCCGGAAAAAGAATTAAAAAAAAAGCAAATAAAAAAGATTTTCCTTAGTGCTAAAAAATCAAATAAAACCAATGAATTGTATGTGCTTATAGTTATTCGAGTTGAATTAAATAGTCCATCAGCGAGAGTCGAATCTGTTGTTCTCTATCTTTTGAAACTTCAAAATATTTCTAATTAAAAATAAAGTAAAAATACCTTTACTTATACGAGTTTATTATAGAATTTGAATATTCTATGCTAAAATATTTAATTCTCTCTCTTTCATACGTAATTACTGGAAAATATACACTGAGAAGAAGTTCAAAAGTTTTGCAGATAATGACGCCACCATAATCAGTTAATTCTAATTTAAGAAATAATAACGGTAAATCTCGTTTAATACAGGAGACTTGAAAAGAAGGGAAATTTTAAATGAAACTTCAGGACCTTCTCTCGAAATCAACCTTTACACCACATAACCGGTATATTAACTCCAATTTGAGCACATCTGCTGGATTCCAAAATTGAATTTTCAAGATATAAACCTCCGATTGCACAATATAAGGGGAAGATTATCCGTCAGAAAGCGGTACTCCGAAAGATGGCAAATCGAATTCTGGGAAAACGACTTCCGCGAAAGTGATTGGAGAATGCCATCATCTCCATAACAACAGATTGGAAGCTGTATTTAATGAGATATCGAATTATCCTGCGCTGATGAAATAGTCGAATGTGTTCCGACTGCGCCATTCCATAGGTTATCACTCGCGATTAAGGCCTTTGTGTGGAAAGCCATTACCTATCTTTATAGGCACGTGTTTAACTACCTCCAAAAGCCCTTTCTAAGGGTATATGCGGGAATAAAAGCGGATACATTCCCCGATTTAATACGAGTCACCTCGTATAGCGTTTTCTTCGATTTCGGAGGAATATTCAAACCGTTTCGGCGGGTTTTAATTCGTCTTCCAATGGCGACGCTGTAAACAGAATTATTCACGCATTTAATCAAGGCTCTTCCGGAGAAAAGCAATTTCTCGGGGCGACGATAACTCGGGCAGAAGAGGACCGCTTTTGGGCGAAAGTTCTACTGAAGAAGGGATTTGATACTTCTAATTTCCTTTCAGTACTAGTTTTTCTGTTCCACTGTTATACAGAGAATGGGCGTTTACGGATATTCCTTTCTGAATCGGGGGATAACGGAACAATTTACCAGGAAATATCTATCGTGAAAGGCCGGACTACGTGGAATAACGTTTCAAAATGAAGTAGAAAGCTACAGGTTAGCCAAGTACTCGGTGAAAGTGGTCCCGGGCTCGATTCCCGGTGGGGAGGAAAAATTACCTTAGCTTTTAAAATAAGTAATACAAGAGGTATAGAGGATATTCAGATCAAAACTGATTATACTGCATATCCGAAACAGGTCGTGAATTAAAATATGCTAGGTGGAAATCATAGAGTTCTTTTTTTCAGTTTCTCTTTTCCCGAAGAAGTTTTTGAACCATTTCCTTTTGTTCCAATAAATATCAGCGTTCCAACGTTACCGAAGATTAAAGAGTAATTAAATATTTTGACTAAAGTTGGAAATTGGAAATAGCTTCATATCTGCTTGAGAAAAGTAGAATTATCGTAAGTATGTCAAAATTTCGTCATTTTGAATGACCTCAACTAGAAAAAAAGTATAATTAGTGTAACTTTATTTTCTACACATTATAATACGATTACATAAAAATTATGCCTAAAAGAAATATGCCAATCTCGCAAAGTTTAGTTGAAATCAACGGAAAAGACTATGAGAAATAGTTTCTATATTCATGAAGCTGCGCGGAATCACGCGGACTGTCATCTAAATACAAACTTAAGCACGAAGAAAATTTGAAAATACTAATAATAATCATATCTTAAACGGGGAAAAAAGGGCATCTCAGAAGTCTAACTATAACAGCGTAGCTTCGAAAGAAAATTTCGCTATTAAAATTTCAGATGATAGATTTTACAATTCGCAGAAAACTTAAATTGAAACAATAAGAAAATCAGACCTTTCAAATCCGTACGAAACATTGAATTTCAAGTGCGATATCCCCCTTTAACTGACCCAACGCGTTAAACACCTCCGCTATTGTTTAACGCTCGCTATCCTCAGGAATGCGCTTCGCGAGATGATGGCATTCCTGCAATTTTAATGAAAATTAGAATTCGGGCGCGCAAAGATGCTGTTAAGTATTTCAAGAAGGGTTATGGCGAAACATAGGATGGGGAGGATCTTTTGACGAGAGCGCTGCCTACGGCGGAGACGACAATTAAAATTGGGTGCGCCGCAAAGGCATTGTTGAGGAGTAATTAGAACACTACAAGATGGCCGCCATCCTAAAGACTACTTTGTTTCCTGTTTTACAATTTACTCGTTACAACTGATACGTGAGTAAGGCCACGTTTGCAATAGATAAGACTGAAGAACGATATCACAGAATATAAGCAAGAAATAGTAAGGGACAGTATTATTATTTGCCGTCTTCTTATGTCCCAGTAACTGAACTCAGTGTCAAGAAAATTAATCAAACGAAAATAAATTATAAATATAATAAAGTGTATTGACTATAAAATAAGTGAAATGATGCAATAACGACTGAAAATGCTACAATACATTTACATGATACACCCAAACATATATAAATTGTTATCTTCGTTAATTACAAGGTAAAAGCTAAATGCAAATTCCTGAAATATTTTCTTCTAAATAATTCCAATGAAAAAGTATAAAATGAGAAAAATGAAATAGAGATATTTTTTAACTAATGTCTTAGTGGTTAAATATCCCTCTATTTAAAATCGTCTATCTTATAGCTATACCTTTCAATGAGAAATAAATTTCCTTGTCTTCCTTTAGAAATGCATTTAAACTTCCATAATTATTAATTTTCACTCACTTTCGATTTTATCTTCACTAACATGAAATTGCCAACTCTTGGCGACAACTACTATACGCTAAGATTAAACTACGAAAAGCTGCAAAGTATTCCCAAACGTACAGCTAGTTCCAAAAAAAACTTACCACCTAAGCCGCAACCCGCATAACAGGCAGTGAGTTTCCTGCAAGCGAGCCTTAAGAAGTGAGAGAGAGAGAGAGAGAGGGAAAACATGGAGGAGATAGTCTGCTTCTGTCCTGGCTCCGCTTGCAGAGTTGAAATGGATTTATTTGCGTTATTGATATTGCAAAGATTTACTAGTATCCTTAGTTTGGTGGCATTGGCGTAGCAGAATAGTATCATAACAATATGGATGTTGTAATGCAAGAATTCAGTTATTGTAAAATGGTTATTACAAATCAGTATATATTCTAGCTTTGCTTCTCGCACCGAGGGAACCGGCGCACACGAGGTCCCGTTATTCCTAGGAAACCGAGGCAAACCCCCTTCCCCTCATAAAATTTGAGTCTGAGACGAAAGGCACAAGCAGGACGAAGGAAATTTTTGCAAAATCTGCCTCTGAGCCGCTCTGAGCTTATGTTTAGGAATGAGATGGGAGGAAGAAAATTTCCGCGCAGTTTGAATCATTGTCGGACCAAAAATATATAGACCTCGAATTTGACGCCTTCGCTTGCAAAACTCTGCGGTTATAATGGGTTATATTATATAATATAATAGTAGGTAATATTATACATCGTTCAAGAGAGCAATTATTAGCCTTTAAAATTATATACGTAAGGAGTCCATATCGATCACCTGTTTTATCACAGCCTGTGTGAATGCAATCTACACAAGTAAAGTAAGACAAACTCATGGCCATATCTAGGCTATTACTTTAAATACATTTAAAAAAAACTATAAGTAAATATGTAGTATGAAGTCTCGAGGCATTCTCTGTGTGTTTTAGATAAATTTTGTTTCATTTGATAAGCATCGAAATTAAAACTCGATCGGTAAAAATCAGTAAATTTAATCATCTATGCAGTTGGAATATTTACTATATCGTCCAAATCAATTGAGAGAAAATGTGCAAGGATAGATTTTCCTGAACGAATAAAGATGACGGATACAAGACTACCATCTTTCACATTAATTTTGAATTCATTAATTAATTTTTTTCGGTGTCATTGAAGTGTGAATCGAATAAACTTGATTTCTCCTGTGGATTCCTCTTGAAATGGTTGAAGTCACAAAACATTACGTTCTTAAACATTCTTCTCGCTATATTTATCACCTTTAAAAGTTTTAAAATACACAAAAAGATAGTGCGAATGAGGTTTGGTCATAATGCTCATTGAATGCTACTGTTAGCTATGAATGTAAAATTTTCAATTAATTTTGAATGTATACAAAACAACCTACATTATTTATATTTCAATTGTTTATTATAACGTTTACAATTATTATAATGTAGAAAACGTTAAAAATACGCAAAATAATAGGGACTTGGTGAAATAGTTTTTCCCAGGGCCTTTTTACCTGTAATTCCAACCCTGTAATATCACATGGGGAAGCGCATATGAGGCTCATGTTGAAATTTTGCTCCCCTCGGTTGATGGCTGGCCCTGCGTAACTCTCATATTTTTCGACAGAATTTTAATGATTGAGACGAATGGGTGGTGGTTTGGTATGGCTAGTCTATCGACATGTTTATAGCTTGGTGAGATTGAAAATATTCCTTCGTATTTAAATGTATTGGCTATGAGAAACTTTTTATCTCTCCACATTCCATGACAAATTTGAAAAGCAAGATACAGGAGTGATTGGAAGAAGTGAATAAAGCAATGAATTCACCAGGACTTCAAGAGGGGGACTGTTTTGATAGAGATAGGGAAGTGAGAAGCGACGGCAACAGTAATACATACACTCACATGAATTTAACAACCGATAGTGTAAGAGGTATGTTAATTCCAGATTTTTGGATAAATCACAATAGGTAATGGCAATCCTTGCGTTCCTCGTCGACCAATTGGTTACTTTGAGTAGGAGCAACGACCTCTTTTAAAAATATAACCCACTCACTCACCTTCTCAATTTTCTCATCGAACATATATTTTTTCCGTTTATGACTGCCTCCAGAGAAACTACTCATTTATCCAATTTAAGTAATATCTTAGTCAAACATGGTTAAGATTAAAATATACAGGATATAACGTCAATAGCTTATCATACTTTCAGAAATTTCCTTCTGATGCATCAGTTTATTCCCAGGATCTCCGAAATAGTATACAATAGCGATGTTCAATGTTTTATAGCAACCTCCTTTTAGTTCTATAAGAAAGTTCGAGTAGTTCATTAGCCAGTACCTAAATCATCTTCTTATCAGCAATTTATTTTGGAAAGAGGTTTCGGTCTTTTCAAACCGATAAAAATTGCTAACATTAGTATTACTATCTATGCAAGCCAATGGTTTATTCTAAATCTTACCTAACTTAAGAGATGTAATTTATCGGTAATCGGCGTATAATCTTCAAGTTTCTGCGACATTGAATATGCGGAGTGTCTACAATTCCGTATTTACGTTTCAATTCATATTTTAGTGACATTATAATAGAAACATTAGTCGATCTAGTAAGATCATCTTCAATGCTCTATCAACTTTGTATCATAGATGTTGTAAGAGAAGTTAAACGATTTGGTCCTCGTAAGCGTAAGGAATAAATATTAGATGGTATTTCTCTAGTTCATTGTTCATTTCTCAAGTTATTTCTAACTACGAATTTTTTAGCTCAATGTAGGGACAAAATAAAGCATAAAAAACAATATTTATAAATAAAGGAAACAATCATTGACGAAGAGCTTGATTGATATAAATTGACGATAGGCAGCATTACTTATTTTTTCATTTTCGTTGTTGAATTAGTTATTTAGTATAAGCTAATACAGTTTATGTCATTCACTTTAAAAGCAGAATATGGAAATACTAATTCTGATATGATGCACCCAAACATTGTCAACTATATGTTATTATTCAGATTTTCCGAAGGTCCTATTTTAACTGGAATGATCTTCCTTGCATTACTATTTAAAAATACTATAAAAATTTTAAAAACATCTTCGCAAATTTCGTAGAGAATTATGATATGCCTAGGATGAAGGATGTTACGAAGGTCCTTGAAGTGAATGTTGGAGTAATGGATTACATATAGTAGAACCAATAATATTTTAACATCTAAGGTATGAATCATGAGAATTAGAGGAATATTCTCATCTAAGTCTGGTTACCATCCGTTGGTTTCTATTTTTAACGTATTCTTCCATGACTCCTTTTACCCATCATTCATAATTATTGATAGTGATTTTTCTATTAATTATTACACATATTATGCACCATTCAAACGATTCGGGTTATATAGCTTACTTGAGGCATTCAGAAACCGAAGCAGCGATCATTAATCATTAGTCTAACTTTCACCTAGCGCATAGATCTGAAAATCATTTCAGTATAACATTGGAAATCGTGTTGTGAGTGTTTTCACACCCCCTGGCATACGTCATACGGCGGATCGCGGGGTATTAATGTAAATGTAAATAAACCAGGTGTTAACGTGTAAACCTGCAATATGCAAGTATATAAAACCTGGAATTTATATGCAATATGCAAATCAGTCTTAAGGTTCTGATTTGCCATACTAACTGTTGTTTCTTAACCATCTTAAACTGTATTCCTTGCAAGAAGTCCTGAAAGGTCGTCTACCTCAAAAATAGAGTTGAATATCTTCATTCCCTAAGGGAATACCCGCGGCGAAGATTACAAATCGCGGATCCACCATTTCCCACCTTACTTGTGATCGGTCGCCGCCACCATACCCTAACCTTAGATACCTGCTCAGCAGGGGTGCGGTCGGGAACCCTCATTAGCGCTTTCAAATTCGCTACCCCGGATACATACGACCATCCACAATATGCCGAAAAAGGGGTTTTTCTTCTCAGAGCTGAGTTCACCTTCACCCATCGGCCGTTTCATGGTTCCTTTGAGAAAATAGACAATACCTTTCGATGGACAAAGCAAAAGGAAAAGAAACAACAAAGGAATGAATAGGGGATACTCCTAGGGCCAGGGTGGAGGGAAGGAAAGACCTCCTTTCTCTATGGAAGAATTAGTGAAACCTCAGACGCGAATTTGTCAGAAACAACCAAATCTCATCTCAAAATCATAATGCTTCATCTGATACCGTCATCACGAATGCCTGGTGGTAGTAAGAACAGAGTGGCATGTTGATGCATATATTCTGAAATACCTAATGCTCAAATTATATGCTTCTCTGTATTGCAGAATAATTCAACTGCGAAGAAATCGAGTCAAAATTTGCACCACGGGGCAAGAAAGAGATTTAGCATCATATAAAAGCTGGGACAGCATAATTTTGCAAGGAACATTAACTTGATTTAATTAAAGGGATAGTTTTTCTGGGACTGGCAATGAACAATATTTTCGGAAAAGTGTTGCGAGATGCTGGCGTTAATTTCGTCGTAAACATTTTTTTAAATTCTATACGTGAAAAAATTTTGTAGTTCTCAGTATTTAAATTAAGAGTGCTACTATTCTAATATCTATGTTATTTTCTAAAATATTAAATTAGCAATTTGAATTTTAAACAATTACCTTAGAAAATGATGATAGCACACCAATTAATATTTTACTTTCTATCACAAGATTTGATGGTATTTAAAATTTTTATAATATTTGATGTAATTATCTGATGTAGTTGATCGTAATTTACTTGGTTTACTTTATTGTAATATGTTTTGGGTCTAATTTTCAGAGCTCTCTACCAGGTTGACTTAAAATTATTCTTTCTCGGTGTATTCGTCCAATTAGTTTCTTTTCATCTTTGCTTTCCTCAGTAGGTTTCGCAGTTTTTTCATACTCCCCTTCTCGAAGGCATTTTCTGCAATATAAATTAGTTGAAATACAGTTGCTTGTGTTCTTACTCCTAATTATTCTTTATCTCCTTGCAGAGTTTTCGTTCATCTTTCTATTTGAGTCATAGTCGTGAATTTCCTCTAAATAAATTTAAATGATCGTCCTGTAGGCGTCAAGAGCATAAAAAACGTAATAATATAATCCCTTTCTAATCTTGCAATGATATAATTTTTTATTGGATAATTGAAGCAGCTAAAGTAAGTTTACCCGATGCCTCCAGAAAAAGGTAAATTACGCAGAAATTTGAGGCCGAAATAAGGAGATCCGATTTTCATTCATTTTTTAATACTATGCTGCTGACATAGTAAAATGTAACACTAAATTTAAACTAGATTTCGTGCTTATAAAGACGGTACAAATACGTTCAACGCGTTTCCCAAGGGTTTAAAAAGGCGCCATCATAGTGCTCCTCCTTCCAAGAGCCAATAGAATGTGTGGAAAACTCTAGACTCGCTCTCATCGAGCTTCACGTCTGTTGTGCGGGTTGCGGCTTAGGTGGTAAGTTTTTTTTGGAACTAGCTGTACATATTTCTTGTTCAAGGCTCATAATAGAATTCGCTATTCTAGCAAGAGGTCGCAATTTATCCATTACGTCTAATGAGAGGAAGTACCACCTCCAAATTCATTTAATGCATTTTCTCAATAATCTACTTTGTTCCAAGAAATTTTCGTCCGAGTATAAGAGCGAACATTTCCGATTTTCAAAGGCAATTGCTCACAGAAGGTATCGCATACACGCCGAATAAGAGGCCTTCTCAGATAAAAGAAGCATCGCTTTTCATCTCACGTACCGAAAATACACTACGAAACCGAGTGCTCCACGTAATTGCTTCGCTGCAGATTCTCCGAACATACGTGTTCCATTTAGGTTATTTGTGATATATTGTGAGCTACAAGGACGTTTGCTCTACGAAAGTAATCTTGGGCTAATCATTTACTTTAGAAAAGAATAATCACGTAATATTTTGAACACTCTGAGCTTAAATTTTCCCCTTCCTAATCATTCTAATGCAGTATTCAAATTTTAATTCGAAGAGGCCCTTCTCGATTGCGATACTCTTGTAAATCCAAGTTGCGAATGTAGAAATGTAATTCTGCAAATCAAGTCCTCAGCACAATTTACCAGATAGGAGTTTAATTCGGCATATTGAGTCCCCGAGGGAAAAAGATAGGATGCCCAACTCAGCGGATTACTCAGTCTATGAGAGCGTTAATATGGTTACCAAGAATTTACAGTTGTACCCTCAGCACTTAAGGGAGGAATGCGCTGGCTGATGAAATTTCGTTCCGGTAGATTCCTTGATTTAGTGTAAGATGAGCGAAACAGACTGCTGAGGGGAATATTGAACAGCTTTTATTAAATGGGCGGAGATATATATCAATAACCAATAATTTGAAAATTACGGTGGTTAAACTAGCGAATCCAAGTAGCTCTTTATTTTAACTCAAGGAATTTATAGATTGAAAATATCGTTTAGGGTTATCTTATAAGATTTTGGTGTACTGTATACACTCGTGTATTTTTTCACTCAAAATTTAGCTTAGAAGGCAGGGTGCGTCTTCACGAGGGATTTTTCATGGCATTAATTTCGATGGACCAAAAACAGTCTTAAAATTCTTGCTGCGTCTTATACGCAGGTATACAAGGTACTTGTTGGTTACTTTTTGGAGTACTCTAATTGAAAATCACAAAGTAGTCGTAAATGTTGGAGATCACCCATTTACTGTCGTCGAGTTGTGCTTTGAATACACTTAATAAGGTACGAAGACTTGGTAACTGTAGAGTTGGTAAAGTACTCGAACACTCGAGTGCATAAAGAGCATACTAATTACACAGAAATCAATGTAGAAACTTGGTGCAATGAAAAAGACAAATAGTTTATTACCGTTCGCCGCTGATAGATATCTCTTAAATTGGATAAGGCCATCCCTTATAGTGGGACATCTGATATGGGGCGAATGCATGATCGAAATGGCGATAGCAAATGAGTTCATCCACATCCACTACCATCTCGTCATCGGACAAATTAAAGCGATTTATAGCGGGTTTAGTCGCTTTATAACATACCGTTTGGTAATGGTATTTAAAGGTAAACTTTAAACACGATAAAATCGTTAAAAAGTGATAATTAAATACACTCCTCTAATACACTTGGGTAGAAGGACATCATCATCAACCGGGTTATATTTTATATAAACGTACGTTTTCAACTTAATAAAAACAGGATTTTAACTGGAGGAGCGTTACAACTGGGATATTGCATTCATATTTTACCCCAGTAAACAAAATGGAAGGTTTTTTTTTAGCTCTTTACTTTTTAAATAAATGCTATACACCTTGAAAATGAAAAGGAATCTTCTTTGGATTGGTTTAATTGCCATAGCTGTAGATACATATAAGCTACTACAGTTTTTTAAATGATGGTTGCCTTCTCGCCTTTTTTTCCGGCTTTCTTTGTTACTTTATTTTGCTAATTTTTTACTCTACATTGTAGAAATTTTTATAAGATAGAAAATTAGGGAAGAATAATGCAAAAAATAATTTCGATCCATCGAATGAGGTGGAGGATTGACTGGTTGCAGTGCATCTGGAGAAGGAAAAAATAAATTATAAGCGGTATCTTTAACACTTTTTTCTTAAGAAAAGCAACCGGAAACGAGATAAAACCACGACATAGCGTCTTAAATAGGAGAACAGTTTTTACTGTAAATCACACAGAGTTGAGAAAGACTGGCTTCTCATTTAGTCCTCAGAGGAAATAATTATAGTCTCCTAGTTTTAATCGATTTAATCTAATTTATCATCTGTGAATGATCTTCCTTCCATCGCCCTGCAAAAGGTCCATTTTCTTGTTCATCGGCAGCGAAGATAAATTTAAGTGTGAAGTAATAAAAAGTACTTGTGTAATCATATTCCACGCACATTCATAAAGTGATTCGATTATCGAATACTTTGACCAATTCATTTCAGCGATGCAATCCGAATTTGAATGGGTGTGTGTGTGCGCAGGAAATAAGCGGAGGAAGATTGGATCCACGCATGGAAGCGAATGTACACAGGGAAGTGAAAGGGAATCTGGTGAAAGAGAGAGAGATATCGCTTCGGTGAGTAACGTTTCCGAAGTGTTAGCCAAGGAAATCGTTCGCCTTCACTTCGTCAACCAGCCATATATTCGTATGCACATCCAATGATATGTGTTCCGAGTATGGTCAGAGGCTAAAGATACCCCAAAGATCAGCTACATATTACAATTATGAATAAAATTTATAAGACTAAAACGGTAATTACAAAATAACAAAGAACTGGAATAAATACAAGCGATACTAAGCAACTTTAATATATATTGTACCCTGTCGATAGAGTATTTCTTCCAATTAGTACATAATTTTATCAGAAGATCAAAGAAAAAATAATTATATATCAAAAGGTTCTTATACTTGCACACGTATTTACATATATTTATACATATACACACTATAAAAATACTTACTCTGAAACTGTTTCAAAAACTACTCTAATCATTCGAACTCAAAAGAAATATTCCTTTGGTGACCACGGAGGTGGGTTAACTACGCTTAATGCAGTTTAAACAGACTTCCGGTACATTTAATACTATTAGTTTTCAATCTTAATTTGCATTAGCAAAAATATGTTGATTTTTATTACATCCAGTCAAAGAGTTTAAGATTTTGATGAATGGAATTCCTTTCATATAAATTTTGGAATAAAAGAGATGTTTTATTTTTTTGCTGTTCGCGGTTGTGATTACATAAAAACTACAGACAGAAAACGAAGAATATCGATATTAAAAACACTAATCACTCTCTGAATGCAAGCTATCGATCATAACTGCGTATAACGTGTATGGAATCCTTTTGCTTCTACTAGGTGAGGAAGGCCTCTCATCTAGCCTAGTATACGTCAATACTTCTCCAAAGCTTTCCTTAGCTAATGGTAAATTAGTTGAAGACTGAACTATCCGCAGCTGATAAATTTACTGACTGTTTTATATAACTTATCGAATTCTACTTTTAACAACTTTGGGTAAGATTTTTCCATCGGTTCTAAGTTCCTTAACTTGCTTATTGAGAAACTATAGGGACCCGGCGAAAACGTAAAAATGCCCTATGAATCGTAAAAACAGTTAATTCTTTTATAAGGTGAAGGTAATAAATGTCAGTGATAATCGAAATGTTTAAGATAATTGACGTGTAAAGATTTGCATTCATTTGGGTTGAGATCCTGAGCTTAAACTGGTACAGTAAACGGATCTTTTTCTTCTTTTTATCATCGAGAAAAACCTTTCAAAGGTACATTAGCTAGAAAAGCAGTATTGAGTAAATATTTATTTCTAAATACAATGGTTCTTTTACGCAATGAAATACTATCGGTTCCATTCGAAATTTGAATTGGAAGTTCAGTTCCAACGAAAGTTAGAACTTTTTATGAAAAATAACTACGACAATTCAGTGAGTCACTCAGGTGCTTCAGGATTCTTCAAAAGAAAGATTAAAAATAGTCTTTACATAGTTGATTCGTAGAGAATGCGTTCTTTGAAGATGTTAACATGGGTCCTCCTAATTTGGCCCTCTTGATACAGCGAAGAAATTAGGGAAATAGAGTTAATCAGTTCAAGAATTCATTTTTCCCGCACTGTGAGAAAGACCATCGAAATAGATGCTAGAACATGTTGACTGAGGAATTGAATTTTTCGTGACCATTAAGCGAATGTAACTGATTAGGGAAGTCCAGTTGCATGCGTCGATTGGCCACTCGTATGTATACCTCGTCCTTCATTTGAGGCTTGACTAAATCGACATGCTGAAGCAGAATAAAAGAATTTAATCTAGCGGACCCAAATCATGCCCTTGCGGTACTCATTGGCCCGAAGAATCTCGGGTAATGGAATCGGGTGCGGTAAATATGCGGTGGGGCACTCTCACTGAAAGAGAAGGTGCAGTTGCCTCGTTACGCCGAGTGTTGCGGCCTTCGTGAATAATTTCCACCGCAAGTGTGGAGGCTGAGGAATCTGCACTGTGTCTACAGCCCTTTGACCCTTTTGTATTGTGAGTATTTGCCCACAAAGGCCAAGGGCAAACGTAAGGCATTATTGCGACTTAACCGTCTATTTGTTCGAGAGCTATTATTGTCTATCCGAGACAAAAAGGAAAGGCTTAAGAAGGTTATTTATGGAGAAATGAATTCGCATCGTAATTCTGGAGGAATTTATGAATGAGAGAAGATATATCTCCTTTGATTGATGAAAAGCCTTCATTCTTGCTTTTAATGCTCGGGGTTAATAGTGCCTTGAAAACTCATTCCACAGATCGAGAAGGAAGCCTCCATTTAGAGCTTTTATGGCAACTGAAGGAAGGATTTATAAAATCTATACATTAGAAAGGCCATCTTTCATAATCAGTTCCTATTTCCCTCTTCGCCGTAGAGACTACATGCTAAAGCCATTTCCGTGTATAAGGTAAATCCCGAAATAGAAGAAAAATAATTGTTTATACAGGCAGATTCTTTCGTTCGGTAGCGGCAGGTGAGTGTGTTATGAGAATTATAGGAGTAGAATGCGACTATATTGACTTAAACAAGGAAGATGTTTAAAATATCGAGGAAACGGTACTGACTAGATCGATTTTCATGCCGCCAAATGAAAAACAAAATGGAAAATATTCACTTAAAGTTAACTCAGCGAATGAATTCATTTTCTTTACCATTTCGATGTTAAACTACTTGAATGTAGAAAAAATGAAAAAAGAAGAGATAAATAATAGAGATTTTTGATCACAGAAAAAATATACCCTCTGCAGGAAAACACCCACGTAAAGAAAGGGGTGTGAAAATCCGAAAAAGTTGTAGGGAAGAGTGAAAGAAAAAGAAAGATTGCAATATAGGGAACAATGAAAATTACAATAGTAATTAACACATAAAAGACAGCGGAGCATAAGTGTGTACTAAGGTCGGGGTCTTTATCATTGGGTTAAACTCCATAGTAATAAAAAGAGAAAATAAAAAAGTAATTCGAGCTTCGCATTCTATAATTGGAAGTTATTTGTGGGATGTATCGAATCACTAACGATGAGGCCAAATATAGACGGAGGATATCTAAAAGAAGGAAACGAAAAGGAAGAAAAAGAAATGAAAGGACAATCTACGAATGATCAAGCCTTAACAATACGAAGTTATCAAATGAAGAAATTGTTATATATATATATATGTCATAAATACATCATAATTAATAACCATTGCTGACTGTAATATATATAATCTATATTAACATGAAGTTAATTCATTCTGTATAATATATCGCAAGTAAATTTTCGTCACATCACCCAAGAATATAGTCTTTAGATTTACAAAAGAGGTATAGCCTTAAAATATCCAAGGGTTTTAAAAATTTAGGCATATATTATGAATACTGTACGAAAGTATATCTGACCTACTTTGCCTCATATTTGTGAATTATTTAGTGGTTCGAAATCTATGAAAACTGATGCTACTGCTGCTACTTATCTATTTTGCATGCTATAACATATTAAATTACCAAGAGAATTATCATATCCAAGAATTCACATGATTAACTCATGATGACTTTAATATGTTAAAATTTCCCAATAATTGCAATGAATATTTATGCCTTTATAACTGACTTTTAATCTAACTATTGATTGGTTTATTAATGCAACAGTACTTTTAATTCGTTTATGCAAATATATTCAAGAGTAAGACCCTTGAATAATATTATGCGTTGAACATTCCGATGAAATATCCTAGGTTATGTAAACCCTTACATGTTTATGATCACATTTATTTATGTAAGCGGATATGTATTGACACTCAGTAGTCTCCTCATAGTCCAGGTTACGAATACTTTAATACGTGTCTTAAAATGTGCATCAATCAGTATCTAATTACATATTCTTTTTTAGATTAGATTTTTTAAGACAATATTAACATAATATGCAATGATTGTCCATAACAGCAATTCCTTTCCACTGGATGATGTTCATTTGATTATTTCAACGCTCATTGGATGACACGGACGGACGAGTTTAGAGATAACGTTCAAAATTGCAAATCTTGCGTAAAATACGCCACCCATTCATCATCATTATATAATTATTTTCATAGAAAATCCTTCCCATACTTACTGAAATGTGTTTTTATATAAAATCAAATGCATTTATTGCATTTAATGAGAAATATTGATTGGATAATTTTGGCGGTATAATAATAACCTTAAATTCTAAACATTTGAAGTACAGCTAGTTCCAAAAAAAACTTACCACCTAAGCCGCAACCCGCATAACAGACGTGAAGCTCGATGAGAGCGAGTCTAGAGTTTTCCACACATTCTATTGGCTCTTGGAAGGAAGGCGCCTTTTTAAACCGTTGTGAAACGCGTTGAACGTATTTGTACCGTCTTTATTAGCATCTAGTTAAACTAGATTTAGTGTTACTTTTTACTATGTCAGCAGCATAGTATTAAAAAATGAATGAAAATCGGATTTCCTTATTTCGGCCAGAGATTTCTGCGTAATTCACCTTTCTCTGGAGGCGTCGGGTAAACTTACTTTAGCTGCTTCAATTATCCAATAAAAAATTATGTCATTGCAAGATTAAAAAGGATTATATTATTACGTTTTTTATGCTCTTGTCGCCTACAGGACGAACTTTTAAATTTATTTAGAGGAAATTCACGACTATGACTCAAATAGAAAGATGAACGAAACTCTGCAAGGAGATAAAGAATAATTAGGAATAAGAACACAATCAACTGTATGTCAACTAATTTATGTTGCAGAAAAAATGCTATCGAGAAGGGGAGTATGAAAAAACTTCGAAACCTACTGAGGAAAGCAAAGATGAAAAGAAACTTTATCTGGACGAATGCACCGAGAAAGAATCATTTTAAGTCAACCTGGTCAACCTCAAGAGAGCTCTGAAAATTAGACCCAAAACATATTACAATAAAGTAAACCAAGTAAATTACGATCAACTACATCAGATAATTACATCAAATGTTATAAAAATTTTAAATACCACCAAATCATATGATAGAAAGTAAAATATTTATTGGTGTGCTTTCATCATTTTCTAAGGTAATTGTTTAAAATTCAAATTGCTAATTTAATATTTTAGAAAATAACATAGATATTAGAATAGTAGCACAATTTAAATACTGAGGGCTACAAAATTTTTTCACGTATCGAATAAAAAATTTATTTACTACGAAATTAACGCCAGCATCTCGTAACATTTTCCGAAAATATTGTTCATTGCCAGTCCCAGAAAAACTATCCCTTTAATTAAATCAAGTTCATGTTACTTGCAAAATTATGCTGTCCCAACTTTTATCTGATGCTAAATGCAAATTTTGACCGTGGTGCAAATTTTGACTCGATTTTTTCGCAGTTGAATTATTCTGCAATACAGAGAAGTATAAAATTTGCTTGATGCGACAACAGAGCATTAGGTATTTCAGAATATATGCATCAACATGTCATTCTGTTCTTACTTCCACCAGGCATTCGTGGTGACGGTATCAGATGAAGCATTATGATTTTGAGATGAGATTTTGCTGTTTCTGACGAATTCGCGTCTGAGGTTTCACTAATTCTTCCATAGAGAAAGGAGGTCTTTCCTTCCCTCCACCCTGGCCCTAGGAGTATCCCCTATTCATTCCTTTGTTGTTTCTTTTTCTTTTGTTGCGTCCATCGAAAGGTATTGTCTATTTTCTCAAAGGAACCATAAAACGGCTATTGGGTGAAGGTGAACACCGCTCTGAGAAGAAAAACCCCCTTTTCGGCAGATTGTGGATGGTCGTATGTATCCGGGGTAGCGAATTTGAAAGCGCTAATGAGGATTCCTGACCGCACCCCTGCTGAGCAGGTATCAAAGGTTAGGGTATGGTGGCGGCGACCGATCACAAGTAAGGTGGGAAATGGTGGATCCGCGATTTGTAATCTTCGCCACGGGTATTCCCTTAGGGAATGAAGATATTCAACTCTATTTTTGAGGTAGACGACCTTTCAGGACTTTTTGCAAGGAATACAATTTAGGATGGTTAAGAAACAACAGTTAGTATGGCAAATCAGAACCTTAAGACTGATTTGCATATTGCATATATACTCCAGGTTTCCTATACTTGCATATTGCAGGTTTACACGTTAACACCTGGTTTATTTACATTTACATCAATACCCCGCGAGCCGCCGTATGACGTATGTCAGGGGGTGTGAAAACAACCACAACAGGATTTCCAATGTTACTGAAGTGATTTTCAGAACTATACGCTAGACTAATGTTTAATAAGACTAATGATTAATGATTGCTGCTTCGGTTTCTGAATGCCTCAAGTAAGCTATATAACCCGAATTGTTTGAATGGTGCATAATATGTATAATAATTAAAAGAAAATTCACTATCAATAATTATGAATGATGGGTAAAAGGAGTCATGGAAGAACACGTTAAAAATAGTTACATGAGAATATTCCTCTAATTCTCATGATTCATACGCTAGCTGTTAAAATATTCTTGGTTCTATATGTAATCTATTACTCCAACATTCACTCCAAGGACCTTCGTAACACCCTCATCCTAGGCACATCATAAGTCTCTACGAACTTTGCGAAGATGTTTTTTTAATTTTTTATAGTATTTTTAAATAGTAATGCAAGGAAGATCATTCCAGTTAAAATAGGACCTTCGGAAAATCTGAACGATAACATAAAGTTGACAATGTTTGGGTGCATCATATCAGAATTAGTATCTCTATATTCTGCTTTTAAAGTGAATGGTATAAACTGTATTAGCTTATACTAAATAACTAATTCAACAACAAAAATGAAAAAATAAGTAATGCTGCCTATCGTCAATTTATATCAATCAAGCTCTTCGTCAATGATTGTTTACTTTATTTATATAAATTGTTTTTTATGCTTTATTTTGTCCCTACATTGAGCTAAAAATTTCGTAGTTTGAAATAACTTGAGAAATGAACAATGAACTAGAGAAATGCCATCTAATATTTATTCCTTACGCTTACGAGAACCAAATCGTTTCACTTCTCTTATAACATCTATGATACAAAATAGATAGAGCGTTGAAGATGATCTTACTACATCGACTGAAGTTTCTATTATCATGTCACTAAAATATGAATTGAAACGTAAATATGGAATTTTAGATACTCCGCATATTTAGTGTCGCAGAAACTTGAAGTTTATACGCCGATTACAGATAAATTACATCTCAAAGTTAGGTAAGATTTAGAATAAACCATTGGTTTGCATAGATAGTAATATCAATGTTAGCAATTTTTATCGGTTTGAAAAAACCGAACTCTCTTTCCAAAATAAATTGCTGATAAGAAGATGGTTTAGGTTCTGGCTTAGTAAACTACTCGAACTTTCTTATAGAATTAAAAGGTTGGTACGATACATTGAACATCACTATTGTATACAATTTCGGAGATCCTGGGAATTACTGATGCATCAGAAGGAAATTTCTGAAAGTATGATAAGCCATGGGCGTTATATCCTGTATATTTGAATGTTAACCATGTTTGACTAAGATATTACTTAAATTGGATAAATGAGTAGTTTCTCTGGAGGCTGTCATAAACGGAAGAAATATATGTTGGGTGAGAAAATTGAGAAGGTGAGTGAGTGGGTTATACTTTTAAAAGAGGTCGTTGTTCCTACTCAAAGTAACCAATTGGTCAACGAGGAACGCAAGAAATGCCATTACCTATTGTGATTTATCCAAAAATCTGGAATTAACATACCTCTTACCCTTTCGGTTGTTAAATTCATGTGAGTGTATGTATTGCTGTTGCCGTCGTTTCTCACTTCCCTATATCTATCAAAACAGTCCCCCTATTGAAGTCCTGGTGAATTCATTGCTTTAACCACTTCTTCCAATCACTCCTCTATCTTGCTTTTCAAATTTGTCATGGAATGTGGAGAGATGAATAGTTTCTCATAGCCATACATTTTAAATACGAAGGAATATTTTCAATATCACCGAGCGATAAATATGTAGATAGACTATTCATACCACACCACCGCCCATTCATCTCAATCATTAAAATTCTGTCGAAAAATATGAGAGTTACGTAGGGCCAGCCATCAACCGAGGGGAGCAAAATTTCAACATGAGCCTCATATGCGCTTCTTATCCCCGTGTGATACTTACAGGGTTGGAATTACAGGTAAAAAGGCCCTAAAACTATTTCACTAAGTCCCTATTATTTCGCGTATTTTTAACGTTTTCTACATTATAATAATTGTAAACGTGATAATAAACAGTTGAAATATAAACAATGCAAGTAGTTTTGTATGCATTCAAAATTAATTGAAAATTTCACATTCATAGCTTACAGTAGCATTCAATGAGCATTATGACAAAACCTCATTCGCCATATCTTTTTGTGTATTTTAGAACTTGATAAATACGAGAGAAGAACGTTTAAGAACGTAATGGTTTGTGACTGCAACCATTTCAAGAGGAATCCACAGAAGAAATCACGTTTATTCGATTCACACTTCAATGACACCAAAAAAATTCATTTTGGATTCAAAATTAATGTGAAAGATGGTTGTCTCGTATCCGTCATCTTTATTAATTCAGGAAAATCGATCCTAGCACATTTTCTCTCAATTGATTTGGACGGTATATTAAAAATACCAACTGCATAGATGATAAAATTTACTGATTTTTTACCGATCGAGTTTTAATTTTGATGCTTATCAAATGAAACAAAATTTATCTAAAATACGCAGAGAATGCCTCAAGACTTCATACTACATATTTACTTATAGATTTTTTATATATTTAAAGTAATAGCGTAGATATGGCCATGAGTTCGCCTTACTTTAACTTTTGTAGATTGCATTCACACAGGCTGTGATAAAACAGGTGATCGATATGGACTCCTTAGGTATATAATTTAAAGGCTAATAACTCTTCTCTTGAACGATGTATAATATTATCTACTATTATAATATATAATACGACCCATTGAAACCGCAGAGTTTTGCAAACGAAGGCGTCGAATTCGAGGTCTATACATTTTGGGTCCGAGCCTGATTCAAACTGCGCGGAAATTTTCTTCCTCCCATCTCAGTCCTAAACATAAGCTGAGAGCGGCTCAGAGGCAGATTTTGCAAAAATTTCCTTCGTCCTGCTTGTGCCTTTCGTCTCAGACTCAAATTTTATGAGGGGACGGGGGTTTGCCTCGGTTTCCTAGGAATAACGGGACCTCGTGTGCGCCGGTTCCCTCGGTGCAAGAAGCAAAGCTAGAATATATACTGATTTGTAATAACCATTTTATAATAACTGAATTCTTGCATTACAACATCCATATTGTTATAATACTATTCTGCTACGCCAATGCCACCAAACTAAGGATACTAATAAATCTTTGCAATATCAATAATGCAAATAAATCCATTTCAACTCTGCAAGCGGAGCCAGGACAGAAGCAGACCATCTCCTCCATGTTTTCCCTCTCTCTCTCTCTCTCACTTCTTAAGGCTCGCTTGCAGGAAACTCACTGCCTGTTATGCGGGTTGCGGCTTAGGTGGTAAGTTTTTTTTGGAACTAGCTGTACAACAGAGCTTCAAACTGCAATTATCTTATTTCTGGAGCTCCCATCATTTAAAACACCGAATTTCGTTTCCGTAAAGGGTTCAATCCGGCAGCAGAAGGCCAACTGGATTTTTCCTCCGGTAAATAAGGCTTGGATGGACCTTTTTGTAATGAAATTTTGTAAGAAAAATAATGACATGAAAACTTATTTAGAGTCCTTTCAAGAATAAGATGGTAATTCAATTATTGAAATTTAAACGTTTATTAGCGAGTTGAAATTCAGCTTTGCATAGGTAAACTATTGTTACACATGAATCACAGCGATACGAAAAAATAACGGTTTCCGGTTTAAGTTCAGGCTGGAATATTTTAAAATTTTGGTTCATGTGCGGTTTCCACAACGGACAAAATATCGGTCTTTTACGGTTCCAGTTAGGTTCCGACTCCATATTCAGGATAAGAATGATTTGAATGAGTCACTATTGAATTCCAAGGAAAATCTACATGTTTCTGTACATTTCCGCATGGAATAGAAGTAATTTTTGCAATATCCGGCTATAAACTTTTTGAATTTCTCTCTATTTTATTCACCGAATTTAATTTCCCGATTAGATCTGATAATCGTCTACCGTGGACTTTGATAAGAGTCTACTGTAAATGACAAGAGATAATCACATTCAATTAAAAAGGAAGTAATTCTGGAGTATGAAGAGGTTTCCTTTTACGAACGGTCCGATCGAATCCGAAAAAATGAAGGCTTGATCCCGTCTTAATGGTAATTGCATAGGGGGTCAAATGATGACCTTCTGAAGCAGAGAGATTCAACGGGAAGCAGTCCACGCGGTGAGGATTCCATCTCCAACTATGAGAGAGGCCAAGTATCTTTTCTAGCGAAAGATAAGAGAAAAAGTCGGTCATTATCTTAGTTCAAACTGAGGAGGAATGCTTAAGCGGGAATGCAATCGAAATGAATTCAGGAAGATATTCGGCAATGATGGAACCATTTCCCCAATTACCCAATCTCTTCAGAAATGAGGACTACGGTTTTTTAATCCTCAAATTATAGAAGTACTTTTTATATAAACGAGGATCTCCAGCGGAACCTCTTACGAGATAAGTGAAATCAGCTTTTCCTTGATTTTGGAGGCTGAAACACCGTCTCATTAAACGCAATCCATTCCAATCTCAATTCAATGCATCGAATAATCGGAAAATACAAAGCTCTTCTCCCTAAATAAATCATCGCAAACTGAATAAATTGAAGCCGATTGCAAAAGCGATCCGTTTGGGGGAAATATTCATCCGATAGAATATTCTTCACTTTGAAAGAGAAATTTAAGAATAGAATTCGATTCAGTTACTGCATAAGTATAGAAGTTTTCCCGTAGAGGCAAGAACGGTTCAAAGAAAATAATAATAATAATAAAGGACTTTATTTAGGGCGAGTTTGAGACTATAAAGTCTCCTCTTACATCCAACCCTTGTATGCTACCATACATTGAAGCATCTGTTCATTCCGAATCAATTCAACGGTTTACATGAATTACGATACTGATGGATAGATAATCCTCACGGGAATTTATTTCGCTACAGGGTTTTAAATAAGGCTGGGGCCACTGCTAATCATTTTAGATGAATTCGTATAACTTTGTGACTGCCGTTTGTACGTTTGAATGCATAAGCATCTGTTTTTGTCAATTCATCCACTTTGAAAATTTTCTCCACATATTTGTATCACTTAAAACAGTCTGCTTACTACCATAGATTTACATTGCGGATATCTCATGATAATCGAGCAAATGAGTAGTTTATTGATTCAGTATGTACTTAATACTTACAGCATTAGGATGATTTTCTGTATGCATAATTCCGATTATGAATAACACCCAATCAGTTATTTCTTAGAACTTCCATTAGCCTATCAATTCAGTATGGACTAATTATATAAATATTTATTTAAACTCGATGAATGAAAGACTTGAAGTGAGTTTCGGACTACTGATCAATAGGAGAGGGAGTTTAATCGGAGATCGGGTGAAAGGCTGAAAATCAAAAGATCAAGAATATATTGCGCCGCTTAAAAAGGTAAATCTACGTTCATACGTAGCACAGAGAAAGTAGGACAGAGCTACAACTAAATTTTACTAATATCTCCTTCAGAAACGTAAACTTTTTCATTAAAGGACTGCACTTAAAACTTGCTTAATTACTGCTCAATCCCACAGCCATGAATTCAAAAAGTTTACAGGAAATAATTCTAAAATAAGTGTAATAATTGAGGAATTGAAAGGACTCAGTAAATACTTCTAAAATATATATTTTTTTCTTAAGTTTTCGTGATCTCCTTTTATATGAGTAAAGAAGTAACATTTCACCTCAATTTCTTATTCAAATACCGCGACGGACTTTCAAGAGGGAATTCGAGAATTAATGAAAATAGAAGTTTATTTTTAGAGTTTACTTTATTTTCCCCTTTTGCAACCCTTTCAAATGTATTCTGTATGGTAAGAGTTACCCTAATTGCGTTTGAGTAGGAATTCAACTTAATCAAAATTCGGCCGCTATGTTTATATTTTATCATCTCTTAATCATGCTCTGCTCCTTTGAAAAATAGTGGCAACCAAAATATTTTGGATCTTTTTCCATCCAGCCTTTCAACTGAAGTTTAATTGGCAATCGTAAAAATGCGCTTCAAAGCTTGAAACCATTCGAAGGTTGAAATTATGTACCATTCACATTCATTCCGATAGTTTGTTTTAGCGATGTTTTTGCTGCTTTAAAAAAATATAATTCCATATAAGGAGAACGAATTCATCTAAATTACATCGATGTGTACAGTATGGATTTATGGGCAACTGTAAGGGTTGATTCAATAATGAAATCAGCAATAACCCTAAGGGAAATCTCATCGTTAAATTGTTATGACAACTACATCGTGTGTGTATTTAATTCAAAATAATTTGAACTCTAGGAGGCGACACTCGTCATAAAAAAATCTCGGAAATTCTCGAATAAAGAAATGTTTGGTACGCAAATAGTAATTAAAAACGAATATAAACTGAAATTCCACAAATAGCAATTTGAAGCTGCGAGTCCTTTGAAACGGATTGATGTAATAAAAATGATTTTCATGACTTACTCATCGAAGATCTCTTAACTTAGATGGAGGAAAGGAAATTTGGCTTACCTGAAAAAGAGAGAAAACTTAATTAGTATGGAAAAATTAGCCAGCTCTTATTTTCCTATTTTAACCATTATAAAAATGTACTCAATTCAGACAAAGAATCATCACCCGGTAGTAAAAATTTTACATGGAAAAAAGACTAAAATTAAACGTTAATCAACGATCTTCTAACATACTTACGTACCATTTGGGGAGCTTTACCCTTGCAATGAATTCACATTAAATCTATCACATAGTTCTATTTGAATCATATGAAAAGAGAAATAATAAAGAAACGAATGTAGAATACAGTTTCTACAGGAAAATTCAGTTACCAAAGGTGATTCGAGGCAGTGTTATTGTTCCCAAGAGCACCGTTTAAGCCACAATATTTGGAAGCCTCGACATTTCTCTTGAATTTTAATTATGGACTAAGTATTACGTGCAGTAAATAATTTCTGGAAGACGTTCATCCCGTGGGTTCACTAAGTACTGCTTCATACGAAACCGCTTTAATAAAAATTGAAGAACTTTCATTACGTAAATGAATTACGGAACTTCATATTACTTTTTGAAAATTTACACCTCTTGCCTAAATCTTTCACTTCTTTTGCAGAAGAATAATAATGAATTATAGCACAATATCATATGGCATATATATTATGTAATTTATAATGTAATAAGTGATAATGATACAAGCTATATTCGTAAAATTTACATCGAGATATATCTAGGAACTTAGGATCTAGAATCTAGCTAGAAATCTGGGGCTATTATTTAAATTAATTAGGTGATATATAGATTATTAAATACATGAGAGAATAAAGCAATGTTAAATTGGTGGTTTGGTACGTAGAAACATATTTTGAGACAATTTTAATGACTCCACAGGTTATGTAACAATATTTGCTTGTCCTTATATAGTTTAAGGACTTATTGGCAATAGAAATGTGGAAATGAAATTCTGGAAATAGATATGCATTATGGAAATCGTCCCTCGAAAAAGATGAACTCCATCAGGTGAAAAAGCCTTCAAAAGAAAGACGCAAGAAAAGAGGCTGTCCGAATAATGGGTAAAATTAATAATATAAAGAAATATACGAAAAATATAGTGGTGTTATTGAGGAAAGATGGTTAGAAAGAAGAAGAAAATGTTACAAACTCAAACGTGAAATTATTTGAGGAATGAGAAGCAGCGAAATAGGAATCAAAATTCAATTTTTTAACAGCTTTATTAAAACTGTAATTACTAATATTAATACTTAAATGATCCAACTCCATTTCGCTCTTTAATATTTGTATATTTAAACCCTTTTACAGAAGTGCAGGGATTCAGTTAGGTCTAGAGTAGAGGAAATAATTTTTCAGTCTTTGAAATTAAAAGTAGCTTAGGAATGTAAATATGAGGGAAAGCTTAGCCTTAATCAGGGTCATTGTGTTTGGGGAAGAACACTTCCTGGATTCTGTGAAAGCACTAACAGTCCCAAATGAGCCTTTAAACCTTTGAGTAAATATTCAGCTTTGCTAAATGGGATTTGCGGTGGATTAAAACAAAAGGAAAACCTCGCTGTGAATTTCTTACCCGAGACGAAAATTTAAAGATAGAGAACCTATATTTCCGCGTATAAGACGCAGCAAAGATTTTGTGACACATGGACCATCGTAATAAATACGAATGATCCAAAATGAAAAATCTATTCTCTCATATAATATTGCTTTATAACCCTAATGTGTGGTGAAAAAATGCGTCGTATACGCAGGTATACACGGTATTCAAAAAAAGATGAAATACCGCCGAAAAGTAATTGGTAGATAATAAGACATGGCAGTGTAGAAAGATTGAGAATCCAGTACACGCAAATAATAATTATTTCAAGCTCATATGCAGAAATAAATAAGAAGGTGTAAATGTGAGCCAGATCTCTTCTTACTAAACCATTCTGTTTCATATTACTAAACTTCATTTCTTCAATCCTTTCATCACCCACCATTCCGAGTACTCAATTAGTTTACTTTTTTAGCAAATTCTAAGCCTCAAAAGTGTCCAATGTTTTAATTTTCTCTCACTACCACATTCCACATGCAACTGAGAGTGTTGTTGATTTTTATGACTTGCTTAAATAGAATTATATGCTCAAAGCTAGGATCTTCATTTTACTGAAATTCATGGTGTTAATCAAATCAAGGGTAAATTAACACTCAACCTTTCGAATAACACCCGAAAAATAAGCATACTCCTTTCGAATTAACGCTCTACTTTTGCATTGGGTTTGAGTCCTAATAACCTCTTTGAGTTTCACTTCCACTCATGCTTGAGATCTTTATCGAAACAGAGTTTTCAACTCCAAAATTTCAGCTTAGTTAGAATCATATTTAATAGTTTGTCGCCATTCCTTCGCAATGATAAATGCGAGGGCTACCGGATAGCCAAGTGGGTAGTTCGTTCGCCATAAATGTCAGTCGTCCCGGGTTCGATTCCAAGATGGAGCCCATTCGTGTAAAATGATCTCAGCTGTCGAAGCGCTTTTTTCAGTACCAACACTGACTGACTCTGCAAACTCAAAGAAGAAGAAAAACGAAATAAAGAAAGAGAATATGTGGTAACTAAAACAACCAATACGATGTATTAGGTTACAAAAAGAATTACGTGGATCGTTGAGCTGGAATATTTTGAATTTCCAACAAAAATTTTCTTTGATTTTTTTGCGAAAAAAATATATCCAGAAGGAAAATAGCTCATTTAATTTATTGGTTAACGTGAATTCATTCATGCACATAAATTTGAAAGAGAGCAGTCGATTTGATTCAAATTCGAAATACGCTTTTTTCATTTGATGTGTTTCGAAATTAAAAATGAGATTTCTGAATAATTATTCACATTTGCGGTTTTAGTAAGGATAGCAATTTTCCTTTGGTAGCTAAGATAAGATGTAAAATGGAACGACAAAAAGAATAAACTTTTTCTTAATTTACTAGTTGTTAGTGAACGATTTTGAAATATTTTCGATGAATCTAAATTTCATTTACCGTTATTTTGAATTTCCATTTGATAAATTTTATGAAAATTTAGCGCATTTCAATTCAGAGATATGGGAAATTCTCCGTTCAATTTTTCCACAGTTCGTGGCTTTTATATTCATTATTTTTTATCGTGCTTAGTTACTGAAATTGCAGGAAAACAAACATTTTCTACACTGGTTCTCCGTACTCTAAAATTAGAATTTCGTAAAGGAATAAAACATATGTTCCTCTATCCTAATTTTAAATGATCGACTTCTGCATTTTGAGGGTAACAATGCACACACATAACTGAAATGTTCACGACTAAATGTGTTGACGGAACTCTTTATGATTAAAGTTAATATCTGCACTATGAAAACCATTAAAAATCCATTACCGAGGTCTAGAAATAGCTGTATCGAAGTCTAAAAATTTTCCTTTATCGCATCTTTTTTTTCTAATCATTTTTGAATTAAGATAAAAATATTTTCGAAACATTTTGCGCATGGATGAAAACATAAAACGCTTTATATAGTAAATTTATTACGTAAATGTACTCAAACTTTTAATTTTATTTCTTCAAACAGTTTCCAAAGTAGGTCGAGAAAAGATCTAACGTGAATATGATTAGAGCTTTTAACGGCTCCTAATAATTTGAAGCAAACCGACTATCTAATCAACGGATCAAAACAATACCCAACGGGTTTGAATTTTACCACCCATATTTAATGAATGGTATGCAAGGTAAGACCAACTGGATATGTATTTGATGGCAAATGAAAGAAATTCTGGATAAACGCAGACATTCATTTTGGACACGCAGTAATAGTAATTGACAGCCCGTGATTGAAAGTCAATAACATGCGATTCATTCAAAGTTTCTTGACACTTTATTGACCTGTACTACAATTATCTGACGGTATTATTATCATTTCCAGACTAAGTGATTTACAAATTTCACCGCAACTCACGCGTCATTTTCTTGGATTGCAAAAAAACGCCTTAACGATGGTTCGTTCCTCTTCACAATCCCATTCTGCAGTAACACAACAAGTGACCATATTTCGTTATTTACTTCTGTTACCATCGCAACACTCGCTTATAACATACAACACTCGATATCATGTCCATTCATGGAAAAGCTTACGCCACACAGTAGATCTAGTCTAATAAATGAACGCCTGAATGCTTCAATTCGTTTGGAGAATCGACAAAGCGCTGTAATTAAATCATCCTTCTATTAGATACAGTAAAACCAGTTCCCGGTTAGTACGCACTTCGCTTAATACGCAATCCAGTCTCTCCACACTAAACATATGGTTGGAACATCGCTTAAGATAATCTGCATACGTGGGGGCTTAAGAAGATTCCTCGCCGATTTTAGGGTGTAACGCAATTATTTGCAAATTAAAAAGACAAAATAATCTTTCCCTGTTGCTTTATAATGTATAAGAAATAAAAGATATCCCGGTTATAACGCCATCCCGCGTTCCCTGAAAAGCGTTTTTCTAAAAATTTTTCTGTTCCTTCTTTCCGCCGAACATAAGAGAATGAAAAGACAGCAGTGAAGAATATTTATTATGCCATGCGCCTTTGGGGATATGCTCGTTGTCTAAATGCAACTGCACAAATTATTTTTCGTTACTTTTATTGCCCGTTGATTCAACAAGGATGGGTTTGTCCATCTCTGTGTTTGAGTTTCTCTCGTGATAAATTTATTGTACAACGTTCATTTATGTATGGGAAGTCCACTAAACAGTGAAATAGAATACGAAACAGTACAAAGAGTCCTTAATATTGAACAAGATTAGGACAACATAGTCCCTCCTTCCTTTTAACACTTAAATTGCGTTTTTGTCGGAATTTGCCACGCACTATAATTGTAAGAAGGCGACTTCAGTAAAAATATTAAATAAATATGAAAGGGATTTCTGATGTTTTCTAAATGATTCAAAATGCAAATTAATAATAATAACTATAGCATTTATACAGCTTTTCAACTATTTTGAATTTAATTAAAATCCTGATACAAAACACGAATATATGGGTAAAGTAAATGAGCTACTATTTATACAATTCAAGATTAAATAAAAATTGTACACTTGCAAAACATTTAGGTTGGTTTTTAGCAGTGATTTTCAGGAAAATTCGTGTAGTAGACGGATGAATACGCACTTAGAAAATTCAAGAATTCTACTTTGAGGTCGCGAGTGCCATCTAGAATATCTTACGCCGATTTCACATTTTTTCGACATCGGATAATTGGAGGTAATAATACTTTGATGAAGTAAAGGAAGAACACGGTGCCGTTTTAACATAGTGTCTTAACCTTGGCAAAGTTTTCCTCTTCGAAACAAACCCGTCGTAGTTATATTGGAGTTTAAAACTTTCCGCCGAAGAAAACGACCTCTTAGTCGACAATGTCTTATCCCCGTGCATACTGATTCCAGCATTCTTGGACCTTAATCAGGTCAAACTCCGCAACTAGCAAGGAGTACGCAACCGCCGTCTCACGAATTATGGTTCGCAGAAACAAAAGAAGGCTTCCATCCGCCTGAAAATGACGTACCCTCATGTGCGGATTCTGCGAAGAAAAATTTGGGAAGCCAACACAAAGCCGTAGCACAGCTCTTAAAGATGAGGGAAAGTCCAGAAAATTAGAAGTCTGATTTCGTTAACTTTGTACTTAGCGAATTACAAAGACTTCACTGGATCGATTACATCGCACGAGATACGAACAGACTGGCTAAAGGAAGCATAGTGGAAAGGTATTTTTACTAACGTATTTCTTTATTATTATTACCTTATCCTTACTATTATTACCTTATCTAATAATAGGGAGATGGGAATCGTGCCTTTTATAATCAAGAATCGAATTAGAATCAAAGAACAGAAATTATTAGAATTTCGAATCGAAACAATACAGTTCTCATTTACATTATCTTTTAGTTTTGCTTCCAAAATCTAACCGAGCCTTTCCAAAGCGTAATGCAAACATTTTTAGACTGTGCATAATATACAATCGGTGTCATGACTAGCTTTTTGTAAATTTGGAATGACATGATAGTTCTGAAAAAGGTGCTTATAGGAGGATGGAGTAAATTATAATTTTGGATATTTTTAATTGACACTTTATGTAATTATGATGAGTAGCAACATATTAATTGTACTCTTTCACTTCGAATAGAATTGAATATATGTAGTAGTAGTATTCGACCTTAGATGTCGAAGCACTTTTAGCAATACCACTACTACATTTACATGACTACATCGCACATGAGGGACGGGAATCAAACCCAGGACCGCTTTCAGCATAGGCGAACACGCTGCCCCCTAGGATATCAGGGCTCCGAATCGACTAAATTATTAGATTCAAAACAAAATTATTTGTCTGTTTGCTTCTCGTAAAGTTCCCAAATGTAGTATACATTGCCTTCGTCTTCTACTTATCATCGCTAAAATAGCGTCGTAAATTCACAATGACAAAATTTTGATTAATTATAATTTTGTAATTCATTTTGGCGAAGATATTCTAGGGTGAGCACGTAATTAATGTCCGAGGCTTTGCTGCTTAAAATAAAGACTTCGCTATTTTTCATTCTTAAATTCCCAAACTCATGTTGTCCGGACACAGAATCTTGATTCGTGGGCTGTTTGGCCGAGACCCTAATGGAGAACAACCCGGTAAGTGATAGAACACGATTAAGGTTTATTTACCCCTCCATTTCCTCACCTAAAATCAAACCAAGCAAGATGTCATGCATTTTCATTCCTCTTTCCCTTCAGACATTCATTTCCATAGAAGATATACGAGTAAAAGAGGTGATTAACACATTCAATAAATATCAATCTATAAGGAGGCGGAATCAGTGGAACAAGACTAAGAGATGAGAAAAGGCCTGTGGTCTTTGGCAGGAATGAATTTCCTTTTTTGAAGAGAACAAAACATCGGAGAAGGGTAAATGGCAGCGCTGGAATTCTCTTAGGAGTGGAGGAATTCCACTTGCATGCAGCGCAAGATGTGCTCGAGTCACGAATGGATTGTGCTCGAATATTTCCCTCGTACGTACGCCGGTATTCGGTACAAAACGTTCCGCCGAAGCACAAAAGCAGAAGCTGTGGTTTGGGACCACCAAAGCATAATTAACATCCATCCAAGTCTAGAGCCTTACTATGGAACCTATAAATCTATGCCATTGAGGAAACAAGATTACCAAAGAATTTCAATATTCAATGACTGGAGTAGCAAATCAACGAGAAAAACGAGCACAACTGAGTAATAAAGGAATAGATGAATTCTTATTCTACAAGGATTCATTATGTATTGACCACGATAAATGCTACAACGATTGCTCAATTTCGATTAGAGCTTTCTCAATTATTCAATACAATTACTTAATTACAATTAATCAATACTGTACCATTACAAAGAATTGCCATCCCACACTCCATTATTAAGATAATACAATCTCAGGAATCAAAATACAACGAATTAAAGTAACTCATCGCTTATATGAAGACAGATGTCTAAAAGAGGTGCTTCACTGTGAAACAACATATAACTACAAAATAAGTGAAAAATACAAATAATATAAAACATTTTAACAAGAAAGACAAAAAATACATTATATTTGCTTCGCTATGAAAATAAAACATGGTAGAAAGTTATCTGCTCAATATCTAGATAGTTATAATAATGCAATGAACAAAATATTAGTAATAATAATATTAATTTAATATATTTCTTGTACAATTTCAAAACATTAGCATCCCGTCAGACTAACCGTCTGTCACCACAGCACAGCATAATTAAAATAATATAAATTTGAATTATAATAATACAATACATTGGAAAATATTTGTTTGTAATATTGGTAAATCACGGGCTCTTGCAAAATACAATGCACAGGTATGCCTCCTAAGCATGTCCTAGTTTACAGCTACGTTAGAATTCAAAATAACAGAGAAAATAGAATATTCCCGCGAGCTTCCCGATAAGCCACAGCCGCAAAATCGCTAAATGGACAGCATTCTGTGAATGGGAGAAGAAAAAGAGGAGTTATTCCGCTCTGAGAGATTCAGGAGTCCCTTGGTTACCTGCAGGGAGAGAGAGGATTAACGGCTGTTGAAAATATTTCCACGCAAAATAGTGCAGCGACAAATCCAACAACTTTCATCCTTTCTGATTGCAGCCGTGTTTGCTTGCGTCGACTGCATGCTAACGAACGAAATAACGGCGGATGAAATGCCGATGATGCACTTTACAGACGTGACTTATGCTTTTGGAGACATGTTTGGAAATGCGCGTCTTCACCGAAATTGGCTTCTTCGTGTAGATAAATCCACAACGCAGGCTTAAACTGCTACGTGAATTGCAGATCTCGTCTATTCTTCGCTAAATTTGGATTTAGTACTAATTCTTAATGCTAAATTTTGGTCTGTTTTAAGGGTCTAATATTTTTTTACGCAGGCAATATTCGTCCTCAACTAATGTTACAACGATATAGTTATAGAAGACAATTATTTCGAAAGAGGCAATGACGAATTTCATCGGCAGCATATATACAAACATCAGTATTCCGATTTCTAAAATTGTTTTATGAATCTCTTCTATTTTTGATAATCTTTTTTTATTTTGAAATATTAGTTTTGATTAATTTTTTTCTAATTGATAAATATAATTTAATTTGGATTATTCTTTTCCTCGCTGTGTTTTCGTGGTTTTGTTTTCCTTCTTTCTAAAGTGGGCGTTTTCCCGCAACGTGGGTGTTTTCTCTATCAACCTTCACTTGTGGGGATTTTTTTTTCTCAGTAACCAAACCTCTCTTTTTTCTCCTCTTCTCTTTTTATACGTTTTCTTTTATTTATTCTTTTCTCTCTTTTATCCTCCGTATGATATTCTTATATCGTACGGAGTTAGATGCAAGAGAGGGCCTAACCTCTCCTAATTAATGGTCAAATAATAGTAAACATGAATGCCTCTACCACCGCGTCAGCGAACATGAAATCGCAAATTCATTCACAAAAAATAGGAATTTGCATTTAAAATTATGAATTCGACTAGGATTGTTATTATTAAAGTTCTAACTTATTAATCAAAAATAGAAGGTGTTCACAATATCTCTTAACAATATCTAGATTTTATTTGAAGAGAACAAAGAATGAATAATTCTTTGGATATTATTACAGAAGTGGTAGGAAGGGTACACGATGAAAAAAGAGTAGACGATGAAGTTTTTAACCTGAGACTAAAAACTTAGATAACAACAGATTAAACAGTGCAAATTAAACTGATATATCATCAACGGTCTGTATGGTAATTTTGAAACTGTAAAGAGACTTTGTAAACAGCCTCTATTATCACTGCAAAGGTACCAATGACAAAGTTGTCAGCTCAAAACTCACAATTAACACAGGAATACGCGAATAATTCCTCATTATTATTTGGACCCAAATAGATAAATGCTCTTGTGACAATTTTTAATGCTATACAGTACTCATGCTTAGGTAAAATTTTGATTAAAATGTATCTTAGCTGCGAATGAATGTTAAAATGAATGTCATCTGCGCTTCTGAATAATTCGTCGAGAGGCGGAACTCAAGAGCCTCACCTTCCTTCTCGTCTTCAAAGTCTAAGAGAGATTCATTTTCAGCGGATAGCATTGCTTCTCAGCTCAAGAACAAGTACGCTTATTCATCAGCTATCTAAACATCAGACCAAGAACAAAATCCATCTATTCCATCTCAAAGGGAATTCATCTTAAAAGTAAATATTATAAGATACTTCATCCCATTGTGATTATTCATTAGCTCTCATAAAATGGTGACGAAACAGCCAAAACTCATTCAAGCCTATTATATATTAGTAATTTTTATTATTAAATCCAGATTTAAGGCTAAAAGCGATTTTAAGCACAAAAAGTGTATCCGAAGTGTTTCGGATTAATGTAGGTTATAAAAATTACAAGAATAAGTTATCCGTTTAGAATGGGTTGACTAAAGAAAAGAACCATCGAAACAAGAGCAAATAATTTTCAGGCGTACCATGAAGGTTTTCATCGCCTCTAAGTCAGTGTTTTCTTCAATTACTTTTCGCTCTCTTTTTATCTTCTCGCGGACGTCCTTCATTTACGTTCTAAAAGCGCCCTCTCGGACACCTGCTATTTCACAATCGCAGAGCACGCTTTGATTACAACTCAAGCCATTTAAAACAAAGAGACACCCTCTAGAGAACAATAGAGTAATTAAAAGGAGGACCCGTTTAGCGTAAATGGGTCAGTTAGCGAAAGCAAGGCCGAAATAATTCGCGGGGTAGTAAGGCCGAAGGTCGCTAGGAGGCGCAGTAATAAGCTGGTGCACATCTGCGGTGCTGGGAATAACAAGCTCCCAAAGAAAGACACCGAAAACAAAGAATGATATCGACCGACATTGCAAAAGTTGTGCGGAGTCATTAATGCGAGACACAATCAATTCGTGCAGACATAACACCTTCATTCAGGGCTGCCACACTCTGAAAAAGCAACTCGACGCAGTCAAGTGTTTGGTTTGGGAAAGGGGGAAACTCGACGGAGGATTTGAGAGAACTCAGGAGAAAGTATCTTTACATCAATACCCCGCGAGACACCACATGGCAACTGGCAGAGGGTGTAAAAACACTAAAATCCCTAATTAACTATCTGATATAATTACATTGATTTGTTCAACGAGGATTATCGCGCATAGTTACAGGTTTAGAGTTTTTTTCCATATTTAAGCGACTTTTTTGCTATAGAGACTTATCATACTTTATGGAGACATTTTCCATTTAAACTCTTTTTTGTTAATAAATGCTCCCTCAAGTTACTTTTGCGTATCCTTTTTCTAAGCTAAACTCTTAACTTTTCTAAGCTAAACTTAGATAACATTGATATTTTATTTACAATATATTACCTTAATTTAGATAATATCAAGACTAGCCACTAGGAGTTTTTGGGTTCGGTCTTTAAATATAACATTTGAAAAATTATAGATTACTCCCAAACAGATCCCAAACAGCTAGATTATGTTAATAGTCAGTCACATCATCATTTTATTTTATATAAATACTTAGCATTATTTTCATTATAGTATTGTTGTACTTCTGTGACGTTACCACCGCACAGTTTCACTCTCTAGTAACATATTGTCGTAATGATAATATGTAATCATGAAAACACGAAGTCATGTTTGCGGCAGAAAAAACGGACCAGTTATTTCAATACTTTTTGCTTACACAACTCTGAAGAACTCGTTCCGCTGTCACGTTCCACTGTCCATTCCTCGTTCAAAATATCGGATCTCGTTACGAAGAAGTAAAGAAAGTAAGCGCTTATTTTAGGAGATAAGCATTCGAAGAAACATTGCTGAAATGAAAACGTTATCAACGGCGCAAAATAAATTCGCCCAAAATGTGAAGAATCGCTCCGAAAATGAAAGAAGACGTTCGCTATCAGCGCTTGGGCGAGGCTGGAAATAAACACGGCCGAATTTCAACAAAGGACTTCTCTAGGAGAGAAAAATCCATTGAGAGAAAAGCATTGGGCAGAACAGAGCCAAAAGGACGCTTTTGAATCCCAAAGATGACAAATATTTTTAAAAATGGTGCAGACAAAAGAAGGCAGCCGCGCGATGGTAGCAGTTTGTAATGGGGGACAAGTGAGCAGCGTAATTCCTTATCACCGTGGAGATGGAATGCATGCGCCGACTAAATGCGCCGCGCTAAAAATTACCGTCGACGATTATTCTCTCTCGGACGAAAGGTGTTTATTTATGGTGTTCTCTTTTAATTCACTGACATTGAATGGAAAGACGTGCAACCCAAGATAACTAAACAGAGCATAAAATGCATTGCAACTTGTTCTCTCTCAAAATGTTCACAAGGCAAGTTTACCATCTGAATCGCCTGAGCTAAAGTTGATTTAAGGGACTGCTTCTTAAAATAGACAACGAATACAAAACGAAATAATAAACAATCCTAAAAAATTAATACCTTTATAAGAAATAAAAGATATGTGCTGGATATATGCTTAAAAGGCTTTTTGCTTTTCTTCTTGGACATTTTCCTGTTATCCAAGTTATTTCACGCATTCCATACATTTGAGCATTTTGAATTTTCATAAAACATAAGTATAGCATGCGCATGAAGATTATATGAATTGCATACCGTAATATTTATGCCATATATTCATTAAAGAATAATCACATTATTCACATTATCTGTAGAAATACCTCTATATGATGTTGCGATGAAGTAAGTTAAAAGTCCTCAACCGTTTTTCCGCTGTAGATATTTTGAAAATCATTACTTTTAAATTTAAAACTGCAAATAGGGTGAAAAACAGGGATGGACTTTCACAGTGAAATCTAATGAAATCAATTTCGTATTTTCTGCTTAAGAAAGACAATAAAATGAGCAAATTGGTTTCAATGCGCAATCGATGGAAAAATACCGAATGTTTATAAATTTACAAGCGTTTGTCTGAAGTAAGAGACAAAAAATTCTTATGTGCAAAATGGAGCTGGTAGAGAAAAACGTAACGAGAATACAAGTGACAGCAAGAAGTAATTTTAAAGCAGCTTCTTTGAAAGAAATGTCTCTGAAGATCGCGTACGGAGAAAATGGGCGGATTTGCGAAAGTTGAGAAGAAGAGGAAGCGCATGCAAAATCCCCAAGTTGTAGCGGTGGTGTTGGAAGTTTTTCGGGCTAAACTCGAAGGAATGCAGGGGCGTTTGGGGCGGAAAGAATGGTAAATGAGGGAAAAGAATATGGGAAGAAAGAATAGTAGAAGAGAATCGAAAGAGTGAAGAATAAAAGTGAAAAAAATAAGTGAGTTAGGAAAAGGCCTGGAAAGTGGTGAATGTTTTACAATGCATATACAATGTTTATATGCAACTGTTTTAAAGTACAAGCACATAGGTTTAAAAAGGCTATGTATTACGATTTATATGAGAAATTTGACGAGAAATCGGACAGAAATTAAACTCTATTATTTAAAAGTTATGCAAATGTTCATATTAGTGTAATTCCAAAAGAAAACGTTCATGCCAATGTTTCAGGTCAAATATTTTTCGAAAAGTACTAAATTTCTAAAATTTCCAAATTTTTGCGAAAATCGCTCAATATGGGCCATTTCAAAGGGCTTTAACTTTTTGACGAAACATATTAAAGATATTTATCTGTAGAAAAACCTTTTTAAGAAGAACAGCAAAAAGAAGATAATATAAAATGAACGGGTACTGAGCAGGGCACGTCACGTAACCATACACCATCACCTTCAGTTTTTTTTTTTTAATGATTTATACCCCTTTGATGAAAAATTATCGTTTTTGGAAAAGTGGTGAACGTATAAAAGTCGCATTCTTAAATGCAGCCTTAAAAAGTATTCTAAAAACCTCGACTATTAACAGGGTAATGTAGTAATTAAATTAAGAAAATGTAATGTTAGAATCTTTTAGGTTTATTGAAATTAGTTTAAATTTAAGTAGGGCTCCTCAGTTGGATACATGAACAATTTACTATCTATTTTTATTCTCAATGACTCTGAATATAATATACCACATGAGTTGTCATTCCATCTTGGATCCGAGAATGTCAGGAGAATGAAGAAGAAAAGAAAGTGATGCTAAAGGAGGAGGAGGAGAAGAGAGAGGGGATAGAGTGTGTGTGTGTTAAGACAGATGGGCTGAGTCTTGTCGCCGCAAGATGCGTCGGCCAACAGTTTCCCTGAATTCCCTCAAAAGTTGTCCGTCCTTTGCTTCCCCTTTGGGGACGACGACGGGGGGGAGGATTTTTAAGTCGCCAAACTCAGGTGCAGGAATACGGATCAAGGAAAAGGGGGGAAAAAAAATGTCCATTTGCATGGAAGCAATGGGGTATTCATAATCCTATAATTCGTAAACAAGAAGAAAACAATCTTGTAATTTCCACAGAACATGTGTTCAATACCAATAGTTTTGTCGAAATTTTAGATACCTTTAAGTGGAGATGTCCAAATTACGACTTTTATATGAGATGGGATCTACTCGTCTTAATCACACTTTCATAAAGACTATTTCGAACCAAAAAAAGGAAGGAAAAAACATTTAAACCTTATTTAACCTATTATCGATCCACTGTTTAAGAGAGGTACACTGAAATAGAAATTCTAACCCGTAGAAAAATCTATTAATTCGATTTTGACTTCGTGATAGGTTCCCATTACACAGAAAAATAATAAAAAAGCAATAATATCTTTACCACAAAACTTTTACCCATACGACCATGGTTTCGATCCTTCTGATGATATAGACTTAAAGAAACAAAATCATGGTCGTATAATAAAAAAAATTGTAGTAAAGTATAAATGCTTTTAGTTATTTTTATGTACAATGAAAACCTACCACAAAGTCCAGGCCGAATAAATCGATTTTATCACGGTTTAGAATTATTATTCTGAGTAACTTTTCAAAAGAGTAGAAAGAAAATGGGATAATATTATCCGAGAATAATTTTAAGAATTTTGAACGATTCGGCAATTAGGAATTAAGGCTCAATACGGACTGAAGGCAAAATTGAAAAAAAATTCCAAAGATATTTGTGGACGATTATCTGTAATCCTGTGATGAATGGACCAATTTTCAGAAATAAGACTAAAGTAAAGGACAAGAAATATCAGGACTCGGAAAGATGTTTATTGAGTCTCAAAAACATTTTAAGCACTTCTTTATAAAGAAGGAATCAAATTAGAATCTGCGGCTATAAAGGTATTTATTGGATTAAGTATTTACGCTCTGGCGGAGAAAAATGAATAGCATTGGACGTCTCCGTTTGAATTTGTCTTTCTTCTGATAAAATAACCTATATACAACAAGGACATAGTTTTCGCATAGAATAGCTGAAAAAAGTAATCTTAACAAAGAATTTGACAGAATTTCGTTTTTTCATAATTTTCTGAAAATATTCGCGTATTGAAGTGAATTCACTTTCCGATATTATTCAGCCCTTCAAGTGAAAATGAAGTGAAAAATATTTAAATTAAGTTTACCTTTCGATTCAATCCATTTTTCCATTCCAATAGTCGATCATTTTAATGCATTTAAACGCCGCTCAAGTGCTGCTTGTTTTACACGCAGCTTAATGTTGTCATATGCGGCTGTATAGTGTACATATAAAACGAAAGACTCCCAAAATTGTAGTCTAGGGGATAATGAGGCCACGCCCAGTCCTGCGTTGTTTTATTTCGGTTTATTAGGAAATGAATAAGTTGTATTCTCATTTATTTCAATATTATCAGGAGCACAAGGTCTAATTCATCTATCACTCCACATTAAACCTGATAAATGTAATATAACGAACGCACTTTTCTTTCTTTTACATACACGGTCGCATAGGATCGTGTCCTTATTTTAATTATTAGCATTGATAATTTGTTCTTTTCAGTTGTTTTTCAAATGTTTTATCAAGAGTTAAAGGTCTACTTCATCCATCATGATACGCCATACCTGCATAACTCCTTTCGTGTTTTGTTCGTAATATTACGTGTGAATCTTTCTGCAAAAGAGTTGCTCGGATATGTACGGTCACATTTGTTCTTTATTTTAATTAAATATCCGTATCCTGATGCGTGATTTCAAGGAGATCAATAAAAATTCATCCGAAGTTATTAGCATCCATTTTTCCTCGCACTTTTTTTTAGAACTATTGCATGTCAATACATTCCATATATTTGCGATTCTGTAGTATTTCATGACAAGAAAATTAATTCACAAAAATTTTTCATGAGGAAATCATATCCTGTTTAATAAATGTAAAATTACACTATTTGGAAAGTAATTAATTATGGTATAGTTTCCACGCGAACATTTTCCTAATTTTTTTCTCTTTTATATCAGTAACCATTGCAGACACTTATGCCTAAGTCATTTGGAAAACGAAATAAAATCATATTTGTAACGGAATTGTCTAAAAATATCGAAAGAGGTAATAATTTATAGAAAAGGCATTTGAAGTGTACGTAGCTTCAACTTGCAACCATGGACACCCAGAGAAAATAATTCCGGCAGCAGTGTATTCATAAAGAAAGGGACTATTGGAATGTACACCTTGGCACACGTCGATAAGCGGCCGGCAGGGAGTACGTAAACGCGGCATAAAAACGAAAGAAAAATCTGTCCCATTTTCGTAAAGGCGAACGGATTATTCGGACATTTCCCGATGGCCCACAAATCCAAGGGAAAATAATAAATAAAGTGCTCTCGCAAAAAGAGACGCGTACGGATTGGAAAATATATTTCTGTTGTAATGGAAAAACGTCTGTTGAAGAGCAGATTCTGGCTCCAGTCCACATCTTGCGATGGTAATTTATGGCAGTTGGAAGGGAATTAGATTTTTCCGCGAAGGATAAAATATTTTGAACTTCCCGCCGATTCAATTATAGGTTTTTCGGCCAAGATGTCCGTGAGAGAGTTGATGGGGTTTGAGGATTACCGGATATAATGAATTACAACGGAACAATGAAGCACTCCCAAGATAAATCTTTACGGCACACCGGAGACTAATAAAACTAACTCGAGTCCTCTCGAATTACCTTTCCTTGCTTCTCTATGCGGGATAAAACAAATTGACCTCCTTTGGTTTCCTTATTTTTCTATCATAAAACAGGGATTTCGTTCACGAAAATATGAAATTTTAAGGAGGAAAAATGCGATCGACAGCGGTGTAAAAGAGTTTTCCCTCCGGAGGAAAACCTAATTTAGCGCAAAAGTAATTTCGTTTTGAATGGCCCAAATACGCTGAACATTATATTGTGAAACGAACACTGCAACTATTTTTCAGATTTTAATTTTCTTTCAGAGCCATTGCCTATTTTTCGTTCGAATATGCATGCATTTTCTCCAGACTGTTTCGCTTTTCAATTATCATGATAGGGCAACTAGAATAACCCCTCTTCTTAAACTTCCTACAATTAGACCATTCCTTATGCAACGTTTCCTATTTTATGCCTTCTAAAATCTCCTTCCTCGGAACGGTCCCTCGCTGGACTAAAAAAGATTCTCTGTATTCTTGTAAATGGTTTCCTGCTTATCTAACTTTCGTGTAAGTTCTTTTTGATTTTATTTCATTTTATTTCAAGCATTCATGCTTATTTTCGGTAAATTTGTTGTGTTCTTTTGTTTTGGTATCCCATGTAAATAGTAGCAGCATTGTATGTGAATCATTTAAATACGTAAATAAATACATACATGGGCCTCCTTCGAAGCACTCATTCCGCTTTCTAATCTTTAATTCGAAAGTCATTACTTAGTCATTGTATTCTGATGAAATTCCGGGGTTAATAGATGAATTATAAGAATTGATTTTGAGTAAGTTTTATAAGTTTTGGTGCGGTTAAGTTCAGTGAAATGTTTCTTGCGATTTTTCAAAAGTTGAGAAATTTTGGAAATGGATCCTTTTTCTCGTTCTTAGAGAATTAAAGGCTCTTATTCTTAAAGCTCATTCGTCAGTACTGCTGAACAGTCAGTCTTTACACAGCATCTATCTCCATATAAGATTCTATCTCTAATACGTATGCTCTATAGAAATGCAAATTACGAGTTTTACAAAAAGGTGAGGAGGGTCAAGAAAAATTGGTTGAAATCTGGGAATAGTACTGCGAATAGAATTATTCATCTTAATTTAAGAATAACGAGGATAGAATGAAGAGATATCTGACAAAATGGAGTTTAAAAGCATAACTATGAAGAAAGAGGTACATGGAGGAGCATGAGAGCTGCCTGAAATAAATGGCGTGAAATATTTGTTAATTTAGATAAGGGTCAACTTATATCACCTACTCTTGGTTAAAAAGCAATTAATGTTTATAAACTGTAACTATGGTATGAAAAATGCAGTGTATTTCATCTAATGTATATATGAAATGTTAAATTTGAGATTATAATCAGTAAAGTAAAATCAGTAATAGTAAAATGCTCATTCTGTTAATTTCGACATACACAAGGTTACTGAGAACGAGTCCCTAAAAAATTTATAGTGTATTCGCTATTCAAGCGAACGAAAAACATTTAGAAAACTGAAAAATTTCCACTTTAATCTACAAACAATTATTTATTCTATACAACTATTTCTATCTACACAATACTACATTCTTTCTATCTAAATTAAACTACCGATTTACTAACATAATCGTTGAAAAATTGCTGCAAAGTTGAAAATGTTACAAATCTTGCAATTTCCAAGCGTCGATAGTTCTTATTTGAATATTTTAAAAATTGCATACTAATTTAAATCCTTCGCAAACAAAATTTCGTATGGAAACTTTCGTTCATATTTTGCTTAAAATCTATCGCGATTTTTTTCGTGCAGCGGCAAACAGTTTGCAAATAATTGTAATAGACAGTGGAGCAGTGTATAAGGATTTCTACACTTCTACTTCATTCATAATTAATTCATAGTAAAAGTCATAAAAGACTACGCCGTCCATGAATTATACAAACCATACAGTAAATGTCAAAGTAATAAGGTTTAACAATTCATGCCATCGATATGATACACAACTGGAGTTAAAAATGTATGTTGTAAAAGTTATAACATCATTATTAGGTAGCGAATTGAACACCTCAAGCAATCATCTTTATGAAACTTGTTTTCTCCGCTCTATAAAACTTCCACCCATTTTTACGCTATCGCCGAAGGAAGGTTAAACGTCAGTCTTTAACCACAACGAGATAGCAAAACAAGATGAAATATTCGTGAGCAAATCGCCGTAAAAGTAAACTGAAATTCAATTAGCAGTGGGCGAGTGGATTATATAGAGCGAAACAATGTCAGCACGCTGATATTTATTTTCCCTCGGCGTGATAATTAAATGATGACACCACATCTTGACGGATCGATGGCAGCGTTAAAGAAGATGGCGTTAGGACGACAGTTCATTTTATATGCGCTCTCTAATAAATGTAATGAACGCCTTGTTAGCTCATTCTTTCTCTATCTGTTTTCCTTGATTACATCTTCACTACGGATTCTCTCTCTCACAATTTGTGGTTCTAATCGGTACCTAAAGCATTTGGGTTACTCACGTCTGCATTTGAAAGTGTAGAGGGGTGATTTCACAACCACTATATAGAAGTACGCATTATTATTCTTAAAATGAAAAAAATTATTTATAAGAGTAATATTTGAATGAATTTTAAGGGAAGGGAAAATGTGGTGGATGGAAAGCTTTAAGAATGAAAGAGAATTTTGTATGGAAAGTTGTACGGGAGTAGTGAAATATGCAGGCAAAGATATATCAACATTATGATTGTTTAACTATCAAAATGAATTATTTGTAAACAGAGTACAATCTGAATGCTACTAAAAGGAAGAAAAAAGGCAAAAATGAATAGATTTATTAAGAATTAGAACGATAAAAGGATGTAGTGATAGATTAGAAATTATTGAGGTGCTAAGATCATACAAATATGGAGGTGTATTTTAAATCATTAAAAATTAATAAAATATTCTTTTCTCTCTTTCGATTTCCTTTCAGCAAAAATTCTTCATGAATGTAAAATGAATATATTTAACTTCTCAACGGAGAAACAAGCAAATATAGCCGAACAGATCGGCCAAGTGGGTAACGCGATCGCCTTCGTTCAATGGGCTCGATTCCTAGTTGATAAAAAAATGAATTTTGACAGCCCATGTGTGATAAATGACCTCAGCTGCTAGTATTGTTAAAATTGCTTCGACATTGAGATCATTTCGCACATGGTCTCTCGCTGGGAATCGAACCCGGGACCGGTTCTCCAAAGCCGAACGCGCTGACCACATGGCTATCCGGAAACCCTCATCCATGGACTTATAAAAATACCACTACAATTCGAAACAAACATTAAATGGATGCATAGAAACTATTCCAAGGAAGAATAGACTTGAAAAAAGAGACTAGAAAGAAACATGGAAACTACAAAACAACTTACAAATTATTCAACTTTTACTCTCGTTAATGAGACCCGTTATTTTTTTCCTCACAACGGGGGCATTTCATCACTACATCTACGAGCCTCGTATATTAAGGTTTCAAGTATAAAAATTCCCGTAAAATTTTATGACATAAAGTCTCATTTTTCGTTAAAGGTTCGATTGAAATGGAGGCAAATCCTGCAACAGAGATGAACGAAAAAGCCAAAGGGACTGAGAGCAAACTTCCTAAAGCCAGGATTTGCCCGCCGATTTTTCTAAGCGCACAAGACAAACGGGAGGCCATTCCATCAAACGGAACATGGATTAGACGCTGGCAAAGGACCAGCGGTTTCGTCCGAATCGTTAAATGAGGATAATTTTCGGTTTGGGAATTCATTAAGCGGCCGATGCGATCTACAGAGATAAGCTTTAAATTCCCTTCCTTTGGATGCGTTCCTTTAAAAGTCTCTCGCATTGGGATCAATTTGGTTGAAATGGACGTCTCCCAAATCAAGATCAATCATTATCAAGAGGATCTTTGCCATTAAACTCCACCTGATATTTTCGATGCTTGAATAATCTGCAAATCGTCCGAACGGTAGTTTCATCTCCTCCGCCATTAGCTACCAAAAGATAAGAACATCTGCAAAGCATTCTTTGGGAATATAATGAGTACGTAACAAGTAGAAGTGGGAAGGCCTAGTATATAAATATATTTTTAAATGCTCAATAGGAAAGTAGTGTGATCCTTAAACAATGAAAATGAATATATAAAAAGATGCCTGGGTTAAGCGAAATATGTATGGGTTATACGGTCAGAAATTGACCTCTTTTTTCAAAAATTTTGAAAAGTTTTACACTTACACACCTACAAGAAAGACAGCTCAAGAAACCCCCCTGTGGCAAATTATTTTTGTTGGAATATTATTTTTTAAATTTCGATTTTATTCGCAAAAATCGGTGAACATGGATTTGAAGGGCTATAACTTTTGAATGAAAGATATTATCTTGTTCATTCATTTATTGGCAGGGATTGAATGTATCTTCAAAATGTATACATGAAAGTTTTAGATAATGTTAACAATATTTTTTTCAACTATGCAATGAATTGTTTATTACAACATTTGACCGTGACGTAACCCAAACATCGGAACTCAAAATAAATCATTATAAGAAAGCAAGTAGTAATAAACAACAATAAATCATGGAATCTACTTTTTCATTTAATACAGTCGTTCAATAAATAAAATAACATTTCATTAACTACTCATTCTACAGATTTAATTAATGAATCAACTGTCGGGAAAAAATCCTATGACCTGAGCCTAAGGTAAGAGGAAAACCTGACAGAAGATAGCACATACATAATTCAACAAAATATTATATATTAAATTATATATCATTATATTATATTTATTATATATTAAATTATATAATTATTATATCCTATATTAAAAAAACCGAAAAAATGCATCAATATTACATTGCATAAATACATGAATGCAAGGAAAACGGTCAAGGAGGTTAGTGATGAAGTCACCTCTCAAGCAATCTGGATATATTGGCAACAGAAGAAAGTAAGGAGAGTATTGGAAAAGGGCATGTGCCCCAAGTTAGCTTAAAAACCAATATGTGCTCACCTTTCAGAGCATTTCTTTAAAAAAACTTCCCCAATGCGGACACAAGGGATTTCCACCGAGGACGGGAAAAAGCAGAAGGCGGGGAGAGACAGGGTACTTGACATTTACGAGAAATAAAAAAAGATTGATACGAAAGCTCATTTTTAATGGCGGATGTTTACGAGAAATGGGTCACTTCGAAACAGATCGTTCTTTGATGACTAATGGATTTTAGCGTGGCCTCTTCAAACGAGCGTTTGATTCAGTTTAAATAACACTTGAAGTTAACTCTGTTTAAAGCAGCAGAAACGCACTACTTTGAAATGAGGACGTCCAACGGAAACCGATAAATACCGTATTGATGAGCGAATGTTCTTTCCAAGGTTCATGAACCTCAACCGATACTTCATTCTGAATATTTCATGTGCCCTACTTTTTTCTACTACTGTATTTTTTCCTTATTTTATCATGATTACTTTTTCTATTGAATGTTATCACATTTTTTTCTTGCTTTTAATTTTTCTATAATTTCGTAGTACGTTTAAAAGCTAATTTCCCATTAATTTTCTTTAATATTCATTTACTAAGTAAATTAGGCATTGAAATATGTCTACTTCTGGATTTCATTTCCTGTAATTTTATTTATATTACTGCTCCTGCGATGTTATAAATAGTTTTCCTCTATCAGCTTGCACCATCAGTATGTTTGCGCCCGTTTTATTCCACGCCCTTTCCTACTAAGGAATCTCTACTTTGGATATTGGCTTAGGTTATTTCATCCTATCCATCTCCTTAAGTTTTCACCTCTATCTATATTCATATATTCGTTAGTTAAGTTTTTATAAATATCATTCAGGATAGGTTGGATGGAAGAAGAGACTTTTCCAACTTTAATAAAGATATAACAGTAAAATAATAAAGCATAAGGAAGACGTTTAATAATAATGCTAAAACCATTATTTCTAGCAAAAAAGGTACTAAGTCGACTATTTTGTAACTGAAAACGCAAATTCGATTCGTAATGTACGAATAAATTTCACAAACATGTCCGCTTATCAAACACAATCAATTCCACCATAGCACGCCTTCATCAAAAGTAGTTTAGGAAGGAAAAAATTAACCAACTCTAATTCAGTGGGAAAGAAGATACATCTTGAAAGAAAACTGTAATGTACTTCCCATTCATATATCCGGTTGTCACACTTGTCGGACTAACAGCTGAAGAAATATCATTTATGGATTCCAGTTTTTGTTCCGATTGAGTATAAACTTTAATTATATAGTAGTATATATATAGTAGTATATATAGTAATACATTTAAATAAAAAAAACCCTTTCGCTATACTACCGTTTCTTCAATAAGGCATGTTTTCCCTAAGAAAAGAGGACATAAACACATTTGAGACTTTCGAGATGTGAGTAAAAGAGGAAAAGCAAGTTGGGTTTATGAGAGAAGGAAGTGTTGAAGATAGAGAGAGAAGAAGAAATAAAGGGAAGAGAGGTCAAATATTGAGAGGAGAAAGATTGCTAAGGGAAGTAATTGAAGGTGAGGGAAATGAAAGAGACAAAGGGAAAGGATGTAACATAATAAGAGGAAAAGGTTGAGTAAACAAGTAATAAAGGAAGCGGTATTAAGTGAGGAATTTTAGGGCTGATGAACCTTCAGACTCTTACAAGACACATGATGAAAGCAACTTTTGTTCGAATATATAATTTAATTAAATTTAACTCGGTGAAGAACCTCAGAGCAAGACAAGGGCGGGTCTGCGTAGGGAGGTATTTTCCAAAGAGGGACGGTATAGCTAAGGAGCCATTTAAGACATTTTTCACTTAAAATCATAAGTAATTAACTTTTAAAGTGTTATTTTGTCGTTATAAATGTATCAGATGTATACTGATCGAGCAAAAAACTCACAATCTGACATCAATACAATCTCTTTGGCAGGCAATATGCAAATTGCTGGTGCCAAACAGTGATTAAGAGAACAATTGCCCCCTTCGCCACAGTGGCAAAAATTCAGAAAGAACACAATTGCAATCTTAGAAAGCGAAAATATGATTCTAAAGTGCAATGTATCTTAAACGAAACACAGAAGTAAGAAGGTCAACGAGTAAAAATAACACTTGAATTTGTTTCTTTACGCCGTAGATAACAACTCTCAAACAATTCGCGCGAGATTAGCCATAATTAGCACATTAAATTCCGCAGAATAAAGCCGCATTTGCGTGGATTAAAAAGAGATTGGCTCACGACATTCCTTAACAACGTCAGGTTGTATCAATTTACCTTCGCAAAGCGAATTAAAATTTCTAACGGTGTGCACCACAGCTGTACACCATTGTGGCGACTATGAACGCATAGGCAGCCTCTATGACGTCATTACAGCTTTTTGTGCTAAACAGCGTCGGCCGAACTTAATTTCCCGTTGGCTGGATTTACATAACACGAGTATCAATCTGAGCATTTTTATTCGCGCGAGGAAGAAGCGGAAATTGCAGCGAAATATGAGCACCCGTTATTTTCAGAGCGTGTGATTAAAATAAATCGACGGATGATGAAAAAATGATGCTTTTAAACAAAACGTTCTGATGAGATAATCCTCGCGGTGAATCGAAGATTCGCTTGATTTTTTATTCGAAAAGTTTCCGCGATTAAAAAATGCGTTCAGGAAAAATCGGCGTAAGATTCGAAACCAAACAAAGAATTCAAAACACAGAAACAGCCTTGATAACAGGAAGTAATGTACATATTTTCTGACGTCGAATCTCAGCATAATTAATTGTTAATTTTCCTTTAAGTCGGAATTTTAAAGAGAGATGAAACTGGAAGTTTCTAAAGGAATCCAACTCTTTTAAAAATATTTTCAGTTAGTAATATAAGATTCCCGTTTCTTTGAAAATATTTTCACTTAGTTAGGATTACTATTCTTGTAATGTTTTCTACTTTTTAATTCTTGCTTTCAGATGTTCTTTTTTCCATAAAATGTTAGCTTCTTTCTATAAAAAGGTATCGCAAGTTTTTCACACCCCTTTCGTGTTAGTGATCTCCTGCTGTGGGGTATTTTTCCTGTACGCTAACGTAGGTTTTTAAACCTACAATTTAGATTTCCTTTTTACGCTATACCTTTCAAGTGTTAATTAAAGAAGGTTTAGAATTAATATAAGACCTTTTAGTCTCAATCTCACCCGAATAAGTATTACAAATATTAATATAAAGACACGCAGGTTTCTAAAATAATTTAAACACGAACACTTCCTTAAATTGATCCTCAGGCAGTTATTGTGTTTTGTGCAGACGCCATCATATCATCTTTAACATCCATTAGCTCACTGTCGCACTGTTATTGTTGCGTCACGTCACAAGTGAGTCACGCACACCTCCATAGGCTACACACACTTCACCTTATGGAAGTTGTCTGGAAAGTCATACGAGAACTTCTACAGGAAATTAAATTTATTCACGTTTACTCTCCTCTTCCTAAGACGCAAAAAGACTTTTCCCGTTTATAATTCAAAGGAATTCATCAAAAACGTAAATAAAGTTACACTCGTTGAAATATTCAGTTTACTATGTTGGGTGTCTCACATTGCGTTGGCTTGCAATTTCGTTAAAGAACGAAAAACCAATATAACGACCTATATTAAACAAAATCCAACACACTTTTGAGGAAATATCTAATATATAAGTGAAAATTTATATCCGAGTTGTTTTATCACTAAACTGGCCGAAATTTTCGATATGTTTTCAATCGAGATCGTCTATTTATTATTATTAGTATGCCTAAAAGTGCTTCGACAGGTTAGATTATTTTGGTTCCTACTTGGAATCGATCCTGGGACTGCTTTTAAATGCGCTACCCACTTGATTATCCGAGAGCGCTACAGTAATTTTATCGCATATATAAATATCAAATTGAGAATCAAGAGAAAACGTGCTTGTTTTCATAATATTTCATAACAAACATACGAATAGTTACAATATATAATAGTCACCATAGTCAAGTCAGATAACAACGTCGAAGTATAAATATGTTTATAGACTGCTGTCACTTGATGATGACGATTATTCGTTGGAAATAGTATTAAGTTAATTACGTTTATTGAAAACTTGTGGAAAAATTAGGTTTCCTCTCCAAGATACAAGATCGATTGCCACAGAATATTGCTCTGAATTTTATAATTAGCGAAGTTTCAAACGAAACAGTTTAATTTTACTTTCACCTGAAAAGGGAGGAATTCAGGGATAAATTAAGACAAATATCGAATATCTTTCAGTTCGTTGATTCGCACCAGACGTTGGCAGGGGGAAAATGTATATGATGCTCAGAGAAACGGTTTCTTAAATGATTCAAGTTGGCAACCCTTCCTCAACGCATATACGAGAGTGGTCTGAAAAGTTTCCGACCCCAGATTTTTCAGAAATCTTCAGAAAACATGTCGAGAAATGGTGAAAATTCGGAAAATTTTCAGACCACCCGTGTATGATTAGATCAGCGCCAAACATGTCCCAAGGAAAAACGGACATGACGGGGCCGGGAATCGAACCCAAGGCTCGTCCAACTATGCAGCAATAATCACCGTCCAGGTCGAACACAAAGTATTCCAAACGGAATGCCAGAAAGTTCTGGCCGGATAGCTTAGTTAGCTATAGCAGCCTCCCGGATAGAGAAAGAAAGATGGGTCCCGTCAGACTATTTTTATGTCCGTTGGGATTTTTCCTAAATGTAAATCCAATATCCTACAGCCCTCTCCACATGTATCTTATTTGATTTTTTCAAATATCGCCATCTATGTATGCAACAAACACCTTAAAATAGAATAAACACGAGTTGAAAAGTTTAGATGTCACTTGAATACGTTGAATAAATCGGTCAAACTCTACGGAAGGGCAAAGTGGCATTCCATGAAATTCCACAAAGTTGCGATTGAACTTTCAATATAATATAAGAACTGTTATAATGAGAAGATGACTAGACACTGACCACCAGTGTTTTAAGTTACCATGTTTGCGGGTGTTTAGGTCATCTTCTGAATTAAATATTGGTTCTTAAGGTAAAAGTGCTTTTGAGTCATTCTTTCATTATAATGGAGGCCTACTATGAAATCGCATTTAAGTATAAAGATGGACTTACTTGCTTCGTCCCAGCATGCACTTTGTGGCCCCCTCTAGCCACAGTCCGAGAGGGCGGGGGGCCAGGGTTTTTGGGTGTCGGTGAGGTGGCATTGGTTGTCCGGCCCTGCCTCACCGGTGGAGGGCTGAGGGAAGTGGTGGGCAGGAGAGGAGGAGGTGAGGATGAGGAGGCCGTTTGTATGTCATAAGGAGGCGCGTGTTGGGGCAGTGAGGCCGCAGAACAGTATGAACACTGCTGGTGTTGCTTACTGCTGGAATAAGACTTGGACGACGAAGTCAGCTTGCTCGCGTAATAGTACATAGCCATGGCGTGGCCACCGTCAGGACTTGCGATGGCTCTAACAATCACCACCGATAAACAAACACACACAGCTGATTTCGATGCCCTATATATATATGTCACACGAACTCCACTCACTCTTCCGGTGAAATCGCGATTAAAATTCCACTTTTTTTAAACAAAAACGAACGCACAAAAAAGGATTTTTTTCTAAACTTCGCGTAGTTTTTTGCGATGCTTTCCTTCCCAGTTCGCGAACGTCGAATAAATATATCCTTTATCGAATCGAACAACCTCGAATAAAATATCAAACGCGTTCCTGTAACTCATTCTACAGTGACTCGCGGGTTAACAAATGCTTTTACTCAACTTTTTAGACTCGACTCTTTTAAATTTTCGAAACTCCTTAGAAAATGTAAAAAAATATCGATTCTTAAACATTAGAAAACGCTCGATTCGAATAAAATTTTACCCATTTTAACCGCCTTATATAATTTACACCGAGATTTCGATTCGCGATTTCCCGTTTTTTTCATTCGAACTTTAGACCGGGGGAAAGCCGTGCTTTTAAGGTAACCTCCGGAGATCCGAGTATCACCACACACGCACACACAGTATCGTATAAAACGAAGCACTTTTCTGCCCCATTCTCCCGCACTTTGGGTCTTTATCGGGGCGCCTGTTCGTTCCCCGTTCGATCATTTTTAAAGATTCGGAAAAAACTTCTTCGGCGGGGCAATTGGCCAAAACCCCCTTATCGAAGCGTTCAAACGGTTCGCTACAATAGCCTCCAGGGCTGGACACTGTCCAAGAAAATATCATGGAAAACGATTGCTAAGGCCGCATCGCCTATGACCGCACCTCACGCCCCTCCCGCGTGTCGGCACTGGCACCGATCCACGCCGATATACCATTCAACTGGTACTCTCCAAAGAGAGAGTTTTAACTGCTCTTTGCGGCAAAATTCAGTCTTTACCCGCCGCTGCCCAGGGTGCTCCTGATTGGGGGCGGAGATCTCTTACCGCCCACTCTACGCGGCCTTCGCCGCTGGTGTCGATGGCGAGGCATTCTATCAGAACATCCCACAAGGCAGGGGTTCGAGTCCCGTTAGACAGCGCTCCGACGGAAGGAAGAACGGCTAGGGCTCATTCCGGAAAAACAACTGAGCTCAACACGAAAAACAGCTCTCTTACGAAGTCTATGAGGACGAATTGGGCAGACTAAGGAGATGAATATTAGAAAGAAGGCGAAAGCGCACTTTTAAGAAACTTTTACGCCGAAGCAGAGGGGTTGGATAACAGATAATCACAGTGGCATAACTCCGCAGGAGTCAATTTCGGCAAATTATCTAGATTCTCTTGTTGATAAAAGCGGATCCTTGGCAAAGTCAGTCAGCACACCCTCTGGAATTTTCAAGGAAGAATCCCTTCCTTCCGCAGACACTCCTTCTAAGCGGTGGACACACTCCCGCGTCCTCTAATGAGCCGCACCAGCATTTCGGAATCCATGTCGAGGACGCGCTACCGAATCGCACTAACTGCCACGACTGACAGCGGCGCCCTCTATCCCCTCTATCGAACGGCGCAAACTCCGACTCCGCGCACGGCGCACCGACGCCGTTTTACACGCTCGCAACTTATCAAGAATGGACTATTATAAATGTGGTGCCCAGAACTTAACCAATCATCTTTAAACAACTTCTACTTTATTTACAGAGTAAATGCTACGCAAAAAGGAAAATTTAAGAAGTGGCTGATAGATGCATCTTAATCGGCAGTAAAATTTTAATTGGTTATAGCAGAAGAATTGTTAACGGTTCTTCGACAGCGACAGGTAATTTCGTACGTGAGCTCCCACCGAGAATCGAACACGGGACACCAAAGTCGAACGCACTGCCCATATGGCTATCCCTTTCAATATGTAATATTGTAAATCATGTAGAATTTGATAAAGTAAATAATTTTTGATGTATTATAGTAAATCATCAGCTTCACTATACTCTCTCTAAGAACTTACCTTCCCTTTTTTAACATTAAAAGTAAAAATAGGTACCAAAGGTCCGGAGTACGTTGCTGCCAGACTTTAACTTGTTAAGCTATTTCTCTTTCGTAGATATATTTCCTCTGTAATATCTATGTTTTTTGTTATCTGAAATTTGTTATTGAAAGAATTATAAACGGAACATTAGTAAACAATTCATACATGATCACCACAAATTCCAGACCACGAGATCATTAAGCACAGAAGTCCATCTATAACAGCGGTCGCCAACATAAATAAATTCATATAACACAAATACGTAACGTTGCATACACTAGGTATTTGGGTTTATTTTAGGTTTATTTATTATGGGTATTTTATAGGAAATTTTAAACTCATGTTTCGGCAAACATGAAACTCGTTCTTTTATCGACTTTATTCTCTATAATATCTTCGTGTTATATAAAAAAGCATCATCTATTATTTTATCTATTATTATCGAAAAGATTTGGCAAACAAAAATCGGGAAATAGTATCCAAAATGTTATATTCATCTAATTTTATAAACGAATACGAATTTAAGAATACTAAAAGAGTTTGTTTAATGAACTGGATGATAAAGGAGGATATAGGGATTCAATTGAGTAATTCAATATGATAAATGCCATATATCTTATCTTGGGGGCCAAACTACAGCCCAATGATAGGCGTTAGGTATTTCCTCGGCGATAAAAAAATATGACAAAAGGGCAGAGACATTATCATATTGTGAAAAAGAGTGCATCAAAGCGTGTACGGAGTAATCTCTCTTAACAGGGATTGCAATATCTCGTTGGTAGCCGTTGTTAATCCGACGTGTAACTTCATATTTTATGAATGTAAATTAGTATTTCCACTTTTAAAATATTTTCAAGGGATTATGAATAAAAAATGAAGAATGGTCCTTTTAAACATGTATTTATTCTGAGTTCTTCCATTCATAGTGCCGAGCTCTTTTGCCAGCGAATGTCATACGCCGCCTTTTATTTTCTTTATAAGTGTTTGATAATCATCAAGATAATTAAAACTGAAAAAGAGAGATAAGTATATCCGTACTGATAATTATTTTCTAGATATAACATCGAGGATCGATAGAAGGTATCTTGGCGCCAACAACGTCAGAGACCTCTCCCATTGGCTATGTAAAATTTAACGTTTTCTAAACAACTTTGGAATAATTTCTGATAAAGTCTGTTATCTCAATGTTGTTCTCTTTCATTGAAGTTTTGAATGTAAAACCAAACCTTTTTCATTAAAAGTAACAAGTAATTCAATTTACATCACAAGGAAGAAACAACCTGTACAAGATTCCACAATATAGCATACAGTAGTTTACCGGTTTCGATGTCAGAGCATCATCATCAGAACTAACGTTGATGTTGGGAGCGACACCATATAAATGAAGAAGACAGGCTATAGGCTATATGGTGTCGCTCCCAACATCAACGTTAGTTCTGATGATGATGCTCTGACATCGAAACCGGTAAACTACTGTATGCTATATTGTGGAATCTTGTACAGGTTGTTTCTTCCTTGTGATGTAAATTGAAGATGAAGTTCCACCAAGTTAACCTCGAATCTATTTCTTTAACAAGTAATTCTTTAAAGATGGAAACTTATACTATAATGCGTTTCTTTACGTAAACAGGACGTTGTACACATGTCTCGCAAACCATGTATCCGATTAAGAGGAATTATAGCGCAGGTGGATTCGGACTCTTAATCTGCAACGCAAAATATGCAGAACGTGTCGGCGCGTAAACGCAAAATTTAAAGGAATTTCTGGAATAATACAACGAAAATCGCCATTTATACAATCATCATGAATATAAATAAATATTTAAACTATAAACACTGAATACGAGGAAGAAAATGAAGAATGATACATTTAATGCTTTAGAATTTAAGTTCTCCGATAAAAATTTCCGCTTTCCACGTGCAATAGTTAGTATACAAAGAAAATATTCAAAAAGAGAATCGATTTAACGAAAATGCGTTTCGGAACACGTTTCGTTTGTTTTAGTGATTATCATCAAAAGGGAGAGCGACTGTGAGCGGCACACAAGGTTATCTGCAATTGTTTACACTTGTGTGATAGAGAGAGTTTCATGAGGACATGTTGCTGTGGAAAATATCTCCGAATTGTGGTACAAGGAAAATATTATTTTATAATCAGATTAACATCAATATAAAGCAATTTACTTTGATATTTTGGCAAAGATGTTGGAAAAGTAATTCCATGAGTAAAATTCGCGGAGGATTCAAAAAGAACAATTAGAAAAGATTGCATTTTCGGCTAACGGATTCGTGACGTTTTACTTATAAAGTTTCCTACAAAAATTTCAATCGCCAAACTAAGATGATGTGATTTTCATTTCTGCGTAATTTGTATTCTAAATAGGAAAATTAAGCCCATCATTAAACTTACGAATGACCACTTCTTGCAACCCATCAGCGGTCGCTTTTAGATAATAAGTCATTCACAATTTTTCTCTTTCTTATGTTTTTCTTTCCACAAAATCCTTTTCTATAATCTGTAAAGACACAGGGTCAGATGTAAGCAGAGGCTAATAAATCTCAATCTCGAACTGAAATGAAGACGATTGTTATTTATAATTTCTATTTAATTATCTACTTAATTAATACTTCCAGCAGCAAGCTGTTTTAAGAGACCTTTCAGCTTGAGCTAAATACTCCCTTTAGAATCGTGAAGTAAATCTAAAGTCTGTCAAACATCCATAGCAATTAATCTGAAACGTGACATCTCGAGAGAAAGTCTGAAAGAAATGTCCATTTATAAATGACAGGGGGTGTCCATTTCCCATCTGGCGGTAAAGAGAGGAAATTCGACAGTCAACTGTTTGATTGTTGAGCCATTGACAGATGAACCTAATGGGTTCCATTTTTCCGCTTTCACTCTTCCATGTAAACGCCGCTTATTCCTCAGCTGCTTGTGAAAGATAAGAGGATCAATAAGTTTGAAGACAGGTGGTGATGCTGAGAAAAGTTGACATTACTATCGTAAGTAAAGTATGAGAGGCACTAGGACATTCACTTATCTTGAAAGAGGACTAAACTAGGCCATTTTAGAACGTTTTCTCTTAAATTCAGATGCATTTATAAGCTATAAATATTTTCACAAATAAAATAATTCATTATTGATAAACAATATCAACTACTTGCCAGGGATACGGAACAGAAAACGATACTTTTACATTATCGATATATGGATATCGATGTTTCGCGACAATAGTGCGTACTTTTCTACGATATCCATCATGACTGATGCACTATCTATTGCATAAGTGTGCTGTGATATTTAATGAGAAACCAATCCAATCATCCAATTAATTACGTTACTCGTATTCTTTTTAGGTATCACACATCTTACGTATGTTAAATGAATACAGGGGTGTAAAAATATAGAATAGGAAAATAAGGAAAAATGACAAAAAAAGTGTTAAAGAAAGAAGTCCTCGGAAGCCCAGACGAATGATCGTAGACTTCCTTCTTTTAATTCATAATTTGCAATTAATTTATTTTCTATATCTCACCCAAGAGAAATCAATACAGTATAATCTCTTAACCGGCCACTACGCATTCGTTCAAGTGTGGTTTTCGACCGTTAATACGACTTCTACCAACATACTTTATGCGCAGTTATGCCGGGGCTCTAACGGTGCAATTAAAATTTCACTTCGTGATTCGCACGAGAAAACCTTGGTGAAAGCAAATGTTTTGGAAAACAGCGGTGTGGGTAAATGTTATGGAACTGAACGAGGAGAAGTGAGGAATGGTTTCAGAATTTGAAGGAATCGAATAGAGATCGCCCCATTGGAAAGGTTGCGTTGGTTTACGACGGAATAGGAAAAGTATTTCCTTTTCTGCTGAACCTGAGTAGATTGCTAGAGACTTCGAGCATTGACTACGAAAAGGATAGAAAGTTAATTTTGATTGTGACAGTTTCAGAATATTTATCAACGTTCATATTTCATAATATTCTTTCCGAGTAGCATTGACTGCAGTAACACTTAGTAGTTCTTCACCAAATATAAAGATTTTAGCATTCGCAAAGAGTTTTTGGATTCGGAAAGGAATGTAAAGGAATGAAGTCTTAGCATCCGTAATTCTCGACATCCATTCTCTTTCGTAAAAAATAAATAAAAGATCGTTAAATCACGAATTATTAAATTAGGTAATAAACTAAGTACTAAACTAGGTAACGAACTTCCCGAATAAAGAATGCGTTAACTAAAAGTATATTAGGTCTCGTCTTACTACGTAAACAGGATGTTGTACAAATACCTAGTAAACGGTTAAATCGAAGGTATTATATTGCAATTCCCTTTTTAATGGAAAGACATCCAAAAACATAATATATGGGATTCTAAGTCCAATGTGAAATTTATTGCATATTTTTAATAAATTATGTGAGCAGTATTTGTGGAAAATGATAAACCAATAATTACCGTATTTTCTGGAAAGAAAATTCTGCATTGCATTTTCTTCAGAACAATTACTTTTGTTTACCATGGAGCTATTGTTGAGAAAATTATTCTTTAAAACGGTCATTGAACACATCTACATGCAAAATTAGATCTTAATTACTAGCACAGAATCGGAATGTGAGGCAAAGAATTGTTAAAGAATCGTGAAGAAGGAAATGGGTCAGCGTGCTTTTACCGTGCATTAAATTGCTTGGTGGAATTGCCTATAGAATTGAAGAGATTCAACGCATAAAAGTATCTGCCTTTATAAGCAAAAATAGGTAAAAATTATTTCAATATTGTAGCATCGATGGGTTAACTATGCGTTTCAAAATGAGAGTTTCTGACTGAATCATTTGCATAAGTATAGCATGTTCAATTTTGAAAACACATGGATTTTCGTGATTGTAACATGGATCGACATAGTCTATATCAAATTCAATTATTAACGATCGATATAATTTATGAAAGAGGTTTTTTGAATTTTTTACTCCACTACTTTTTCAGCTATATCCGTAACTGATTTTCTTCAAATCTCTGTTAATTTAAGTTACCTTTTATAAGAATTCATTAATTAGAACCATTCAGCATTGAAATGTACGAGGAAACGTTATAGTCTACATTTGATCATAGAAAAGACGTTATATACATTATTTGTTTAATTTACTGAAATATCTCAATTGTTATTACGCCGCCGTTCAATGACGCAGGCTTTAAATTTTTACTATCACACTTTGCCCTGAAAATAATTCTGGTTTGAGGCTACAATACACCAAACAAACTATAAAGAGAAAATTCTGTTTTACGCATAAAAATGAACTTTTCAATAAATCCCGGTTGGAACACACAGAACTGTGACTACATTAATTAACTTCAACAAGCAATAAAACCGGCAAAATAATAAATAAAAGAAATATACGACGGTTGGCCTTTTAATCGTGCAGATGGTAATAAAGTAAGACCAAAGAAATCAAAGAACATCATTTATTAAACTGATTTAATGAATAGAATCTCAATTTATTTAAGTGAATTTAACCATTTTAATGGCTTTACAGAAATTCATCGTTTCTAGCGTTAAGATAATCTTTACATAAGAAATAATTTTGGTCCGAGATATTGATTACGTTCGGTGCTTTTATGTCAAATATATCAATATTTAATTAGGTATGTTCATCTATTTAAGCGATTGTAAATATATCACATCTACAGATTAATTAACAAGAACTAAAAGTTTGACAAATAAATAATTGCAAAACCAATTACATAAATGCGTAAGTTATTTCCCATTTCATTTTCGATGAGTAATCTGCGATTGTTTTAATACGTGCAATCGGTGAAAACAAAAGACAGAAATTGGAATAGAAATATTCTTTCCAGTCACCCATTATATTTGAGTGTTTATTGAATTTCCAATTATCTGTAATGTATTCTTCTACGTTTGAGTTTCGGGAGCAGCAGCTGCAATAGCTTCCCTTTTTACGATCGGCTGTCGTCGGGTGCAGTCGCCGCTCCCCAAATATGCTAACTACGCATTCGGATGTCAAGGTTTTTAGAACTGCATATGGTGGGATTTAGCAAAAAGCACTGGTGGAGAAATGTCGGAAACACTGCGGCGAGTTACTCTTTCCAAAGCAGTGCGTTCCACATTGAATTCATCTTCACTTTTTTACTGCGACTATCCATGCATCTTCTCATCTCCACATTTAATATTACCCAACTTTTTTATTTCACTGAAGCTCATTTCTAAATTCAAGATGACATTTATTACGTCCTCAAATAAAATTCTGCGTAGGTTAACGACACGCCTATTCGATACCAAGGTACCGACCCGAAATATTCTTCGACCCGAAAAAAAAAAACAAATGAGGTTCAATTTTAGTTTCGCTACCTCTGCATGTAACGAACTGGTTAGCAGCGAATTTTTTTAAATACTATACTATACATTGTAATATTAATTATTTAAGAAGGTTTATTTTAGTATTTCTATCTTTTTAGAATTACATTATATTGCACCAAATGTTAGGAAAAAACGTATAAATGCTAAGTTGCAAGTCACAGTAACTAATGTTTACAAAACCTTTCTTTAATGAAACTCAATTAGAATGTGCGTTGGAGCGAAAAATTGGTTATAAATAATGATTTAAAAACAGAACAAATAACTATTGTTTTTGGTTTGTGCTCGGGTTCTAGAATTTCCGTAGTTTCTGTTCGGTTTTCAAAGATAAGTTTTTTTCGGTTTTCTCCTTGGATCCGGTTTCTGCCTGTGATAAATTAAGAAATGATCCAAATCGGAATTGGATGGACTACCTAGTATTCATGTGGGATCCTCGATGGAATATATAAAACAGGTGACTCTAAATATCGAAGAAATTTTTAAAATACAACTGCGCTGCTGAAATATCACCACGAAACAAATAAACTATTAATTTTATAATCAGTAATAATGAACAAAATATAATAAAAATAAACAATAATAATAAAAATTACTAGTCACTGATAACTATTAGTGTTAGTTGGTTCTCAAATCAAAGTTGCTCTTAAACAAAGTTATTTAAAAAAATAAAAATGTAATCTCTAAATGGGAAGTTTTCCTACGGTCTAAAGAAAATCTCGTATAACTCTGAAAGTAATTAAACTTTTCTTTCTTCAGATTTCGAGTCTCATGAGCTCAAGTAGAATAACTCGTGATTACAATTTGATTGAAGATTACTTTGAATAGAGATTATAGATAGCCTTCGGTGGAATATGAAGAGGATATAAAAGAAGAAGATGATAGTTAAGATGGATTGGAATTGCTCTACTTTCATCGCATGGATTTCACGAGCAGAGAAAATAACAGTCCGGACGAAAAGGCAAATTAAAATGTAGATTAATAGCTCATCTTCAATCACTGAGATCGGATTCGCAACTGGACCAGTCTTTAATCTCCATACTTAGGTTACATATTCGCATCAATATCTCAGATGTCTCTTCTTTAAGATGGCATTCATTTCTCTTTATTCCCTTTTATAATTTACCTTTATTCAATCTTGTGTCTATATGTAGAGTTATCCGTTTCCGAAGAATTCTTTAAGATTCGTAATGTATATAAATGTAAAGCAATTAACGAATGTTCACTTATTAGAATATCGCATAGCTCTTAGGTAATCACTATATGACCTGCATGAGATTATGTCAGTAAAAAGTTTATTTTTGGAGATTAAGTACAAAAACCAGAGATCAAAATAATCATTTTATGTATTCCGATGTAGAATTATCATCGATGTTGAAAAATAGGGTGCCTCTTGGTGTCAGAGGGCTGAAAATTAAGTTATATTCATATAATATTAATGCAGAGTACTATCGTTTATCCGGACTAATGTAAATAACAGAATAAACTTTTATTTCTTTTCCCTTAACTCCAAACCTTCACCTATTATTCAGGACATCATTAAGATAAATCAAGATATTCTCTATTCCTTAATTCATTTCTTCTGGTGCATCCCTTGATCACTGTATTTAATCTCTCATCATTTGTCTCCATCCATTGAAGTCAATTCTCCCACTCATCCAACACATCTAAAAGAATCTCTAGATCTTCTACTTGAAATCGCAAACACCACATAAATTCCACCCATTCCATTCCTACATAATTTTCTAGGCCATTAATCAGCACATGCCTTTGTTTCTTTTCACAATGCTCCCCTAATCACCATTTTTCAAAGAATCATAACGAATGGAATAAATATAAGACTTATATATGAATCTCGAATGCCTTCAGAATGCTTCCTTTATATTCGTTCTCTGCTATTGAATTATTTTTCAGTCAATTTCATAACGCTTCATTAATGCCATACTTCCTCTTCTATTCGTATTGATCACACGGTACTCTAGTTACTTACTAGATTATTATACGAAATTCAATTTAAATTTAATTAATTAATTCTATATATTTAAATTATTAAATGTCAAATTTAAATATTTTATAGTTGATTTGAATATTTCACTGATAATCAAATTCAATTATTTAATTATAATTAAATTTATTTACTTAAATAGAATTTAAATACATTTGTATAAATCTAATTATTAATATATAAAAATAAAATCAGGTTTCAGGCCTTATAATATAAATACTCAAAACAGAAGTGAATATATTCGTAGAATATCCTAAATGGAAGCAAATTTATGGTGATAATACAAAATAAATAATTTTCAAGAAAATTAAACTATTAGAAATCGATTTTGGAAGGCTTTAACGAGTGGGACAGGGACAAGTAGAAATAAAATAACAGCCGTGGTAGTATTTCCACATAAATTTTTAACATCGCGAAAAGCGGTAGTGTTTTGAAAAATATGTAGAAATATTGCAACTTCTATTATTTTATTTCTACTTTTCCTAAATTTAAAATTACCCCAAATGAAACAAATTTCCTAATAAATATCCAAAATATTGCTAACAAAGATTTAAATGGAGCATAAATGCAATTCTCGACCGATTTCTGGCAAAATAAGTCGCGTACGAATTGTTGACACTAAGGAAGCTTTCTGTATTTTTCTTTTGAAATTTAATTTCTTTCGTACTTTAAAATGGCAACAAAAGACCGATTAAAGTCGGTTAAAGAGACTTAAATGGGGCAAAACCGGAAATAAACCTAAATATTACGTTTTCATTAAATAATTAAAAGAGAACACCCTGATTAAGGGGGAAACCACATGGTGATCCCCTCATCTATCATTTTCCGTTCCTTGGAATTATTCTGTTTGTCCGAACAATCCGTCCGACATAATCACTCCGATTAGTCCCCATGAATATGAGCACACTCATTTGTTCTGCTAATTTCTCTAATCAACGCCACGCTTTTAATCCGCCTCCATCTTCGGAGTTCTTAATCCGTACGGCTGATATTGCAATTCGACATTGAAGCCCAGTTGCGCTTTGAAGTCTATTTAATCGCTGAAATACGTTGAGATGAATAATTAGCTGCATTCAGAGAATCGGATTGCGGTTCAAAGAAAACGCCGTTGTCTCTGTGATTGAATGAAACCTTAATTCGAAATACTGGAGTAGTGAAATCTAGGTGAAATGGGAATCAATACTCCGATGAATGTTCCGCAGAGGTTTCATTTAAAACACAGACTCCTGCGCTTAATTTATTGGATTTAACAAATCTTTATAATGTTAATTTTCTGTTAATTTTTATGTATATTTATGTAAAAGGCGTTGATTTGTTTTCAGATTATAAATTTCATTCAATAATAGCCTGAGTGAAAAGCTATAATACATACTTGAAATATTTTCTTTTGAACTTATATTGCTTATTTTTTAATTTCATATGAAGAAGTACAGGGACTTATTAGTCTCTCCATAATAGTCGTTTTATTATTGTTACTAAGGGGAAATAGATCCATTACCAATGTTGCTATAATATTCGATCAAAAAGGAATTTAAATTGATGTTAGAATCGTATCCTATTCTAGCTATTGATTCAGAGCTATATGCAATGTTGACATCAATTCGATTTGCTAAAAAAATAAATTGATAAATATTTCGAATGAATTTGGTCCCGTTGAATGGATTCTATAATTTGTACGAATTTAATCATAGAAATCGACGTAAAGTTTGGGAAGCGACAGATGTGTTGACTTTTGGGATGTATATTTAGCGTCAGAGCATAAGTTTACTTAATAAAATAACTTCCTCCTCGTCAACACTGTATACTTTGGCTAGTTTCTGATAAAACAATTTCAAATTGGGGTGTAGTATGCATAAACCGAATGCATGTCAACCGAATCAGTTTTCTACACTTTTAATCTAAGTCAATTTATCCTCTGAGTTTTTTCTAAGTCGCACGCCTATTTGTGTACATTTCCCCTTTTTAAATCAAACCCTTTAACTCGGCATCTCAAAATGTGCTCCGCAGAATGTAATAAGTGTGCCGCAAACGGTAGTACCGATGCCAACGTCTGAATGTTTGCAAAACTTTTCGGCGACTTTAATATTGCGAAAATATGAAAAATCACTGTATTGATGCATATTTCATTCATTAGCATATTTCATAATTTTCGTACAATGATTGATTGTTCGGTTGATTAACTGTCGTAATTGATACATAGAATAAATAGTTTCTCTTATTGTTAGATTAAAGTGGATACATTTCTGATATGTGCTGATTTTTCGTTAATTTTAATCTTTTACGAAGTACACGGTAACCTTAGAAACAGATACATTTCAAGTAACCACGTATGTTTCATAATATTATGAATTAGTATTTTACTATGTTTATGATTCCAAAATTTAACATTTGTACACGTACGGACCTCGAATTATTTGACAAATTAGGATGTACACAATGAATTATGTTTAACACAAAACAAAAATAAAGTCGTTGCTATGCCTCCAAACAAATGCCCAACGCCTTGTGCCTTATATCATTGAATAACTCAATTAAAAACTTCGAACTGAAAATTGCAAAGAGGAATTTAAGTTAGTTATGCGACTCCAATATTTTGTTGGCTGCGAAAAAAGTCTCTCTTCAGCAGAAGCTAAAATATGTGTGAGAACGGTGCCAAAGTGAAGAAAAAGGCCATTTAGGATACGATGTCTGCGGTTCGCTTAAAAGGAAGAAAGCTTTCAGACTGCTTGCACGTGGACTTCCGAATAAAATAAGTTTGGGCGTAGAAATCTCATCGGCCTCGATAGTGAAAAAAAGACCGATCGAGGGAGAAGTAATTGCAAAGAGAGTCGTTATAAAGGAAAGCCTCTTCTCTATATGGATGCCGGTGATAAAAATAACAGTCGAATTGTTAAGTTCTGCTGCGTTAAGTGGCTTACTAAAGTTTTTCTCAATTCAAAATAAAACATTTAAAGTAGAACATTTTCTTGTGTTTATATGTATTTGATGCATCTGAGGAGGAAAACTGTGAAGAAAAAATTAGTTCGAACTTGAGTCGCTGCAGAATTCTAGAAACTTTCGAATTTAACTGTACATATCAACCCTTTTATTCAGCTCTTTCATGAATGCCTACTTTTAAGTTCGCGTTTTATTTAAGACGGGGTATCTTTAAGTAGAAGAAAAAAGGCCCAATCAAAAAGTTAATTTGCTTAATAAATTCGGAGAAAGTACGTTTGTAGGAGATGTAGCCGATATTATGCTTCCTCCTTGTTATATAGTTATGATAAGATCAGAAAAATGCAATGAATGTTGATTTTTCTGATACGTGAATGTAATCGATCAGTAAGGTAGAGTCATGGTACATACACCCCATGCCACACTCCATAAGGCGGCTTTCAGATTACATATATAGATGTAAATTAAGGCACTTAAAATCCTCTATGAATGGCACTATTTTAATTGATAAATTAGTAATACTTAAAACAGGCGGAAAAACGGCAGCGGCGAAATGTACCCCGCCACGAAGTGGTATCGGCGAAACGGCAAAAAGAAAGTTTCGCAAATATTTTCTAAAACAACGAATCTCGCTTCAGTTTCACATCGTTTTCTGGCGCAGCAATAACAAGTAAAAACACGTGAGTAGTCTTAAAGAAAACTTCACCTGACACATGTTCGATATGGAAATATTTTTTCGCTGTTATTTGGGCTCGAGGGCAACTGAATGTGGAGCGATGGAAGTGGGCTGAGTGCCTCAGGTGCGATTTTCACCATCTTTCTCATTACGGACTGAAGTGAAGGTGGACATTTATATCCAATCATGTTGTAGCATACATCGCATAATTAAAACTAAAACCCATTTTAATAGTATCGAAAAGAGAAACTTAACATACTGTTTATAATAATGATAAAGGGTCTTCATAGGGCGAGAATAATCAGTTTATTCTTACTTCTAGCCCTGACATACGTAGTTATGAACAAAATGGTATGTAATTATGATAAAGAATGAATTAATATTTTCAAAAAATGATAGGTGTAATTTGAAAATGCATTAGATCCATCGGTTAGTGGAGAACGTGGGATCTATCCATCTATTGGTATCTATTTACTACAAACGTACGTATAGAATCTTATATAGTAGGAAAGAACTACTAGAAGCAAACAAAGAGGAGGAAAATTGCATCATAAAATGAAGGTCAGAAAGGAAAAAAAGAAATTTTTAAACGAACAAAGAGAATGAACTCATGAATAGGACGAGGAAAAGTTAAGTTAGATTTTTGAGTCAAAACAGAATGATTAAAGTAGTATTAGAGGGAGAAGTGTCACGAAAAAAATTATGAACAAATAGCAAGTGACATCCACACGACTTCATTCACAATATGAGAATGGCAAAAGAGACGAGCTCATGACTTCAGCGACAAGGTTTTGCCTTTAGATGATGGATAGATGGTAGATTTTTCCGATGGATTTCCCATTCTTGCATTAAATCATTTCAACAGCGTTTAACGTGTAATTTTTGGGGCAGCTCTAATGCCGGAATACGGCAACCTTAGGGTTGTCTGAATAAACGCTTAAAAGCAGCCGATCGCATGTATTTGGGTGTGTCACGTGATCCATAAGGACTCACCCGCTGCAGTCACAAGCATTTCCTTCAAAAGATGTGCATTGGAAAGGTGAAATGGAAACGACGGAAAAATATGCCCTCATATTCTTCGGAGTGAACATTTCCATCGCACGAGGCTGCTTTTAACGATTTCGCCAGCGAATCTCAGAAAAGCAAAACTCGTACTAGAAGAAGGTAAATAAAAGGTATGCAAATATGTAATACTTTTTCATATATTTCAACTTCCTTATAATGATTTATGACTATCTTTTATTCGCTTAGAATAATAATAATATTTGTAGCTCCCACACAAAAAAATTCAATAAACTTTCCAGAGTTTGACTACATATTATGAAGAATTGAAGCCTTCCAAGTCAAATTTAAGGGACAAATGTTTTTAGCTACCACCAAACATAGTAGAAATATTTTTAGCATAATGCTAATAAGGTAAAAGCTAGGGATATTTTTATAATTCATTATTTAAATTATGTATAGTATAGATTTATATAGAACACAAAATGATTAAATGTAAATTTTATACATAATAAAAATTCGACCGATGATGTCATTTTGCATAGCATTTCCCACTTGGGTATAAGTGAGCCCTTCAGCCTAAGTTATATGCATATTAGTAGTAATATAGTTATATTTAGTAGAAAAACAGAATCCATACTGTATTAAACAGAAGCGGCAAAAAATTGCCTTAATTTCTATATTACTTAAACCTATCCCATTCTCCATTGGATTTCTTAAGTATCTTATTTAGAAAAGACTCCTTCGGTAAAACACTGAATGAGCTACAATAAATATCACGACATTCTGGACAGTGTATCTGTTAAATGTATTCATAGCGAATATTACTATAAAAGTGAGCGGAATGTAAACAGTGAGAATCGTATGTGTGAAACATGATAAAGTAGAAATAAATGAAGAGCGAAAATGGGAACAGTGGAAAAGGGATATTCGTGCGGTGGAAGAGCTTAGTGAGTTATGTGGCCGCCTGAGGGCAGCAGCGGGAAAAATGGAGGGAAGCGCCAAGTTGGAGAGAATTGGGTCTTTGAGACGAGATTTTTGCGTGCGCTTTGAGTGTAGCAATCGGATTGCGGGGGTCAGTGAAGAGGAATATGGGTCACAAGCAGGCCTGCCAACATTTTATTCCAGCATTTGGGAAAACAAGCAAAAGGGACTTCGATATTAATTAAGAGTCGAGAGATTAAAATTACAATTAACTATCACGCGTTGCGATGCACGGAATTGAGTTCCCCGTGTTGAATTGTATTTTATGGCATTGTGTGTAGCGTATGAATGAACTCTATTCAGGAGAGACCCAAATCTCTTCCACTTGATGTCATTCATTCATACACATTTGCATTGAATGAAAAATTCGAAGAAGAAAGAACAAAAGTACAAGAAAAAACAAATAGATGGTGTTTGCGAAGCATCTTAACATAAGTCTGGAGAAGACAAAAGCCCACTGTGCGGAAAAGAACAGCAGAAAGAGAAGCGGGACAGCGAAAATACTGAGTATATAACTGTCAAATCATTACATATAAAAAGTGCTTTTCAAAACTATATATCAATCTTAATACAATGAAATCCGAAAGCTAAAATCTTAGTCAATTAAATACCCGGTATGCGACACAAGTATGATTAAAGATTATAAATGTATAAATTCTATATACTCCTATAATACATAATACTATGATGTACTACTAATATGACAACTGAAGTATTTTTACCGAAAAGAAAGTTTTCAAAGTGACTCTGAATGTAGACTTAAATTGAAGAACGATACTCTACAGAAATTATTCAGGAAGGAATTATGTAGTCTACAAAGTTCATAATGTATCAATTCCTAGAATTCCTAGGATTTCGGCTTAGGTTTTTCTACATTCCAGAACATATTTATGCTAATAATTCCGATGTGAGGAAGTGACCATATGTCCCGTTTGCTCAGGAACAGTACCGTTTCCAGCTTTTCTGTCCGCCCACATCGCAAAAAAACTCCTTTTTCCCATTAATGCCTTTGCAAAAATTTGTAAATTTTAATGATATTCATTCAATAGCCAATGAAGGGTAATTTCAGATACAGATATATCGAAAGAGTCATCTAAAGGGCGAAGTTGAAGTTTAGCAAATCATGTAATATTTCCGTAATAAATTTTATTATTTTGAGGATTCTGTGACAAAAACTTTATTTGGAGGTCACATTGCAGAACTTTAGCAACAGAAAAGCTATTTCATTTTTAAAATGTATTAGTCCCCTGAGCTTTATAATTTAATTGTGCGCATGACATACCTTAATCTCTGGTTATGATTTAATTTCCATCTACAAGTTAGCTGAGAATTTATTCAAATAATATCTACACTGAAGTATATAAAATAAAATGCTCTAAGTAATATGCCATTTCATTACGTTATTTCACAACCGGTTTCGAACTCCCTGAGTCCATTTTAATCTAAGAAAATCGAGCGAATAAATTTTTCCTGTTTTGTACCTTCTTAATGATGTCCCGCTTTCAAATAGATGACACGATGCGTTAGTGAGAGTCTCGACGTGATAAGATAAAAGATCCTCTTGATGATAGTTTTCTAGTGGAGTAGAAAAATACTAGAGGATCTCAAGAAGACTTTGAAAACCAAGAGAAGAAGGTGTATGAGGAGAGGCAGTTAATCAAGCGCATCCATCTCAAACGTCGTCTAAGATTTGATGAATCACGGAGGGGTCATTACGCGTTGTTACGGCATATTTACTGCGTTTAAAGTAGGCCAGTGAAAGACTCAAATGAATTGCTCGCTGTTAGGCTAAAGTGACCCGAGAGTACAGAGAGATTGCTCAAAGGGAAGATACGAAAACAGGTTTGTGGAGCCATTTAATCCTGAGACTCGAAAATTGGACATGTTTCCACGCATTTGTCAAGGTAATTTCGACCATTTTACAAGGTTCTTGATTCTCATCTTAAATTTTCCCAAGATGATAAAGATGGTGCTTTTTGGTCGAAATAGCTCTAAATGGATTTCTGTAAAATATCCATCGCTTAGAAATGTTCCATAGGATCACAGAAAGAGCAGAATATAGGATTTTCAGAAAATAATATTAATAATAAGAAAGACTTCTATGCTTTGGTGGTATTTCCCATTTTGATCCACACAAAAATATATCTCTCAATCGTAATTGACCTTCAGTAAAGATATTTATTTTCAGCAGATTCATTCTCGAATAGTTTGTACGTACAGCAGATAATTCAAATTAAGGGCAGATGATGATGATTACTAAGTAATTCTTAAAAAAATCATGCGCATAAAGTTTGTTTGCTTTATAGCTTCATATACTCTTTCCATTTAATTAATTTATAAGTAATATTTACGTAGAGCTTAATCCATCTCTGGGAAAACTAGCATCACTCTCTAAGTTACTCAAATTAAAATTATAAATAATTATTTTCTTTTGCATGATATATCTCTGCTCAAAGCGTAGATGTTATTCGGGGATTTTAGTCGTTAGAATTCTTTCAGTTATTTTACCATGCTTCCTAGCACAGATTTCCTCCAAATAAAGACTTCTACGATCAAATTAATTCGATAAAAATGTTGTCGTCTAATATTGGAATCAAGATTAATAAAGCGACGAATAATTGTGACGTCGATAATTATAATATGAAATACTCACATAATGCCAAACACGACATATAGAACAGCAGAATGGTCTTTATCACTAAAGAGCTCCGAACTCAGTAGAGAGACGAGCCACTGCCACTTACCTGGAAAGAAAAACAGAAAATATTATGATCTTGCAATCACTCGAACCTGAATTCTACTAATTTAAAACTTTATTTAAAAATTTTTAATTATGTTTTCTTTTTGAGAAGTCTCTATCAATTGAGAATGCTGAAGACCGGTTTGGACATACCACTCCATGTTTGGATCCCATCTTCTTTAATTGCGAGATGAGGTACTTCGCACACTGAGTGAGCCAGAATGATCTCAGACAGCAATTTTCAATTTACATCAAATAACGAGTAATCTCGACGAGTGTTATAAACCAACATCACATATGCCCCGTTAGCATTGATATGATCATAGATTGAGATAAAATTAAATGGTAAATTTTTCTTTCTTCTTCTATTCCAAAAATAATAATAAGGATTCCATTTATCAAAATCGCAATCATATGCTTAAAGATAACATTTTGGAAGTTTTTCGGTATTCTAAATTATAGATTAATCATCAAATACTGTATATACTCAATAAATGTTCGATCTCACATATTGAAAGTCGACACCCTGATTTGTGACGAGAAAAATAGAAAATTCATACTTGACTCCAATAAAAGATGACCCTAGATATTTAAGTGTTATAAGAATAAGAAAGTATAGCAGATATCACTACAGGTACAATTTCACCTACAGATTTCAACAGCCACAGTTTACGTAGATAAGTTTAGGTAACTTCTCCCACGCTAAAGTAATATATTCAACATATAGTAAAGTAGGAGTGGAAATTCGTCATTGAGAGTTTATTTTAAACATGTAATGTGTTTCGACATGTGAAATCATAAATTGATCGCTATTACTTTTCGTATTTTGGTCACTAATGCTTTGTACATAATTAGGTTTATGCCAATCACAATTTCGACCCAGGTTATACATGAATTTCGTCTCTGAAAAAGTAATATCAATACGAAAGTAGAATTCTTAAAATTGGATTGAAAAACTCGACTATTATTTAGATAGATAAGATACATACCAACTATCCTCCTCTAGTTCGCCATGTGCTTCAATGACAAGTTTGACATTGAGTGACATTAAATAAAAGAAAACCTTGTTTTATGGACATTTTTAATATTTTTACGACAGCGCAATTTTGCACCTAGATATTATTAGTAAATATATAGTAAAATAAAATCAGCGGAAACTTAACATGTGCCAATTTCCTACAAAACACGAAATAGAATCGGCAGAAAGCGATAAAATCTCCAATAAAATTCGCCCTTTTCACAAAGCCGATAAAATATTCAGAGCAATATTATTCCACCAAAGGTTCGGACTTTTTTCAACCATTCGTCAAACTTTATTCTTATCGATCGGCAGAAACTCTTCATTTCCCGGCATGCACCGAAAAATAAATAAACAAAAAGCTTCAATTCTCTCCGTGACACATTTTGTACACGTCCATCAAAAAAACAAACCGAGCGCCACTCCAATCGGAACGGAAGAAAGGGGAAGCGAATAAAAAGAAACGCGAAACGGGGGTTTGGAATATTAATTCAATTTCCTCCGAAAACTCTTGCCGCGGAAAATAAAGGTTTCCGCGTTTGCATCCGACGTCTTCCATTTAAAAGCACGTCAACGAAAGCCGCAATTTTGGACGTTTTCATAGGGACGGCGACCGCACTGCCATCTCGCGGTGACCAAAAGACGTGACGCGTCATTCGGCCCACACGAATTAGCGAGGGTTTTCAATCTAAGGATGACGCTCTTTTCATCGCTTTAAAGCAAATTGAATCAATGTTGATATCACCACCTCAGGAAAGCCATCCATAAATATAATTATCATAGTAAATAACTCAAATCACGTAGCGTTCTATGGGATTTCTCCGATGGAGTTTTTATCTCCGAGATTCAGTTTTACGGGCTTAACAACTCTTCGACTCCCAAAATCTATTTGCGTAAATACGAGTGTAAACAAAGTAAGCCACTCATAAGCTTGGGCGGATTTAAGCTATCGGAGGCTGCAAAGATCAGACCCCACTATGAATTATGGGAGTTCAAATTCCATTTAACACAGGCCATAGAAAACTCAGTCAAGGCAATAAGAAAGAAAAGACAGAGTTATAAATAGTTTGTCCTTAAACTAATATGATGATGAATAGAATTATGTTGTGGCATCAATTCCGTAGTTTACTCTGTAAAATTTTATCTAGACTTACTCTTTAGAAAATTCTTTCCTGAGGCAAAATTATCCGTGAAAAAATCTTCTCTCTAAAAATTTGAAAAATACTATTTGGATTCTTCGCAGAGTTCGTGTCTTTTTGAGGTCCTCAGATAGCGTATAATTATAATCTACCCAGTTCATAAGAAGCACATCGAGTAAATAGTAAGACATAGTAGTTATAATGTTAACAAATAGTAAGATAATTAAATATGTAGATGGGTAACTTAGGCGCACATCAGATATGTATTTAAGCTTTCCAAATTTAAATGTCAGGTATTTTGGCTTGAAATATTTATGTTTAAATTATTTAATTATATTATTTAGATGCTTATACCTCGTTAGACATACATTTATTGGATGAAACATTCCTTGGACGAACCGTCTTTCGGATTCGGATGAAACTTTCCTTGGGAGAACCAAACCAACTTTTGGATGAAACGTCTTTGGGTGAAAAGTATTTGGATGAAACGTCTTAAGATGAAGTATCTGAAAGAAACGTTCCTTGGGCGAAACTTAATGGTTGAAAGACCCCAAAACTAGGATGGCAAGAAATATACGGATGTGTGGAGGACATTTTGACACAGCAAAATTCGAAGGAAATTGTAAGAGTGGAAAGTGTGAGGGGTGCGAGAATTAAGTTTGGGTGGAGATCAATTAGAGGAGAGGACAGAGTGTATCGATCCAAGAGAATGTGCCTCGAATCCCAAATCCAAATGAATTATGAGTCAGCCAAAGCGACACAAACTAATTAAGGTAAGATTCTTAATCTTCTCGCCTCTGAGGTTAAATCACTCTTATAAATAACTGCCTTTGCGATCGTTGTCTTGTCCTTGGGAAGCTGTATCTCATTCACAGGAAATGCATGATTAAATATCGAAGAAACTCAAGTTTTAATTCCAGCTTATATTAGCTCAACCGCTAACTTTTACAACTTTAACAATTTCTCATTATGAACAGCGGGGACTAGTTGCGGCGTAAGATGATGAGGGTACACGGAAAGGCAAGCTAACAACAAAAAACCAATGATCTTATGATAAATAAATAAGTTATTGTACATAAATCAAGCTTCTTAAGCGACTCATTATGTATCTCAGTGAAATTATCAAACCATAAAAATCCGAAATATGTAATTCGCAGTAAAAACCGAAGTAGAACCGCAAAAATAGCACGTTGCGAATCGAACCGTTTTTTTTGTCCCAACTTTCTCATCAAACGCATACATCTCATGCAACTGTGACTTGCAACTCACTCGTTCACATATCAATTGCATTTAAATGAGCTTGTTATTTATTTCCTATAAATGGTATTATTTTACATATGCTTAAAAGAATTACAGCAAAGAGTTTGACATAAAACTTCTACTTGATGAAGAAAAATGCGGGGTTGGACTGGTTTCGAATGGTTGCTGCCGGAGCTAAACAGGAATCGAACCGGAATTAAATGATTTAAATGAAAAGAAGCGAAAACTGGAACAAAAATAATTGCCGTTTAAAACCATGATTTCACAGCAATGACATGAGTATTCGGTCGTGCTATTTCCCATCGGTCTGGATTGAATTGCAATATATTCACTCCATCAGCTCCAGAAGGAGACTGCACTTGAGTAACCTGTTCAGCTACGATTTCATGGCACCGTCAGAGTAATTAAGGTAAGTTGTTTCTCCTTGGGTTTGACAGAATTCCAAATAAACACGCACAAACTGTATGAATGGTGGAATTACTGACAAGGGGCAATTGCAGAGGTGAGTCTCGAGGAAGTGAGAAAAAGGAATTCATTTGGATTCAGAAGATTAGAATTCGATATTCCTTCGATGTCGACGGCGAATATGACTCAAACGAACATCAGTGACAATCCGGATTGTGACGCCACGTCTACATGACGCTAATCAGAAAGTCAGTCGAGCTGAAGGAATAACACGTCCACGAGATCGAATCGGCTATGGGATTCTTTCAAAGACATTTGCACATAAATTTATTTCTTGATCATGCAATAGAGATGAAATTGGATCAAACGTCATCTCCGTCAAGGTGTTAGCACTCCTCGAAGGAAAGTTTTGATAGACACTGAGAAGGTATTTCATTGATACGCTCATAAATAGAGGCTGCACAGATGTCAGGATAATCAAAACCATCATTCTAGCTATTTAAGTGGGCAAAATTTGTTACCCTCACTCTAGTAGAGAGGTCTTTTGAGATAAATCAGAGGTATGCGTTCATAGTAGTACATTTTCGTATAAGTTAAATTTATACCCGTCATTTTTAACGAAGGAATTCACTAGTAAGCTATAAATAAGAAGTAAGACATCGAACGATTGAAGAACTATCAGACATTTAATATATTTAAGCATTACTTCAGCGGAGATAAGTATGGAAGAAGCAACGAACGATGAGATAAAAGGGGCCATCAGAAATAAGGAAAGGAATATTAATGGTTCAGAGGTATAATATGCTCCTATGATCATATCTGTCTGTGTTCGAAGCTACGCTGATGGCAAGCAGATGTATGGGATTGCTGACCTTCTGAGAATCACCCTCTGGTGGGCGTAATGATTCTCACAAATCCTGGACTTTCGGTTGCTTCCAGATTCTACCATCAACGCAGGTTCAAACACCGCCAAATAGACAGAAAAAGGACTTTATTTGGTGATATTAATATTGGGAAGTCACATTTTCTATTTGACTGATGCAAATAAACAAACAAGCAAACATGGCTATGGGATCATTTTTATACCTCTAATTTTAATCATATGCTTAGAGTTTATCCTATTATCTGCGGTAGGTCCTTTTAATCGGATTATAAAATATTACGCAAAGGTGAGGGGATTTCTAAAGATATCTCTGTTATCGCAAATGGAAAGGGACTCAATAAAACATAGGACCGGGACTCGATCCAGAAGCTTTCACTGACCGGGCGGTCGCTTTAGCCGATTGAGCTATCTTGTCATAACATTTGGACATGCCGTTTCGGGAGACTGTTTTCAAGAGAAAATTGTTTAACATAGTCTATGGTCAAAGTCCTCATTGAGGTAACAAAGCCGGGTTCGATTCCCTGTCCTGTTAGTCTCACTCACTCACATCCGTTTTTCCTCAAGATTTTTCTTAGGTGCTTGCCTTCATATTAAAGACACCTTTTCATCTTTCCCCTGCATTTCTCAATAATCATCACCAGAAATACAAAGTTTAAGTGCATCAAAACTGCATCGAATTCAGTGAAACTGAAATACTTTTTACGAAGAACTGTCCATTCATCTGCCTCCAGGTGGGGGCAGTCTTGGGTCGATCTAAGAATACAGCACGAAATGCGGATTGCAAAAGGCAATTTCTGTGGCACTGGATGAAAGCCAACTGTGGACGGAACTACGAATATAAAGTAGCGATAGATGGAGAAAAAGTTGACTGGTTCACGAAACTCCTGCGGAAAGAGAAATTCGGGACTAAAAGACCGTGACTTTATTCAATTCACGAAAGGATATGCTATGATGGGAAAGTTTAGTGAGCGAGGACGGAAATATCGAAATAATAAAGCGACCTGGAAAAATGAGACATAACTGGTTCCCCAATAGATTCGAAATAGACTCACAACCTTAGGAGATAATGAGTAAAAACGTGTTCCATCTAACTTATCGTGCTGAATGACATATCTTTCATTTGTATTTTGGCAAAGGAAAGAGAAAACGTGTTATTCATTCGTCAATTTAGGAGATTTATATTTTTATATTTATATTACATCCTTTGGGTTTTCTTGTTTCTTTTTCCACATCCTTCTTTCCTTCGGCTGTATCCTTTTTAGTATTTTCTCCTAATTTTAAACATTAAAATTAATTAACATATTAGCAATTGAGTTAAAGAGGTACATGATTGGCCATAACGAATACAGTTCTTTTAATTTAGATTCTTCGCATTTTATTATATTATGGAATGTTTTCTTCTTACGGTTAAATGTAAGGATTCTACTACACTTATTGCAAGTAGTCACAATTTTTTCGAGATCATGATTTTCCAATTTCAAACCTACGCCAAGTTTTTGCACTTCAAAACCGCTCTTTGGGCTGACTTCTTCGGAGGCAGACTTTATAAGTATAACTGGTGGCTAATAATTACGGGAATGTAAAGATTGTGTTTTTAGATTCTTCGCATTCTCACTCCACTGAGCACCACATTAAAAGGTAATCCTATTAGGAAAAAGTAGGAAATAATGAAACAGATAAGGAAAAGTGAAGAAGACGACATCGGTGTGCTGAACTAGAATTGTAAACTGCTAGAGAATCCGGAAGTTTGAAGGAGAGAGAATTGAGGCGAGAAAGAAATTTGAATGGATTAGGTGAGCGAGTGCAGGAATAAGGAAATTAGAGAAATTGGGGAGCGATTTGGAGAGAAGGGATTTTAATGGCGGAGGAATTTATTACAGCCGAAGCTTCGAATGCGCGATTAAACTTCCGGAAGAAACACTCTTCATTGCTTAGTTCGTTTCAACAAAGGCTCTGAAATGGAAATGCCAAGTAACACCAGAGGAAACACGAAATTAATTATCTGTAAATCATTCATATATTACGTTAGAAGGAGTGAAGAAACACGGATTTTGTAAGGGAATGAAATATATGATGTATTAATTTTGCGGTTATCAATATAAATACGAATCCTATGTACATATACGTATCATCATATCTCTTGGTTCAGAACCGCTCTTATCCAACGGTTGTCGTTTCTTCTCGCCACATGGCCATCCATTCAGTGATCTTGCTTTATCTATCACTCCTGTCTTCATCCTCATCCAGGTGTTGCGATTCCTTTCTCTACATATGATCCTAAGAAAACAGCGTTCCATACTTCTTTGCGTTGTCTGAAGTCGTTTGGTTATTGCTGCGTTTAACACCCAGGTTTCACTTCCATAGGTCAAGATGGATGAATGGTAAAACACGTTGGTTGTAGGCCTTCCTCTTTAACGCCAGAAAAAGGGCGTTTCTTCCAGCTACGTTTTATTCTTCCGATCACCTCTTAAATCTGTTGTTTTCCTAGATATTCTGAATACATATCCTATTATACTTTGAGCAGAAACATTGCTATTATTGGATATAATACCAATATTAAATATTCTATACAACGGCCAATTGCATGAAATCGGCTTACAAGGATGTTGATCACTGAAAATTTGTATATAGAATTAAATTTTCCATTAATATTGCAATCAGTTTAGAAAAAACATCCAGATCTTAATTATGTATTACCGAAGTTATTAATTGAAAATAAACAAAAGCAAAAGGAAATATGGTTTAGAAAATAAGTGTGAATGCTATGAAACTGCGATTTTGCCCCACAAAAAAGAAGCACGCATTTGGCGCAATGCAGAATCCCCAAACACGCACGTATGTGCCGAATGAATGCTAATTGGTTAAAGAGGAAGAAGCATTTGCATATGGTTAGAGTAGAAATAACTGCGGCCATTATTTCGATGAGAAAAATCGCGAATCCGGCGGAAGAGCGGATTTCGAGGGATTCCGAAAAGAAGTAAGAAATCCACTTTGGGCATAGAAATTCAAATAGATATCGGCGTAAGAGAAAGGAGAAGCCCTTTCGACACAAAACACAGCGAATTTCGTATTCAGAAAGAATGTTTCCACACAGCTGCGCTCATGAGATTCATAATACGCAAATATTATGGAAATTGACTTATAGCTTAATGCTGAAAAGCGCAGGAAGAGACGAGAGGAAAGTATACGAAAACAGGCTGTAAACAAAGTTCCACAGCATCAAACGGTAGAAACTAAAATCCTTATATAGCTATTTATGTTTTCAGCTCCACAGTTAGGGTGTTCATATCAATCTGAATACAGTACAACCAGATAAATACGTTTATCGGGAAATCAAGCAAATATCGCTTATTGAGCGGGATGGTGTTATAACCGGTTTGCGGAATTCTGATTGCATTTCAACATATTTTTTGAAGAATGGTCTGCTTTTTGCACAGAAAGATCGTCCTATTCCCATACTTTAGATCATTCTTCACCCTTGGTTGAACCAGATTTTATCAATTTTACTTTGAACTGTGAAACACAATTTAAAGTAAATATTTTATGAAGTTATCCCTCCCGAAATTCTCCAAGCCATCCACAAAATAAAAATTTATGAGTAAGGTATCTTATATCGATTAAAAGTCGATATGGGCCTCAAAGAAACCTAAATATCTCATCATTCAATTTCTGCGAAGCAATAATGGCGCACATAACAGCATTTGCTTATTAGTAAATATATGCTTTCGTCTAAATCTAGTGTTTTCACAATGGCGGAGTAAAAAGTCCCATGATGATTCCGATCTGAAGCGAGAAGTGTATATTTAGGAAAATTACAGGTTGGCCAATGTTCAGTGAGGGTGTGGTAAAGAAGAATATCGCTATTTGAAAGGAGAAACCATTAATCAGACGCCTATACTTCCGAATCCTCTTTTTCATCCGAAAGTAACGAAAGAGGAAAATACGCTTTGATAAAAAATCCAATCAGAGGAATCAAACAGCTGAGTGTAGCTAGAACTTCAAGCGAAATTTATTTTAGGCTCGAATAGACATTTTTAGCCACAATATAAAATAAAGGCATAAAACAGCAACACGGCCGTTTAAAATTATAATTATACTGGACGTTGGGGTTGAGCAACTGCGAAAGGTGACATTCGAGGTTATAAAGTTAGTGATTGATACATTCGATCCTTATCTTTATATATAAAACTCATGGTTTTTAGCAATCTCTCATTGATTAATCACACTAACATCTTTCAGTATGGAATTTAATGAAGAATTAACTCAAAATTTCACGTCCTCTTGCTGGCCCCTTAGTGAACTGCGTATAGGCTACGTGCACAACATATGAGTAGTGTATGGTTAGCTATTTTTCAGGATACACAGCCATTATAACCTATAATAAATATAACGATTACGATGGACACATCCGACACAGAATATTAACAAGCTAGAAATCTGGGGAAGATTTTTCACACACTGGAAATTAACGAAATCCTGTATTCTGTTGAGGGGGTTTTGTAAAAACAAAACGCATTTAAGTTACAGGTCCTCACTTCGGAATTCGAAATATTCCAATGCCCGTAGTGATAAAATCGAATTACATTTTAAATCTTAAAATTTTTTGTTTCCTAACTCTCCTCGTAATAATGTATTCCAAAATCCAGCAGAATCCAAATTCTGAAATAACCTTGGTACCAATCAGGTTGGATCCTAAACCTGTATCAATAAACACTTGTATTTGATAGTATGAAAAATCATACCGAAATCTTCTCTTGTACTTGGGATAGATTTTCTTCCAATAATCGGGTACAAAGAGATCGGGAAGGTAGATGTAAATAAATTATCAGCATTTCTCCATTACGATTGCATTGCTGTCCTTAGTAATATAATAGCGAGTATGCAAAATTTTCTGTCACTGTGCAGGTTGGAAGTTTTCTCTCTCAATCTCGAGCGGCAAACAAGTGCGCCATTCTTCTCATCACTCCATTCGAACGATTTCACCTCCAGCAGATCGGAATTGGGAATAAAGAAGTGAATGGTACTTAGATTGAGTGCATTTCTCTTTCAGCTGAGAAATCGATACAGAACTCATGAATCCGCGCAATTATCAAAATCCTTAACACCTAAATTTTCGAGATGAAATCTAATTGGAATTTTAATATTTATGACGTAATAATTCGAATTCCAGTTTAAAGTGGTAATAAAATAAAGCCACCCCTGATAAATTTATTCCTGCATTTTGATGGCGTCTGCTTTTAATTTTTGCGACAGCTGTGAGTCAAAGGGGACGCGTTAAAACCTCCATTTTCGAGATGCGACCGAATATTAAAGGGAAAAGCTGCTAATTCTTCACGGATCACTTTGTATCCACCAAGGGAAAAGGGATGAGAGAACTTAGTTTATAGCAGAATGGCTCATTCGTACTTGAAACACGAAGGTAAAATTAGATTTATCTTATATAGTAATCACCGCTTTGTATATACTTATCTCTTTATAGATTTATATCTCTGATGTCAGTAACTCCCGTAAGAAATACATGGAAGCTATTTTTTAGAATTAAAATTAATTTCGAGCAGTTCTCGACAAAAAGAATAACGAAATTTTGGAACTGTTGGAAATTCAAGGGGCAATTATAAATCTATATTTATTATAATAAATCTAAATTTTTGCCCTGAGTATCATGGGTTCGACTCGAGAGGCTCTCATAAAATATTCACCCAATTTTTATTTTACTATTGCAGACTTTTCGGCTTTTGCAGAATTAAGTTGAAAGTAAAAAATTGTAAAAATCGAGAAAAGTACCAAACGAAAAGAAATTGAATTAAGATTTGCTTTTTGACCGTGGAATATCCTTTCGGATTCAAAATCGTGAGAAATATGCCAAAATATATGGAAAATTGATAAAATCTTGTGGTTATCGAATTCAACAATTACACGAATACATGAGAAGTGTAGGTTAATAATAAAGGGGACTGTGGAGGGTTTGTGCTTTAAATGATATTAGACAATACTTGAGGCTGCCATCTGATGACTGTCTAACTCTAGGAAATGCTTCGTAAATGAATGCGTAACATTTATTTACACGTCAAACTAAATATATCCATAATCAACATTAATAGAAAGGTTTTTTGAGTATGCAAGTTTTGATTGATTAATAAATATTTTTCTGTAATACATTTTCAGTAATGAATCGAGCCAACAGTCCCCTTGATAAATCTTTACGCAAAGTGTATCCTAACGCCTAATCCGCAATCCACCGTAAGATGGCATTCCTTCCCAATTAAGGCGTGGCAAACTTGTCGGGATTCCTATTATATCATCTCCAGCGTATCTAAAATAAACCCACGGTGGACGTGGTAACGAGAGCGGCCGATCTCTAATTAAGGAAGCAAGGATAAGCTCTGTACACGAGGATGTAATATTTCGGCAATATCTTTCACGGGGGAACTATTTCGGTAACGAAGAAATTTTTAAAAAGTTGGTGAGATGAGATTCCACAGTTGGGGAAAAGATTTCCTCGTTCGATGTGACCAAGGAAAGAGATATTTTAATTGGATTATTAAAATGAGGAAGTTGAGTGGAATTGCACCCTTTTGCTATTCCTCGGAATTTCCGTTCGTTTATGACTCCTGCGTTTGGCGTTTCATTAAAACTAACGAAAAGATCGTAAATAAGGTCAGTAATATCGAATGGTAAAAAGCCATTCGGATTTGACAAGACAGCGACTGATATATCAATAAATCAATATCATATATCCTTAAAAATTCGGATGACATTTTCGTACGCATTTTGATTTTCTGCATTGTCCTATATTCTATTGTCTCTTTTTTTATCTAATACATTATAAATTTAATTGAAAGCAAATTCACTCAACTTATTGAAGAGACTATGCTTGTTGATGCTTACTACATTTACATATTTATCGACTGTGTATTGATATTTTTGCCATGTTCTTTCTAACATTTTAGCTAATACAATCGGTAATCCATACTCCTCTTTCTAGTGAGTGTTTTCCAACAGCGAATAATTTTCCCCTTAATATCTCTTATTATCCCCCTAATTATCTCTTAATATATACTTTTTATATTCACATTTTGTTTCCTTTTTCTCAAAATAACAACTTGAAGCTAAAAACTGTATCAAATATGACCTATATTGAAGAGGAAAGCTAAAGTAAAATAATAATTACATAAAAGTGAACTGTTCCAGTACTGTGTGTGTGTATTTATGTATGTGTGTGTATATATATTGCTTTATAATCCGAAATTTTATTCAGTATTTTTATTGTAATTGTTTTTTGTGACCGATTTGGATGCAAAAGGTATAAATATATCAGTATCTGTATATAAATATATATCAGTAGAAAGTTATAACTTTGGTAATCATTAGATGATAAATTACATGGGATGGGAAGGACAAATAGGGCAATCGTCCCCCCTTCATAAATTGCCTATTACCTGATAAGAAGCTTGATTTAATATCTGATATTAACGCTTGTCCAAGTCTACCACACATCTATTAATTTTATCATGACAAAATAGCATTCAAAAATAAATCGATTCACAACTAATTGATTAGGGATTTCGTCATGGTGCATGCACCCCTGTCACAAGTCGAAAAGCGGCTTATACATGTAGACGTAGGTGACACCGAAATAATCTAGCAATGCGTGGTTAACAGTCGCAAATAAATTTTTATTTAGCTATCTCGTAATTTAATACTGAAGTTAAGGTCTCTGAATAATACTGAAGTCTCGATACAAACCTTTGCAACTTAAAATAAACCCTATACTTCGGAACGAATTGCAGCGTACGTCGATTTTCAGAAATAAAATACTGAAGGGGGAAATAATCGGACGCAGGAGTACAATGAAGTGAACACGAATGAAGGCGTGAAATGACGAGAAAACAATGCGAATCGACTAATGATGCATTCTGACAGCGGAAGTGATAGAATATAATGGTGGCGAGTCCTTCATTTGTTTCACTTCTCCCTTTTGTTCCGCCGAACGGACGTCACCGATGCGTATTCTAATCATCCGTTGTTGAAGTATTTAGACGTTCATGCACACAGTGATTCCTCGCAAAAAGGATGACACTGACACCAGCGGAATATTTTAGCTATTCTTCAGACTGGACAGCAAATATTTTGAAGGATACATATATGCGTTCATAATAGATTCAAATGTGACCAATCGTTAAGACATACCTGTCCGTATTACATACATAAATAGGATAAGTAGCGGAAAAAGGGAAATTTCTTAGCATCGGTTTTACGGGACTGCTCCGGAAAATTGTATACCCTCGATATCACTCAATGTGTTATTTTATTAAAGAGTGCAGATACTATTTGTGAAATTTCCAGACCATTTTTTGATTGAAGTTTTCCTTACTCAAGAGATAAGAAAAGTTCCTGCAACAGAATTATGCAGCACAAAGAATTCATAAACTTTTAAGGTTATTTAGCGTTATCTTTAGAAGATAGTATTCAATGTGATCTCAGCGTAGGGTTTCTGCAAAAATCGTTACGGCGACTAAAGGCAGGTCATATTTTTCTATGCTTTGCCAGTTCTTACATTTTTTGAATGGACTGCAATTGACATTATTTTACTCATTTATTCTACCTCGATTTATAAATATGTCATTCGAATGCCTAGTTACGTATTTCATAACTCCAATTGTAGAGATGACATAATATTAATATTTTGACGTGCATATTTCAAGCGGTGAAGTGCATTACTCTATACTATTAATAGAAACTATTTCCAAAAGTGAACTCTCAGGTTGGGAAAGTTAGTATATAATCCGGAAAAGAGGGACTGCCAGTGATCCAAGATTTAAAAGGAACAGCGCACAGTGGGCTAGAATCGAAAAAAGCTGGCCAAGAGGCCAAAAATGGTTTTTTTGAGTGCGGGTTTTGAAACTTCGCATATATATTAAGAAAAGATTGAATTTTATGTTCCAGTTCGTCGTTTTTCGATATCTTTACGCGTTAAAAAGATACATGGCGTCAAACTTGAACCATTTTCACAGAAATGGGCAGTCGCGAATTTTTCGGATAAACGTTCAAGTTTGCGTTTTTATGGAGGGTTTAAATATATACTTTTGGAAGAAACAACGATGCAATGATCTACAACAATTCTTTATCTTTTGACTGGTTGCTATCACCGCTTACAAAAATGAGTTTTTGCTCATTTAAAGCAACAAAATGGCGGACACCTTTTTCGGACAATTTTCGAGATAAAGTAAGGAATATAAATAGGAAAACGGCCCTAATGCATCGAGTCTCTTATACCATGTCATAGTCAGAAGTGTCTAGATGTGGAATCCGAAGAAACTGTTTCAATTCAGGTGCTCTTTTGGGAGTTAAGTCGATTTTTCGTAAGCGCGGCGCCTTCCGACTCACCACCGTGGAATCCGCGAATGCAGTTTCGCTGTCCTTTTGGTGATACGAAGTCTAACGATTGGTCTCTTTCATGTTAAATTCTGGCTAATTATCCTTAAAACATACGTGAAGACAGTTTAAGAGAGGAATTAGATACCTCTACTTTACACAACGGATGTGGAATTAAGGAAAGTTTAACATTCAGATGAGATGCGTCTGCATTTTAATTTTAACCATAAATATACTTATAGAGAAGTTTTTGCCCCCGATGTTGGTGGAAAAAATGGTTGGCAGAATTTACTTTAAGAAGTCCTCACATCTGGAAATTTTTACCGACCCTTGCGTCACGGGTTTGGAGTTAAGTACGGTTTATGGCACTCCCGCGCTACGCAAACGCTCTTTCGTATCCGCTCATTGGCTAGGGTTATTCCGCACGTGTCTTTTGGATTCTTAGGAAAAGAGAAATTATTTTTGTAGTTCAGTTTTAGTCCATCTATGAAGACCGAAAGTTTTTTCTTTTTTTCTGTGCTCTCGTACTGTGCACTTCCTCGTGTGCTATAGCTGCAGCAGTATTTTTCGTCGTTCAACGAGATTCTGTCGGCCAATCCGCCTTCAATGGAAGAAGGAAACGAAAACAGTTGCGAAGGAAGAGCAAAATTATTTGAAAATACGGATATTAAAATTGACGAAGGTTACGATTGGATATTTTGAAATCAACTTTTCTATGTTGCTTACAATGGTAGATGGAAAGGTGAGAGTAATCTACTTTTGGACTTACTAATTTGACTAAAATGTAACATAAATACTTTAGTTGTGCAATGCACTAACAGATAACTCGACATTGAGATGTTACTTCTGTGCGGCAAGAATATCTGAAATGAATGACATAGGGGAAATGAGGAAACGGAAAGTGGACCCGGAGAAATTCTCTTTCGGAATATCGACTCTTCATTGCTATATCAGGTTTTTTGAATGTCTTTTGCATTGGTCATACAGACTTGATTTTAGGCAGTGGCAGGTGAGTGAATAAAGTTATTGATAGTTACATGCACTCGGGAAGCAATGAAGAAACCTCATTCAATAATTCAACACTACAGGCCCGTGGTAGCCAAAGAGTTCACTTGCAACAGAGAAAATTATACCTACGAAATGAATTTCGGCAAAAAATGGCCTTGATAGTCGATAAGCCAAAGGTATGAACAGGAACCACAAATGATGGTAATACTGCTCGGAGGTTCTTTGAGAGTCCAACTTTAGCAGCAAAAACAACAGGTATAAAACCGATATTAGCATCTAAATTACATAAAACTCGGATAAATGTTAGAGTAAATTTAATCGAACACCGTAAAATAAATCGCGGTAATGATTTCTGTTGGTTTAACCGGTTTCAGAGTTTGTTTGGATAATCAAAATAACTCAATACCATTTATTTCCTAGGAATTGACGACAAACTAATAAAAAAAATTCAGAAATATACTGAAGGCACATTCGAGTTGTTTACCCCTTAATGCTCGGAAACAACTGCTGGGATGCTGCCTCTCTATATTTAAGTTTGTATCCATGGTACTACATGCCTCCGACAGTACATAAGGTAGTTGTTCATGGAACACAAATTGCAAACAATTCAGTTCTTCCGTTAAGAGAACTCTCGTATAAGGCTATGGAGGCAAGAAACAAAGATATTAGGAGGTTACGTGAAAGATTTACGAGAAAATACTCGAGAGTTGCCACAAACGAGGATCTCTTTAAAAGACTTCTGTTTACATCAGGTCCAAAAATTTCCATGTCTGCAGTATTCAAATAAAAGAAACAACAGATAATTGCGAAAGAATTGAGAAATCTCCTCATCATCGACGACCGAGAGGGTGAAATTATTGATGATGAGGATTCGGACGATTCATCTTCTGACGAATAAGACTAAAGTTACAATAAAGTGACGATATATATTAATTAGCATAAATATTTATGTTGTAAATAGATATTTTGTCATAGAGGTAATATACGTGGAATTTAAATTCGCATTAACATTTGGTTAATTTATTATACTTAAAATGAGACGCTTTGTATCTGAATGTTAAACTTTCCTTAATTCCACATCCGTTGTGTAAAGTAGAGGTATCTAATTCCTCTCTTAAACTGTCTTCACGTATGTTTTAAGGATAATTAGCCAGAATTTAACATGAAAGAGACCAATCGTTAGACTTCGTATCACCAAAAGGACAGCGAAACTGCATTCGCGGATTCCACGGTGGTGAGTCGGAAGGCGCCGCGCTTACGAAAAATCGACTTAACTCCCAAAAGAGCACCTGAATTGAAACAGTTTCTTCGGATTCCACATCTAGACACTTCTGACTATGACATGGTATAAGAGACTCGATGCATTAGGGCCGTTTTCCTATTTATATTCCTTACTTTATCTCGAAAATTGTCCGAAAAAGGTGTCCGCCATTTTGTTGCTTTAAATGAGCAAAAACTCATTTTTGTAAGCGGTGATAGCAACCAGTCAAAAGATAAAGAATTGTTGTAGATCATTGCATCGTTGTTTCTTCCAAAAGTATATATTTAAACCCTCCATAAAAACGCAAACTTGAACGTTTATCCGAAAAATTCGCGACTGCCCATTTCTGTGAAAATGGTTCAAGTTTGACGCCATGTATCTTTTTAACGCGTAAAGATATCGAAAAACGACGAACTGGAACATAAAATTCAATCTTTTCTTAATATATATGCGAAGTTTCAAAACCCGCACTCAAAAAAACCATTTTTGGCCTCTTGGCCAGCTTTTTTCGATTCTAGCCCACTGCGCAGCGTTGTGAAAGATGAGATTGTTCGGATACTAAATTAATAACCAAAATGAATTCCCAGAAAACAAGTCGGCGCCGCCGGAAAATGCTGAATGGAATTCCACGGCGATTCGTTAATAATTTGCGTATGAATGTAATCCGAAAGCGAAAGCGACGGAAAAGATGAATTCGGATTAATTCGACATCGAGGGCAAAATGTAGTGCGGCGTAATCCTCGATGCGAGAATTAAAGTTTCAGGACTGTTTCCACCCACAATAAATCTCCCTTCGAAATAAACAACTTCATCGGATACGTCGGTCTTGCAAATAAAAGAAATTATACTAAAGTTGAAGAGAAACGAAAGATGATATGTTACTGGCGGAATAAAACATTATACTCTAAATCCTATGTAACGGCTACCGTTTAGAAGAATATCCCGCTTAAGACACAGTTTTCTCTTATACAAAAAACACTATTGATACTGCTTAAGATGCTCCGCTTATTTATCTAGTCATTCGATACGCCGCAACCCTATGCTATGGCCATAGTCAACGTACATTATTCTCTCATCCATCTAGTGAAAAGTACTTCATTGTAGAGGGAAAAATGACCAAAATATGGTAAGATGCTCTCTTTGTATGAAACACAAACCATTCTTAAAAAAATGACGAGAAGGGAACCTTGTAACACACAGCAATGGTTCGCGGACCACCGAAAAAGTTTGTACGTAGAAATCGATTGTATGTATGTGGATTCAATTATAAAATGAGCAATTACTTGAATGAGTAATGTATACGTGTTTATGTAGTAATCAATGTGCATTTCATGAGCCGCCTGAACGTCTGCAGCAAAGATTAATGGGAGTATATTTGGTAGATAGCAAGGAAAAGGAGGGAATTAAAGAAGTGCGATGATAAAGACAAGCAAAAGGAGGAGAAAATAATTGGAAAGAGCAGATGGAGAAGGGAGAGATTAAGGACAAACGAATGTGCAACTCATTTATCAATTCTGAGAGGACCTTGAAAAAACTGATCATTTTTTCACAACGATATTTCTTCATTATAGGGATATCTTAAAGAAAATACACTCTTTTAAATGCTCTTACACATGACTATAATTTATGATGGACCTACATTATTAGGAAAGAATATAATTTCAAAGAAGCAAATAAGAGCTTCACTGAGGACCTTAAAAGTCTATAGGATGTTTACACTAGACTAAATTGAAAACTTCCATTTATGTTCAGTATTTATGAAAAGGGATGCTTATGTTAGGAGCATTACTGAATATCTTAATTACTTTCGTGATTTATATCGTTTATTATGTTGCAATCTTTTTCTCTCTTTTTATTTCACTCTTTCCTAAAAATTTCGTAGGTTTTTCACAACTCCCTCTTTTTCGTTGGCTTTTTCCGCTGTGGATGTATGTTTTTCTATGACCAAATATATCACAGATATTTCCTTCCCCAGAATTTGATTACTTCGAATTACATTCTGACAAGGGTTGAATGGAAGAGGGTACTTTCTAGTCCCAATTTATGATAAATACGTTTATAAGTATGTTCGTACGTAAATTTCGTAGCATCCAATAAAGTGTGACTTAGATGAATGCAATTATTCAGTGTCGCCCGAACTCAGAAACTTCGATATTCTCTGTCAACAAATGAAATTATTACCTTGATACACTTCCACCTCTACCATAATAGGCTACTTTATGTTTCATAAATGTTACAAACAATTCCAAATTAGAAATGATTGGAGTAGTGTGTAGAGACGAAATAAGTTTGCATTTTGCGATAATATTATAATGATTGATGTGCTCTACACTTCGGCGGGTTTATGTACTCGATAAATTCCAACTCCATGTCCAAATTGTTCCAATTATATAACATGTTTGCCCTCTTTCTTTGCAATGATAACACATTTCGTAGAACTGAGAGAATGATAAAACTAAAAAGAACTCAAGAATGAAACAAAAGTTATGGGAAGAGACAATTTCCTATATTACTCAATCTAAACTATTCCACTCATTCGGGTATAGAAATGGGTACGAGATAATAAGATATTCAAGTAGATTTACAATCGACGATTCCCACGAATCACATAATCTGAACACACATTTAATTCGGGGTACTTCATCAATGCACCAAGCCATTAACGCAAGAGACAAAAACATACTTTGCGTTGGGCGTTTAATTAGAGAGGGCATTTGGATGTTTTAATTTGCGAAGTAAACGCTCACTCGGCCATAATTCTCTCGAACAAATGAACGACGAAAGCCCTTCTTCGATGAAAATGAAACTGTTCCTCACATCACTCTCACCGACTTTCTCAATTGGGTCATACTCTAATAGCAGCTCTACTTGGCGATCCATTACAGCTGATATAATGAGTCCACCAATTACTTTCCTTTCTGCACTTCTTTTCCTCAAACGAGAATTCGATCAGTGAATATTTTGCATCAATTGCAAATTTTCCAACAGAAATATTCATGGCTCATTCAGCTTCTACGTTTGCTTCCGGAATTTTCTGCATTTCAACGATTATTATACACGCGCAAATACATTATTAAGCATTTATATCTCAAGGAAAAACTCATGAGTGGTGACATGATTCGTGTGTTGTTCTGTTGTGAATTATTTCACCCAAAGGTTTTTTACATCCCCATAAATGCCTCGTATGCCGCCTTCGGCGTATGGCAGGGGGCTTAGACACTGAACGTTTGAGCTACTTCTTTAGTTTTTTTATGATCGCATATCGTTCAAGGAATGAATGAATCCCTATAACTACAAATTCTAACACCTTTTTCTCTTACTTACACTCATTATCGGATCGTGCGAAGTAGCAGAGGGGTCGCATAATATCAATTACGTCCTCTGTAAATCTGCTTTCTCTAAATTTCTTAAGTATTCACAACCTAGCTTCTGATCTCCTTTCTTTCAAGGATTCCCAACCTGCGTCTGACAGCATCATCGTGAAGCTTGCCTTTTTCTTGGAGAATTTTTTAATCAAACATATAGCTTTGCTGCACTTTCTCGAGTTCACGAGTACCCTATTCATCTGCTGGATCCCATATACTTGCCGCGTATTCAAGATGGAGCCTAACTAAATTGAAATAACAACGCCCTCTAATATTTTCATCCAATATACTAACATTACTCATCCACTCCTTTCTAAATTTTAAGTTATTTCTATTAACACGTACATAAGCTATGCTTTTTCAATATCACCGACGGCAGCTTAGATGGAAGACAAGAACTTTTCAGTCTCAATCTCGCCAATATCAAGACTTTTAAGGCCTTTAAGACAAGGCTGGTTCTACTTTATCCCTAAAATGGTAGAAAAATAAAAAAGAGACGTGAGTGGGACTGAAACCCAGTTCTATCACTTTTTGAGACTCACAACTTAATCATAGATAAGTAAGAGAGAAGGATTTTGATTATCTAGTAGAAACATATAGAATCGTGTAAGCTTTGATTTAGTGGTCCTCAAGTATAAGTAAATACTTGTAGTAATACTGCAACTCGTACTCAACAGAGAACGGCTATTACAACCGATCTAGGTTTAAGAGCTTAGATCCTTAATTGGATTTACCAAGCCGTCTTCCAGTACGGCAGGGCATAAAATCTTTACGGACAGTTTTAACTTAAGTGCTCTAAGCTTAACTAAACGATGCATAATTTCGCGTTACAGCTTCAACCTCGGAAACCTAAGTATGCTCTAATTCTTCTCTGGTGTGTAGAAATACATCGTTTATTTTCCACTGAACTTTCACCGCAACATTCCTATTCAACTCACATCCAAGGAGTAAAGTATCGGTAGAGTTTTTGGAGATCTGCTTTAAAAAATTCAGAGAACTGGAGGAACCTCTTCCCTTCTACCACCATTTACTAATATTCAGAAAAAGAGGCTTAACAGACAATGAGAGGCCAGAATGTTTTAAAAGAAGCAATTACAAGTATATGAAGCTCAATGACTGTACAAGAAATATTTTTATAACATTCCATAAGGATAGGCCTTAATCGCTGCCATTATTTAGCATCACTCCTACCTCAATAGGTTTCAATCATCACATTACGAACAAAACAGACAAAATTGGATGAAAGATACATCTATCTGGACCAAAAGACAAATGAAATCGTTCTAATCATCACTATGCAATTGCAGAACATTAACATATATGGAAAAAGAGTCTACAGAGACGCTTCTACGCAAATTTAAAAGTCAACTTTTCAAAGACCCATATAGTTTATAATGGTTTATAACCGTTTTGAGCGAGTACAGAAGTGCTATTTCAGACCTCAGCCTTTCCAGTCCTTTCTTCTAAATACAATAAATCTACAGCAAACGAGAACGTTCCAGCTCGAGAATGAATCCAAACAATTTCGCTTTGGAAAATCAAGCGTGCCAACTTTCCGCGAGAAAACGTTTCGCATTCGTCCGAGTGAAAAATCGCTTCCACGCGAGAAATTCCAGAGTGACGTCTAATGACCACTGCGAATGAAAAATGAAAGAGAGGAAAAGCGAAAGGGCTCTTCGATTGACCGTTAGTATTACAGTCGAGAAAAACAACTTGAGGATATACTGAAGGTATCTCACCTACTCGAAATATTTCCTATCAATATGACGAGATGAGAGACAAGGCAATACGGGAGAACATTTTCGCTCGATTTTTCTGAAATAGTTTTATTGTTCAATGCAGATGTTGCTCTTGGCCGTCAGTTTTTCTTTATTATTATTACAGTATCATCATATGAGCAGCAATCAGGCAGAACGCAGGTGGATTAAATTATCATTGGAATTGCGAACACCCAAAATATCAACAAACATTGCAGGAATTTTTACATACATCATACTACACCGAATAAAATATTTTACATTGTTTGGCGTAAATTGTTAAGAAGTTCACGAGGTTAAAATGTTACCGATAGGCGATTTTGTAAGACGATGAGAAAGCTGAATATTAGCAATTAATGATTTGCAAACAAAACACACGTTAGAAGGTTAGAAGGGTACTGAAAAAAGTCCTAAGTGGCAGGGAGTCATTTCGGATACAATATTAAAGAGAGGCATTCTCTTCTGCACGAGAAGGCAAAATAAGGGAGTGATGTGCGTGAGGGAGACCGCATTCCGTGAATCGGAAACATGTGAAGCGCGAAAAATGCACAGCTACGTTCCCTTTTTTGAATCAATGGAAGGATACGTCTGTCGCCGTAAAAAGTAACAAAAGAAAGTGACGACGCGTACTCTCTCGCACGAGAAAACGGAAAAATCATTCCGGAAATTAAAATTCGTCCGAAATGGATCTAGTTTGGAAAAGGCGGTTGACGTGGGATTTGCGATCGCGCATTCTTTGAACCATACGAATAGTCGCATATGCACTTTTATACTTAAGTAGATGAAAAGATAGCTTTAAAAGGCATAAAATGATACAATGATGTTCTCGTAGAGCACTAACACTGCAAAATTCATGAAATGTTTTGCAAGCTTGACAAGTATTTCATTTCAAAATGCATTACAGAAGGTGAAAATGCTGGGGTTTAATCTTATATCCTTAACTCATTGAAAACATCTCCAAAACTAAACTATACCCCTATTTTTAAAAACGGAAGGAAAACCCACATCTGTTAAATGACTTATAAATGTAGTATTTACATCTAAACCAACTTCGCACTGGCCTCTGTGGGTAAACAGCCCAGTTTACTGTATGTTTTTAACAAGAAAGATGCAATAGAGTTTCCATTTACATATCCTATTCCCAAGAGCTTCCCAATGCGTAATCTTCCAAACATAGAGAGAGATTATGCATATAAAAAATCGCGTAATGTGAAAAAGCAGATTTCGAAAACAGACACTAAGCTTGCTTGGAAAAATACGGAATTTATATTTCAAAAATTTATGCATGAAAGCATAATAAATGCGTGTATCAATCGTGCATTCGATTCTGATCATGATGATAATGACATATAAAACTCGTAGTTGTCCATTCACCACAAACACAAACGTCTCAGAATGTTACGCTCTCATTCGTCAACAGGGGTTTCAGAGAACGGAACGCCTTACCTGGAGAAATTCTCATTCCAATGCCGAATAATGTAAAATATCTTTAAAAATAAGCTTATATCTAGTTGCACGAATTAGAATGTCTTTATATCACAATATAATGTCATGTGGTACTTTGGCGTGCAGTCTTCTTATTATATTATATTATATTACTGTTATTAAATCTAAGACTATATGTTTTATCCACCATGTATTTTAGCTCATAGAGATCAAGTTAGTATATTGTACATACTATATTATTATTAACATCTGTTGTTATGTGTTCTTATGTATGTTATGTAAAATGTTGTACCAGTAGTGAATTTAACAGGACGAATAATCATAGGATAATTGTATCATTATGTTAAATGCATTGCCTACGGAAGGGTTTTGGAGGGGTTTCCCTTCCGTCTGAGGGCGAATGCCAGGCAATGCTATGTATTAAATGTTATGCTACCCTCCAACGCAGTCACCTGGTTAGAAGGCCAAATTGCAGCGAAAATAATAGTAGTAATTTCTTCTAATGTAACCAATAATTTCGATTTTATCGGCTCGTATTTTGTTTTTACTACAAAAAAAGTAACGCTTTCTGTTTCCAATCCATTTTCTGTTTGAATACATGAGTGAAATATACGGAATACTTCCATTATTACTTCTCTACTTCAGGCTTACTCAATCTCAGCAAAGAAGAAGATATTAGATATTAAAATCAGAGAATGCCGTTTCTGAAAGCGATATTATATTTATAAAACACTAAAGAGGTAAACATAATACTTTAGGTCCTAAGAAATCAGTGATGTTCTCATCCCGGTCCTGCAAGACTCCTCTGTTTATAGAATTAGTCTCGGACTGTAGCAGCGCCAGAGAAACTTGGCTTTATCAATTTAATTCGTTTTAGAGGAGAAACTGTTATGCAAATAATTCACAATTAAGCCAACGAAGTGCAAGCAAAAAATATTCCTCCATTATTATCTTCAGAGAGGGATTTAGGGGTCTGGGAAAGCAACTCTGCAGATTAAAAGGGTTACGAAGAGCTTTTATTCCCTTAATTTAATAATGAATATGCTAATTTCATCGAGCTATCCTCTGAAATGACTTTAAATTAACGATGGTGTTTGTCATATAGGCATGCTCATAGACTGCTAAGAATGTGCATTAGAGAGTTGTTTTCGAAGCCAGTAAGATTAGCATTCAGAATAAAATAGATCTAAAAGAAAAAATCTAAAAGAAAATATTATCAACGCGATTTGACAGGTGTGTACTAATTATGCGTCAAGATTTGATACTTTAGCTTCAGATTAATAAGTAGTTATATTATTAATGCTTCATTTTCGAACGTATGGTTAATAATAGTAATGATAAAGTACCTTTTTTTGGGCGAGATTCAGACGTGCCCTCTTATGCTTAACCCATCGTCGTATTTTACACAGTTAACCAATTTGTAAGAGATAAAGAAAATTTTTCACTAATCTCCCAAAATATTTTCCTCATATAGGCTTAGAAGACTTTCTTTGGTGGTCACGGTGGGATACTTCATTTCCCTGACTTTGAAGGAAGGCATATTAGGGGCCCCAACATTGGAGAATGGACTACCAAAGACATACACATAGGGATTTGGTAGGGCGTAAAACCGCATAAAAAATAAACCAAGAGTCATGCTGACCCCGCATTCTTCTTGAGACAGTTAAAAAAGTCTTTATCTTAATGGAGGCCCTCATTGGCCGCAAAAAAACGAATTCACATAAATTTCTGCTTCTAAATTTATTGGATAATTTCAGTCTTTAACTTCATTGGTGTTCCTCAGATAAATTGGCAAAAAGGAAAGCTTGAGAATAGAAATTATTGATGTAGCAAACGCAGTTTTATTGATGGACAGCTGATTATATTAAGGGAGATTTTCTTTTAAGGGCGAACGAGAACAGTTATTTGTTTCAAATTCCATTATTACACATATGCATAATATACACACATAGTAAAGTACTGCCGGAAACAACGTGGTACGTAAAAAGATAAAAATGAACTATTTCGTACAAAGAAAAATAATGGTTTCTTAGCCCAAACATATTTTCAAACATTCAATTTTCGTAAATCTTTCGACCGAAATTCAAGCAAATATTTAGCAGGCTCAGTTGATAATATCATTCCGTAATATTCCATTTATTATTACAGATTATAGGTTGAAATCAGCGCAAAGAACCAAAAACTAAAGCGGATTAAACGCAATTTTTGCCGGAGGGAAAGATATATCAAAAGACTTTTGGAAGGATATAATATTACAGTTCCTGGAGCCATAAAACCCGGTTCCCATCAGTTCGATGTTAGCAAAAGGAGCAGTACCGGAATGGAAACTATATTTTTTTTCTAAATCGGAACTAAAAATATTAGGGCTTGATGTCCTTGTTGAAATAAAATAACGGCAATCGAGCGTTACACGAGTTAGATAAAATTTCACGTCATTTAGCTGTCGATCCACTACATTCGGAACATTTCTGAGACGAAATTTTCACAGCAAGAGAAAATTTGTCGTCCTTTGGAAAAAAATTCGATTCGAAAACATAGATATTTCACTCTCTTGCAAAGGGAGAAATAAAAAGACTTTTCCTTTGGATTTACGACATCGAATGGACCTTTCAAAGAATTTACCAGCAGCGGCGGCGCTCATGTTTTTTCCAAAAGGCAATTCTGACTCGATATCCCATTTCCTTTGATTTTTAGGGAAAATTAATATAATTTGGATTTCCGACAAAAAAATTCGCCAAGGTCTACTTTTCATCATCGAGAATTGAACGTTTTAATTCCAGTTTGGGAGAGAGGAAAATTTGATTCGAAGGAATTTGGCAGTCTTCCTCCGTTCTGACGGTAATGATTTTTTCAAAACGGTTCCGATGTATGATACAGAGTGATGATTTGCTCTCTAGATCCACAACCGACTTCCAGATTGGACATCGAGGTGAAATTCCCATCGATTCCGAACCGTCAAAATCCGCAGTTTATCTTCGGTGGCAGAAGCAGGTCGTCATATATTCCCAGTTGTCGCTACAGTTCAACGGGTACTCGGTTCGGTTCCAGCTTACACCGATATATTAAAAGTTCGAACCGGTTTCTGTCTTCATGGTAACATTAAATCCTTCCAAAAGTTTTTTGATTGTACTTTATATTTTAATTAAATTATATTACCGAAATATATGAACGAAAATTATTAATAGTCAATTATCTCTTAAACTAAGAGCAAGTAAATTGTGCATTCAATGTAGAACACCTTCCATCCTATGTCGGATTTCCGATGCTCTTATACATTTAGAAACAGGAGAAAAGAGAAAATGTACATACTGCTATGGGCAATTTAGATTTTGACCAGGTTGAGGGACTTAGGTAATGAAAACATAATTGAAAATGTATATTATATGGTACCGAAGAAGGAAAGAAAATGTTTCGACTAATTGAATGCCCTTGAAAGAAATGATTAGTATTAAAATACTTGCGTTCGGTATAACCTATCAGTTACTGAAGAGAATCAAAACATATTCTATTGAATATCAAATATGGGTAGGTGAATTATCTTAGAAAGCGATAAGATGTTTGAAGCATCAATGGGGGTGCCAGAATTTGGAAAGTGTAAATTATAACATCGATTGAATCACTGATTCTTTACAAATTCAAGTCGAGGCCAAACCGGACAACTATAAGTAATAATTAGGCAGTCGATGATAAATAATTATCATTAATAATCACTCAAAGATGATATTATATTAAAATTCCCATTTAAAAAGATGATGATCAGGTTTGAGCTAATTAAAGTTAGTTAGAGCTAAATTTAATTCTATTGTAAAGACGGAATTCATTATTATCTCTTATTATCTTTCGTTTATTGCCTTGAATTCATAACCCAGAAAGAATTCTCTGAAAATGTGATTATTAAACTCCCACTTTAAAAATTTCATTTCTAATTTGAAAGTTTTTCGACATCTTTGTGTGGATCATCGATTGAACGACGCGCTGCATTAATATTTTGAAAGATAGTTTCCGAGATAGATAGCGAGAAATTCATAGAACAAATCGGAAATGGGAAACACTTCGTTAGCTTGGAAAACACACATTACAATCAGGTAACACAATGTATTGTGTAAGTCAAAGGAGACACTGATAGGAATTAAGGTAACCCTCAAACCCAAATTAAGTTGACACGAAATCCCCACTAACACGGGTAGATATTTGAAAAATTATTTGAATAACATGAACAAATTTCCCACTTCAACGCGAACTCATACGATCAATCACGGGATTTATAAGGATTTTAAATATTCCTCAAATACGATATCCGTTTGCATGACTTTTATCAAACGTATCCCTCGTATTTACCCGGAGAAACCCGCATATGGCCAAATTGGGACGATTTCCTTCACACACGAATAGGCAAATGATTCCACGAATCCAAAGCAGATAAAAGTCTTGACATTCGCAACTCGACGATGGATCCATCCAGCGTCTCTAACAAGAATCGATCCGCGGTCTATCAGATCGCTCTTATCTCACCGAAAAAAATCAGATCCCCGAGGGATGGCGACGGCAGCGCTGCAAACGTCAGGAGTCTGAAACAAAAGGACGAAACAAACGCTCGACACCGTTGTGCAGCATCAATAGCTCGCTTTTATTTCCGGACATCCAATCTTCGCCGAATATGCAGACTTTATTTTTGAAGGCGTTTTTATTTTCGATCCGAGCACAAAGAGGCAAAAATCAGTTGAAAAAGAATGTTTCATTACTGGAGAAGAAAGTCCTTTCTGGGGTCAAATGAATGGGCGTTTGAGCCCATAGAAATGGAGGGCAAACATGACATTTGCATCCGAGAAACTCTTTGAGGAAAATCTAATATCTCAATCTCTTTAATGACATACTTTTATTCGAATCGAATATACAGAGAGCACTCTGGGGAAAATAGAGATAAACAAACAGCTTGAAGTTGAGAAGTACTTGAGTTTATCGATGACAGATTCCAGGAGATATGAGTGGATGGCAGTAACTGCAATATTTCATACAATCGGTTTTTGAATATCTACGCAGCCTTCGGATTTCTAACCACAAATGATATCCATTCATTCACGACTCTATTGTCTAAATCTCGAGCTTGTTGTGGGTCCTTTTCTACCAACTGAATTCGATACAAACAATTGTTTGAGCGTCGTTTGACATGTATCGCATATGACGTACCAAACAAACTGTTTCCATTCCATATGATCGACTATGACTTCTATTATATCTCCAATTGGAGATATATGATGCACGTCGGCGATAGTAATTCTCCATTACTATAGGATTTTTGGTTACTTCAAATCCACCTCTGTATTCCATACCGATTAAGTAAGGACAATTTGAGTCATAAACAGCCTCAGCTTATCCATGAGATGCTATTAATTTCCTTTATTTCATATTTTTCTTCGAAAAACGTAACTTTGAATTATACTGCAAAATGAACGAAATCGTTCGTCTCAGGAAAGAATTTACTAATTACTATTCCAAAATAATCACAGGAAATAAACAGGTAGTAAAATCAAGTAATAATATAAGATTATTAAATCAGATATACAAAAACACAACATTGAGCTGTTACATTATAACATCTGCGACTATGTAATACAAGGTACTTTGAATTGTAATACAATGCTGAGACATTGAGATGAGAAATTTTCTCGTAAGTAATTAGCTCATCATAAGAAAAAGTTTCCGACAGACGCAGAGTTGATACGGTGAACTTCATCGTTTTACTTCGCCGCCTACATTTTCAAGTAAATGTTCGACAATTGGAGGGGAATATAGATTGTACATGGTTTAAATTTCGTGGAAAATGTATGCAAATGAATGCTTCTCGAACAGCGTCAAATAGAACACAATGGAATCCTTCATCGTCAAATAGGTGATTGACGAGAGTTAACTTTTTGTGCGATGAGATGAGATTAATTTCATCTACGAGAGGAATTTCACCTGCGGTGGATTAAACTTCGACGTGATGATATCGCTGAAACAAAAGAGCACAGTTTATGAAGTCAGGAAATTTCACCACGGATTTAATTTCAGTGGAGTAAAACTCATTCCATCGCCTTCATAGACTATGTGAAATACGGACTCAAAATGAGAATTGTAACGGAACAGAGAACATATTTATTAATAATAAAATCCATGTACAGTAAGACTGACCTTAACCTCTTAACCGACTTTGCATCAACCGGCTGATGGATTAACCGACATCTATAACACGATATATGTACTGCGACCTACAAAGAAAGGCATGACGCAGTATGATTTAAGTTTACGCATTAAATTTTAAAAGAGTTATTTAGATGAGAAGGTGTATTGATTACGCATTCAACAAATCACTGATAGTGAATAAATAGATTATTAAAAAACCTAACTTACTTAAAATGATAGTAGAATTTATTTTCACAATTTAACATTCATGACTGCGAAACAAATACGTATTGAAAAAAGAAAATTTCTCAATTGTTTTATTCATAATAACTTGGAAATATTTTTTCTATGTGGATACACAAAAAACATGTAGAAACACGTCAGATTAACCATCGAAAACGGCAACCGGGCATATGTGCAATCCCGGGGTGTTCCTTTTAGATGAATTGGTTCACTATTGATTCATTTATTAAAAGACGAATCCAAAGGAATACTGGGTTAAAAGATTATATGTATTTCAAATAAAATCGGAAATAAAAGAAGGAACGAATTTCAAAACTTGAATATCCCTTCCGGAATATTTCATTCAGAAGATCGAAAATCATTGAAATTTGTACTGTACCACATCTGAATTAATATCCTGACAATGGGAGGAAGATATCCATACTGAGAGATAATATTTTTATCCCTATCACGAATTGTTCTTAGGAAAGAAGCGATTGATCCTTGCTTTTATTTCTATGATATGAGGAGTTTGACAAGTTATAAATTTCGATGGAGTAATGTTAAACAAAGTTAAAGCATCACGTATATTTCAGTTGCTATGCATTGCATACTCAGTCATATCCTTCGTTTAGTTGCATTTCCGTGTGGTTTCTTTCTTCCTGCGCGTTTTTATTTGTTTTACTTTCTGCAGCTACCAACAACTTTTCCTTCTTTTAGCGATTTTGTCATTTAATTCAGCTACATCTTCCTATCTTCATAGAATTTTTTGCCATGTAGACTTATTTACTCGCTCTGTTTCCACGTAGTAGATCATCAATGTGCATTAAATCAAAATAGCATCAACCTAATTACATAAACGAATTAAATACGCTTGATGATATGATATTGTATTATTTTTATACTCTTATAAGGTTAGGTCAGAATGGCATCACTTCCAGCTAATCATTACAGACATCACATGACAACATGTAAATAATTAATGCAAAAAGGTCAAAACTAACTTACACCTAAAAAGATAAACATACAAAACAAATGACGGATATAAAACGTAACTGAGTAAAATTAAGTGATCCTATGAAAGTAAATATTAGCTATTTCATTTCTTGACGAAATTTCAGCGATAAAAGTTTTGAGTTTAGCAAGGTTTCATACTACACTTCCGGGTGCATGTAAATATCGTACATTTTCAAGATTAAATTGGCTTCTTCGGATCATACAACTTGATGGCGTCGCCTAGCGATCCATAGAGACCTCAAATATCAGTCCAATTATCAAATGCAATCAATCCACTATTTTCTATCCTTTTGAGGGATTTAAAAAAGAGCGAGATATGATCTGAATTTATGGTGCCGCAGTAAACATCGCATCAGATTCAACATCGGATGGAAAAATCGTCGACAAAGGGTTCAATCGACGAAACATCTTTTGGGTGCACCCGCAGGGCGGCGCTCCACTGCTTCCTTTGTGAGCGGCCTTTTGTGGAATAGAAAACAAAAGGCTGTGTTTGAAGAATGGCTACATTAGCCATCTATACCCACGACGCCTACATTTGCGATTCTCAATATCCTTTGCTGCGAACCGGTTAACCGAGTGTCGAAACCGGAAAATGACTGTCTTTTGGTTGATGAGCCAAACCCCGAGTCGAACTTCTAAGAAATACAAACCGAAAACCAAATTTTACTCCTAAGGTATCTAAGCAGAACAGATTCAAAATCTTAAAAAAAGAAATATAATTAAGCCATATAGAAACAGGACTTCAAACCGAAAATCGAAAAGAACCGGAAAGTGAAACCTAACCGAAGCCTAAACTGAATCGGAATCAGAAACCGAAACCTTCTTCCAATAACTGAAGTTGTTACAGCCAAGTAACCAAGCCAGCGGACCGCCGAACTTTAAGTACAAAATTTAGACAAAAAATGAAGTCGAAATTTACGAAAGAGAGATAACTAAAGAAGTAGCATCATTTGACGCTTTGACAGATCATTTCCCCCGCAGAGAAACAAACCCAGAACAGTTTTTATTAAAATCAAACGCGCTTTGTCGTCCTGGTGTCCCTTGAGTAATTAAACAAAGCAAGTTATTAGACGTGAGAGTAAAAGTTCTACAGAATCTCTTGTTATCAATATTATCACGTCTTAATGTTAGACTATAAATATCAATATATTTGAATAATAGAAGAAAATATCGATTATAAAGATTGACAACAACTTAAATTAAATAAAGACTAAAATTTAACGAATGTATGAAAACAAAAAGTTTAACAACGTATTACAGAGTCGGAGTAATCGAATACCATTATCTCGTACAGGGAATCTGCAATTTTACAAGAATGTATTTCATGAACTTCCAAGATGTCGATTTTGGACGATGGATATTTTTCTATACAAACAAAAAATACTTAAGTATGTTGGTAGAAGTGAACGAAACATTTTATTGATTCTTTATATCTAGGTAAATGTATATATTTATGTCGTATGATACATATTTATGTATTGTTTTCATAGCATATAATATAGTCTCCCTTGAGAATAATGCTGATTAAGAATATTAATCTATTAAACGTCACACAAGCATAATACGAGAGTAATAAAATGCATCAATAGCAAATGAATAACTTCGCTCAATCAGCGACGATTAAAGATATTTTCTCTTATAAAAACTGCTTTCCCTAGTTTTAATCCGCAGATATATCGAGATATATAGGAGAGAAGGGAGAAATATTTCGGAAAATCAAATTATTTCGAAGCAATTAGCAGATATTGCTAGATTAATCAATCGGATTCCTCATCCGCAACACATTTTAGGCTGATTAAATCTTAATAAGTGTCATTTTTATCCACTCCAATAAGCTAAGAGAATCGGAGGACCCCTAGCGGGAATGAATTGGACGGCGTCCAGATTTGAAATAAAAAAAGGAGTGGAAAGGATGGCTTATTTAAAGAGTGGTCCTTGAAAGTCGACCCAGATGCAAATAAGAAGTATTAGCCTCTAAGATGCACTGCTGTACACCTCACCGTGACCTCTATCTTGCATTTCTCGAAAGAAAATACGTAGCGTTGATGCACTCGTGAGTTATCAAGAAATTAAAGTAAAATACGAAATCTTATGGATGAGAACCCAGGCAGATAATTATCGTGACACTAAGGTTAGGTTATAATATTCTCTGAAATGCTTCCTAAAGATGTTTGGATTAGGTTGTATCGTTCTCCTTCCTTTTCAATTGTATCTTTCTTTTCTCCTTCCTTTTTAATTTTATTTTTATATCTTTCTTTTCTCCTTCCTCGGCGGAGAGGTTTGCGTTTCCAGGAAAATGTTACGACCTCGATGGATCATTGTGTAACATACATGGAACTCCTGATTATCCGTGAATTTATTAACCGGTTTTCAACCGTCTTTGCATGATATTTTAGTTTATTATACATATTTTCAGCGATGATTTTGAAAAAAAATCTAGATTAAAAAACAAGCATATTTGAGTTCTAATGCAAAAAAGCACATAAAAGTATTTATATGGAGCAGTAATCATGATTATTTTCTAGAATTTTCAAAATAATTCGAGGACAAGTGCTAATGATACGCATAATTCTGACTAAAAAGAGAAGTAATACTTTATTTGGATTTGAATCCAAATGTTTTGATTCCCAAAGGTATGGCAACTGAAATAATTCGCAACTAATATATATTCTACATATACATAAGTACGCTGCAAACCGCCTGTCGTAGGACAAGGAGATCTAACATCGTTAGAATTGTTCAAAGAGCTATTAAGCAATTAAGATCATTTATCACATGTGAGCCACTAGTGGGACTCGAATACGGGATCGCTTTCACGAAGTTCGAATGCGCAAACCACTTGGCTATCCTGAAGCCATATCTAATATCCGCGACCGAATCTTAGCCCAGAAAAAAACTTACTCGCTTTGGTACATTTTTTGGGATTTTCCGGGATAATGATACACCGTTGGAAGTTTATCCTAAATCTTCTTCCTTTTCCATGGACCTGAAAAAAGTCTGACCCGAAATCGAAACCAGGATCTTCTTCGTAGTTTCGTCCGGCTGTGCGGCATCGTCCACACTACGACCTCACGAAGGCAAAATAAAACTACTCTAACTCTAACCCTTTTTTCATTCAGATTGTTCAGCACCTATATGTTACTAATCTCCGCATCCTCCGAATGTATGTACCACCAGCAAGAAATTAAAACGGTGTCGGGCGTTGAAATCTCACAATCTTGCGGCTGTCAGAGAGAAGAATGGAGTGTCCGGAAGATGAGAAAAATGGAGGGATAAAAGAGGGTTGACCGGCCAGGATAAGGTTTGGTGAGAAGGGAATTTGTCTCTCGACGGGAATGAATTATCGCGGGCAAGGAGCTTCCGAAATCAGCCGATAGAGGGGATGAAAATGGATGTAGATAAGGGAGAGATGGCGGATATTGTTTTCCGACCGAAGGATTTGCAATCGCTGGAGGTGTCAAATGGGGCGCGCGATTTTTCTTCTGCGATTTTCAGAGATAAAACGTGGAATTCACACGTAAGAGAAGGAAGGAATGAAGCCTTCGTTTTGGTGAGTGCACCAAACCTGGAACCGGCTCCGCAAAATCGAAAGCGGTGGATTAAATAAAAATTGTGGAAAATGATAATTTTTAATTTATTTTATTCTGCGGCAGGACCACAGATTTCCTCGTTGAATCAAATTATCGCACCGGAACCAAGCCTAAAAGTGAAAACGAAAAACCGTTCTTTTTTACCGGAGTGAAAACCGAACTGGAACCGAAAACAGAAATTCTTGCAGATGAATCGAAACCGTAAACCGTTATTTAATCCTTTCAAATTTTCGGTGCCCAATGTACATTTTACTGAAGTCTAATTGAAGGAAGGTTTACAAGACTAGATTTACTTTCGTGTACCTACAATTTGCAGCTAACTATTGCTAAGATTTATAAGTGAATATTGTGCAATGTAGTATAAATGAGAAAGGGATGACAACAAATGAAGAAAGATATCATATTTCAATAGTCGTTCAGTCGTTCTGAACCGGTTCAGCGTTGAAAGAAAGAGCGATACAGTAACAGAACTGGTAATTGCTTTTAGAAGTTGAACTAGAGCGAAATCCAGAATGACAAATATAGCTGTTCGATGCCGTGGATTTGGAATGATACCGAAACTCGAAAATGAGAATTAATGTACTTAGGATTCTCATGCCATGGCAAATCCTCATTCCGCACCCTTTCAACGAGACGATTTTGGATAATTCAAAATAGTTAAACGTATACCAGTGGATGCCCCCATCGTCCACTGCGTGGATGTTTCATGTTGATGTTTTAAGGTTGGCGATTGAGGTTTTCATTAAGGTAATGAATCTTTGCTATGAAATAAGGGACGAAAAGGGATAAAGAGATTATGTAACAACATGAAAAAAATTTCAAGAGGCTGAATCACGAAATATTAATTGTATCAAAACCTTTATAATTATTATCAATAATTTTAATAAAATTATTTTCATGAGTGCTAAATTTTTTATTGAGATGATAGACAAATGACACTATTGAAGAGAAAACAACGGTCTCTTACATCATATAAAAGGGTGTGAGGATATCCTCATATTTGATCGCAGAAATTTCGAAAATCAGGAGCAAAAGCATGACCAGCGCAGAAGGACGGAAGGCGATATTTTACTAGAACAATAGGACAATAGAGCCTGTTTAAACATTTTGCTATACTTCACGGAAATGTTAAACGATAACGGATATAAAGCTTTCTAAGGGAAGATAGAATTGACCTTTACTGCAAATTATGCGCGGTACAATATTAATTTCAAAATACACGTTAATTTTCCGATGTATGGAAAAATATGTTACATATATTGTTTTCATAAAAAACATTAATTTGTTTAATTAAATTTTATGAGAACAAGCTTAGTTTAGTGGGAGCCATGATAAAATTAGAAACGTCTACTTTGATATTAAATATCGTTATAAATGAATTCAAAGGCTGTAGAATTTAAAGATTGTTTTTAAATTATCTAATATTTACTTTCTTCCTTCCGTATTTGCTATTTCTTTGAGATCCAAGCCAGTTTGGAAATTATCTTCATCTAGTGATTTGATAATTTTCTTCGTAATATAGTTCTCTACGTGTAAAATGATAAAATAATAAAGATAATTCATTATCAACGGAAATCAGGGGAATTCACAAAAATCAGCAATTTGCTCTGGTAAAAAAAACAGAATCACATGCACACTCTGTGAATATATATTTTCATGTCCATCAATAAAGAGTGATCCAAATAAATTCCCTTGTTTACTATCTTTCATACCTCAGTAACTTCCTTATTATCATGCCCAAAAGTAAATTAGAGACATATTATCTTCAAAATACAATTTGGTCACAAAGATAGCTCTTGTATGCAAGGACATCTTTCGCAGAAATGCATTTCTTTGAATTCGCAGCTCATTTCTCGAAAGAAAGACTTCGCTGAAATCAAAACTTAGAAGCGGAAGCCCTTTTGTTTTCTCGGCTATGTCAAAATGGTTTCCCGGAATCTCCAACTGAACGCTAAGATAACAATATCTGAGACGTTCGCTTCTCTATAGACTTCATTTACATCCACATGGAGTAAAAACAAAGGGAAATCATTTGACATAAACAGCCATGTCGAAAAATCGACCTAATTTCGCCTCAGCGCCAACGCACCTTTTATTCCCTTAACAAAGGCTGTTTTGTGCGACAGAATGACTGCATGTTGTGCAAAAATAGAAAGAATATTGAAGCGGTGGGTGAGCACTTGAGGAGAACGTTTTCTGAGAACGGAGGAGAAGATGGAGAAATACAAGGAAGATTGGTGTTAGACGAGAGGAATTCTTTAAAGATACGAAAACGTTTGTGCACAAGCTGAGAATCTGTGCGATAAAGCAACGTATATCATTAGAAGGAAAGGAGAGTACTAATGGTGTTGATTGGGGCGGACAAACCCCGTCCTACCAGTGAGAGGAAACATTTCTTCGTATGTTACGACTATCGTAGAATTTCAGAGAGGGGTTAAAACATTCAGTCAATATGCCAAAACGGTAAGGTACCTCATTCCTCATCTTAAGGAGCATGCCTCATTCCCTCCCAACGCTTTTGGTAACTAATGGAATGAGATCTATTTAGCCTTTATGATGGATGATACATTTATGCACCACAATAAATAATATCTCACTCCTCATCTAACACAGTACGCCTCATTCCCTCACTCAAGCTTTTGGTAACCTATAAATAGAATGCCTTTGTGCTGATGAATTCACACACTTCATCAACAAACTATCTTACTTCTCATAGGAAACCCTCTCCAATAGTTTTGGTGATTATGCATGAAAGGTCAGAGATGAGAGGAGTCGCTCATAGATGACCTCAAGAGGAAACAGCGTCACTGTTAAGTATGCATGGATGAGTAAACGGGCATCAAACTGACTGACCTCAAGGTCACGTTAAAAGGAGTACTTCACTTGGAACGCCCTTCATTAGCATTAATCAGAATAATTGCTTTCGGCAAATTGGTTCTCGTTCGATGGCCATAATCCTGATATATAATGGAATGCACTCATAAAAGGATTACAGGAAGTCGAAAGGGGTGTTTACGGATCGGTGGAGCGGCGTTATTCGGGGAGAAGAGAAGTGTTCCTCTGGCGATGGACAATGGCTTCTTCCTGGTAATTGAAAAATAGACGGCCGCCGCCATTCGCCTTCATTACCCGCACTCCTATAAATGAAGGAAGGAAAAGTGCTTTGGGATTTATTCGAGGAATTGGCTGGCGAAGGAACCAAGATATCCCCTAATAAAAAAGCCCTCTACTAGTAATGTATTTCAATTTGTTACCGAGCCGTAGAAACCAAGGTAGCGCAAAATAAATAATCAGGATCTCCCCATTTTTCGGTGTGTAAACGAAAAAGGCGGTGTTGAGGATGGAGGTTGAGTCGTGATAAATTATACTCCGTCCAACGTTATGAAGGCAGCACATAAAGCATATGGTGTGCTTCTTACGGCGCTAGATTGCACAGAAAAAGAAAGTTGACGAGAACTTACATTCAGTATAGAAAAAATTCTTTATGGCATAGTGCAATTTAATCTTGGTTAAATATTGTCATTATATATATGTGATTCTGCTTTAATTCTTATTTTCTTGTGCAACGTTAGTTAAGCATGAATAATATAACAACTAAAAACTGATTAGAATAGTTTTCGGCGCAAGAGCATACAATAAGAGGCAGTCTTTCCAAGGCAGATTTCGTAAAACCTTAGCCCGAGATATCCAATCAAATATATTTAGGAATTAAATTTCGGATTTCAGCAAGGTAAATATTCCATGCCATCATCTCTTATATCTTTTGATAAACTAAAATTCACCCTTTGTTTGCTCCGAATTTCGAAAAATAAAGAGATAAGCCCGCTTGATTTAATGAATCTCCCAATAATGGCTAAACCAGCTCGACAATACATTGGCTGAATGTGAACCGGATGTTTACTCTACGGATTACACAGGACGTAGTGACGCTGCATCGAGTGTGTAATAGCAAAGGGACTCTCTTAAAAGGTTCATTTTAAAGTAGAGAATGAATTAAAATTCGGAGGACCGAAAAGTAGACCTTGTGGCACACACATGCCGCATTGCATTCTGGGGGGACATGCGGGCGAATGGAGGATGGGTTAATCGCGATAAATCCACCCAATGTACATACTTGTTTACTGGCGGATTTGCGAACCTTTTTCCAATATGCCTCGGTGAGAGAGATGGATTTGGTGCGGCACAGCAGGGTTTGAAAGTGAATTGAAAGTTTTTTTGAAGCGATGGAAGAGTTCCCAAAATCCAAAACATTTATGCCTTCACTGCGTAGTGTTATCAGTGAACAGTTATGCATATATTTTAAAATTCTTATTTAATTGAAATAGGTTAACTTTAGTTTAAATATAATGTTCCAACAAGTATCGTTTGATTACATTCATTCTATCTCTTTGGCCATAAAAATAAGCATTTCGTTTATTATCATAAGTCCTTTGTATTTGTCCGTGATCTCTAAAGATCTATAATAAAAGACTGCTATAGTAATTATATATTAACAGCGAAGCCATTATGAAGGACAGGATCAGCTGTGTATGGCACAAGTAACGAAATGCGTAAAGAACAAGACGTAAAACAAATACAAGTGGCAGGAATTAAATGTTATTTCTCACAGCGTTGGCCGGAAAATTATTTCATGCATATCACAGATATGACCATTTATTTCCAAATAAGGAAGCTAATGAGTGCGAAAAATAATTTTACTAATTTCCCCGCTTTTATTAGAATTCGGTATTAAATAAACGAAATATATATAAGAACCAACAGATATGATCAGGAACAATAAACTACGTCAAAGGTCTGAATTCTTGTCCATATTTGAAGGCCCTTTTTGGCCTTTACAGCAGCCTTTACTTCACTTCTTGAAGTTAACTTACTTAATTATATTCACCTGTTTCTTAGTGTAGGTGATTACAGTACTTCAAAATAAGATATAAAATATTCCATATATCTTTACGCGGCGAGTAGAATCTCGTAACGTTAATGTTACGAATCATTTAAATCTAGGGTTGTTTGATTGCATGAAAAATAAATGCGGCCAGTTGGTTTTACTTGAGGGCTTAATGAGTAAGTTTGCATAACTATGTGTAGTCGACTGCTGTCTTCTAATTAAAACAGGTTCCTCACCTTCTTAAAAAGAATGGGAAGAGAAAAATGATGGATCCTTTCCATTATCATGTTCTGGAAATATTTCAATCATCTTTTAATAGAACTATAATAATCCATTTGCGGAGAACAATCGTCCTAGCGAGCAATTCTTCGACAAGAAATAATTCCAACACGCATTTTCGCCGCTCTTTTTTTTCCCGCCTTATGTATCATAATCATCCCTTCCTAAATCTTTCCCTCTTTGGCCCGTATATTCCGCCCAACTGACATTATCCTTCCTCGCTGGACTTCCTCCGTTATCCTGCCTCTCTCCAGAGTCCTATTATGGACCCTTTTTTTATTGGAGCCGTGGGAAATCCTATCGCACTCCCTTCTGCTTTAAATTACGTACTCTTTTCTCTGTTAATTCATTCATGTTTTCGGAGAGAATCGCCGAATTTATTCGATGAGGAATCCTTCGCGACTGCTTTTTTTCGAACATGCGGGTATTTGTTTTGTTACAATCCCTCTAATTTGACAATCGAATTTATCTAGAGGTTTTATTTTTATCTCCATATCAGGAGTAGCTGCAATCGATTTTTATTTCTTTTGCTTCATAAAGAGTAATTTCCTTGAGTTGATTCTTCCAGAAGGAAACATCGGAATCTCACGGAAAACAGTCGTTAACTCTCTCGTGTTTTTAAATTCTCATTTTTCTTATCAGAGAAAATATTCAAATACATTATAATCGTCATGAAACAACATGGATGCTATGAAAATATTGTCGCAATGATTTTTACTGACTTATTAATTAATGGAAATGTGCTTCTTAGAAAAACGTATCTCCAAGATAGCCATGTGGGCATTCTACGTTAATGAGAGCGGTCCAATTCTCGGTGGAGACCAACTGAAAAATGACTTAAGCAGTCGAAGCACTTTTTAAAGTATAAAAACGTTCAGCAGCTGAAAGAGAAAGTGGCAAGAATACTGAATTACTTAATTATCCGCCTCTATAAATTCCAATTAATATATTTCAATGGAAAAATGATCAAATGAATAATATTGATAAATAATATTTATGATTAAAGTATCGGCTCTCGGACAGCCAAGTGGACAAAGCGTTCCCCTTTTAGGGAATCGGTTCGAATCCTGATGGAGGTCCACATGCGAGAAATGCTGTAGCCGCGGTTTCAAAAATACACTGTTACAGGTCTATCGTATGAATTTATCAAAACTTAATTCCTCTTAACTTAAAAATAAAATACCTATATTGTGAACAGCAGTATTTTATTTTTATTGAATAATCAAAATATGGTGTTAATAAAACAGTGATGTGTCAATTAGAGAGTTACATCACAGGGAGCTTATGTTTTTTATGCACAGAATCCCGGAAAAGTGAACAACTGTTTCCCCATTATTGTTATGCCATTTTACGTGATATTTTAACCTAATAATAATTTTAACCTAATAATAATTTTAACCTAAATATGAAAATTGAAAAAATCGCAATAAAAAGCATGGGTTCACTGATCTAAACGCCACTCAAATATAAAAGAACGATTAACTTGTGAGCTAAAGGAAAGATACGTGACTCCGAGAGGAACTTCATTAGATGCCTTCACTGGCTCTTTGAAATGGATACTCAGAAAGGCTAAGAAGACCATGAAGATATTTCTCTGCCGTTTCCAAGACGACCTTCCCTTTGGCCGATCACACAGCTAATTGCGCTTCTCTTTTAGCTGATTCGACCATTCAGCATTCCGTTGGTATGGCAACACATGGACCTTTCTCGGAATCCTTTTTACACGGCTATGAGAAATGTAAGGATACGAGGGACTTATTTATAGAGTGTTCCAGTTATTCTAGTGAGTAATCACTCGACAGTGAAATCCTCTATATTTTCCCCGTACTGCAGGAATAGCCTCATTCGTTCCTCTCTCTTTATGAGATTTTCTTCGATTAAAATTATAATTCGTGGCTTACATTAGAAGGTTTCAAATGCGGTGTTGAACTATCAAACTGAATAGAAATGCTGGAACGAGAAGCGATCGGCGCGGTGCCCTTGACCCAGAGGTAAAACGTGGTTTTCAGCAAACATCTGGTTCGATTTCCATTTTTACATTTTATGTGTTCTAGGAAAATTTGGTGTTAATTTTTCTGATACTCTTAAAAATCTACACAAGCAGTTACGAACCTCATAGTGTCATTAGTTAAATAAATACCCTGGACAACTCGTGGAAACCAAAGAATACTTTAATCATTTAATGCGAAGTTTCGCGTTTACTGCAAATATAATCAGTAATCTCTAAAAACTACGATTTTATACAATGAAATAGAATAAAAACGTCTTAATTGGAGACTGGGACTAGAAGTCCCACCCTGTCCTATAATTCTTGTCAGTATTTAATGTTACAGAATATTTTATATAAAAGAACAACGGAATTTTGTTACCATTACGTTATAACATTAATAAGTATTATTCTGTTGCATACTTTCATGAATTAATTAATATGTTTCATAAGTTATAAACTAGATGTATTCTGTAACATATTTAACAGAAATAAATCACACAAATGGATTTCCCTCTTAATCCACACGATGGATACAACATGAAGGGGTCGTAATTCTGTGGTCCACAATACATGCCATCGGAATGACTTCGAAGAAACCAACACCCTCATTAAGTATCCCTAAGCCAGTGGGAAACCATTAAAACGAGGCCACCGATAATCCTTTCATTAAAAGTCCACTCACCTTTGGAATACTTTCACTCCCATTTCATCGGATTAAAATTAGAGAGAAAAAGAAGGGAAAATGTTCATATTTAAAGAGCCAATAAACGACTTTCGATGATGATTGAACTAATCAAACGAGATGACCGCATCAGCTATATGAAAACTATCTCTGGGATTATAAAATATTCCAAGAATATCAGTGAATAAAGCTATTTCTTCATTCAGCATATTGTAATACGGTTAAAAACTGAAAGACGCAGGTAAACATCAATCGTTTTTATTACAGAATGGACTAACTATTATGATGATCCGTTTCTTATACACTCACCTACATACATACAAAGAAGTTATTATCTTCATCATCTATTCTGAAAATAGATGTTTTGTATTTCATAACTAAATATCACGAGGATAATGAAATCTAATTATTTTCACAGAAACCAAATATTTTATTATGATTATTATTATTATTGGACCCTTTATTAGGCTAGGTTAGGCCCGAGTGGGCCTCTCTTTTACCTACTATTTTCATCCAATAAATAATTGTTATGCAGGAATGTTCGATATAAATGCTATAAGATATACTTGTGGTTGAATAAATGAAAATTGGGAATTATACAAGCTATCTTCTATACGTAGAATGAGACATTGCAAGAGATAGTTTTTGATTAATATAATTCATAGAGAAAGATATTTAGCATTTAAATTCCGTATAATTCTTCCATTTTTACAGCTATATTTTTTTATTATGTACAGAGCTAAGTCGCTGGAGTAAAATTTATTACTTAAGAACTTCCTTCAAAAGAGAATATCAAATAAAAGGACACAATTTTATACATCTCTATATCATTCAGAAGAAAAAACTAGGAATTACGTTCTTCCAGCAGTATTTTTAACTTATAACAAATATCTGACCTATATTTAAAAGTATGACTTATTTTATTGGGAAATCGAAAATGTTACGGAAGAAATTCCTGCTCTTTCAAATATCGAAAATTTGATATTCCTAGTAGAGTTAGGGATTCGGCCGAAATGTTGACCTCGTAGGCTTATATTTCAGAGCAAAGTTTTACTCAGTACATTACTTTCATTTCTTGGATTGTGTATGTATTTCCAGGTTTCACTACCATATTAATTATCCATGAGGACAGTTGCGGGCGTCTTCAAGTCGAAGAGTGTTTTAGAGACGCCCGCTGTTGATACAGTCGTCATGGAGATCGCAGTGGAAAACATACAGAATCTAATCAACAGCGGAAACCTACGCTTTAACATTACTTTCCTTTCGTCGTATTTCGGATAATTCCGCAGTTTGTAATGGACAGAACTATTTGTGATAAAGTACAATATATCTAGCCACAAATTTGAACTTAACTGTAAACGTAACGGAAAATGAAAGCTAGTGTGGGAGTTTTCAAAAATTGAGGTACGTTTATAATGGATTAGATTTCGTGTTATGTTGTTTCGTAAAGATAAACGCAAATGCAAACTGGAGTATCCTCAGTGAGAGCTCTCGATCCGCTTTGGATATTTATAGCGGCACTCGAAGCAAAAAGGCGGCTTCAGTCGGTAATGGAATCAAACATCGCTGACTAAACAACTCCGAGAGCCACACGTTTGCCTGCAACAAATCCACACCGGTTAAGTGCTTGCAAAAATAATCTTCCACTTACGAGCGCTGCATCGACTTCTTCCCGAAGCCATTTTATCTGGAAATGTAGCCGTCTCTAATGGCCGCTCTAATGATGGAGATTTTTTGAGAGACACAATGGAGTATCAGACGGCGCACCTTCTGAGAGGCTAAACGCATTCTTTTGTCTTTACACCGATTCCAGTAGGTCAAGAGTCTCAGCACTTCCTACCGAATCGAGGAGAATTTTCAAAGTGTTCATTGGGTCAGTCGGCTCGCTAATTGCCTCTTCTATACATAACATTCCTCCGAACTTCCCTCTATTCACTAATACATACGTCATTTCATTCATTGCCACTCCTAGCTTTCTTCTCATCACGTATGTTAGCCTCTCGATACTTTATCATGAGGGAATAAAGTTACTATCAAGTAAATTTTAAAATTTGTTTCAAGTATAACATTACTTGGATGTTATGATACAATAAAAATTTGTTAAGACGTTTTTCAGAAAGCGAAAACTGCGTCTTCAGACAGATGGTATTATAACCGGATTGTGTAAAGATGATGTTTTTGAGGCTTCTTTTCTCACATAAAGAGCGTATTAGCTCTCTAATTTTCATGATTTTTCACTTAAAAACGAAGCAATTTCACCAGACAGACAATTTCGGGAAGTATAATAAACATTTTTAACAGCAGCGGTGAGAGGGCATCCCTAAAACTACGACCAACAGCCCACAACACAATGCCCTCTTTTCTATTCTATATATTTACAGCTTTAAATAAAAGGAGAGACTGCCAAACGAATGTTTATTATAACGTTCTGCTCCGTTAGTGATAAAGAAGATCTCACGAAATCTCAGAGATCGCATCAGCGCCGACAGCGGGATGGAGATTGTTCGCGATATCTTTATTCTCACAAAATCCTTCGTTCCAGAGAACTTTTCCACTATTATAATATTTTAATTAAGAATGTTTGGTAATGATCCATCTAATAAAATGATTAATATTCTATTACATAGCCTTTGAAATAATTTTCTTTTACATCGCTGAATCTACCATAACTCATGTATTTCATTGATTCACAAAGGGACAAAATTAAAATTTGTCCTGGAACATACCTCCAACCAGGACAGTCCCGGTGAAAACGGGACGAATGTTGAAAGTGGGAAACACTGGACGGAATCTTCACGGTTTAATTAAGCACAGGATCAATAGGAGCAGAAACGCTGTAACGCTTCGAGAACAGATGGAAAAAACAAAAGAAGGCGAGCTTCCGCATCGTATTTGGAAGGAATTCGGAAATGAATGTGTCACATACAAGAGCCAGAGCAAGTCAAGAGATGTGTAAAAGAAACGTTTTTGTAATCCGACAATGGAAGGGGATTTTACATTGGTGAGGTTTATGGTGTCAGCCATTACTGTTTTGGAGGAAGTGTGCTCTTAAACGAGAGAGATGCAAGTTGTTCAAGAAAGAAGCCAAGATGGAGAATTTCCGACTGCACCAGCAACCTCAAAGAAGTAAACTGAATTCAATCCGCATGTTTGTAACCATACTCAATTTTTGCTAATTCAGAGTTGGTGATTCAGATATCATCCTACCTCCGCTTTTAGACTGTGGGAATTCTCAAAAGAATGTCTGTATTAAGATTCATTTAAAAATTTTGTCCGTGTTAGTTTTTGTCGATTTGCTTCTATTTTTATTTCATGCAGGAATGCTTAATTACAGTAAATTTATTCTGTTCTTTTGTTTTGATATTCACTATAAAACGTTGTCAGCATTCTATGTGAATCATTTAAATAACTAAATTTCTCATTTTGAATTTCCTAGACTATCCCGTGTAGTCAAGTAAATTTTAACATTTAAGTGTTCAAATATTTGGATGCTATGATGAAAATATAAGGGAAAGTTATACAGAACAACTGACCATATTTCAGGAAACCAAGCGAAAGCTACGTCTTGAGCGGGATGGCATCATAATCGGGTTGTGTAACGTTGACTGACAAAGTTAATCTAGGACTGCTGAACTTCGTGAAAAGATGAAATAAAAAAAGCAATTGTGATACATACAAACTCTTTATATCTTTACTTGTTCTGATTGTCTTACATCATATTTTTGATGAATGATCTGCTTTACGCCTAAAGAGAACGTTTTAGTTCATTAATTTTGATCACAAAATACGTTTACATAAAAATAATAATATAACAGTACTATATGGTTGATTACATACAAATTTATGTATAATAATTATAACTGCTTTCCTTAAATGGATTTAACATGTGTTTTCTCCTTCATGTTGGACTTTTAACAGACAAAAAGGAATAGCTACGTGATTTACAAAGTGCCAGTATTCGTACATAAGTGTTATTCAGGGCGCAGAAAGCGAAAGTTTGAAGCTTTCTTATTCCCCGAATAAGAGATTAGGATGAAATTTGAGATGAGCCGGAACATAAATATCATAGTAAAAGTGCGGTGAGATAATTAGCGATTCACAACCGGGCTATTGTGAATGAGATAATAGAGAAAAGAGCAAATGAAGTGCAACAAGACCACTGAGCTCCTTAGGTTCGCAAAGAAGAGTTGAATGGCCCTTTCCATCCATGTTGACAATGGACACGGGTTTTAATTATTGGCATACGCTCAGGGTTTTCGCTCTGGGGAACATGTTGATGGGGAGAATTGGGAGAGGCAGGGTATTATCGGAAAAGAGAGGAAAGGGAAATACAATGCTAACGGAACAGAAAGGAGATATGAAAGAGAAGAAGGCGAAAAGTCAATTTAATTAATTCCTCACAAACATACTGTATTAAGGATAAAATATTGGGAATGTTCTGTTTTTCTCAAAGTATGTTACCGAATAAAAGATATTCGAAATATCTTACACATCGGGAAATAAAGTTAGGATAATATTTATATCAGCTCTGCAGAGATTAGAAGAATGGAGATCACCAATGTTCGCGGGCCGCATATGAAGAATTTTGGTAAAATGAATTTGAATAATAAATAACATAAATATGGCCTAGAAAAGGCATAGTGATATTTCTCTTACTCGGGATTCTTTAAAATATATTTATGCTCAAAACACTAGGTATTATTGTCACGTTCTAACACAAGCAGGCATTTTCTGTATAGAACATAACTATGGCATCGTTGCTAAAATGACCTGCGCTCGGGTGAAGAAAAATGAGTTCATGGAACAATCGGAAATAAGGACTAAATAAAAATAAATTGTATATAAACGTATATTATGAAAAATATAAAATAAAAGTAAAACTTAGGATTATCCGAGCCTTCTGAATAACTCTCTTTCAAGAGTATATACACCGGATGAGTACACCTTACTTACGTCATGTAATAAATTAACATAAAACGTTTTGGATGTTTTTGAAGTGATACCGTAAGACATCAAACATGTTTCTTGAGAATGAGAGAGAAAAATAAGTTGCTTACTCTGAAAGAAAGTAACATGGATGACGTATATGCATGAGAACGGAAATCGGAATGTATAAATTAGAGCAAAACAAAAGAAAGAAATAAATCCACGGCAGTGAGTGACGCATAATTATTGCGTGATAAAATGTTCTGAAAAGAGCGAAATGGAAGGTGCCAAAGAGGATTGGGGAATTTAACGAGTTTTGCGGGAAGAAAATGAGGAATGGAAATGAGGAAAAGGAAGGAATCGGTAGAAAAATGAGGAGGCGAACTCAGATTGCGCTTCAATCCCTCTTTTCCATGATAAATTCTCTGTTGGTCGTAATTGCGATAATCAATATCATAACACACAGTTTAAATTTTTGTTAAATTCATAAAACGTTGCTTTGAATCAAGGGATAGAGATTGTCATGAAGCATTTCATTCTCGGAAAATAGTAAAATGTGTATGATTTTTGTTTTAAGAAGAATTAAAATTTTATTCATTCATATTCAACTAGGACCTAAAGTCACCTTAATAGATTCCTTCTCACCGAGATTAACACATAAGATATTTTAACAATACATTGCGAGAAATTGTACGCATTGTTTTATCCTTTCAAAATGAAGTCTTTTTAATATCATTTTTCGACTTTTTTAATTAATTTTAATTATTGAGCTAAAAGTGAATTTATTCCCCAAATAAATTAATTTTGTTTGGCTCATAGATTGGAAATATAGAAATTGGTTCGATATGAATCATTTGATACGTATCTATGTCATTATTATACTATATCATACGCACTGATAAGCATCGGAATGTACAAGATTAAGTTAAGCGATACTGAAAGCGGTGGTAATGCAAGGAATCGTTAAGAATAATGAATTTCTTCGAAAAAAGTTTGCAGAACGTAATTGCAAACGCTTATTTCATAGTGATTTTCATAATTTCCTCAAATATTTTGATGTACTCTTGGAAGAATTTTGTAAGTAAAAATTAGAGTAACCAGCGAAAAAGACCGGCAATATGTGAGAAGGTCTTCAAGTGATGAATGAATTTCAAAAAGTTCTCCGCTCAACGTCAGGTCACATAGATGCGATCACTTATTTCTCTGCGTAACCCGCCTTTCTCTTTCCTTATTGATCCATTAATTCGAATCCTTTTCATTTGCGATAATATTAATGCAATTACTTTTGTCGAATCAGCGCCGCCTGAGGTTCGTCCGCCAAAGTGTTAATAAACAAACACGTTTTTTCTCACTTGGGGTTCACAGGCTGAATAATTGACACCTATGGCGAGATTAATTTCTACCCAACGCACGTTTTTAAATATGGATCTCTGCGAATTCGGTTTATCAGCGACTTTCTCTGACGTTCATTTGTATTTTTGGAAAAATAAAAGTTGAAAGCTATGTCTTTTTCTGCTTTAGAAGAAGTATCGTTTACCTTATTCCCGTAATCACTAATTTTCCTTAGCCATACGTTGAACTTAAAGAGGGATTATCCGTGTGTGAAGTTTTTATATTTCGTCGTAGATATTTTCCACGGCCTTTAAAAATCGTCAACAGACAAGTATTTTCTCTAAGACAAGCAGGGTTTACTTTGAAACGGAGCAATGGGGATCAAATGACATTATCGCTGCTAAATAAATTCATGTTCTATTGAGGAAAGTTCTTAATTAGGCCCTGAAACTATCCATGATGACAGATTATTTGCCTAAACAACATTAAATTGTTTATTTCCGTCACTTATGAAAACTATGGAAAAAAGTGAAATTCGGATTATCCATATTTACTAACAATTATAGACATGGATTTGACGTCTAACCAATTTAAGCCCAGATAATCAAAAATTTACTGCGTATTCCTGAAGACCTGAAAACACATGCGTAATGTCTCCTTAAGTCTGACTCAGGTGCTTTCTTATTAATATAACGCTCTTATTGAACACGCTAAATTTAACGGTCAATGAAGTGTACGTGCGCGAGCATTAATACTCACTTAGAAATAAAGACAGAATGAGGCGATTTCTGTTTACACTTCCATCACTCCAAAGCACCGCCATCAGTTGCATGAGAAGAAACAGCAACTTACCTGGAAAAAAGGAGAAAATATTTAACCATTTGAATCATTCATGCCGTTAAATTGAATCAAAATATTCATAATTTACAGTAATTGCAAACACGCAGAATTTTTCACGAGTGAAACAATTATAGGATATCCACTTCAATTGCTTTTAGGACCCGTAAGATTCAAGTCCAATAGATATTGTCGAAATATTTTTCCACATGCACAAGTGAAAGTTGGTTGGTCTTTATGCACTCTTTTCTATCATTAATCTTAAGGCTAGTATAGCTTCTTTTACCTCCGAAACTCGCTCAAAGAGAGGTTTTCTCTGAAATACACTCTCCATTCTCCAGTAAATCATTTGTGAAAGAATCTTCGATCTATCGGAAGTCAAGCTAATTGTCCGAACGTCTTATCTTGGAAAATGAACAATAACGAATTTAAGCAATTACAGATTTTTATTAAATGTAATTAAATGGATTCATGAATTAACCGAAGAGATTGTGAAGTTTAAACGAAGTTTAACTTTACAGTATCAGGAACTAAGATAGTACAGTACAAGATCGGACAAAGAAGAAGGGTCATATTACTTTTTCGCCATCCTTAAATGATGTAGCGGCAATATTGAAATTTTATCTAACCCTCTCATTTATACCTATTTGCGAATTCAACACTTTTCATCAGGGTTCCATACATTACATACATACTCGAGACTTGTTGGAACGTCTTGTGAGAGTAACAGAATAGTATGAGATATATTCGTCGGAAAGACATCTTCGAGTGGATGGATGGAATTATTCAAAAAAGACGCCTCCCTTATTACGAAAAGTAATTCCGCGAGATGCGCAATTTATCCGCCGAAGGAGCGACATAAGGAGATGGCGCTTTTTATCTGTCGGGGATTTAAAGAGAGAGGAAACCGAACGGAGCTAAAAATTCATGAGGCGGGGGAGAGAAAAAAAGGTGGCACAAAAAATTAGATATTGTCGTGTAGGGCGGGGAATGGGTCTTTATATTCGGTGGAAATATGGCGAAGGAAGCAGAAAAAAGAGAGGAAATTGGGAAAAAAGGGAAAGGAGAAGACTAGCCGATGCATGACTTTCTATTCCTAGAGACTTGCGTTTAAGTCGGATTTTATAAAAAGGTCGCACTTTTTAAGTACTCAGGTCGAAAAATACCACTAAACTCCAAAGCATTTACAATATTTATTGCTCCTAGGAGGGCAAAGATGACTCTTCGAAGCCATACATTCTTTTTTCTCAGAATTCCAAAATCTGAAAAGATAGAACAAAATTTAATAAAATTCCAAGAATTTAAACTGTCATTTTCGTTATTTTACATAATCTTAGATATTTTTTGTTTATCACGCACAAATACTTTAGCAGTAAAATAAAAATATCGGTTCGGTAAGCATAGTTCGCCCCTTACTAGGGTTTAAGTGCCAAAACAAAAGATTATTACACTTTGGTAAGCGGCTCAAAATCAGATATAACGATTTTTGCAAGTTTCCGAAAGAGAATATAAAAAATATTGAAAATTGCATCAAAGAGGTACTATACATGGATATATGGTAAACTTGTCCAAAAATGTAATAAGTTAGATATCATCAATAATATATCTGTGAATACTTTCTCTATTTTATGGAAATTAGTGGTGTAAATATATAAATTAAATACATAAGAGAAATCTAAATGTGTTTTACGCACTGAATTGTATAAGAAAATCACATGACGAACAAACTAATCCCCTCTTCATCTTATCAAGTCCCCTTCAAGTTGAGATGGAGCACGAAATGGGCTCGTTCGTCGTATTTTATTTTAATACTCTATCTTATCAAGAATAGAAATTGGTCATTCAAGGATTAATCACAAGTCCATATACAGGGCCATTCTTATATTACTTTCAATACATTGAACTTTTGCCGAGTTATTTTTCTTATTCACTGCACGAGTTTTCCCTATTATTATTTCTAGTACTTAATATTTATTCCAATATGGAGGACATAAACTTTGAGATCGTTTCAAATTGATTATTTCGTTATTTTTCGCTCCTATATTCTCAACCGTACTGAGGGAAGAAAGGCACAATTAGAAGGCAAGGGCTGAGGCAGGAAAATGACGGAAGATGGAAATATTTCGCAGCAATTTGGGAGTCATGAGAATGCGAGTTCTTAAGTGCAGCATTAATCTGCTTCTTGCAAATCCCGTTTTCGCGAGTGCAGTACACGTCTTCTGAGAGAATCACTTCAGATCTAATCTAACAGCCGTTGCAATGGAAATTTAAAGTGAGATAAAGCAAACCTTAGATTGCAAAAATAACAAAGGATATATTGAAGGATGTAATGGAGAAATGCAGTTCAGAGAATCTTTCCTAATTAAGTTGTAAACAATATTGCTGTAAGTGTCACTGCATAAAACAATACAATTAATGCCATACACTGTCTTACTAGCAACGAAAACTTGTGTATAAATAATCATCCCCAGCAGTATTAAGATTAATTTAATTATTTATAGCGTTTATTGGTCAGTCAAAAGATTGTTTAAAAAGAATAAATGAACACCTTAAACAAATACCTGAATGTGGGCAGCGCATTCGACTTCGATGCAAGTGGTCACGAGTTCGATCCCACGTGCGAAAAGGCCTCATCTAGCGAAGCACTTATAATTACACTAATACTACTACAAGATTTAAAGGTGCAAAGAATGTAGAAGAGCAAACCATCGAGCAAAAATAAGACGAAAAATAATCTTAGGTTTGCTTTGGGATTGTTTGTTTTCTTCCGATGCTAAACTATTGAAATGTAGGCATTGAATTTCTCATTCAAGTGCTTTTCCAAGATTAACTGTGCGGCTAAATGATAGTGAATTCGTATGAATTCCCCAATCCAAAGCTATTTGTTTAACCATCAGATACAGGGACGAATTTGCTAAACTGGAAATTATGAAGTCCGTTGATGGTAAATATCGGTATGCTGGAACCATTAACGAGTGTAAAATTATTTATCAAGAAACCTCAACATTATGGGATGGAAATTAAAGATAATGAACCTCAATTTATAATTCCGAATCTCATGAATTATATCGCCAGTGTCAAGCAGGAATTCACATGCGCAAACATGAATTTTGAGGAAGGCTTTTCATACGTCAAAACACGAATAAAAAGACTAAATGACTACGGCAAAAAAGGGCACTTTTCCGCGAAAGAATATTTCTCGCACAGACCTCACCTTTTAAAGGCTTTAAAATATGAAAACGTTTCCGAATAAAAAAGGCGGACCCAGAAAATTGGTCGGACTGACCGTCAGTGCTTAGGAAGGGACAGCAAAGTGATGATAGGTCCACAAAAAGTGTTTCATTACCGAGAACACCGTTGTGCTCTGTTTTTGCTCAATAGATGGAGCCTTTTTGATTCATTGGCCGGCGGACAAAGGAATAACGCTGAAAATAGAACGGCAGCGAGAAAGAGATGTCAACGACATTCCGTCGACAATTAACATTGGTGCTCCATTTTATCGCGAAAGAACTTGATGGATATAACATTCGCTAAAGATCCTTAAGCCTTTTATGGTTCGTAGACGTACTATGGTGGTGGCGCGATTTGAGAGTCGATACCAATGTTGCACTTTGAGCGATTTCTGCACTAGATTCACATCCTAATCTACACTGATCTTTTACATGCCATCAATTGGCAGGGGATGTAAAGTAACCTGCCTATCTATTATACATTTTTAATTATATTAAATCTGACTTAAGTATAAACAGTTGAACTTAGGTGGAAGAGAGGCACCTAACCTCACCTTAATAAAGAGATTATTCAATACTTTCCCTCAATACCTTCCCTCTGAGATTGTCAGTTTACTAGTTTAACGACTTTTAAGAAATATAGCGGAAATTCGATATGTCATTTCATTCTTTCAAAGTTATGTCTAATTAATACATTTTCCATCTTTTTCTATTATTAAATTTTAAGCTATAACCGATATCATTGCCAAGATATATTAAGTAAAACTATTCGCAAATATTTTCGTTTCGTACAGCACAAGAATTCTCAATAATACAACTGCTATTATACGAATGATTTCATACTTAATTAGTTATCTTTAATGTGCGATGTTGAGCCGTAACACAAAGAATAGAAAAAGGCAATGAATGGTTAATATCAAATTTTGCTAAGTGTAAATACATACGTGGATCCATAGTAATGTGGGAGGAAGACATTTGAGTCTCCTTTACTTACTTGGTTCTCAAAAGAGGAGTTTGAAAATAAGGAGCAAATAAATGGGCAAATATTCCAAAGGATAAATAGTATAAAACTATTACAAGTCAAATAATATCATCATCTTTTAGGACTATTGCAAATTCATTTCAGCCCTGAGAATCAACATATTACAGAATATTATCCAAAGAAACATGCGTGAAAATGGACAGACACAAATTCAAGGCTTCATCAATTGAGTTTATTTCAATTTCTTGTTCTCCCTGATAGATAGATTAGTTAAGGAATGATTAACTTTAGTAGTAACATTACAAAAACTAGGCACGAATGTACAGCCACATTTTTGTATATTTTAATGTTATATTAACTAAAAATCTCTAATATTATCATTCGACTAATTAATACAGAAATGAGAGATTAGATTAATAAATTATTAATTCCAAAATTCGAAGGTAGAGATCAAGTTCTAGCAAATATTAAGTTCACTCAACAACTTGTAACTCACTACCAGAATTCACTACGGAATTCACACCTTTAGATATAACTTATGAAAATTACAGATGCATATTAAAGCATTCGCAGGTTAATCTACTTAGCTAAGGTCGTAATGTACAGATATGATATCCAGATAAGTTTCCCGTGATGAAGTAATTCTCCCATTAGAAATAACGTTATTTATCTATTCTTTAAAAACGTAGATTTTGAATAGCGAACACATCTTCATAATACGCGAAGCAATTTCATATCGGTTTTTGCCATCGCAGTTTCTCATGAATACATGAATTTAATTCATGCATTGAAACGCCTCTATCGCGATCACCTTTAACATTGGAGGCCGTGAATGTCCCTCAATATCACTCTTGTAATTTGTTGATTCTGCACTTGAGGTATGCAGAACACGGGGAAGAGTTTCGATAAATTCCGCTCCAATTCATTCCCCCTTCGAATAAAAAAAGCAATTATTGATCAAATAAGCTGCGCTCCAGAAACTCTTTCGCTTTCGAGTATTTTTCTTTTGCGAGCGATGTTATTACAGCTCGATACTGAACGATCAAAAGAGGCTCTCACTCCCATCTGGCGGCTACTTTCGGAAGCAAACATAGCCATTAAAAAGCCTGTCAAATGCGGTACTTGCATTGCAATTCGGAGGAAGTAATAGAAAAACAAGAGAGACGAACTGCAAATGAAAGTAAGAATAGCTGTGTTACCGAATTGCCACAACGTTTTGAAGACCTTTATGTACTGGCATGTATACGAGACTGATGGATAAATTCGTACATGGGAATGCATATTTGTTTATATAAATGAGAAATAAATACGAAGGCACGATATATAAATTCTGTTTTTTTAATTCTTCAGCGGATATATTTACATGCGTAATCAAAGATATATACATAAAAATAGAGGTGACCGTGATTAGTCCAAAAATATCCTAACGTTCCCTTTAAAATAATTGTTTAATTCACTGATACATATTGACATATACATAAGGCCCAATGACGCAACCCTGGGAGACTTCCGAGGTCATTTACAATAATATCTAATCTACAATAGCATATATTTTATAACAAAACATATCGAAAGATATATAACACTGGTATAAGGAAGCTAGAAAGTCGTAAATCTTCTCCTTCTTGATGATAATGTAAACAATAGAGCATCGTCATTTATATTGAGGCTCAAACAGAGTGTTTACAACAAGTCTCCCTTTTAGTTCGGATTTAAATATGAAAAGAGGAGATAATGAAAGGGGTCAAATAGGGGAGAATAAATGAGCAGCAGGATTAGAAGGAGGATGAGAGAGGAAAATTGCAGCGGCGGAGGGATTAAGCGGAGGGATTAGGAGCACAATGAAGAAATACAGACTCCAATTAGAATTCGACCCAAAGTTCTTTTCCTCTATCGAACAAATGGGCTGATTTTTAAATAAGGGATTTCGCCTATGCAATCTCGTCGTTGAAAACTTTCTTTTTATGAGAGCACGATCAGATGAAACGAAGAAATATCGACGGGTTTCTACAAAAATGTGTCCTTTTCAGAATACATTCCTCACTTTTCTTAGAGGACTAATTTTTGGGGAATCTAAAATTTCCTGCTCCTTTATTCGTTGGAATTTAATAGATTTCATTAGGGTTTCTATGACACGATCCATTGGTGTATAATTGTTATAATTTCATAGGAAATGTATATCTTTTGCGAAACAGAAAAAGAAATCTTATTTTTCAATGGAATAATTACGATTGCGATATTCAATCTGCTAATAATTTGTGAATTCGAGTAAACATTTGAGTAGTAAAGAGAAAATTTGAATCAACCGATGTTCGTTGAGAAATTTTGATTATTATTATCTAGATAAAAAATTGCCATGAAATAGGTACCTTCATAGGTAAATCAATGAGTAAGAAAAATTTTCTTATTCTTGTTAATTTATTCGTTAGATATGGACCAATAATCATGGTAATGTTTTTGATTACACTACTATTTTACATTAATAAAAAAGATACAGTACTACATTCTATGCTAATTAAGCCAATTTATCTTTATTGGCTATTCAATAAAATATGCAATCCAACTTCACCGAAACCGGATTACAATACATACATCACAAAACTACCAAAAAACAATGATAAAATACATCTGTACACTAGCTGCAGAAATACACTCGTACAATATAGATTTCTCCTCTTCAGCCAAGATATTGCCACGTGAAAGCTAAGTTACTCAATACAAATCTAAGAACATTAAATTTCTTTGCTTACTTTACATTCTTTACCTATGTCCGTGAAGGATTAAATTACGGATACAATATATTTTTAGGAAGGAAAAGATTTGACTTCAACATTTTTCGAATTCCACTACGTTTCGTCACGTTTATCAGGTACACCAATATAATCTATACGTCCTTTTCCTCAGGAGAGTATAATTTCACAAAACTCCTTACATACAAATATACGAGATGTATTAGATGAAGTTGAGGCACTTTGATGTTATCCCATTCCAGGACAATACCAATGTCAGAGTAACACAGACAAACTTCAAATTAGTTGATAAAATAAAAAAACAGCTCCTTTTAGCATGAGGAATAAACGATTCCCTCCGGCAATTTTTCTCAGCATAAGTGCGGACTAACGACGAGTAAAAAAGAAGGGCGGTTCTCAAAGAGGAATTCGAGAAAGAGGGAGGTCGACCACCCTTTAGATAATTGGCACGTCTACACCTAAATAAAAAGTGAGCTGAAGAACGCAAAACATTCCTCAGAGGAGACAAACACTTTAGTGCGGACGATATTAGCGTCGCACGGAATTGGATCGTCTTTTGTTTCTTATTGCGACTGCAGCATAATGAAACGGAGTCCATTAGTGTGGCGGGAATTAAAAATGCACGAATAATTGCGATAGGTGAGTGAACCGGGCATTGTGAATAAAATATAGGAGAGACAATGGAGGAAGGAAAAGCAATTACCGTTGTAAAGATCGGAGAAACAGTTATGCCAAGGAGGCCAAACGATGTTTCATCACTTTTTTTTATCTCGAGACGCTTGAGGATAATTGCAGCGGAGTTTTCTAGCGGAGAAAATTGCACAAACTGCAGAAATAATTCATCCATCTGCGATTTGAATTTTATGGAAAATCATGAATTTTAGAACATTGTGAATTGCCCAAAGATGTTCCAAAGCTTTCCTGAAATTACAGAATACATTTAAAACGTTTGACAGTTGCCTAAATTATTGCATAAGTGAGGCTTCTTTACTAATTTTGGATGCAAAATAGTTTTCCATGCTTACTACGTTACGAACACAGGCGTAATATTTCCCACGATGCAGTTAATGATACACGGATGGCAATGGATGATCCAAAAACTTTTTCATCGTGCGACTTTCATTGAAAATCATATGTTTAATTCTTTAATTTTAACGCAATCTTGTGATCTACATCTACATGAATACCCTGCAAGCCGCCTTTCGGCGTGTGGCAGGGGGTGTAAACACCAATCGATTGAGCTACTTTTTTAGCCTATTACTATCGCGTATTACTAGCAAATGCTCTTTCGTGGAGCCCACAAATATCTCGAATAGAGTTCATATAAAACTGTATCAGATTAAACTGCAAACATCTGCAATCAATACGTAAAATACATGTTTGCATTCCTGAGTTAGATTCCCTTGTCTATAAGGCCATAAGAGATCTTCGTCTTTAAACAGTTCTGTTCTGTTTGATTTATATTCTGAGATCATGTATCTTTTTATCTCCGGGAACTGAAGTTTCTCAAACAGACTTAGTAATTAAGTAATGCCTGTGAAAATTATTTCTTTTTCAAAAGAATTACTAAATCTTTTTAAACAAGAAAGAATTGTTAATAATTTAGCAATAATTATTTATGATTTTATGTTGATCCTTTCCTTCTCGGCATGTGTGTTACATATTTAACAAAATATAGAATTGAGTTTATACCGTTAATTTCGGATTTACGTCAAAAGTTGTGGTTCTCTTCATTCAAGATATTTTTAGGAACTTTTTTGTCCCATCATTCGACTTCACCAAGTGAAGTTTGCCAGACCTTATTCACGTCTGTTTTTCCTTTGAATACCGTCGATAACATTCTCAAAATCAATAGCAGTTTTTCAGTATTATACCAAATAGTAAGATAAGCTAAGAATAGCAATAATTTAGATCCCGTATATTGTGCATTCTCACGGAAAGAATAAACCTACAATTCTAAATTTAAATGCTACATCGAATGGATAAGAAATATGACCGAAGAGCAGTTCTTTATCTCTTTAGCTCTGATGATAAAAAACAAGGAAAATAAATCAGGGAGAAAATGTTCCCGATTTGGAAAATAAAATAAGAGTCGAAAAGGGATATTTTAGAAGAGCTTAAAAGCTCATGGAGCAAAAAATGGCAACTTCGGCTCTTAATCCCTCCATAAGATCACCACACCAACTGGAAATAAACAACTTGAGAATGTTCAAGAATTAATTGCCCATTATCTCCTAATGTTTTTTAAAAGACTAATTCGCAGAAGTGTATTAAGATGTCAAAATATTATAAGAAAATTAGATGAAAAAATGTAGCTGGTGATACTTTCAAATTAACACCTATGGATGTTGGCTGCTGTTTGTTTGTTATTGACTTAAATGCTGTAATAATCAAAATACTGACATCTAAGAGAGCTTTTAAGTTAACCTGAAAATGTGATTTTCTGGTAGATTTAACTTTTCTTTAATCTTAAACCACGCGAATGTCTAAACGACCATTTATTCCATTTTTATGCTGTGACTGGAGAAAATTCTGCCAGAGCAAAACATATACTTTACATGTATTTCTTGTGGTATAAATTTGTAAACACCTATCTCAGAAAAATGAAGAAAACAGATGCAACCTTTACAAGAGAGGGAAACGTTATCTCTCATGATATTCCTTCTCAGCATATCATGTGATTCAAATCCCAATCTATAGTTGGAATAAAACACACTGTAATACTATTTCCCAGGTTCGTGTCTGAGATAAATGGATTTTTCTGTTTTCTCTTGTTTGTGTTTCGCAGTAATAATATTTATTAAAGTTTATCTAATCAATTCAAATGTAATCAATGTCAGTCTCCATTAAAAATAATAAATCAGAAATATATTGAATCAATGTATTGAAATAATTACGTGTCTTTGAATCTAGCCGAAGTGCTTGAACATTGTGAAAATGTTTTCATATTTTTTGGCTTAAATAATATTCATGACGTATATAATATAAATTTGTAAGCCTAAAACATTGAATTTTATCTCCCTCTGACCATCTTGAGAATATTCATTTAAGAAAAAGGTCGTTGGGCTTCGTCATAGAAAATACAACCACATAACCTTAATGGTACATTCAGGAAAGCTTACGGATTGCTTACAATTATAAAATCTTTTATACTATAAACCATATCTTATTATTGGTGCCTATGATAAATATGACACACATTAATAGTTAAGCATATACATCGAATCTAGAAGATCTTTTAGAAAGCCCTTTTCATTATCCTAGCGCGAGAAACATCAAAATTTTGGTAACATTAATACTGAAGCTACCGTAGGCTAAATTCGACCCGTTTCGTAAGCGTATAAATTCTTCAGAGGGAAATTGGTTCTCTCTCTGCCTTCGTCTCAGATAATCTCGAATGACTTCTTTAATTTTCAGAGATGATAACCCCGACGTCAGGACGTTTAATTCCGCTGGCATATGTGCACCCGAAATGAGGATATCATCTCCGGCGTATCTTCATAAGATACGAGGCTTAAAGAGGAGTGTGAATTCCTCTCCAGGGAGCAAAATGGACAGCTAGGAATGCAAACAAAGTGTCTCCATTAAATTACTTCCGTTTATGAAATAAACGCTTTAGAGCGGAGACATCCTGCGGCAAATAAGAGAAACACAATACACCATTTTAGCACCACGCATTATCAAAGATCTCAAGGCTCGTAATTAAATATGGAAGAACTAGATGCATTTCCCTTTAATGCTGGAAAAGCTATCTTTCCATATAGGTCATCATATTCCGTAATGTAAGCTAGCGTACGTAAAGAAATTCCCTAAATTATCAACGGTGTTAATCCTTTTCTACAATTTCGGCTGATATTAAAGTGGAAATTTCCATATGGTCAAAAACTTCGCGAGAGCAGAATGTGTTGCGTTGTTAATAAATTGCCGAAGTGACTCGAATTAGATATAAATATCATATTCAAGAAACCTTTCCTTTTACGTAAGTTAATTGAATTGCAGAAAATAACCAGAAATGAAGGAGTTAATTCATAGGTTATAATCCATTTGTAAAATTGTTTGTGTCAGAACCGATAATATATACGTTCAATTAAATTTAGATTGCATATCGCTTCCTAAGAATTTTCCGTCTTTCCCACTTTTTTCTTAAAACGTTTTCTTTTCATTTATTTTGACTCTTCTTCATATTTGTTGATTATCTACATCAATGATTGTGCATCTACATCAATGCAACATGCATTCTACCGTGGTTTCAATATTTTCACTAAGCCCCATGCGGGTGTGTTCCCGCAAAGTGAGTTTATCTTTGTCAAACTTATGTTACTTGTATGATTTTTCTCGTTCTGAATTCTTCTTTTTCTTTTACCTCAATCTTTGAAAATATTATAACGACAAAGGAGATTATATGAAAGATGGGTCTCACCAATAAAAGGTCTATATATCTTAAATGTAAGATGAACGAAGAGACATTATTCTCACCCCAATAAAAGTCGTATTATTATTACAATATCGCTAATTTTACTATCAGACTATGATTATTGATAAATAACTGAGTTATCAATACTAAGTGGAGATAATTAGTTTTATCTCAATTAAAAAGTTTCATTATTACTTTTATCAGCATCGATTGTCAATTAATCAATTTATGAATATCATTAGTATCACCTATATTACTATCATCAACCATCAGATAATCATTGATGACAAAATAATGTCGGAAAATACTTTTCAAATATGTCTGGCAAAGGTTAGGTCATACACCGATAATAAAAATGATGGTTACATGTAATTGTTATACCGCATCGAAATGGTTTCGTTTCCGCAAATGGCTTGATCATTCAGTCGTAATCAAGTGTTTGCTTAAGACGAGGAAGAAGCAATTCAAGGGAGCACTCGATGGCTTCCGTCAGATGCACACTGTTGCGTCACCTGATTTACGACTTCCCTAGTGCATTTCATTACATCTTTTCGACGCCGTGCATTCCGATAGCACCCGAATCGATCGATGTCAAAATGGGAATGAATGTTGAGTTGATGAGAGACCGTCTCAAAGGGCCAATGAGGGTGGAGTAAACAAAAGACAATCGACGGCGTAAGAAACCGCAAATGCACGAGCAAACGGTCGGTTGATTAGGGAAAGATGACGAGGTAGAAGCTGTCGTAATAAAATTATAAGAAGATTCATCGATCAAATTCTGAATTATACAGTATTTCTGAATTAATTTTCTCCGTATTTTATTGTATATAAAAATATATTAACTTGTAAAATGGTTTTGCTTACTTGAAGTTGAGAATTTTCTTTGTAAAGTAAGTAATAGAATATCGTTCTAACTAAATTCATTAAGAAACCTATTATATATATAGCCATGTAGTTGGAAATTTAGCCACGACAAAGCAAGCCCCGGATAAATAGGAAACACGTTCCTCTTTGGTGAAAGAGGTCCCGGATTCGATTCCCAATGGGTCCCTAAATGCAAAGGACCCTCTGCTGTCGAAGCGCACTTAATTATTCCTTAACTGTTACTGTACAATTCTGTGATTTAAGCGATAGATTTGAGATTATTTTATAATCAGGAACAATTTCGCATCGCATATAATAAAGAATGAAATTCGTAACATGGAAGATGAATTCGATGCATTGCTAACTGCCGGAATTTAAATTCCGCTAAACTGAATTTCACCGAGGCGACGTGAAAATGGACGGCTTTTCAAAGTAATCACCGTTACATAAATAAGTTTCGCAGATCTGATACAAAATTTTCGTCGCCCAAATTTATTTACGTCGAGATGAAACAGCAGCGCCTCTCGCGGCGCAAACAGAAAACGATTTTATCGCAGATGCAATTTCTCACAATTTGTCGAGATCGTGCCTTGTTTTCGAATCACGCTCGCAATCACACGGAGTGCACGCCGAAAAAACAAACTACGGAGATTGTTAATTAAACAAGTATCAGGGAATTTAATCCAAAAAAGGATTGGACGCTCACTTTTTCCTCTTAAAGTTACGCTTGGGCAATATATGGGAGCGTTTGCGAGCTTTTTTAAATTGAATAACGAAAAATAACGCGGAATATCCCCATGGCAACGTTATTAGAAAGAAAAGTGATTCTGGCAAAAAGAAGCAGCGTGATATTACAGAGCCTCCTGGCGGTAGATTTCGCGAGTGTACGTTCTCCCAAAAGAAGAACATGAGAAAAAAAGAGATAAATAAATTCCAATTCTTGGGATTTTTTGGCGCGAAAGAGCAGTTAGTGTGTGTCAGCAGCGAAGGGAGCGGTGTGTACACTGTGTGTGACAAGAGTGGGTGCAGGACAAATCAACGCCATTTATCTCGAAATGTGCTCAACCGGAGAATCGAATTTTGGAGGGCCGAAGAAAGGGTTGAGTCAGGGCGATGAGGGAAAGATTTCAAAATTAAATTCTTTTCACGAATCTTACAAAAATCTATAACCATGACTACAAGTTTCTCCATTCTTCAACTTTCGAAAGTTAATTTGAGAGATTTTAGTTTCTGTACAGCCATTCCTCATCTGGTCGAATTAACACACTTTAGAATGGATTCTCCAAATGTTTAGACTATGCATGAAAATAATATGAAAATCATGCACGTACTAACATTTATAACATGATCATACCTTAATTGGAAATTACCATTCGGTGAAATAAACTGATTGTTTCCTTGCAACGTATTATGGAAAGAAAGACGTAACATAACATATTAAAAGTATAAAAAGGAAATACATTGTTAAAGTATCAATCCATTTCATGACTCATTGAAAAAGTAGAGAAATCCAAGATATTCTACTTCAGCAAATACAAAAGAGGTTAATTATCAATAAATTAATTAATATAAGATAAATACCAATCCGGGACATGGATAAATAGAATTGAAAAGAGAATGAATTTAAAAAAATAATTTAATTTAATTTATGCCTCCCTAAATATGAGGAAGATAAAGGGAAGAAAGAATCCGATTATAAACAGCTCTTTAGTGAGTTTTGTATTTCCCCTAATGGATTCGTTCAGTTTACTTGAAAGATACATTTATAGACACATGCAAAAATACATCATACTGTTGAATGGAATACATAGAAATTTAAAATAACTCAACATATAGAAAGAGCTTTCCAGAATAGGGGAAATAAATACGCAAGTAGAATTTGATATTACTTTGTATGTAAGATATCAATGTAAGTATTCAATACAAAGTACAACTTATAAAGCAAATAAGTATTAATTTACTGTTGCTGGGGTACTCTGGTTCATTCAAATTTTCAACGTTATTTCTCCAGTCACTATCCACAATTATCAATTCAAAATGTTATATTATTCAACTGCAGAAACTCCAATCTGATATTAATACGTTATCTACGACTTAACAGAAGTTCCAAGCAAGCAAAAACGTTTATACTGAGTATTTATTGATTGATTTAGCAACTATAGTACGTCAGCCTAACTCCATTCTATTTTTTCCTTTCCTTAGAATCAGTGTCCATGGAATCTAGCGAGGTGTTGTACAACATCGATTGGTGAGGATGATGGTGAACACAATAGCATGGACATGAATGCAACGTGCGCCCTCTATCAATTACGCTTTAGAGCGATCCCTCCTTACACATAATCCCTTTCCCTTTAGCGCCATATATTTGGGCAAAATAATGGAGTGGGTCTCCGCTACAAATTTCTTCTTCGCCAAAAACATTTTCTTCTTAATCGAATTACCACGGTACAGCATCCGAGTTTTTATGAAAGACGGGTAAAGACATCTGAAATGTACATTCTTATCGCATTGAATAAATTCTCACTTTTGAATAAATCATTTAAATACATCTTAAAGTTCTTCATACGAATCCCGGCCCGATATGTCAAATAAAGGCCATTAAAAATTTTCAATTGTTGCATACAAAATATCTTTTTTCTCCAAAAATGTATATTTCTTAATATATAATAGAAATATAAATCTTAAACATTATGTTAAAAATATTGTTATTGATGAAAGTAAAACGTTTGATTACTAATGTCAAGATATTTATGTCAAATTTACAAGCTTGTCTAGATATTTTTCATCACTTGATGCAACTTTATAATTGAATAAGTCATAGAATACGTTATTTTATGTTCAATCCAAGAATCGTTATCCAAAGCGAGAAATTTTTGGCTTAAAGTTATGATTTTTAAATGCTTAAAGGCATAGAATTCACATTAGGCATTTGATAGGTGTAATTTAAGAAAGGATATTCCATTCGTAGATGAGAGTTGAAGCTATTTTTGTGACGACTCAATTTGTTTCCAAATTTTGCAACTTTCGTACGAGGCATCTAGCGATCCATTCGTAAATAAATTGGCATCTCAGCAAGAAACTAAGAAACTCCTGAAAGTTCGGTAAAACTGGCAAAGTATACATCACTGGAAACGCCAACAAATTCAAGCCAATCGCAGTTCCATTCATTCGCAAAAATCATTATTAAGTAAGGGAAACTTGATTTTGAACAAAAATTTCTCGTCACCATCGAATGCGACCGAGCGCAGGAACGAAACTCTCGAATGCAAACTTTGATAAATATCTGAAGGCAAAGACGCGTATTGGAATGAGAAGTGGGTGTGATAAATGTGATTCGGTGCAGTATCGATGAAACAAAAGACGATCGATAGGCCACAGAAACGGGTTGTGCGTGGCATGTCGCCGAGGCAACCAAATGTCACCAATCGATTTGCTCATTTGTACTACACATTCTGTTCCCTTTTAACCTTGTCCACAGCTATTCAGTTACAAACTACGAGTGTTGCACAAAGTGGATTTCTAAATGACCACCAATTCGTTTGCGTGTTGAGATTTAGGTGCCATAAAATATCACATTTAAAGCCCTATCCCTTATTTCTACATCGTCTTGTAACTCCTCTCTGACCATTCTAAATACCTAACTAACTAGCTCTAACGAGAAATATATGATGTCCAAATAAGAATGCATGGTTTAATCTCTGACTAAAACACATTAGTTTCAAGAAAAGTTGAAATATTTATATTTTAGACATATCAGTATGCAATGCGGCCTCGTGTGGAAAAATGCCCATCTTAAATTAATAAACGCAATTAAACTCAAACGCAATTTTAATTGTGTATTCTTTATTTGACACCGTTTAGGCGTATGAATAAACTTAACTGAACTAAATAGATTTATACAACTAATGAACTCCCAGGGGCACTTCTTCACAGCTGTGAATAATATTACACATTTACCAACTTTTAGAAATGTTATTGTTTTATTCCACATAGTAAATGAAGTGTTTTGAGGAAAATAAAGAGATAGTAATTCATTTATAATTACCAGAAGCGGGACCAGTTTGCCATAGCAACAAACTTATATGAAAAGAAATTTTATGGACTGAATGACTTTAAAACTATCAGCTAATTATGTATACATTTCCTACCAGAATCATTTACATTAAATATAAACCTTCACATAAACTTATCAAATAATATGTATCAACTGATTAACAGCGATTCTTTCTCATCAATTCTAATTTATTATTTTTACAAACACCAAAATCCAAACTGCCTACTTAGGGTATTATTCTAAATAATTTCCGATTCCTTTCCAGAGAATGAATTTTTTTTATTCAAAATAAAACATCGTCACAATCAATGGGTCTTTTTATCATTCAATTTCGACAGATTCAAGGGATTTAGGCTAAGGAGAGGCATTCCTAAAAATAAGCCATTCAAAATGAGATGCAAATGAATCCAGATGAAAAGGAAATCCTCCATTTCTTTATAAAATCGAAGAACGAGAAAAGCTTAATGAGAAGGAATAGCTTATGATTGGTTCTGTAGAACGAGGAAGATTCCTTTGAAGTCAACTCCAATTAGCCCGAGATTTAATACAACGGAGATGATAGTCAATAGTCAATTTTCCCACAAATCTATTTTCTTCCGAAGGATGATAATCTCCCATAAGTAGACTGGAGACCTAAGGTGAGGTAATTACTCATCTTATGTGCGACTGGTGCTTCGGAGAGATATAACGAGTATATGAGCATGATAATAGGACGGTTAAATGGGTCATAAAAAAATTGAAATTCAACGCAGATGAAGATGCCCCAAATGAAGTCTGGAAGATGTCGGTGATTAGGAAGAAAATTGGATGATAAAAGAATTCGCGAATTGACTCCGGTTGGGAACTGCTCGATGAGATTCTTGAGAATGAATTAGAAAAGGGAAAACATCTGAAGCCCTATTAACGGAACTGTTCTGGTAATACCCTCTGCTCCATTTATATTATTCCTTAAATCAATGAAAGACAACTGATGCCCTCTAAAAATCAAGTTTCTAGTATTTTCCTTGCAAAAAAAAACCGCCACGATAATAAATAACATCGATGAATTAACATATTCTAAGAAAAAACTCTCCGATGGCGGAATATTCCGGTGACGGTCAGGCCAATTCCTCAAAAGGAAACCGCGACCTTCTAAGAAACACCCTATTCTCAATGTATAACGTATTTACCCCCTGAGAATAGTATATCTGTATTTCTGATATGAGATTTTAAAGTGCAGCTCGGTTGATGCCCGAAAAATATATTAATTTTAGGCCAGCCGTTTCCTTAACACTCTAAGTAAGTAAAAACTGTCGTCTTCAAACATTGTAAATCTAAGAGAAGAACATATATTATACTAATCATTCTGTAGTTTAAACTTCCATATAGTTACTGCCAAATTAGTATTCTTTAACAGTTAATGCGCAATAAAAGAAGCTAATCGGGGAAATTTTTCCAGTGATGACTATAAATTTATAACTAACATATCAGACACAATGTTATTTTTACGTTAAGTTTCAAGATTAAAATAAATATAAAAAATGTTTGAGTGAATAATAATGAATTTTGATATGATTAATTCGTACAGACAGTCAAGTTTATTCAATTCGGGTCACTAGCGAACTCATAGTTAATAAAAATCTACAGAAAAAGCCACAGAAAAGTCTGGTTTCCAGAAAATACAGAAATACAACAGCATTCATCTTTTCCTGAGATTATTTTACAGAGATAAAAATTACATCAACTACAGTCAAAACTAATTTCCAACCGAGAGCAAACAAAACAAACAATAATAATACATAAAATGAGAACTTCCTTCGAGGAAATTGAAAAGTCTTCTCTCTGAACGGTGAAAACGCGAAAATAATAACACAACAGTAGCAGCAATAATTTCAAGTCTACAAATGAAATATTATTCTCTGGAGGAAAAACATCTACGAAGGCTGAGGCGAATCCCATAGAAATAGAATAAAAGCTCTGCAAACTAATTAAAGTCATCCAGGGTTTACTGCTAGAAGTTTCCAACTCGGAAAGCAACTTTCATCATTATTGTCTGGAGAAAAGTTCACTCATCACTATACTTAGTGAAGAAATCCTTAAAAACGTGGAGAAAAACAGAGAAATCACTCGAGATTTGAAACAGGATGATGATCTATTCAGGTATGATTTGGGAACGAAAGATCGCAGACAGGGAAGTGGGAGAACGGAAGGGATTTCACCCAACCCCTTATATAGTTTATAAATACTACCTTATGGATCAATTACTTGGAAGGATTTTATGGGAAATTCACAACATGTCGATATAGGGTATTTATCTGAGCATATAAAAAATACTGACAAAAACAACACAGTAACCAAAATAAACACACAACATAACAACAAGATCTCGTATTAAAATAACAATTAACACAAATACTCACATCTAATTGTAAATACGAAATTGAATATACCTCGAAAACCAAAGATTATAAACTTAACTGAGACTAAACAATTCGTACATAAATTAAACAGTTATTGACAGTAAAGCAAACCTCACTCTTATCGAGAGAAATGTTCAAGAAAACATACAGTTGATATCCCCAAAGACACAAAACCCATTGGTCATTCGATTAGCAAAAAGAGCTCTGGTAACAAATAATGGTTATTACATTTCCATTTGTCACCCTAGATACAGGAATCATAACAAAAATTTTGAGCGAGAATCTATTTCATCATGGGCTACAACACTTCGCACCAAGGTGCACAATTACGTTTAAATGAAGTTGAAGGGAGATAAATACAGTCATTTTAAGGTATCACGGTTTCGATAGCCGTTAAATTTAACCGTCTCCAATAAGGGCGCCGTAATTATAGGGATAAACGTGTGACAGTTTCGTGCTTGTGAAGCTGCAGAATGATTTTTTTACTCTCTGCCAATATTTTTTGCTGCATATTAAAAAAAACTTAACACACAAAACACAAGTGGTATGGTTAAAAGTGTTTCAACAGCTGAGGTGATTTCACACGGGGTCCCCTTCCGGTTTTCGAACCCGGGACCACTTGTACCAATTACGACCGCGCTACACACTTGGCTACCATCAATTAAGAGTTTTTTCTTAACTACGCATATGCTTTGCTGCAGTATACAGAGCAGTGGGAATACGAATGCAATGAACCAATCGCGGCTAAAAAGATCCGTGGTCGGGTGAAGAAAACTCTCAATGAATGCACGAAACAAAAATAAAATTAACATGGTCAAACTTGACTTGGTGGAACTACGCAGAAACAATCTTAATAACAAAAATACTAATTAACTTCTGCAAATTAGTAATAAGTAAAATTAAAGTAAGTAAATTTGTAATTCTATATGTTTCGCCCGTGTGTTTACATCTTCATGAGTTGAATATACGCCTGAAGATGCCAACTCGAGGTTTCCCTTTCAAGACAGTCCATGAAACAGTCCTAAATAACGCACTATGAATGCAATTAATACTAATAAATTGTCCATTTAAGTAAATTATAAACGATGTAAAAAGAGAGATAGCGGATAGTCATGTGGGAGGGCGTTCGAGTTTAGATAAAGCGGTCACGGGTTCGATTCTCGGTGAGTGCCCACGTGCGAAGTAATCTCAGCTGTCGAAGCATTGTTAGCAATACTACTACTACGACGATATAATATGTAAAAGTTCGAATTATCTGTATTTTCTGATTATTCGTGCATCTTCTCCCCATCATTATCACGGATAATCGAGAGTTCATCGTGCAACTGTTGGGTGACGTCCATCAACACAGTGTCTCGACTTCATGGTTAGTAAAAGGAGAAGAGGGGATTGTGGAAGAAATAAAAAAGATTGCAGCTCCCAGAAGAAGATTTACCGACTCTTGTTCAACCCCCACTGCGATTTCCTCCCCCCTTCTTCCCCCCCCCCTTCCTGCCTTACGCCCCCCCTGTTCACGCCCCAGCGCACCTCCGCTCATCCATTTCGCCTCCTAAATCCTCTCAATTTACTTCTTCTTTAAATTCTCTTACATAAATTCTCATCTCCTTAACCAAGGAAAGAAAGGCATGTGGTATAGCTTGGGATAGAAGGGCTCTTGTAAACCAATGGGGAGAACACAGAGTGAAATTGAAGAGCTGCGATAAACTGTCCTTAAAACTATTGTTTCCTTTACTGCTTACATTAACTCCTATTGATTGTTTCCATACATTACAGCGGGAATACTATAGAAAAATGAGATGGAACGCTTTACCTGATGAATTTATGATACCAATGTCGAAAAATATTATAAATTTTCAAAAACAAACTTGGATCTTGCTATCTGTAAATTTTTTATTTTACATTACTTTGTAATACTCAAATATACTCATACATATTTGACTTTATGGATAATCTGCCACGTTTTACACGAGGGTGGTCTGAAAAGTTTTCGACCCCAGATTTTTCAGAAATCTTCAGAAAACATGTCGAGAAATGGCGAAATGTCAGAAACTTTTCAGACCACCTATTTAGCTTCTTTCTCTTACCTTCAATATATTACTGCTGTGAAATAGAAATCGTATTGTGAAATACTGTAGCTAATTTTCGGGATTCTTAAATATTTACGTGCTGTAATTACATACCTAGAAATGTGTAATATTTTTGTGCTGTTGTAGTGTTAATTGAATTTTCCACCTGTTTAAATATGGCGATATTGTATAATAATAGTGATTATTTCTCAGATATAGTGAAATAAAGTTCATACTACAGTTTGTAATTTCACAGATATGCGATGAATGTCTGGGAATGAATCTCACGTAAATAAGTTCCATAAAACCAACACTTATCCATAACGATTAACTAAACACATCTCGAAAATAAATCCTTCAACCAAAACTAGGAAAGGCCATCAGAAAGCAGAAGAGGAAAAAGTTTTTAAAAAACTGACGATATTTAAGTATAAAATAGAAGTATAAATGCATTTTAAAAAGGCGCTCAACGAAAGCTGTATATAAAAGACTCATTCCTTAAAATTGAAAGTAAAGCACTGGTTCGAAGGAGTTAATACACGAAAGCACTTGGGTTAAACGGCGGATATAACTCTTCCGAGAAAATCTCCAAAACTCAGTTCGCAAACGATACAACCAAAAGCATTTCGCCAGTCAATTTTCTCATTTCCATACAAATTTGCTCATATTCCTCGGATATGTTAGACAAAAGAGGCAGGAATGGAATGGCACCATGGCAACGGAAGAGATAAACAACGATTCGCTAATCCAGGCCCTTCCAATATCGTGACTTGATTTCCATCGGAAGCGAAACAAAGGGATAAAGAAAGGTGGCAGCAAAAAGGTATAAAAGGAAATGAGGTGAGAGAGGGATTTCTAAACAACTGCTTTGTGGTGTGAACTCGCCGAATTACGACTCAAGACTGTCTGGCTCCTTGACCTTTGCCCGTATCACATCCGTTTTTATTAAGAATATTACATAGCAATAAAGGAAACTGACTTTATTCAGGAGAATATTAAGCAAAAGACAAGTTATATCTGAAAACATAAATCCAAGAATTAAACTAAAATTTAGTATTTCATATAAGTACGTAGAAATAGGACATCATAGGTTAAAATACTATTCAAACTGAGACGTGAAATGGCTACTCCAAACGTAGCCAAGAGGTAATAGTAAAATATTTCTTAATATGATCATTGTGCGTCTTTAATTTTCAGTTGAAGGGTTTCCAGAAGAATGAGAAATTTTCAAACAAATGTTTTTAAAACAGTAATTAGACAGATGTTGGATATTAAAGTAATTTTAGAGCATATTTGTCTTAATTACGGACGGAACTTTCCAAAACAAAATGTCTGAATATTTTGGCAATGTAGCTTGCTGCTTACAATAGGGATGATCACATAATGGCGCATTACGTAAATATATATGAATGGTGCATTGAATTTATGACGCACCTATGTAAATTTATATTCGTACTTTATGCACGAATGGTTACAAATATAGGAAAATCTACTTATGAATCTAAAGAGCGCATTCATATATTTCTTGATTAATTTTAAGCCACATTATTATAAATCAGAGTAATAATTATGCTACATCTCAAATAAAAATGAAATGATTAGCCCGTGAACTATTACTGGGTGGGCAATCATTGGTTAGACCAACCACCTGGCAAGTGAAAGATTCATAGTAAAATCTTGATCCGATAAGACTGTCCTCATTTCCTGTCGAGTTCTTCTTACCTCTACATGGGATTAAAGAACATTAAATAACTTAAGATAAAAATACAACATTGGTTTAAATGAAGTGATTTTGCAAATTGCAAACTAATCTTATATTTGTGCGAAAATTATCAAAAAAAATTGGGTCACATTCGGTGAAAACTTATCCAAAATTCCTATACATAATTCCTGTAGAAAATATTGACCTACCTGAAGTTCTATACCTCGTATCTATGATATTATACTATATATGTACAGGTAAAAATCAAAATAATCTTCGTAAATTTGATGTCCGAGATGTATGAAAAAGAATGAAATTAGAGGAGAATGGAAATGCGTAGGTTTAGTGGAGGAATGGGGAAGCGCAACAGCATGCGGCGGAATTTCGCAGAGTTGGCTGTAACCTAGGGAGCGTAACCAGGCAAGAGACGAATTATCGCTCAAGAAGACAGTTGCATGGGTCAGAGGAGATCAAGATGGATTATTACACCACGAAAGTATATCCAACAGGAATCTCATGCAGAAAACCGGAAAGATTAGGTGGGAAATGAGAGAAATATTTTTCGGGAAGGAAATGAGAATGCAAAACCATGAAATGGAACTCTGAAATAAATACAGGAAAAGACACAAAGAAGCGGGAATAATATTTAATGAAAATTAATTAAAATCTCCTAAACTCCAACAAATTGAAATCACCTGAAAGAATTATTTTGAATTTTAATGAAATGAGATCATATTCTAAAGAAGAAGAAATTAAATGTAATATGCGTAATTTTTTGAAGGTTTCAGAATGACATGAATTCTGCAATATTTTAATACAACATACATCGATAGAAACCCTTCGTTCGGAACTTATTGGCTGCACAAAGGTGTTACGTTATGTCATAGAACATGATATCGAACGTAGATTGGTTCTTAAAATTATCCTTTATGTATTTCCTGAGTTATTCATGCTTATTGCATTCGTAATTTTTTTGCAGTGGTCGCCGAACTGAGAAAAAGCATTCAACAGCAGCCGTGAGAGGCAGATAAGGTTGGTGAGGTCCAGTAAAAAGACGGAATGTTAGTTACAGACCGAATCAAGAATTATAGAAACTTTCCATGAGTAGATGAATAGTCTATGGAAAATATCCACAAAAATATGAAGAAAGTTACTCGGTCACACAAAATGATGATCAGATAAGAAAAATACAAGAATTAATGGTAGAAAAATAATGAAGCGATTAAAAGGGTATGCGATAACTTGGAGACAAACCGTTAATTCACAAATTGATCATCTTGTTAACTATTATAAATTTATGTATGTACATGCCGAATATACTAAAATATTAGTCTAGTTTTTCAGTCCTACTTTTAAGGCTGAGTGTTATTTGTCGACTATTGTGTCTTGTTTTCCTTTTTCAGGGACGAAATCCATGTCTAATTTGGGTGAAAATTTTGTTAATATGAATATTACGTAAAATAAGGCAAGGACAAGTACGTGGAATAGAGAAGATTGTGGCAAACCTTCGATAATAACAACATATGGCCTATCTTTCCTTTAGCTCGTCTTGCGTATAAAGAATTATTTAACACAAAAAACTGTCAATATTTTAACAGGAGTTGTAGGTCGGGTATCAATTTTAATAATAAATTATGCCTAATTGCACATAGGTAAAGTGATTTATCAAAATCAGGGATCGACTTTTTTGGATATATAGAAAAATTCTGGACCAAGTAATCACAAATGACGGGGTCGACTTTTACCCGAGGTCGAATATCACTTGGGTGCATACATAGAAATATTATAAAAACCACGGAAACGATAAAATTTTGAAAAAATTCCGATCATTTTACAAAAAAAGCAAGATTTCGCAGCAGATATGCCAGTATCAACGTCATAAGTTATCTCAAATGATTTTTAAAATCTTTGTGAAGCATTAACTGGAATTATGTACAAGTACTTCAGACAAGATCTACCCTTAAGACAGTAGGTCAAATGATAATACTTCTCGGGAAGGAAATAAAGGAAATCCTTTAGAAATGAGAATGCAAAGGAAGAGATGACAAAAGAAGAGGAATTAGAAAGGTGAGGCGGAATTAAGGAATTGGAGAGGGAGAAATCGGATCGAAAGAGGGAAATGAAAAGAGTTGTAAGGAGAGAAGGGGATAAAGAGAAGGCGGAATTTTAAAGGGACGGATCGAAGAGAAGGGAAAATTCCACAAGAAAACGAAAGTGGTCGTAAGAATTTCGATATTAAAAATGAGGAATATGAATCTTCAGAAGTAAAAATTACATTTTTCTTAGACGAACGGATTTAATAAGCCTAAGATATGTGTCTTATATCTTTAGGAAATACTTGATCGAAATATAGATGCATGTTTTTGTTTGTCGGTTTATCTGCGTATTCTTTTCAGCCAACAAGAGAATTTGAGAACGCTATGGAAGGTCTTTTCTCCTATTCTGATACAGAATTTTATTTGGTGTTTAAAAATTGCCTCAAAATACATCATTTTCCGTCTTCCTTACTAGTCTAATCTAACACGTATGAAGAAATTGTTTTAATAAGCGGCCGTTAGATATTATAGGAAGACGGAAACTGATAAATTTAGACGCAATTTTTGAACGCTTTCTAAGTGTAAGGTTAAGTGTAAGGTGCGTTTATTTTCTAGTAAGACAGGAAATAAACGCACATTATTATGCACCATCACTATTTATAAGGAAAACTTTTAAGTCCCAAACACTAACCTATTCTCCATGAAAATGCAAAAGAAAGTTAACCCTTTTTAGAGATAGAGTTTGCATATACGCAGCTAACGATCGTGATTGCGGTGTTCAAAGGCTTTGTTCCTCGTCTTCATCCGTTAACTTTGACACATAATTCAAATGGAGGAATGCATCCGGCGGTCGTTAATCTTCTCAATTGGAACGGAAAACATATCAGAGTGAGAAGATAACCTTTTCCTTCTGATGGATGAAAGGAGGTGCACAAGAAGCCGTTCCAATTTCTCCTCGGTGAGAAGTTTCTTTTTCAAGGACGAGAATTTCCTCGAATCTCTCGCGATGATTAAAAAAGATGAGAAAGGAAAGACAATGGGAGAGGAATGAAAATATACATCACTGTGATTGATGTGGCGGAATTTAGGTTTATGGATATCATAAAAAATGGAGAGTACTGTGGAAAGTATAGAGATTTGGAATCGGATGTAAATGATACAGAAGAGGTAAATGAAGGCCTATCAGAAAGTAATCAGTCTTGAGGACTACGTAAAGCAATACGGCAAAAATTGCTATGGAAAATAGGGGGGCGTTATTCGGATGCTTCAGGAGGGAGGATCTTCAAAAGAAATAGGATTCAATCTAATAGTGAATTACTTATTAAATTCAGGTAGAGTACGTCTACAGAAGATGTATTCGACATTATCATTGCTACAATTCTGACACTGCCGGAAAGACGAGAGAAATAGATGCTAGAACCAGCAGATTTAAGAACTCCGCGAATGATTCCGATTTAAAGTAAACGGTTAGGAAGTCATGATCCCGTCCCAACGCCATTCCGCTTACAAAGCGGTTTTCACTCCGTCCTCTGAAAAGGTGGGTTTTCTATTACAACATTTCATTACATTTACTCTAAACTTGCAATCATTGCATTAAATTTCCAAAAGGTACAATTTCATTCGGAACATTCAATAATTTTATTAAACTCAAAATGCATCATATGATATACGCTCACCTTTCCATATATAATGTTTTGTATAAGTTTCATGTTGTATTTGTCAACTATAACTAATTTTGATTTATTCGGATACTCAGAAAAATTTTTAAAATATTAAGAAGATGAGGAAGATAAACTAGAACAGTTTTTAGAAGTGCGAGAAAATGATTTTCCGCAATACATTGGGCATCTCCGAAATATTAGCCCTCAGTTCCGAGTGTGTTCAGAATCCATCTCCAGAAAAAGCCTCCCCAATCGCTATCCCAAACTTTTCCGAGCACCTCCGGGAAATTCGTCCCAACACAAATATAACTTTTGCGGGAGAAATCACATCCAAGAAATGTCGCAGATTGAAATAAAATTCCTTAAGTGGGCATTTCTACCACATCGTCTATCCACGCCGAATTTCTTTTCCCAGTTATTCAAAGAAGATATCTGAAAGGAACGAGATCAGCATAATGTACAGTAAAACCAGAAGTTGCCCTGAATGAATAGGCATCTAGGGAAGGGTAGATGAACATAGTAAAGACTATTTGCTATCAATCTGATATCAAGCTCTTTGAGAAATTTTTAGGCAGTTATTTACCGAATTTGACAGCATGTAAGACGCACTTTCGAGAAAAAATTTATTAGGCGTTTGTCATCGCTTTTCTCCAGTTGATGGCAAATTCCGATTATTACCCATTATACCGTTGAACACATGATGAAATTTAAACAATATTAATAATAAAATAGGCACGGAATTAACTAACTCGTCTAATGCAGTACTTCACAAACAGGTTCTGAATAATCATCAAAAGAGACATATCTCAATATACCAATAATCGAGAGCTTAACTCGCTACATTTCCTTAGTTAACTTAAAAAATCTTTTCATTCCTTTCTTCAAAAGATTTATTTATTTAAATTACTAAGACCGCGAAAAACTCCAATTTGTAGAAATAAAGTAACAGGTTAAATAAGGGAAACAGCAACAAAAAGATAAATTCATACGAGAAATAGAAAGAATATATATTGAAAATAGGGACAATATGACAATGATCAGGCGTGAGGTGGAATCTAATTTGGACCCTTTAGTTTAGGATCGAGAAAAGGAATGAAGGAGAAAAGGGGATAATTTGATGAGTTGAGTAGAATAATGATGCCAAACAAATAATCTGTTTGGAAGACTTCGAAGAGAAACAAGGAGGGAATTAAGCCATTTGTATAAGATATATGCGTAGTGTTTACTTCGAAGGTCAGAAAGAGAATGCAAGGATGAATAAGATATAATATTAGTACAGAATATTTGCTATTTTCCTAATCTCCAAACCGTTTCACTCGAGAACAACCGATCTCTTACAAAACCGGATTTGGTTCACATTTTCTTGGATTAATTCATCCGCATAGTGTGATCGGCGGAGACAATCAGAAGTTGACTCCATTTGATATTTCATTAGCATAGAATGATCTCAGCGATTAGCCATCGACGCTTCTCAAAACACGCTGTTTGCACTTTCAAGATCGATCTGCGTCATCCATCTTAGGGAGAATGATTAAGTGGCATTCTAGGGAATCTCAGTGACGCGTAAGCAATCTCCCTTTCAATTAGTCAAACGAGACAAGGCGCTCCCTCAAACTAAACTATCCAACCAAGCCGAATTTTTGGCGATGGTTTATGCTATATTTTACTAGAATCAATTATTCTATTTTTATATTTATACATATAATCAAGGACTTATGTTTTACCAAAAAGTAAAAAAAAGTCCTTGACGCGACATCCTTTTGTGGCTGGGCAGCATTCACCGTGGGTGAGACGTGGTCAGCCTATTGACTCTATTCAGATATTTATCACAATGCTGGATAGACATTGATGTGAATTGAACCCGGGATCGTAGATTCCGAAACAACTATAACATTACTATTTATGTATTAATGGATAGTATTCAAATCATAAATCAATGAGAGGTAAACGTTTTTAAACAGCATCATGTTCTATATAATTCAGTATTTTCTAGTCATGGCCTTATTTTCTAGCAATCATACTGGTTGAGAATATTGTGCGAACGATACAGAGGAAGCCAAAACATCGCCTCAATGACAGCATATGGTATTATTTTTGGAAACAGGCTATAGTTTAGGCCCGACGTGAATCGAACTCAGGATCACTTGTACCGAAGGAGAAGGCGTTGCCCACTTGGCTATCCAGAGGCCATTTTAGCGACGGATAGAACTTTCGCAATTCACCTCATCGATTCTCATAAGAAGAGGTTCTTAGTTGGAATGGCGATTTTGAGACCTATTTAGTGTAACAAAGAGTTAAATATAAACAATAACTAGAGGACATGCTTCTGATTCACTCGTGGGGTTAAAAAAAGTAACTTAGTAACTATAAAAGCGGAGTTGGGTGGCAGCCATCTTGATCATCAACGTCACAGGATTTGAAAACTTAATTTTCCGGAAAAAAAAATTCGGTAAACAGCATTTGAAGCATCGAGGAAACTCTTGGAAACTTTTTGGAAATCCGGACCAAACACTCTAACCACTTGGCCATTTTGATAATAGAATCAAAAGAATTCGGTTATAATTCACTGTGCTGCCCCATAAGGATTTCATTATTTAAACAAAATAACTGTCACAACTCCTCTTCTGTGCTGCAAGAGCTCCGTATCAAAGTTAAAACGGGAATCTCAGATATGAAAGATGCTTAAAACAAATGAATGCATTTCTATACAAATTTTATACAAATAAATAATTTTGTTCTATACTGAATTCATCCTGAGTAATTAATCCTTCTCCTTTTTATATTACGATTACAATACGATACGATTTATCAAGATAAAGTCAATCAATTGCTTGAAAATATAAAAAGAATGCTAAACTCGATATACTGATTTATTTCTGAGAACTTTGCTCATTTGTGACATCATCAGTGTTAACATATCCACTCCTACATCAGGTCTTCTTAGAACCTCTCCTTAAGTCATTTAAGGATAACCCTAACATGGCATGAAATCAATTCATGTGCAATGGCAATGAGCGAGTAATAAATTCCGAGCATACTAATACATAAGTACGCAGATTGAGTAACGGTAATGGTATATTCTCTAAATGCATCCGCACGATTCATATTCATTGTCCCGAAAAAGGGAAACGATTAAAGAGAACGCCTTCATTTGCATTTATTTCGAGGGTACCGTAGAAAGTGCAGCCAAACAACGCACTTCTGCGTGCGAAAGCAAACACTTGTTAAATTTAACTTTTAATTACCGCATTGGAATCCGAAATTTTGCATGATTTACAATCAAAACACTGAGTTTCCGTGCGTTGAAAAGTTTCTTCTTCTTTCTTGAAAAGTTGAAAGTCTTAGAAAACGTGACCTTTTTCGAGAACTCGCGAGGATTTGATAGCGATTCAACAACTGTTTTCTCAGTATAATCACACCTACCAAATATTGAACATTTACCAGACGGTAAGTACATCAAATATCATCGATGCAACGTTTCTAACCTTTATAACTAGCTCAGATTTTGCATGCAAATGCTAATTCTATCCTGAATAAGACAGACTTGAGTTTCCGAAAAAAAGTCAGCTTTTAGTGTAATTAAATAAGAGGAAAGTAGGAAACCCTCGGATATTTTAAATAAATCGATCTGTGAGTCAATTAGTGTTTATTAAGGAATTCCATCTGTGTTACTCCATTAATAATCTTAAATAATAATCAGCATTGTTTATATAGTTACATATTTACGCCAGTGAATTCCTCAGTCAAAACTGAATTGAATTCATAATAAATGTAGAAATATTATTGAACGCATCTGACGACAAAGGCTGAACTCGACTCTCATTCGAATTGATTATGTATTAGATGTGTGATATTATTCATGCATTCATAATTATATGGATTCTAACTGTGATTTATTGTAAAATTCTATATGTATGAAACAGCAGTGTGTCATTATAGTTTATTTGGTGTATGAATGCCCTAAAGCAAAATTACTATAAGGGGTGCCTATGTTCTTTAATATTGAACGCTACATAAATATGTATCAGTGTGTGTAAATACATGAATTAAATAAAACATTTCATTTAATTTTAAAAAACAACTTAAAAATTACCTTTCGTCTTCGAGACTGATTCTCTTTAAGGTGCTCAAAATAACTCAGAGTACTCACCTGAAATTGGAATAAATCAAACTTGAGTTAAATTAGTTAATTATGTAATTAAGAAACATTTACTTAAATTATTTAGAATCTAAACGTTCTAACTGTGATTAATGAAATATATGATTGAAAAAATATTAATTAAAACAACGAGATGTGACGAGGACATTTAAACGTGGCTTTAATGCAGCTAACACGAAAATTTTCATTTAAGAATGAAAATAGATTAGTGAAAAGGATTAACTATTAAAAAACACTGATTCAAAGTTGCGCAATTACAGGATTAATACGTTAAAAGTAATTAAAAATGATTATTGAATGTAATGGAAATATTTCTGAAATCTCGGTATCTGAAATAAAATTAGAACACACTGCATGTTCTGAAAAATGTGCTAAGCAATCGAAAAAATATATTAATGAAAGATGTACTATTAATGAGGCATAAAGCTAATTACTATTAAGTATCTGCTTACATACATGATGAATAAAACACGGATAATTCATCTCTCGGTGCAGCACAGGGATAGAAGTAACTTTTATTTAACAATTTTCCAGTCTTGTTTTTGGATATGATGATATAAAAAATACCAAGGCATGAGTGATGGTAAATAATGACATCCTCCTTGGTACTTCTTAACTATATAAACATTGCTATTCATCGGGTCATTGGTGGGCTTACCATACATTCCGTGCGCGAAACTACGTTTCCCCGTGCACTTCAAACTCCTTCTTGAAATTTCATATTATTTACCATTAGATGTAAGAAGACCCTTAATAGTCCCAATCTCGCCCTAATTAAGTCTTTTCCTTATAATAATTGAATTTCGATGCAAGATTTCATGCGGAAGGCTCAACTAGGTAAGTGAAAAATAAATGAAACTACTTTTAGCAGAATAAATTTTCCTAATATAAGGAGATAATTGCGAAAGGCAGCCAATTGGTTTTAGGGAATCTACCAATCAATTTTATTTCTTTTCCTATGACTTTCCTTAAATAAAAGCTAAATTACATCAATTATAATTATAATTATAGGTGAGTAAAACATGAGCTCTTGGAATAGCTCAATTGTTAAAACGAGATTTGATTGAATTTCCATTAAAAGTTTGCAGAGTAATGCATGAAAATAAAGGATTCGACCAAAGCAGTCTTTGACGCTCTAAGAGACGCTTCAAAACGGACGGACAGACGGACTGTGAGTTCATGCGAAAGGCGAATTAACTTCAAAACGAGCAAAAATCAGAATTTCCTCAAAAGTTTGGCGGAATTTGTAGGAAAGGAAGTTTAGGCGCTTCGGTGATGTGCAGCGAATATGAAAACTCCATTAATCTGATAAAAAGTCATCGGCGAGAGGACGTTCCCAAGATGCACCGCGATACATTCATTCTTCTTATAATACATTAAAGCGACACCCAATCCTTCATCTTACTCGAATGTATTCATGGAGAAAATGAGATGGAATTGTACGGATAGTCAAGAGTGTAGAGTAGAACTGAATGTAAAAGAATGAAAGAACAGACTTTAGATATGAGAAAGAATTATATCTTCCTCTACATTCAAAGGTCGATTTCATATATATCTATTCCTGTAAGTTGACATAATATTAATCATATACGAGATTAATCATATTCATCATCGATAATTCAATTATTAACAAAAACTAATAAGTTATTTTAAATAATGTCTTAATGTTAAAGATATCGTTAGCAGTCTTTGCTAATTAATGACAATTACTTGTCAATAGGACAAGGAATTACAATGAAGTTAATTAAATAAATAAATCATAATTTGTGAAAGGGGGTGTGAAATAAATCGAAATGCAACTGCGCGAAAATACATTTCATATTCGCGGTAATCATTTCTAAAACGAGCATCGGGAGAAAGAACCACTTAAACCGCCATAAATAATGTAAACGGCGAATCCGTCACAATTCAAGCCATCTTGTGTATTAACTCCACCTGCCCGCGCATTTCGCTTCGCTTTTGTTTCCAGTGGCTGAACCGCGCGCGATAATCTCTTAAGACTCCGAAACAGAGCTTCTGAATTGTTTTATGCGGAGGACTTAATTTGTAAAAGCGACGGATTAGTTTGCGATGCGGATGATGACCACGAAGCGATAAATGCGAGCGCAATCTAATTATATCATTGCGCGATTGTAATCCGCGGCTAAATAAGTATGGACTCTGAGTATAACGACGTGAGTTGGTAATTGAGCTGCGGAAGATACTTGAGTCTAAATTCACGCTCTCCATACACAGCAGCGACGCGTCCAATTTTTTCCACAAGAGTGACCACACTACGGGAATACAAAACGAGATCCGGTTTGAGTGCCAAAGACAGAATGAATTTTTGGTACCCTTATCAGTGTCGACTCCATGTAACGAACGGACAAAACTAAGGCCTGTGGGTTCAGAAATCAATATAGAATCAATAACTAAAATCCAGAGAGAACTAATTACAAAATAAAACCTAAAAAATCTTTACAGAGTGCAAGCAGGACATCGACCGAACTGAAGACCGTAGAATAGAAGTGTAAACGGAACTCATATTTATTGGTTTTCATTTTAATCGAGTGTAACTGTTGTATTTAATAAAGCAAAATAATAAGTTGTATTAAATAAACATATGCAACGTTGACTTGCAAATCATTCTTCAATATTTAAATTTAATAACTTAACATATTTTTCATTATTACTTTTAAATCAGTAACTTACTCTAAAATTTAAGAATTTCTATTTAAGGTTCGCATATGATACAATTTTTGCACTGATGCTATAATACTTCATCTAAGCTAATAAATGTTTGAACCGTTTCGATAGTTGCTTAAGGAGGGATATCGGAACCAAATCGAAATAAAAGGGAATGAATATAAAGGATTGCTAGAAATGTCACAAAGAAATGGAATGAATAGTAATTAGGAATAAATTAATTGAAAGGATATAAAATAGCAAACAAGGTACTTGGAATACCCAAAGTGAAGTTTTCCGCATTCAGCAGCTGTTTTGCTTTGTAAATGATACGTGCTTTAAATAAGGTCTTCAAAGGCATCGCATGACCTATTTATAGCCTTTATCCCTTTCTGCTCGCAGCATCATTAGGATCGAGCGAAATTCACAATTACGTCAATGATGCCTACAAACATATCATGATTTGATTTCAGGGTAACAAATAATTTGCTTAATTAATTTACAAACTATATATAATTTCCACCATTCTTCAGCCGTGATAACTGCTACAATCGTGAATTCAAAGAAGTTTGCGGAAGACAATATAGGTATTATGACACCTACTACTGCTTCGATAGATCCTACGGTTCCAGGGAGTTTCATACATGAAAAGTGTCATCCTTAGATGTTCTACCAAAAAGACGGTTCACTTAAAGATACTTCACCCAAGACTCGATTCATCCAATTTTACGCAAAATTTATGTTAGCCAATGGAGATTTTACCTAATGGTAGCTTAAAAAGAATGTATACAATAAACGTGACAATGTCTTAAAAGGACTATGGCTGCACTTATCTTAAAACTAACAGCTAATATTTACGTCAACAAATAAGTATGTAATGAATATCGAAAAGAGCATCTTTAACACATAAAATGTTTCATTACACGATCCTGTTTCGGCCTTTGGGTCATCAAAATATGATCACCAAAGAAACACCAACACTATGATCGTACAATGCTCCGTAAAATAATTCTTTATAATTGAAAATTATCACAAAGTCGGGAGCAAATTATTATATTCTTCCAAAACTATGCCTGCATTAATAAAAACGTAAAACCAGTAGAGTTGTTGAGGAAATTAGGTAAGGGCTAAACTAAAAAAGGCAAAGTTCTTTCATGTTTGGATCAATACTTTAGTTTTCTTGTTCTTTTTTCGACCAAGATACTTTGAATTCAAAGTCAATTGCTTATTCAATCACCATTAACTTGAAGTTTCATAATTATTATTATAGATCTTATTTGCTTCCAAATAAATATCCCGTTAGTATCGATATTCTAAAGGGCATAATATACACTTTTGTTTTTTGTTCAAGAACTTTTATAATTTTTTAAACTTGAAAAGTTCTAAAACCGAAAGAAAAACTAATTCCGGTGTATTGCATTTCCATTTACCTCTTCTAACATTAGTACCAGGTATAGAAAATGCCATCCTACGATATTCTAGTCACAAAGGATGGAGCTAAAACATTAACTCTCCATCTTCTCTCCGTTAGAAACAAAATTCTTAATAAGATGGGAGCGCACGTAATTACCCGGATAAAGAAGCTTGTGTGGTCTCCGCAACGCAATGAAGATTTTGGAAAAGAGCCGAGATTGAAGTTTTCATCAAAGATGAAGTTTCCATAGAGTTGATGAGACCACAAATTAATTCCTCGTTCTTCCCTTCGTGATAAACAGAGGATTTGGACTAGACTTCGTAGAACATTTTCATTTTCGAGAGATTACAGAAGCCCACCTAAAGTAGTAACTGCTCCTAATTCTTGCATATTACCTTGCACGTGCACACTTTTTAATCAAGGTAATATGAGGAAAGAGAAACGAGTTATAGGAAAAGATCAAAAACGACGCCATTTAAGATAATTGAAAATATTTTTCAATATCCTTAATTGAAATACGATAGAGTCAAATATGGTAGCGCAATTGAAGAATTGATGTATGATACTTCAAATATTTAACAGCATTTACGACGCAGTTTTTTTTTCAAATTTATGGCTAAAATATTAGCCCGCTTCTTATATGCGACGGTTTGACTTTCGTTTCGGTATTTTCTTAGGAAGTGAGATCGAGATACCGAACGACCTTTTAATGCATGGCCTTAAAAATGTAAAATGAAAAGGGAAATTTTGAAAATTGAACAGAACAGTACCGTTAATTTTTTTCTAAAAGTTTTCCTCACTGAAATTAGTGTGCGTTTCAATTGCAATTAAGTTTCCATTCACATAGTGTGTGAAAAGTAGCGTTGAAATTTTTCCACAAAAACTAGTTTTCTTTACAATACAACGCGACCATCCTTTAATTCTTTTCACCAACACACTTCCTTTTTGCCTTAAATACGTATAATGATATTGCTTGTTCACTAACGATGATGATTCATATCTTTTTACTTTGGAGAAAATAGATTTTTGTGAAAAAATACAATGATTCTCATCATTCTCCTTGATGGATTTTCACAACAGTGAATTTTATTCGATCCAATCAACTTCTAATTTATTAATAGACCAATTCTCTATATATTTAGCGTGACACTTCATATAAGGCTGGATATGAAATTCTTAAATGGTTCGGAGTTTGCACAGAGAAATTTTAACGACTGCTTTTCTTACTGGAAGGGCATTAGGCGAACTAGGCATTTCCATGGAAACTCTAATCTGCAGCCCAGATACTCTCGATGTCCATCGGAGTGTGGCCATAGAAATCCATAGAACACAACTGTTTACGTGGGCCTTACGCAAGCGGAGCACAGCTCATGAATTCCACCCAATTACATGGCCAACCAACGCCAACGGACACTGGAATGGATATAAACCAGTAGGACAAAGACTAAGACCATTTCGGATGTTTCGGAGATGTCAGCGATTAAATGTCCAATACGTAAAAGAATTCACTTCTGAATATGAGAAAGATGAAGAAGATTTAAAAGAATTTGACTGAAAATGTTACAATTATATGAAAAATTTTTTATCTCTCTACTTCTTCTTCTATTTTGAAATTAATTAGCACTTCTTTTCTACTAAATTATTTCTGTTTATAGGGAAGGATGATATCTAAGGCATCATTCTTATAAAATAGATATCTTAAAATATGCGTAGTTTAATTTAAAATTTATGAATTCATTTTGCAAAATGAGGTATTTCTGTTAATAAATTATGATAATTCCTGAATATAGTATTTATATTTATTTTATAATAATATGATGTGGTTTATGTATAATAGGGCAATGGTAGTGTTAAAGTATGTATAATTGTATCATTATTTTGTAACTAACGAGACATAAAAAAACTTTCATTGTTATACTGAAAAATAACTGACAATGAACTACTATTACTATTACAATAGGAAACAATTTTGTTCGAGTAGTATAAAAGCATGAAAGGCAGAGGTACACGAGGTATATATATAATAGATAGAATGATGCAAATATTTCTTTCTTTTATTTTTTAGCTTCTCTGAGGTTTTAATAAAATGAATTTCAAATCTCTTTTAGTGAATCTAGTATCTCGTCAGTTGTTTCAAAAATCATCCACGAAATCAATTCTCCAAAACTGCCAAATTAAAGTTATGCGTGAAAGGATATTTCGAACGTAAGAAAAAGTGACATGTAAAGAAACAATCTCGATAGAAGAAATTTCTTTTATATCGATTGCAACCGAAAGCGTTAAATTCATCCGCGAAATTCGCCCAGACCGAGTTTTTCCGAATCTCACTGGAATGCTCAGACGAAAATCCTCGATTTTCATTCCAGAAACGAGAACAACGGCACCTTTAAATTCTTCTAATATTTTAAGTCAATTTTGATCCGGATATTTCCGAGGAATGACTCTCGTGGAATCTGTATGGCGGGCCATGCGCGGGTGTATGAATCAGGATTTGTGTGCCAAAAGGCTGCAGGGGATTGATTTTGGGATTGAAGAAAGCAATCTCTTGCAACACTCCGTCGTCTTGGAATGGGGCAAAGCGCCATAAACGCGCTGACTTGATTGGTTTCGAGCACGGAATTTCTTTGGCTTCTTTCAGATACACTCCATCTCTTAAGTAGATAGAGTGTAACTTGAGAGGAGACAAAGGGCTCAAAAGTAAACGGGAAGACGCTCCATTTCCTTTGGGAACCTCAATTCAATGGAAGGATTACGAGGCCCTATCGCAATATCAGGGGTGATGAGAATCTACACGGAATTCCGTCTCTTATTTAAAGCACGGGTGCCAATAAACAGAAAATGCACCAATGGGACCCAAGGGCTTTAGCAAGAAACTCGTGCAAAGGAAGGTGCCTAGATACCGGAAGATAGATATTAACAGGAAGGTATAGGAAGTAAGTAAAATGTTAGATCAGTTAGGATGGGAATAGTAAGGGAAGGAAGACACCCGTTTAAGACGCCCTCGCTTCATCCCGCTTAAGACGCGAATTTTTCCCGTCTCTAGGTGCACTGTAACCTTGTACCAATGTAATGATGCAATTATATTATTACATATTGTAATACATATGATACATATTGTAACTACCTTGCTCTCATTTCCTACAGTATCCTACTTATTTTATAATGCAGCAAGGTTATAAGTTTTTCATTCCTCGTATGAAGAGAGTAACGCAGATGCACTAAGCTTTGGATGGATGCAAATTGAATTCTTCCGCCGGAAGGAAGTCTGCTTTATCGAAAGAGGAAACTGCGTGAAATCTGAAGATGGCTCCTTACTCTCGCCAGGATAACAGCATTAGGAAAAAATGAGCGAATTTTTTAATGTAGCGACTTGGAAGATTTTCATTTTCCTGCAGCTAAGCGCTTTCTTCGAGATTAATGAGCAGAGAGTTTTCTTAATGACGCACAGTTCCCGCCCCTTTTTTAAAAATCGCGCCATTTCCCCGAAAAAAAGACAATCGAAACAAAGAGACCGACTGCGGCTCGAGAAGTACTCGGCGGAGGTAATAACTCAGCAAATATATCGCCGGAAAATCAGCTAAATCGCTCGAATTAGTAACTTAAAGCTTGAAAAATATGAAAATCGTAAGAAGTTCTAAAACCGTCTCAAAAAATGAATCGTGGAGAATTTTAATCGCCGAAGAATATTCTCGTGGAAAGATAATGAAAAGGCTGAGGCTTTTGACCCGCTCTAGATTTAGTTTTATTTTCCGAGCTAATTCCTCCCGGAAATACCCGGAGGATTAATGCTCCGACAAAAGTGATTCTAAAGTGCTCTCCGGACAATCGCGTCACGGACATTTGCGTCCTACATTAATAACCTCAATCGCCTACAATCATCTGTCGTTGTTTTAAATATCGACTCTAGGTTAAAAATTGTTCTTAAAGTTCCTTGTTTAATAAAAAATTTCGAATGAATTTGACAGAAGACATTTAATACGTCTGATCTTCACGAAGTGTAAGTATAGAGGTAAAAATTAATTTTGCATGTATTTAAAAATGAATAACTTTGTATCTAAATATATAGTACATCAATACTTATAATTTTATCGAGTAATAAGTATTTCAAAAATGACATATACAAATCCTTTCATGTATCTCCTAACAATTTCAAAGGCATATAACGCAAACTGCTTTTATTCAAATCAAAATTATCTTCTATTGAACATTACGTTTTTACGAAGGGGTGTTAACAGTTTCTCAGTCAATATATTTTCAGAACTACGTCCATGTTATTCCTAGATGACTATACCGTGGAATATTACTAACTTGGCGTCCCATATTTTCTTTGACGTAATCGTACAAATTAAGCATGATTTATTCATCCTTACGATTTCCGTAAATGAAACAGTTTAAAAATTAAAATGATATGCTCCCCTCCAGCGTTGTCAGCTGATCAGGAGGCAAAATTAGAGCGGAAAATTCAAGTAAATAAATAAATATTATTCATACACTTTTTCATTTTATACTGTAGCTGTATGGCTCTAAATTTTCCTTTTAATGTTTTTGAAATATTTTTAAAATTATGAAATACTAGATAAATGTTTTTCTAAACAATCATAAGCCCAAGTAGTATTTAAAAAGGGTTTCACATTCTTCCCGAGCGTACAAATCACCGGTCCTCTGAATCCTCAACACATATTCCTCGAGTCTTCCGCTAATAATATTTCATGTGTGAGTGCACGTGACACCTAATCCTGACAGAATCCGCCCAATTTGTGCGCTGCAGTCGCTCAACGTCGGAGCCAAGGATCGCGGCAAATAAAAGAGAGGGATTGATGAAATCTCTTAAGGAGGACGAAAAAGCTATTCTCCCGAGAGATGGCGTTGGCGGAGGAGATCTTTCATTGGCTGAGAGTGGGTGGGAACAGAATGGAGTAAAGTAATCGGGAATCTTTGGCCGAATTCCCACTAGGTGTCGCACTGCAATAAAACACCTAACACGTTGAGGCCTCGACATGCACTTCAGCATGACTGAGGAACACTTCTTATTATAGTTGCGATGAGCTCGGAAGGCGGAAGTAGAGTTTTCATGGTAAAACTCATATACAGCCAGCTTAAGTACCCTCGCGTAAATAAGATATCTTGAGTTTTAGTAGTAAATATTCTGAGAAATACCTATTTATTTGTAGCACATATGAAAGTCTAGTGTAGAAGCAGAAGTAGTATTCTTCCTCGGCAATATTGGAGTAGTTTAGCAAAATAAGCGACCGCTGTAATTTTCTTGCCGTCCAAACATAGAGAAAATTAAATTGAAATCACTTTCGCAACGGACAGAATAGATCAAAGGTAATTTATATCTCTCTTAATTTACAAATAAATCCTATGTTGTATAATTACAGCCGTCAACAAAAAGTACTCCAGCCTAAAAGGACAAAAAAAGCGTATGAGAGGTTAAATATTCGTCTCATAGATATATTTCTGTTGTGGAGTGTCGACAGCTATATTTATTCAACGTAATTTTTGATCTCTATTACTGGTTTCAAATCATCATTTTCCAGCCTTACAAAATTCACCGTTAATTGAGTCGTTAACATTTTTCTTTCTTTTTTCATTGACATTTTCCTGAGGTGTTTACACATAATTAACTCAGTAGAAATTTAACGACCTATTCATGGTTATCCTCGCATTTTACATGTTTAAACGGAGTAAATCTCGTTCAGGATGTTCCCTGAATTGCCTCCACACTGATTACATCTCCCAATATAAAGGATGAATAGACTTGTCCTAAGCAAAGGCCTTTGACACAGCCGGACTACTACCGGATGATCGTAAATTTGGTGGGAGAGAACGAGTGCACTTTCCAGCCTATTTAAGCATGTGTGTGCAAAGGAGATGTGATAAAGTCTCGTAAACATGTCCTCGAAGAAGTCCACCAAGATGAATAGGATTCCTCCATTTCACACGTTTCCTTGAGTTGAAAGGGCAAAAGAAGCAAGGATATGAGGAGTACAGAAGAGGATTTTACAACTGTAAAAGACTGGAAAAAAGTAAGGTTTCAAATGTTAATTGGAGATTACAAAATTTCCAACTCAACGGAACGTGTGTGGGATTTGAAATGATTTTTAAAAGATAGAGAGGGAATGTGGATTGAGGCAGGGACAATCAGTGGTGTTTTGACGCCCCATTCATACTTGCAAAATGTCTATTAATCCAAGATTTTCTCATCTTTTCACGAGATACGAAAGTTATGGTGATCGCATCGAATCTAAAATATAAAATTTATTAACCAATATCGTTATTTGTACCCAAATTACAATCACTGTTGTATTAAAATTTGATGGAATACTTCATAATAATTGAATTGACCGCAAGAATCGGAAATCATTCATTAAACCTTGTTATTCATTACTAATGCTACATTATCACTCAATAAAAAGTTTATCTCCCCCAAGGCAACTTCCATTTATGTGATAATTTGAACAACCCCGTAAAAAATTAAATTATACATCTATTCTTAAAGGAAATTTAAACTGAGGAAATATCTTTATAGAAAATAACCTCATCGAATTGTTAGGTACGCTATAAAATGGATTCATTCAAGTAACTAAATCTATGCATTTACACGCTAATTCTACAAAGCGTAATGGATTAGTGGATGGATTGGGTTTTAGGAGGAGGCTTCAACGAGGCTGCACACGAATAAGAGAAAATCCGTCACAAATTCCTATAAAATTATTTTAATCAATCCACTTCAACTTAGATTCTCTATTGACAACATTTTCTACTTCCGTTAATTTTTTCCACTGATACTTATAAATTATTTGCTGCAACTAAGTGTCAAATTTTCGAGAATGTTCTAAGCAAGAAGAGGAGTAAAAACTGTGGAAAATAAAGAAAAAGGGTACAATTTGCTTGCTAAACCATCGAAGACATTACCATATCGTTGTATGGTTATCTTAATTTGTATCGGTGAACGGGCAAATATCAAATACCAAAAAGAGGAAAACTGTAACGAAATCTTAGTCTTACAACGTAATGTTAGTTAATTCAACTCAGGCACTATAAGTACGTGCAATTTCACAAATGCAGTCAAATTTGGTTCTTCCATCATTTCTCTTGGTGCATCTCCAAAACCATTGGTTTCTAACAGATGTACAAAAATATTTTGGCAACATTAATGGCAATCAAAATTAATTTAAGGATTTTTAATAAATAATTACTTGCTTATTATAAACTGAGAAATATATAACATACAAATTAAGAATATAACATGAACGATCTATGCATATTGTCATGTTAAGAATGTATATAAATGTAAAATGAATATATAAAAACAAATTAATATTAGAATTTTAAGTAATGTTTAATGTGTAGGAAGAGCTATCTCAGCAGTTTCCTTTGAGTTAAAGACATTTAGAACGGAGTGAAAAGAGAAAGGAGAGAAGATCTCGTAAAAGAGCCTTAATATTAGCATTTAGGAGGAGAAGTTGATGACGCTAAGAAAGGAAGAGAATGTGGATAAGGAGGTAAAGAAAGAGATAGGGGAAGGGATATCTCCGACATGAAGACATTCCGTTGAATAAAAGATAAACGAGAGAGGATTAAATTCGACCGCTAAGAGACGGATAAGGCACGCATCGAGAGAAGCCCTAAAACGTCATAATCCGTTACATTTTAATTAACTATTGCAGACATAAACCTTCCTCTTGTTTACGACAAATGCATGCGTTAAAATCACCAAGGTTGGGTTGTCTCCTTTATCCTCGCATCCATCTCAGAGCAGACTATCTTTTCAATTTAAAATGCAAATAAAGTCCTTCAATTTGAACTAAAATCCTCTGAGAAGATTCTATTGCGACTGATTTTTAATAACATTGGATTTAATACATTTCAGATTAAAAATTGCAATTATAAAGAAAAATTCTCAGAAGTAAATGAGAAAAAGTAAAATTTAAAGGTGAGAGAAGTCAACATGAACGGGATTAAAATCAGAAAATCCCTATCTGGAGTGTTGCTCCTAGGAAATTGGAAAAATGTATGAATTGGATAGCAAAACATATTGACTAAATCATTTTCCCGAGTGGTAGAAGATCTGGGCTCGATTCTCGGTCCTGCTAAACTTTTTCATGTTCTTTCTGAATGAGAACATACTTTATTTATTTATAAAGGACAAAATTGGTAATTTTTCGCAACGGAATATTATGAGGACCGGTTTCGCTTTCACGGAGGCATTTTCAAATGAATACAATCATTTTGCCTTTTTATTATTCGGAAGAACAGGGATTGGAATGAAAAGGTTGCAAATTTGTAGTCTTAAGATTGTAGGTTAGGGCTCATAGATTGACAGGGTAAAGCACATAAATTCATAATATGAATTTACACCAAATCACGCCCTCGGATATTAATTTTACTATTTCCTTACAATCACGATTGTTATTCTGATACCTCCCACGCCCGAAAATTTCTTAAATTCTCCTTACCTGAAAATTTAACCTTGACCCTTAACTTTAAATGAAATATGAGTCTTAAAATGAATCTTAATCTGTGGTTCGAAAGTCACCGCTTTAATATTCGGATGTTTGATTTTGATAACGTTTATTTTCTTGTTTCTATTCAAAGGTTTCGTTCCTTCAATCAGTAATTTAGCTAGGTCGAAGTCACGAATTGCTCTTTCTCGAAAAACGCACATTTTGGCTCAAAGAGGAATCCTCAAACGTGTTAATCGAATCTCTCTATTCGACAATTCCTTGCGTTTAAATAAAACGCCGTCATAATCCACAGCATTTTCATTAACCATTCCGAAGGAAAATCCTTTCTTCCGGCGAAATTATCTCTGCAAAGCATCTCCGAAGGCAGAGAAAAAAGAACCCTTTTAATCTCAGAGACCCCGCATCTGCAGTTCCTACGGGAAATACTAGAGGGCAGCACCATTCCCCGAGGGCCCCTCCCCCTTCGAAGGGGCCTTCAAAGGAAGGACTGCCAACAAAGGGCCGAGAGGAGCTAAAAGCACGTAAACTCAATAAGGCGATCAAATGGGCAGGTCAAATGGGACCAAGCCCCATTCGATTGAAGTGTCAAGTGAAGAGAATATCACCTCCTTCGAAAAAGAGTTTTGAAAAGGAGCAGAAGTAAAAGTATTGATGGGAAAAGTAGAGATGATTGGAATGCGAAAATTGAATGATTGAAATTACGGCTAAGAGCGAACAAATGTGACCAGCGCCGAATCCAGGGCAATTAAAGGGGATAATTAAAAAACGATACATGTAACTGCAATTATAAAATAAAATAGAGATGCTCATCAAAAATGAATATGAAGGATGTTAAATTATATATAAATTCGGTTATTTAGACGGTGGTGATAAATAGGATGGCCATATCAGCTGAACACGGAACATCTCCGATCACTAACACGGGACGAAACGGGACAATTTTCTCGGGTGACGTTCTTTTACTTCGGAGCAGATATTATTTGAAAAAATAATTGGCAATTATTCTTATAGAAATTTAACCAGAGAAGTAGTATCCCTAGCTCCTGGATAAAAGTGAACTGCAAAAGGGATTAATAGATGATAAAGGTTAATTACCGTCAATTTTGGAAGCTGATGTCCATTGTTGAATATTTATTTCTATTAATTTTTAATATGAATCGTTGATGTGAGGAATTTGCATGCACTTTGTTAAACGTGGGATTGTATGCATTTTGTTAAAGTAGGATTTCTGTAAAGGAATGAATTTATACGAACGTCTGGTTTCACTTCTGCGCAGTTGACTACTTGAGACGTATTTTCGTAATAATCAATGAATAGGAATCTAACAAGAATTCGATACCTCAATGTATAAGCACGGGGTTCTCCGAAGTAGGCCGTTACCAATTGCCGGGGAACTAACTAACCAACGAAAGACCAAAAGCATATTCGCGCAACGAGAATACTTGGGAAGGAGTTTGGTGCGAATCGCTTTATATTTAACGACATTGGGAGAGAGAGTTGTAACAAGGTACTCTGTTTGCTGAGAACTGTGCCGAGCAAATTATTACCCGAAGTCACTCATTCCGTAGATATCTTCACAGACGATTCTAATCAAATCATAAGAATGTTTCATTTTGATGAAATCAAATTCAGTAAAACCCGGTTAAGATGCTAATCGGGGGACTAAGAGATTCGGGATAGCGTTGTAAACGGGATTCTGATTGCTCTACATCATTTTTCTGAATTTCCTACTAAGAGAGAATCTTAGTTACTTCAATTCGGTCATTATTTTACTCTACAATGAAACAATATTTACCAGATAGACAAAAGGAATGCATTTTTATAGCACTGGCGTGAGAGAGCATCACAATCTCTACGAGACAACGCTCATCAAATTACCCCTTATCTGTTTTTGCGATCATTTTACTTCTTAGGTAACGAAAAGAAACACCAAAAAAGGACTTGTTTAATCCCTGAGTCATAGAGAAGACCTGAGAGATTAAATCGGCACTGAGGGTGCTGTTAGGGTACGGCGGGGGTACAAAGATATCCCATTTATTCCGCTTAGCGCGATCCTGATTACAACGAGGTCTTCTCTTCGTTCCTTGAAAATTGTTTCGACCGACTTTTACTAAATTAAGGAGATATATCACAAATTCGTTATGGATGTCATCTTCATTTCACACATATCTTCTGGTTTAACCTTTAATCAAAGAGCAGATTCAAAGGACGTCGGGAATGTTCCGTCGATAAAAATGCTCTCTAATCGGCAAATAATGTTCAGAAGACGGCTTTGGTCTTGCAGAATCTCAAAGGAGCCACACTCCATCTGCGCTCCCATTGGTGGGAAATCCATTTCGAATCCACCAATCAGAGAAGAGCTTGCCGGAAATTTGAGATTGAGAAGACGGTGTTAACTAGGAGTCATAAACATGCAGTCGAATCCAAAGGATTTCCGTATTGCGATTTACTCTCGGATGAGCGAAGGGACGTGAATCAAAGGGCTGACTTCCAAAGGTTAACAGTATTCGAGATCTGAGGAAGCTAAGTAAGGTTTCATATTTTTATTCTATATTTAAAATAGTCCTCCATTAAGTAAGATTCCAATTCATGCAAAGATTATAATTCATTAAACTCACTTGTTGGTTTGGGAACAAAACATTAATAAACAAACTATAAGCATTTATTAACGTTATATTGGAAGAATAATTTTTACAAAATCTTATAAACTATGAGTAGGATATCCTATACATTAAAAACGTTTTAAAGCTTTAAAGTAGATTTATTAATGAAGATTTTAGTCGAATACTTTATACAAAAGCCCAGAAGAAAATGTAGGATAACTTTTTCATTAAAAAACTTCTGAAATGTTAAAATAAAGCAGGTTTCATTTTTTATGACGTTTTTCATATAAATTCATGCTTCAAATAAAGTTTCAGGCCTTAAAAATTTTTAATTAGAACTGAAAGAGGGACATTACGGGAGATACAACAATAAACCGATGAACGGAAAGATACGTAAATAGGAAGTCTAACATTAGTTCTTTTTTCTTAAACAGACTATTGTACACATATCTAGTGTACAGACTGGTTAATGCGAAGTCAGTTACGGAAATTATGCTGTACGCTAATGAAACCGTTGGTTTTATAAGTGGTTAAATGGCAGAGCAGCACTTGTTTGGCGTATTTTAGGCATTAAAAGAATCCAGAATCGAAAGTTTACGTTAGAAAAGGAATTTGTACAATATTTGATTTAAAAAAATATAAAATCATGTAAAATTTCCATTTTATATACAACTGGAACCATGAATGTAACTGGGAATGAAATGATTGAAGCATCTACGTTATCTTTAAGAATAGAGGACCGCATGTGCCCTCAAGGATTCCCTGCCTCTGATTAGATTACATCCCGTTCTTTGTCTATAAAATGTGGTAACTCCAAATTACACCTTTTCGAGATACAAACTATGAGATCGTAAGGTAGGATTCTGATGCATGATATTTAGCTGCGTGTCACTTTAAAATAAGGCGGCTGTGTTTTTAAAGGGGGAATTCACATAAGTCCCGCATCAACGCCTTTGAAGTGGCAAAGGCCTTTTAGCGAAGAGTGGATTCGAAGGATGATTTAGAGAGAGGGAGTTGAGAGAAATTGGAAATCGAATATAAGGCGTGTGTCTATTGAAGAAAGAAAGTAATAGGTTAAAGTGATAAGAAAGTAGTTGATGGACTCGCCTCTCTCCTTGTGAGACACAAGAAACCTAATATTGGAATGAAATAGAAATTCGAACTGAGAATGGTTTCCAACGCTAAGAGTAACCTTCAAGGTGTTAGGAACATGTCCACTGAGGTGCATTGAAGCCACAATTCGGGAGGCTTCTCTAATGTATTGCCTTCAAATACAGTTCAAGAACTCAAGTTTTGACATTAATCTGTTAATTTCATAACAAAAATCTGATTTCTAAACAGCAATTGAACACTTACATGCGAAGATAATCTGTTCGTACATGGGGGCCTCACAAGAATGAATCTTTACCTGAGATCAAAGTGGACAGCGCGAAAGTGTTTTGATTCTCTGTCGGGAGTGAAATGCCAACGAAGTACTTTTAACAATACAACTAATATATGATGCTTTAACTGGGACGGTTTCAAGCTTTCGCACAGGATATATAATTATGAAGTCCATGATAAAGATGGCTGCCAGAGCGAACTAATTTTGACCCTATCAAAACAGCGACGAAAGGCAGGCCTACTAATTAGACTGTCAAAACAGTCAGGAATTCCCGGGGTTAGACTGTTTTCTTGACCGATTTTACTGGCCGCTGTGGAGGTTATCGTGCTAGCGCAAGTAGTCATCTGAGTATATAACAGTAACTCTTTCATAAATCTAATTAAACATACGAGACAACAAATATTACAAGAGAAACATGACTAGATTCACCAATGGGGTGGGGGTTACATAAGATAAACTGACTAACCATAAAAGCGGAGTTGGGTGGCGGCCATCTTGATCATCAACGTCACAGTACCTGAAGAGTTAATTTTCCGAAAAAAAATTTCTTGAGCAAGATTTGAACCACTGAGGATAATCTTTTAGAAAATTTTCGGAAACTCGATCAGACACTCTAACCACTCGGTCATTTTGATGATAATATATCGTCGATATAATTACGTTATAATTGAAAGAAGGGCTATTGAAATAACCCACCAGATAATGCATGATACATTTACATTAAGCGAGCCGCCGAATTGCATACGGCAATACCACAAACAGATAAAAACCTAAATGCATCGATTTTATTCAGTTATCTTCGATTGTGAACTATGATTGATCTGCGATTGCATTCCAGAGTAAGCTGATAAAACATCGATAGTAATTCATTAATAAAAGTCAAATATGTTACGTGTTAAATTACTAAATGAAACAACTCTATCCATTTATGGAGGAAATTATTCTATACAGGCTATTTTGCAGAATAATATTCTATTCTAGCAGTAAAGATTTTTGCGGCATTTGCGCAAATAATAAAAAAGAAATAATAAATAGGTATATAATTCTCATTTGAAATTTTAGTACGAGGTCTGTTCAAAAAGTTCACGAACTTTTTTTATAGTGTGCCTCCAGTTGGTTATTTTTTAATCTGCCTGTAGGCGTTGTATCCGCGAAAGCTTCCCAAATAACCACCTTTAATCACTTTGTCGATATCTTGATTTGTTCATTAGTTACGGATGTTTATGTGAACAGATGATCGTAGAGTGCGACGAAAAATCGGGTCCGCGGAAATGAGCTCTTTGAAGGAGCAGCGTTCTTCTGTAAAATTCTGTGTGAAACTGGGCAAATCTTTCACGGAAACTTTTGAGTTGATTACCAAGGCTATTGGTAAGCATGCTATGAAACGAACCGCGGGTTATGAGTGGTTTATGCGGTTCAAAGATGGGCGGCAATCAGTGGAAGACGACGAGCGTTCCGGAAGACCATCAACGTCCACAGATGACCCCCACATCGAAAAAGTGAACGATCTCGTTCGTACAAATTGAAGTTTGACTGTCAGGGAGCTTGCAGAAGAGCGTGGCATCCCGATTGGTTCTGCTACGAAATCCTAACTAAAAAAATTGAGGATGCATCAAGTCGAGGACAAATTCATGCCTCGCCTGATGACAGCAGACCAGGAGCAACACGAGCAACTCGTGACTTTTTAGCCAAAAACAAGACCACTGTGCTTCTTCAACCACCCTATTCACCAAGCCTGGCTCCATGTGACATTTTCCTATTTCCTAAGCTAAAAACCCCGCTCAAAGGAAAAAGATTTGCCACCATTCGAGAAATAAAGAAAAAATCGACGGAGGAGCTTATGAACAGTCCGAAAGAAGCGTCCCAAAACTGTTTTAAATAGTGGAAATACCATTTGGATAAGCGTATACGTTGGGGTGGGGAGTACTTTTAAGGAGACTCGGAGCAATAATTTGTAAGTGAAATATTTGTGCTGTAATAAATAAAGTTCGGGAACTTTTTGAACAGCCCTCGTATATACATAATTTTCAATTAGTTTCGCTTATATCGTTTAATATTCAATATGGAAAATAACTCGTAGGTAAATTTACAAAGAAAGCATCTATGACAAATTTTTAGCCGGATGGTTAGCAGAATCAGGTTAAATTCTATAAATAAATATTTTTTGCTGGATTTGTTTACATTTTACAACGCTGATGCATAATCAAATTTGCCTCGATGGAAAAGGGAGCTGATATAATATCAAATAGTTAAACGGAGTATTCCATATGGAAAATCACTTGCATTTTCCCTCTAGACTTGATTAACATAGCAGAATTTATCCAAAGGTCTTCCTCGTTTCCTTGATTCGTCCATAATGGAAATTAAGAGGAAATTAGAGAGATTTAGGAAGAGAGGACAAGATGGAGGAGTGCTGTTCCCGGAGAAGTTAATTAAATTTTTCTCGCCGACGGAGGGCATAATTTTTCCGCCATCAAAAGAGATAAAAGGCGGATGTTCGAGCCAGATACTCCTTTCGGCGGAGGTTTTTAATGGACTCCACCATTTTTCCAATTTAATTTCCCAATAAATATGCGATTCGCAGACGGAACATATCAACGCCCACTTCGTCAATTTTCCGGAAGAAGGACGAAAAATATGTTGATGCGGAAGTCACTCTGCGTCCTCGGATGATCTCCCGCGATTCTGGTTCAGTTCTCATTCGAATCTTCAAATGCAAGACAGAAAGATGCAATTAGGAATAGTGAATACGTTCAGAGATACTAAGACCATTTTCTCTTCCGGTTTTCGCTCCGGTTCGAAAAACAAATTTTTGTTCAGTTCTAGTTTCGCTACTTCTTTCACAACTTCGAAGTGGTTTGAACCGGATTTTCGCTAAGAACATTTTGATATTATATTTATAGAAATAATAAGGCAACTGCAAAGTATTGTTCGTTGGGATAGTATTGCTCTTTATGCATAGTATTTTTCGCTAATTAACTTTGTGTGTCGTGCTGCCTTTTTGGAGAGGTTTTCTTCCCGACTAGGGTGAATGCAAGCCAGGGATTTTGTTCTATTTGCCTCTCCAATGACCAGGCTGTTGCCAATTTGAAATCATAGAATTTTTATACACAAACTAGTAATATTATCTATATCGTATTTATGATAGTTATATATTTATTATTTACAACAGATTCCTTTTACATTAGCTATATTTTACTTATTAAATTTCAAAATATTATTTAAAAAATATGATATTTATTACAAAATAGTAATCAATGTGAGATGACCTGATTTCGAGAAATGTCATATGATAAATGAAAGTTTTATCCATTGATTGGAAAGGCCGAAACCAGTACTTACAGTTACAAAAATTGTGGAAAATAAAAATAGAAAATTCCATTTGTTGAGGGTGTTAAGGATTACTAGCATTGATCTCTAAATAAATTCCAATAACTAAACCTTTTATCAAAGTGATAATTCCACTTATTGGGTAAATAAATTAACTCATAAAATTAAGTTAATATTTTATTCTTCGTTGCCTCCATTAATAAAACATATGAACCTACAGGAGAGCTACTGAGAGCGCATAACTTTAACGAGAAGGCTGTTTAATGATAAGTTGATACGCAGAGACGTCGCTGAATAATTTTTCTCAGTTTTCACACACTATGATGACGGTGTGGAACTTAAGTTACGAGTCTGCATAATGCATAAAGCCGTCTGAAGTAGGTCCTTAAAACAGACTGTCGCGCCATTTCGGGAAGCACCGAAACTTGCGTTCATTAATGCAGACAGAACATCGACTCGATATCTAACCGACATTACATGCATGAGCAGTTTATGACTCCACCCGACTGACTGGCACGCCATTCGAAACGCGTTACGAACTGCATTAACGAATTTAGAGAATCTTCGGCTGCGAAAGATACCACCGAATGCTTCCGATTAACTATTCTGGTGGATTATTACTTTACGCCATCGATGCAGCAGCCGTCAAAATGCGTTACCATTAATGGATGCAACTAGTAACCAACGAATCGGATTTTGAAACGTATTGCACCCAAAGGGGCGTTGTGCTGGTCTACACTGGATATTGTGGAGTCGCAAAACAGAGGGAAATAAACAAATAAAGAATGAAGGACGACTATAAAAACTACCAAATAAACCTCAGACGAAGAAATAAAGGAGAAAAAGTATGCCGAAGTCGAGACTCGAACTCAGACCTCCCACTTTCCAAGCGGTTACTTATCCAATTAAGCTACAACGACAGATCAACGCTTCCTTCAATTTATTTGGCTATGATGAGACAGCCAGAAAGGCATGTTGACTGGCTACATATCTCAATTAGCTACGGCATTCGCCCGGAAAGTGGTAATTCCAGTTTTTTCAGCCTTTTTTCCGAACGTTTCCTTTGGATTTTTCCCAAGTTTTGCAGTATCTTATTTCACTCTTTTTCACTATGATCTATAGCCAAATGACATAGTTTCAAAAACGAACTCTTTCGCTTGGAAACCAAATAAGCCCTTAATCATGTGAACCTGAGAATAGTGCGCTAACGATGATGGATCGCAGGTGCTAACACTTTTCAAGAAATTTTCTTAAGAAACGGTGATAAAGTAAACTGATCGTAACTTACAAAATAGCTGCTCATAAGAGAAGACTGGAAGACTCAAATGACCACTCACCTGAAAAGAGATAAGAAAAACACTTCATTAGTCTCTTCATTAATCTCTCCGCAAAGTAATATTCCTTATATTGACCAAAATGCAACGCAATAAACATTCAAAGCATTCTTCGCTGAGCTTCCTTAAATTCTCCATACACAAAGAATTGTTTGAGTATTAAACCACCGCAGCAACTAATTTATGTTTAAAAAGGAGTTCTTTAGAAGCCCTCCCTTATTAATCAATTCACTTTACTATACTATCTTTAAATAGTTCTTTTCTGAAAAATAACAAGCTTAACAGAACTATGATGACAGGTTAGCAGAAGGATAAAGTTCGAATAAAATACTCGCGTGTGAGACGCATTTTTGAACAAAAATTTAAATTAAAAGGCGGATACTAGAAAAGGATACCTCTTATAGAATTATGTATATATTCGTGGTATTTAGTACGAAATTAATAATTAATCTTGCTGCGTATTTACATTATATATGGTAATCAAATTATAATATTAGTAATTCAATACGCTTACAGTTAAAATAACTACCAATATAAATGATAATTAACATTAGTATTGGCATACAAGAATAATTACATTTCATCTTATCATAAATGTACTTATATAAAAAAAGTATAACACGGTATGAGGTCGGCATCAACCTTCAAGAAGATTAAAAAAATAATCTAAACGGAAGGGGAAAATAAGATCGAAAATGATCTCACTATTATTTAAATATAGAATATGCAATTATCATAATCCAATACTTCAGTCTTAATCTTTGAAACTTTGATATGTGATTCTGTATAAAAGATGCGTTGTCGAGAAGTCTGATATAACATGGTAACGTTCATTTTAAACTGACTACAGAGGGTCCAAAATTAACTAACAATCTGTCTATGATAATTAAATTTTGTTAAAAAGAATTAGTTGACTTTTTATTTATTTACAAATAGAAATAAATTCATAGCTATATAGCTCAAACCATGGATTTTAAAATAAAGAAAAATGGATCTCGGCGTTCAATGACTATTCATGGATTTTAAGCTCATAAAAACTGCGTTAAATGACACTGAAGTATTTCGTACATTTTTAGGACTTCTTTTAAACGGAAAATGAAAACTCATTAACGCGACTCGTTCTGATATATTTTGTTCCTTAGGAATATTTTCATTTATTTATATTTATGATTCTAAGCTACAAAGCGCTATTCGGTCCACCTTATTCAATATTTATTCCTCTCTTTTCACGGTTTTTGAAAAACCACGTTCAACTGTGGAGTGTGGAAATCGTGCTCTTCCGAAGATTTGCCTAAGTTGAAGATGGTAATGTAGTTATTCGAAGCGGAGTAAGGATCCTTCCGCTCCTTTCGGCGATTAAAAAAAACCTTTAACTGCCTCCACGTATCGGCCAACTCATTAATTCTCTTATGCATACTAATTCGATTCGATGCAAAAAGCTGCGCTTCTTTCGCTAAATAGAACCGCTGCGTTTCGTAACAGAAAGCGTCTTTTTTCTCCATAAATATGCATCCGCAGTGCAACTTTTTCACGCAGCGCGAGGCGCTAACATATTCCGAGCGAGTGAATCATTGGACACACATTCCGACTCCGTCCGACACAAGTTTTTGCGATGGAATAAATTTAAAAAGCTGCAAAAGTTGATAATCCAGCACGTCGAGGATACCTTATTTTTTCGACTTGGTTGATTGCGTTTTACGCCGCTGCGCAAAATGTACGGAGAGATGAGCGTTAAGATTGTACGATTTTCGAACGAGTACTATTGAAATAACTGACTCTTTACCCTTACATTTTCGAAGTATAACAAAAGGGTATACAATAAAGCAGACGTGTGTTTAAGAGGTGTAAAACTGACTTTTAAATTGTATAATAATGTGAAAATATGAATGAAAAATTTTAGCTTGTGATTTGAAGGAAGATTTCATTCAATGAATGAAAATTTGACGCCATGGCTTACCAACATTTTTTCTAAGGATGCGAACATTCTTTTGAAATGATAGAACTCACATTGGTATCACTAACGAACGGTCGTACAATAGAACAAGAACTCAATGAAATAATTATCATTAAATTAAAAAAACAACTTAATGAATAGTATTACTCACGTAGATGAATTTCCAGTATGATGCGGTAGTTGATTATTTATCCGCTATCCATTTCATTTCATTGTGATTCTTTTTTTCCTTTCTCTGTGGAACCGATGCTATCGTTTTCTCAGCGAGTATACATTATACACAAAAATATAATTTATTGTAGCCGAATTTATTACTCTAAACTGTTACTTTAATACGATTTTTTTTATTTTTATCTTCTTCGTTATATTTTTGTTTTCTTTATTATTTTCACTTAAAATTAGAAGTTTAAGAGGTTTGAGTTGTAAGAGGGGTGTAATGAATCCCAATTATCGCCTGTAACAATTGTCATATGCCGTAAGTATACATAGTGCGTTTATAGAAATGTATGGATCGTTTAAGAATTGGTGTAAATACATTTTATAGGAAACAAGAAATTGTATATAGGTGTGCATTAATTGGAAATATGCGTCCACGGGAGGTTTTGAGGGGTTTTCCCCCATATTTGGGCTAATTACGATCAAATTACGATCCCATCCAATGAACAAATTACAATGTAAGGAAAATAAATAAATATTGTAAATCTTCACTCGGTAGAATTCCGCACCAATAATCTAAAAAGGAAAACAATTAGTTATTTCCATTAGTAGATTTTTAATCTGGCATGTTTCGCTAGCGACTTGGCATCTTCAGATAATGAAAATGCGACTGAATATGTCAAAACATATAGAATTAAAAATCTACTATGAAAGATAGTGTTTTACTTTAAAGATGGTTTTAAAATAATAGAGAGAGCTGAAATTTAAAACAACACAACATGAGAGTTGATGGAATAAATTTCAAGTGAAATCTGTAACGAGAAACAAAGATACATTTACCGCGTGGAGAATACTTTGAAAATACCAGAGCAGTGGATGCATGCGAAACCATAGTCAGCTATCGGTGTGACCGCACTGGATTAAATAGGATGCACTTTAATTAGAAGAAACGTCAAGTACAAGTCACGTTTGATAGGTCGGCAACCGAGTGACTGTTGCCCTCGGCATTTACCACTTTAACTTAACGAGAGCCTTTAACCGCAACTAATTGCCTCGCCGCCCTTACGTTTATTTCCTTTGTTCCCACGGATTCGCCGAAACACGTTTCACTTGTCAATTACTTCGCCTTTGGGAAAATAATTAATGCAATTCATCAATTTATCACCACCGCAGATACGCTTATGACGTCTTCCCTTAGTAAAATTTGATTTTATTGCAAAATGCTAATCCAAGGAGGCGAAACATGTTTTTAAATAACAAGTTGAAGATTTGATGTCAAAAGATTTTTATAGAAAATTTACAGTGGTCAGCAACCATTTCTTTTTCCCGCATATATTTTACTTCGGTTAAAAGAAAAGAATTACAAATTTATCTTTCATAATTACGATAATAAAGGCTCCCGAATAGCTGTGTGGTCAGCGCGTTCGAATGAAAGCGGTCCCGGGTTCGATTCCCGGTGGGAGCCCACGTGCGAAATGACCACACCTGTCGAAGCACTTTTCACAATACTACTATTACTATCATAATAATGAAGGCAATTTCAACATTTAATCTATAGGCGTATTGCTACCATTATATTGAAATGGTTCTCTAAGTATGATTTAAATAAATAATTTAATATTTAATTTAGAATGTAATTAATAATTAAGAATGTAATGGTAACTGTCGCAGTAATTTAGAATGCAACGTCTACGGCGCTCAGCCGGACTCTGCTGCAGAAAAATCCACCAGTATTCACAGGGTATCCTAGGGTAAGTTGTAGGCGAATCAAACAGATTCTTCTCATTATGTATTGAAAATATCTCAGACAATGACATGGCATAAGAGACTTGATAGTTTGTTGCCTATTTCCTATTTGATTTTCCTTACTTCTAATAAATTGGATGTAAAAGGTGTCCGTCACATTCTTTCTTGAAATAAGCAGAGACCTTTGAGAGCGAAGACTATTAAATAATAGGTAATCACACAAGAAATCTGCACCGTAATGTATTCCAACAGTTTCATCAACAGCGGCCAAATTTCAACAAACACCTGGAGTGTGTTTCTGAAAAACCCGAGATTATCCTTCTCTGTAAAGATTGGTCAATTTTAACGTCCTATGAATCTTTTTAACGAGCACAAATAATAATAATATAATAATAACACGTAATAAATCTATCAAAGATACCATTATTTTTCTAAGACATTGCTTCTTAACCTTGAACGGAATCAATCATCACGGAATAAAAGTCAAGAAGCCTAAAGGAAATTTTGGCCTGATTTTCCAATTCTTAGCCACTGTGCTACATAGCAAAATAATAACCGAAAAAGCTAAAAGATGACTAAAAAGAGAAAACCCCAAAAATTAGGACAGAGGCATGTGTTTCCTCAGTGCGGGTGCGTCTCGTACATGCATCATCGCGAAAAGGCGCACTTTTAATCCGGAGCTCAATTTATTATTCCCGCACGAGTACATCTTCTTATGTTGGCCGTGGGCGATATTTCTCCCAACTTGCGGTCCAACACGTGCAGAAAAACAAAACAGCATCGGCGTCCACCGATCGATGGCTTAGGTGTTTCGCATTTTAATCGCGGAAAACTTTCGCGAGCCACTTTTATACGGATTCCGAATGGTAATGAATCTCTGCTGCGCATAGAAACTCTGTGAGCTTTGTCTGACGTAATAATAGAGATGGAGGGAAGGGGCGAAGAGACGCGGATTCCATCACACTAATGCGGTGGCGGGAAATAAAAATACTGGGCGAGAGTGACGTCATCGCTGCTATATTATTCATTTAATACGAAGCACATGAACATGCAGTGAAACACGGTTAAGACGCTTTTCAGGGAACCGTTATGTCCAGAATAGCGTTATATCGGGAGAAATTAATATTCCTTTTGAAATGAAAAGGAAGGACTTTTCGGATCTTAAATTTTTAAGCAAATGCCTTCGCCTTTAAAGAAAAAAGGAATCTTCATTAGTTTGCTTTACTTACTACAGCTACAGATGTGAATTCCTCAAATCCGCGAATTATTCTTGTAATACTGATTTCTTTCTCATAACAACTTTTTGGGATGTCTGCTTTTTATATAAAGTGTGTTTCTTCCTGTGTTATTTATATTGGTGATCTTTCAATGCATAATATAGCAAATAGTAGACAACTAAGGAAGAACAATGTAAATAATTTTTGGATTATTTACTGAGGCGGAGGATTGGCTATTACATATGGCTCTGTTACATTTTATCTACTTAACCAGGCATTACTCTCACTTCTGTTAAAGATATCAAGTTAAGATAGCAAATAATTAAAAAATATTCGAATAATATTCATAATTGACATATTTTTCGGAAGAAGGACACACATGTATAGAAACATAACGATAATGATTCTTGGGTAGTTGTAAATCTGAAAAATCGGATACCCAACTGATATTTTGGTAGCTTCTAGTATAAGGGCTTAAGTCTTTTTATATGAATTTAGCCGAGGAATGAGGCAAGAACGAAAAGAGCAAAAGTAAAGCAGAGATTCGAAGAGAAAGAATGCAATACACTGATTTCAAACCGGAAACGGCTCCCAACCAATCACGTGACTACGGTTAACCACCCAAAACTCCCTTAAAGAAACAGCTGAGGATCGCCGCACGCAATAACGGTTTGACGAAATTCCACATTCTACCTTCCTTACCTCCAATACCTTCTCGGCAAAAATACACATCATTCACATTACTAAATTGCTGGAGTTTTCTACCATTTCATGACTTCATTTTCTTTACCAACTGAAGAAACTTCTGAAACGAACAATCGACCTCCCGGTATATCGATATACCTTCACATCCGTGCAATTTCCTTTAATTCTTTGAGTAAATAAAAGGTTAATATAAATATCAATTCCTCTAACGACTTTTCCTTCATGATGTGAGAAACATAAGTCTTACACGACGTACAAATTGGAAAACACGTCCACATTTTTCTACAGTTAGGTTCCGCTTAAATAATTTTTTACAAACTGAAAAATGAACCTTACGAGACTTTTATGTTGGATTGGCTAAAAGTTATGGCAGTTTTCAAAACGTTAATGAGAGAGAAAAGTGTAGACTGAGATTCCACATTTGCTTTTCTTGATACCTTTACTCATACCTCATTCATATGCTTCACCAGTAAAAAGTTTCGTTAAATAAAGATTCGTTACTTTCTCCTGTTTTTAAAAATTTCTCGGGAATTGCCTGTAAAACTAAGATTTTTTCGATGCGATACAACCAAAATTTACACCGTCAAAAGAGAAAATGGTAATTTTTTTACTTAAAACTTTCCTGGCGTAATGAAGGCTATACTGGCGACATAAGCGCCACTGCAGAATTCGGGTGACTTAAACGACCGTCTCTACAGCCAAAACAATTTGTTCGACTGACGCATTCATTTCACAAAAACAGTGTCGCTCACATATTACGAAATATACCACATATTGCCCGGTGCCTTGGTAAAAGTAAGAATTGTCAATATATCGAATCTCCACAATCCTCATGTTTTTATAGTACTTCTCCTAGAAGAGAGGAGAAGCAATTCAAGAGCGCTGTTTGCGTTGTAGAGGACCATAGAGTGCGTCTTCACTGTCACGTGCATTTGGACCAATCCGTGAACGAATCCATTAAACGAAGTGACTTCCAGCAAATGGAAGTCAATCCAGAATAAGGGAATAGCTAAGCATATACGCTTGCTCCATCACGTGGAGTGATGAAAATTTCCCGCACAATTTCGGGAGCAGTTGATTAAACACGGCGATAAAGGACTATCGAAAGCCATTAAGAAAACTAAAAAAGAATCTGATCGGAGCTCTGTGCTGAATTCGAATATCTGAGAATTTAAAAATGAAAGAAGTCACAATATATTCTGAGGAGGCGTTTCTCTGACTCTAAAATAATGCGGATAGATTATTCATAACCATTTATAGATTTATTCTGACTGCCAGTAGATATCTAGCCTAATGGCAGTCGCTTGAGAAGAAATAGAAAAACAAAATCTTTAACTGGCATTCACCAGAGGGAAAACGCCTCCAATAACCAACCGAAAGTAGGACAAGCTGTTTTATATTTTGGTGAATTCATCGCAGAGTTCACCATTTATTCCAAATTGTAATGAAGAAACGAATAGGGAATATTGAAACACACAAAACTACAGGTATCACTGTTATGTATGTCAAAAATTACAAGAGTAAGATTAAACCTATGTTCGAATGCGGCTTTCAAAAAGTAATTTCAATGGGTGATGAGGGTCTCCCATCATCATTTCACTCATGAGCGCATTCACTGATATTCAAAATCAAAATTTTCAACATTCGACGACATCGACACAAAAGTATATTTAAATGATGATACTGAATTACAAACCGTCAATCTTTTCGCATGGGTTCGCATTTCACCGACTCTGATAGCGATTCGGATTAAAGCAATTTTGGCGACAGTAAATTTTGAAACGTGGCTTAATAAAGTCATTCGAATGCGATTAATTCACGTGTGAGCGTTTTAATTCGCTTGTTAACAAATTCGAATTCGCGGAAAGCTTCCATTCGAACGTAAACTCGATCGAGAAATTTTAATGCATTCGGCCATTTATTGAGTGAAATTTGAATAGAAGACACTTTGCGATGGGTTTTTAAAGCCAATCTTGGAAAACATGACAAAACTGCTCTCGATTTCAAAAAAGAGTAAATTTCAAGAGAAGGAGATGTTTTTGTAATAAAGTGTGAAAATGTGTACCTACTGCTCTCTTGTTGGCCTAAAATCAGGTTTTTATTACATGTTCTAAATTAAAAATTTCATTAAATATAGTCCGCATTTATAAGGATTATGACCAACGGTTAACGATTATCAGTGTAACTGTTTTTGTCATTGAAATCGGATCGAGTGTAGACTTGTGGATTGAAGTCGAGTCGATACAGAAAACGAGCAATAGATCGAGGAAAAAGACAACGGAAAAAATACGTCGAGATTATAGAGTTGTTTCATCAAAATAAATGTTACTGTAAGTGTGAAGTATATTTACAAAAGAATTTTAAAAGGGAGGAATGGAATATGAGCGGAGATGAGTGTTAACCTTTGAAAGGAAATTACTTGTAAATAGAAATATTATTTACTAGTTGCCCCGTGCGAAACGTTCGCAGACGAACACTCAATTTCCCCACGCAAATACATTTCAACAAACACACTAATCGCTACAAATGAATACACAAACACTAAAACAGGAACCTGAAAATATTTCCTTTCAAATGGTCATTCATTTATATGTATTAATGGAGTAATAAGGGAGAAAAGCCCCGATCACCAAAAAAGCATGTTTTAAAATAATATATAGAGGATTATTATAATTGATTATAATTGAAGCATTGATTTATTAGTTAGAGATAAAAATATTAATTATTATTACATTGAATCCGATTCAAAGTATTACTTTATTAGTTGGAGCTAAAAATATAACGTTATTATGATTAATTAAAATTAAATGCCGTTATCATAATTATTATTCAGAATAATTTGTGACCTAACGATAGTCGTTCAGCATGCTTTAGACATAACTATGATTTAAAAATTAGTTTCTATGTACTTCATCATGAAAAAACTATACTGTAATAATTAAATTTTAATTTAAAGTCATGTATCCTTTTTATCTCTTGAATTAGGTTTGCGGATTCTGAAATACAACTGGGTATTATTCTCCCTCGCGCCAATTATGTATTTATTCCAAATAAGGGATGAAAAGAAATCGCAGAAAGTCGACGATACCAACTGATTGTGAGAGAGCAAGTTTAAGTTGTAATTGTGAAACAAACATCGTTAATGTAGACGCAACTTCACTTACATAGTAATGGAGAACCAAGCGTACATCTCTCTGGTAAAATTTTGAACTGAAAATTTCCCTGCAAAAATAAGATGACTTTGGAGATTCTCGCTACGAAGAAAAACTCTATTAAATGTTTAGATTATGAGGTTTCATTAAAACTTCGAAAAACTCATCAAACTTTAATTGAGGAAATATCCGCCGCCTTTTAGATGACATATAAGTGGAGATTTTATTTCCTCATTTACAGTTCCAATCCGAGAAAGCGGGGAAACTTAATGAGTAAATTATTTTTACGTATGCATAGAGCAAGGTCATTTGTTTGCAATTACAAGCATTAAATATAGGAAATGTTTGGATTTAAAACGGAGAGGGAAACATGAAATTATTGTGCTTTGAGTACAGCGCCAACAAATTAATCTTAATGGTAATGTCACGTTTGCGATTAGTCTGATACTGTTTTTATGAATTTTGAAGGATTTAAACGATTATGCAATTAATTATGGAATGATGATGAGCTCTGCTTCATGTCGAAATGGAGCTTAACTGCATGGGAGCATAAAGGTGAGAAAGAGTTTTTAATGATGAAATATGATTAAAATTCATAAAAAATAGTGTCACACTTGTACAAGTATGTAGATGGAATTTGCGGATTTAAGGGGAGTGGAGATGAAGGGAGTATCGCTTCCCCCTCCCCAATTCATGGCTTTGTAGAATGCTGTCTAGGATCTAGCGCATCGAACCGTAATATTTTTCGCCCCATTTCAATGATGGAATCAAATCTCGATCCAGATTCGCTCCTTCAGCCAACTGCTTCGAACAGTTCTTCTTTTTAGTGCGCACTATTGTAATACATACTGTTAAAAGTTTTTTTCAATATTTCTACTTTCCATTTACACAACAATACACCAAATTTGAGGACAAAAGTTAGCAACAGCTGTAAGTCGTAGTTACGGAAGCTTAGAAAACCTTCCAAATACACTTAAGCAAAAAGAGCATTGTTTAGAACCGGAAATAACGGCTATTGGTTTCAGTTTGGACTTAGAATTACATCTTCTTCGCTCTGAATTCGATTCGAAACGTTAATTTTCGTTCAGACCATTATAATACATTACTCTAAAAGTATGTTTTACTATTTCTGCAGTTCATAATTACTATTTCATCTACATCTATATCTACATTAGTACTCTGCAAGCCGCCTTTCGACGTCAGGAAGGGAGTGCAAGCACCTTGACTTTATTTTCCGAGTCGATTACAACTAATTGTCTCCATTTACACAACATTACACCAAATTTTAGAACTAAGGTTAACACTATTTGCAAGCTGTAGGTACCCATTTTAGGTAAACATTCCTCCTCATTACTCAGGCACAATCTGTATTAAATGGGAACTGGAAACCGGAAGGAAATAAATAACGGTTTCCATATTTGCCCAAGAATTTCACCTTTTCCGGTTCGTCGTATTCGTTTTCACTCCGGTTTTATCGGTTCCAGTTCAATGCACTGCTAGTCTTGGCAAATACCGCCCCCTTTTTAGATACCTCCCTTAAGGCGAATGTGTGTTGCTACGCTACCAAAACAATTAAGCAGAATGGAAAAAGAAATAATCTCGAAAGCGCAAGAAACGCAGCATGGATGCAAGCATATGTAATCAGGTGGAGTGAGATGTGTTAGATGTGAGAATAGAAGAGCAGATGGATTGATGTAAAAGAGCAGTGAAACACTGGAAGAATGCATTCTTCAAAAGAGAAAAGAAGCGACGCCATTTCACACGACCGTGCTGAATTCCTATGCTTCGGATTTCAAACGATAAATACGATTCGCTTCTGTTTCTTTGCGGCGGCCGAGAGAAGCTTTAATTGTCGAGCGAAACGAGTGAAATGCATTTCGCAGCATTCTTTTGTTTTTCCTTCCTATGCCTTTGCAGAGGTATAGACAGGTATTGGCGAAGTTGGTTCTCTCTCTCCCACCCAACCTCGTAAGCCATAATATTAAGAAACATAAATTAAAGAAAGAGTTGAGAGAGGGAAAAATATTTGCAACTGAATGTTGACAAAGAAAATCCCCAAAATGCGGGGAAGATCCGCAACTCCCGTAATCATAGAAAGAAACGCTATACACATATTACACAATGATGTACATATGAACAATGCTTTTAAAGATAACGTAAAAGGACCTTTATTCGCATTCATTGAAGAGGTAACAGCTGAAATTGAAAGAGAAAACAATTGAGCAAGCATTGAATCGATGTAATTTCTCGATAAACTCGCAAAAAATTTCCCAATAGAGAATTCTATTATTATTAGTAGAATACACTCAATGCAGGGAGTAGAGCGTAAATTGTCAAAGGATTTTGAGATATGAAATTGATTTTCAAAGTTTAAAATGGTATATCATTATTAAATTCGTAATATTGGCTTAAAATTAACTCCAACACAAATAAGACAGGAGAAGGCAAGATTTGTTGACAAGTCACACAACAAAGAGCCAGGTAAGAAAATAAACGAATTCTAAAATGAATCGAAAACTGTGTAGAAAAACGCACCGAAATTCAAGAAGCGTTCTTTTAGAAATCGATTGAATAAGCTTTGCAGGATCAACATTGGCCTGAAATCGGAGAATTTTCGTTAATTAAAAGTAACTATCCCTTACCATTGTAATAATTACCAAATCAAACATCGCTAAAGCATATCACATTTCGTTTTCGAAAGAAAATTTAATAATTTCGATGGAAACTACTATCAGCATGGGCAAAATTTTATTCATAAATTCGAGCTTATGTTTACACTAAGTCACAAAAATTACAACGCCATTCAAAAGGATCAAAATTGGAAATTTAATTAATTACTACGATTTATATCGAAGTACGAGCAATAGTCTAATTTTCCACATCAGTTATAAATCACACGGATTATAAGGATGAGATGTTCTTACTTACAATTAAACATGAATTTAAATTGTCTTAGTTAAATATTAATAAGATCTTAATTATGTTCATAAATGTATAAGATATTAATGCTTTTGAGTCAATGAACGTAATACTATTTTAATTTTCAAATAAGTATGTTTTGTCTAAAGTATTTGAAGGAAGATCGAGGTAACATAACAATTCGTACAACTCGCGCAATTGGCAACTATGATCAGATCTATTTTCTTTTATCTCGTTTTGTACAACGGTACATATTGAAAGGTGATGATTAATTTTAAAACCAAAACATGAATGAAAGAAAGAATAATATTTAAAAATTTTTCTCCTGAAATTTTGTTATAAGCTTTTCACCGCACTATCTGCTTGTATGCCAATGGAAAACACCGTCGCGTATCATTCTGCTCAATATTAAATTTCAAACTCAAAACTTATCCGATTAAATGAGAAAATACTTGCTTCCTTAAATAATCTCGTATTAATTTCAATTGGGAACCGGTTGGCTTTAGAATAGATAAAAATTCCCGAGAGCTTTTCATTTTTGAAAAGAAATTCAGAGGTCGATGGCTGAACCTCGCGGGAGGCAATTTTAAAATCGAACTCAGTTTTCGAAATAAATAATTCCAAACGGAGGATCGTGATTCCGTTTTCGCTCACAGAGGGAGTTTTCATCGAGAGGAACCCTGAGATGGAATCCTAATGGAATACTGTTGGAGTCGATCGGAGAGAGATGGAAGTTTGGAAACAGAGGAACGGATACGGCAGAAAAGAGAAGGAATGCGATGGAAGACACGATTATTCCCTGGAAGGAAAGAGGAAGAGGATAAAAGTGGAAACCGAGAGGGCATTCCGAAAGAATTAAATTTGTCCACATAATTCTTAGGAGCAGGTGTTTACTTACAAGCGATATATCTATTTTCTTCATAAGTAAGTGAGAGTCTTAGATACGGATGTATAAGTACCTTCACCTAAAACCTAAGATCAAGATGTAATGAAGCGTTAAAATACTAAACTGAAAAAAATACCTTATACACTATATTTATGACAGCATGTTATATTCTAAATCAACTCATAGGTCGAAGTTAGATCATTTAAAATAGGCTCATTGTTTAGAATTTAAGCTGTGAATGATCGCATTCCAAGACCGAAATAAGTATCTTCTGAGGCTCAAGATTCGGACTTCTAATTTTTACTGTCAGCCATAGTTGCAGAATTAAATGAATAAAGCGTTCTAACAATTCTGCGACTATTTGCTCCTCCATCTCATCCAGCAATTTTGAATCGACGTTACGCCTTATTCATAAGTTCTCATGGAAAATGACTTTCGCAATAAATTTCCGGTAGGTAGGATATGTAGATGTTTCCTCATTTAATTGTGAATTTTAAATAATTTTGGGATTATATATTCCTGTGGTGAAACTCATTTAAATTTCAATAAAATTAATTTAATATGAATTAATTTTTTTCAGGGGCGTCCGCGGATCGTCTAAATATCGCTTAAGTATTTCACCACGTCATACAAAAACATAAATTACATTTAGGAAGACTATGGCTCTTTAAAATGTTTAATAAAATTACAACTTAAATACAATGCTCTAACAATAAACTCATAGCAATAATGATGTTCAACAAAATAACTCGAAAATTACCAAGAAAGGAGAGGGACTGCTAGTTTTAAAACATTCTAAAGCTACCATCTCTAAGCAACTTGGTTACCTTAGAAACATGCCGACCCATCTCCAGGCAGAGAGACAACAGAATAAACAAACGCATCTCCCAAAGTCGCGAATTAATTACCTATTAGCAGGGTGACGCACATCGTGAGTGAATAAGTTAAGAGAGGTGATATCCACCTTATCAGCGAAAGAAGGGAGTCTCATAAAAGGAAGAGTCCCTCAAGGCGCTATCGTTGGGCCTGCAAAGCTTATAACGGTCTCATCATTCACACGCTCAAAGTGGATGCGTACGAAAGAGCTAACGATGATTGCAAGGAAAGAGTGACGTCAAGTGCAGTCGCGGTGAGAAGGCAGTAAATTTGGTATCCGGGTTTATGGAGCTTTACGAAGGATTTTCCATTACAGGGAAGCAACAAGAGCGAGCATTATCCAGGAGGATAAAGTAGAACAGCCGAAATTTTCGGTGGTATTCGGGATGCATGTATCAAGTATTTTTTGGAGCTGATTAAACTACTACATATTCTACCTTAGAGTACATCACGGAGGAGTTCCATTTTCGTTTTTACTCTGAATCCCACAAGCAAAGAAATCCAGACGAAGCACCGTTCCATGATGCGGTATAGCAGTGAGTGAGAAGCAGCTCAACTGCTAGCTGATAAATTTAGAGTCAAGGCCCTTAGTTAAGTGTTTCTAAAGATTTAGGACTACACATTATGTGGAGACCAGCTCAAACTCACCAAATGTCCTTCAAAATTTAACGGTGTTCGTCGACGTTTTACATGAAGCAACTCAGCAGTCTCCTTTTCTCACAACATAAAAAACATGCCTCTGTTCTCTGTAATCTTCTTAGCATATTCATATTTTCAAGGAATCATTTGTTTTTATTAGTGCGTTCTTAGTGCATGAAATTTCAGCCTCAAATGCCACTTTTCACGATAGTAAATAAGATTAAGGAAACACTGATGGCGAGTGCATCAACAAGATTTAAAAATTTTACTCCAAAAACATTAAAAGTATTTGTTTTCACCATTAATTAATAAAATAAATATAAATAGAATAAATGCGTATGAGGCACCAGTATATCCAAGTATGTAGCGTGTTCGGCGAAAGACGTCATTCCCAGTGGGGGTCATATGTGCGAAATAACATCCGCTATCGAATCGTCTTTAAAATTACTAGTACACTAGAAAATTCTCACGGTCTATCGATTTTGACTATGCATTTTGTATGTTACGATGATAGGATGTTAAATAGTTACAATGGAATTACACAATAAAGCATTAATTTATTGAGAATAATGACCGAATACTCAGTGCAGATGTGCTTCTTAAAGATTGACTAATTTTTTTTAAAGCTTTCTTACAGCTGAATGAAACTCGCTTAAAGATAGATTATTTGAAAACCCAAGGAGACGAGAGATTCTGGTAAAAACTATAAAATGAGATGAATATTCATAGACGGCTGATTCGAAAGACATGACCGAATCCAGAGAAAACATGGGCAAAGAAGAGGCGATTCAATTTTTTACGGAGGCGAGAAAAAAAAGAAGAGACGATGGAGAATAACTCGCGGTGGATGTAAATCCGCCCTAAAAAGATATGCATAAGAGGATGTAATCGAGAAAAGGGAAAGCACTTCGCCTTCAGATGCACTTATCGCGTGGATTGCCTTTTTTAAGTCAGCCGAGAAATTGGGAGGGTAAAATGGGGAAATAAAGGTTTGCCAACATTACGGCTTTGAACAAGCCTCTTCCATACGCAATAACTTCAACTTTCCCAACGGAATACATTATAAAATCCTCTTCATAAAGCAACTTGAGTTCCATTTAAAAATAATCCACGAACTAGAAAGTATTCTCTAAATATATATTCGTCGTAAAAAAAGACGATTACAATTTAGTTTTGAGAGCAAGAAAATATTTTTCAGCTCCAAAAAATATTTGAGTTTAAATTTGATCCTATACCTTGGAATGAATTTCTGAACGAAAGTAAATCAGGTTTATTAACATATACAAACTCTATGATATGGCTGATAGAATTAAAGTATTGATTGATTAAGTGATACAGAATTAGGCGTAACATAGTGATACTTAGCAATGCAAAATATTTTAATTTAATTAAAACGCTAAACCACGAGATTGTTAAACTTGTGGTTTAAGTTGCATCTTCTGGTGAAGAAGCTACTCCGGGTAGCGAAACCGGTCGACAGCAATAAACAGTGTGGGAAATTACGAGTCTACTTCTTCTACACCATAATGGCTTTTCACAAAGTTACACCTGAGCATGTAGATTTCATTCGTGGAATTCTTTTGCATCTCTATCTTAAATAAGGAAGACCTAACAGGAGGACTTAAATTTTTTTCAAATTTACACTGTTTAATGTTGTTTCATACAAAAATAAAATAATATAAACCTTCATAAAAGTAGTTGTCTTCCAGAAAACTAAATGGAACCACTTCAAATGAACGCAAACTAATTCAGCTTCGTCTTATCGAAATTTATACACTTTAAAACATCGAACCTGAAATTATACAATAAAATACAGTAAAAACGTCTTCGTTGGGCAGAATAGAGACTAGAAAGACCCATCTTCCTAGTAAACCTTGTGAGAATATAATATTATACTGAAAGAGAGATTGAGGTTTGAAACAAAAATATTAACTATGGTATGCACATACAGATTCTTTAACAGGCAAGATGCCAATAGAAAGGATATAAAGACAGACTTATTATAGGACTAACTTCCACTTAATTGTATAGCAGTATGTATATACGGTATTTTATGTATCTCATGTAGTAATTCCTTTTGAGATGGAGAATGTAAGCAACGATCAATTTGGATGCTGAATGACTGAAATACATTCGAAAATGTCAAATGTGCCTAAAACTGCAGTCATTATTTATGTATCCTCATGAGTATGCATGATAACACCGTCTATTCCGTGAATTAAAGTGAAAAACAAGTGTCTACGCTTCACGCTTTAGTGGAAGTTAAAGCAGCGCTCTTCGAATCCGGAAGTGGGACTCCATGTTAAGGAGAAGTAATGGGAGACAAGATGGCGTAGGGCGCACCTCGAGAGGCGCTTATCTGCATGGCGATCCCGTCTTACTTTACGGCCACACATAACGAGCCCAAGCAAACTTTACGACAGTTTCAATGGCAAAAGGGCGATCAGGTGACCCTTCTTCCAGACGATTGCTGTGTCTCGGCCGATTCATGGACCTCCATATAGATAAGAAGGGATACAATGCACATACTCGATGTGACCAACCCCGTATTTAGAGGAAATAAAATACTTCGCAGTTTCCTCAAATGATTTTAACTCCAACCGATTTTATTGAGTCATCTTCTGGTATATCAATAGGAAATTATTATTCTGCTGCAAATTTGGGAGGGGAAGAGTTTACAAAGGAAATGTCATTATAAAGGTCAGAAGACGCCATCTCTATGAAACACAATATTCTCTCGTTGGTGGAAAATCCTCGTAGTGAACCACTATGACCGCACCTTATGGGGTAGTCGATAAAAGCTGAATTCGAGCTTCCAACCTTAAGCTGTAGTTCAAACTTTGCAATAAAATAAGAATTTTTCTGATGCTGCCTGAGCATGACTCGACAGATTCGAAATCGGTCAGAATACAAGGATTTTTGTGCAAAAAAATAATAATAAATGGAAATAATACAATCACTTGGTAAAGTTGTATTATTTCCTGTTATGTAGTTCTACCAAGTAACGGCTACCTCAATTAATTATAAAGTATTATAATTTTCTTGCTAAACAAGGCTGCTGGACCCTCTAATATTTGAGACGAATTTGCAGTGAAGATGATGGATTCAGGATTGAAAGTCTTATTTATTTTTCCTTGTGATGTTAAAAAATGAGGGGAACTGCGCAACATTTTTAAAATTTCTTAAAAGAGGGGGTTAACCTAATAAAGTAATCAACTAAATTTTAGCGTATTTTGCAAGTTTTCCAAATCTATAACCGAAAAATCCATTAATGGAAGTATATTTTTAAGAGGAGAAGCTGATGCATAAACAGGATGTAATTGAGATAGATTGAATAAGGAAAATGAGAAGCAGGAGATACAGACGATCGAGATGAAAAAATACAACAAAATTATAATAACTTCTATTAATCCACATAAGGGTTCGTAAGTGACTAGCTTCAGCTAGTAATAGCCATCTTCAATCTGAGGAAAAGGCTTTCATAATCACTGCAAGAACAAAGGGTTGAAAGAAGAATCATGAAGGCAGGTAGTCAAAGAGATGGAATGAGTTATAAGGAAAAAAGGTTGAAACTGAAATATGTTAATCCATTAAAATATAATTCGGACCTTTGTGGTAAAGAAGGATTTCCTGTTGCCCTGTTTATTTATTTTAATACTCTTTTGATCCAAATGGAACACATGGGTAAAACTAGAGGAATGGTTGGAGAGGATAAAGTGTTCAACGAAATGGGACAAAATATAAAAGAAAGGAGATACTAACAATGCTTGGCAGTTAAAGTAACTGAAGAGATGTATATTGATATACCTAAATAATAATCAATAGTGAGGAGAAAGAGAGTATTCCTAAAGGGAGAGAAAAGATAGTAGGATATTGATGTATATGAGATAATATATGATGTATTTATGCCTAGCTATATAAATGAAGGGGAAATGGGTTCAGAGATATTGTACACCAAAAGATTTGCTTGGCATAAAATCTGTGTCCCAGGTTAAGAAAGTACTTCCTTAGCTCGAAATTCTCGATAACACGAACGAAAATTGGCAGTGGTTAACAGAGCAAGTTATGGAGTATTATTCGTTCGAAACGAAACTCGGTCAATGCGAATTTCGAACATATATCCGGCACTAAAGATCTCTCCCTTTAAGCTAACTATCCGTTTATGCCCAATGAGGTCCACAAGAGTAACGTAAACTATCAAAGAAGATAACAAGCTTAGGAGTGGTGGGAGCAATGCATATGTATTTTAAAATATCAGGATATAAAATTTTGAATGTTCGGTGGACATTTCTTTAGTGCGTTAGAGATTTAGTAGTCAGTAATTATGGATGGGAATGAAACTATATGTATGCATGTATATGTATTGAAATAACAACCTCATTTCAGTTACTCTTAATGCCATGCTCTGAAGATGAAGATTTCGATTCTTAGCTTCCATAAGAATATTTCAAGTACAGTTCTCAGCTATCAAACCGACTGGAAAAACGGGATCGCAATATAGCTGTATCCTCTGCAGACTCAGAGGCTTTTAGTATTCAAGTTGACGCAGAAAAATCTATAGTCAAATCTACGGTCAAACCAAGAATGATATTTTAACTTGCGTACATCTCTTGAGAATGGTCTTCTAAATGACCCGGACTTGAGTTTGAGATGGGATAAGCAGCAAATCATCATCGACACACCAACTAAAACCAATGTGTGTGTATTACAATTTTTTATAATTTAAATAAAAAATGTGAGGAAAATATCAAGTATTGTTTTTAGTTGGTTATAGATTGTGTTCCAAAGGGTTCAGCCACAATTCCTGTAGTTTATAAATCAGTAAATGGGTTGTCCGATGATCACCCAAGTTTGAAATGTGATCGAACTTGGTTCACGAGTTAAAGCCACAAATACGTATTTCCTAATCTACACAACAATTTGTAAACGATCCCCAGAAAAGGCAGGAATTCATATTCTTATGAAAAATTCCGGAAGGAAAGAATTAAAGTCGTTTTAAGAAGTTATAGTCCGTTCCGCGCGATATTTAATCCTATAAATGGCGAGGTACCTTGTTAAAATCAGAGATAGATGAATACATCAAATCCTCTCAACTAATTGATGCACACCAGCTTTCCGCCCAAGTTATTATAAAATGACTCTTTCGTCGAACATTTTTAAACGTCAACCTCTCGACGTCGATTATAGTTCGGATTTAAAGAGGCTTTCTTGATTGCTCTTCAGAGAAAATAGTCCAGCTGAAGAATGACATAAAAAGCGCAGCTGCACATGCCCTCTGCCGTATATCGACGTAAACTCGTTTCGCGCAGAGACTGTCTTCTTTTTACGCCACTTGTAGAAAGAGCGTACGGATTCGAATGGAGTGTCTGTGGGAATCTGGTCGCTCCACTTAAACTGTGAATGCTGAGGAATAAAATCCGTTCTTTTGTCGTATATATAACCATTTGAGGAGGAAAATTAAGGTTGCGGAGATGACTCCACGATGTCAACGTTCTCGTGAACTCGGCGCTTCAAATACACAAGATTTTTGAGTGTAAAAGTGGCGTTTCGGTGCATTAAAACGAGATGCGCTTCAAATTAACGAAGAACCAAAACAGAGGCAATATTACTTTCGAGATCGCGATATGACGCTGGTGAGATTAGAGGGAATGAAATGATTTAGGGATAAGTTTTCCACTAGTTTTAGTTTTAAGCCAACTTTGGCGCAATTAGGTTCTAAAATCTAAATGGAAGTCTTAAATCCGACGCCTTAGAATATAATGAAGAAAAAGTACAGCTCTGAAGTTTTTTCCAGCCCTTAATTTTGAGCATTTCCCAATAGTGAAAGAGTACTTAACTATGGTTTCTGTCATATCCAAGTAGTAAACCCATTAAGAGTACTGTGTTGCTAGTAAAACGCAATATTGATATTGATTAACTTATATTGATATTTTAGAACTTCTTCTATATTTTATAAAGTTATGACGAATGATTATTATCAATTACCATTGATATTAGTTATTATTATTTATAATCATTCTGGGTCAACTGAGTTCCCGGTGGGGGCCTTTATGTTCGATATGGCTGTCGAACCACATTTACATTTCTCTAAAATCATTCCCAATTAAAGAATGTGTTAAAACTTTAATTCCTCTATGAGCATTTCTTCGTGTATTTTCTTTTTTTCCCAAATTTCCTGAACGTTTTCACTCTGTTTATTCCTTCGCTCTTCTCTCCATTTACATCGTGTCTTCTATTTCTGCGTCATAGTTTTAAATTTGTGCTTTTCGATGGTGTTGCTAAATGTATCCTTATTGCTTATAGCATCCGTTAATTTGCCTAATTGTCTGAGGTATTTTTCCTATCCTTTTATCCATATCATGTCACTTATGATATTAATATTATAATTAACTTATTAACAACTGATATTAGATCGTCAACAAAAGTTACTGATATGGCTAACGTTGATGTTTCATTAACTTATTTATATAATTTACCCTTAACTGGTCGCATCCAGAATCTTAAACGAATGGTTGCGTTGGGTCTTTATGACCCGAAGTGCATAAGGTGCTATTAACAAAATGTTATCACAATACTTTTGCATTACTTTCACTTTTTCATTAATTAACTTCATTATATTGGATTAATAATATCATGATCATACGACAGAATTACAACAGTTATTGCATTTTATTGCATATTGATGTACAAAGGGCAAGAAATAAGTCTAGAGAGAAGAAAGACTGAAAACGATATAGTTATATTACAAATTATCAAAGCGAAACCGTCGGATCAATATGAATTTCAAACAAAAATTTTTAATGTTCATTTAAAGCTACTCTTAAAGTTCCTTGAGTGGTATGTCTACCTTAAATAATTTACCATATCATTCTCACTAAAAGAAGAATGTAATATATTTTATTCATTCGTTCCGTAAGTGCCCTTAGAATATCAGGTGATGAAGATTCAATTATCCGCGAGTGAATAGATCCTTCGCCCTGAATGATGGAATTCTAGCCAGAGAATAGCGTTCTGAGAAGGGAATACCTTGAATCAAAGCAACGTAAACAAATGGCGGACGTCCGAAATTAGGCGAAATTAATTTTTTTTGGTGTCGCCGGAAAAGGGAACAATGTGTATCGCAATCAATCACTCTCTCGAGATTCCTTCGCCACCTGGACTTGGCTATTAATCAATGAGCCGTCATCAATCAATGGACCCTTTCTTGGGCGGAGACACTAACGACCTCAAGTAACCCATGTTTACGAAAATGATTCAGAATTAAACCGAAATGAAGAAAACTTCATGCGGATAAGACGCATTTAAGTGAAAACCGCGTTACGAGAGGGGTAAATTATAATCGGTATAAAATTTTTATCCCCTTTATGTTAGGAAACGAATGGAAAAGTTCTTTTGTTCATTAAATTTTAAATTTTCATTAATTATTTTTCCTAAATAGTTGCTTTGTATATTAGAAAGGAAAAGAATCTTCTTCAGTTCGCTTTCTTTGCCACAGCTATATATTTGTAGAGAGAGTTCGCGAAACATTTTTGTGTAATATTGGTTGCCTTCTCGTCATATTTTTAAGAATGTTGTGCTTTGGGTACTTCCTTTGATTTGGATCAGATTTTTACGTTGAAAAGAAGTAATTAAATTCCTTTATCATATTTGTAGATGGACAAGTATGGTAGAATAACGTAAAGAATTTATCCATCGACGGAGGTGGAGAATTAGATCGACCACAATCAATATCATTTATAGGGTCGATTGAATATAGTAAAAAAGCAGTATGTAGTATATTAAAAGTAGCGCAGCAATACATAATTGGGGGAGTTCTCACTAAGAAGATAATGAGTGACTTCGAGTGAACAGATGAGTCATTTCAGATTGGTTTTAAGATTGGTCAATCCCTTAAAGAATTTCAATTTTGCTTCTACTCTACGGTTGTGAAGATAAATTTAAAGAAATAATTAATTGAAGATAGAACCTCTCTGAACTACTCAATTAAGTTATCTTCCATTACTTAACATTCGATCCTTTGTTATGTCTTTTCTGCATTATATAATACTGAAACAGAAGAACCATTACGCATGAGCAGCATTGAGCATATATCAATGAAAAGTTTTACCCTCTTCTCGTCCTATTGCTATTATTATTTACGTTTATTTTTTTCTCGTTAACAGGAATAATATCATATAAGACGATAAAGAATTTACATTATATGGAAAATACCCTATTACAATTTTAGGCGCAGCAATAAATATACCCAAAAAATCGATTCGGAATGGAAATATACCTTCCTACTCAGATATCATTAATAATAAACGGAATTTGGAATGAATGAATGTTTTTGGTATGGGAAAAATAATATTTTTGGAGACAAGATATTTCAAGCGAAATGCAAATATAAAGAGCACGCTGAGGATCCGAGAAAGAAAAAGAATATGCATTTTCCGATAAAAGCGCCTTACTTGCGGCCGCCAGTTCTTTTTTGAGTAGGCAGCAATTTATTCCAAAGAGTTTTTTTTTATTTTATAAGTAATAGCAATAAGAAAGATGGAATAGAAGAGGAGTATTAGTAAGGCATCGAAACTAACCTAAAATTGAATGCATAATCGACTCTAAATCGAATCAAACTCCAAAATCGACTAAAACCTCTTTTTGCCAGAGTCGAAAACGAACTCGAACCGAAAAATTACGATTCTTTTGCACCGAAAACGGTTCTTCATTACGTTCCCAAATACGCATCCAAACAATATCCTTTTAAAAAAGTGTAAATTTTTAATTATGAAAGGGTACATTTGAACCATTTAAGTATAGAAGAGACTATCGAATAACAAAAATGAATACTTTACATTTAAATTTACCGAAGCCAATAATTCGATTATCGTTCCTTCGATACCACAATTTATATTTTAAAACGCAATTAAACACAATAAGATTGAAAAACGCTACACATGATAAAATACATTTCGGAAGGTTATCTTAATTTGATCCTGAGGGGGAAAAACCGGTTAGAACCGATTCCACGTTGACAGACGGATAGAAACATCCGAAATTCGGTTTTTTTTCTAGGAATCGAAATTGTCGAAGAAACCGGAACGAAAAATATTACGGCTCGATTCCTAGGTGAAGAGTGAATGCAGAAAAAATGAGGATCAGAATACAAAAGAGTTATTTTATGTTCGTTTGTATGATTTGAAAGAAAGGAAGGAAGCTGAATGTCTAACATGTTGCAGGATGAATACACGGATTTATTAAACGTAGAGCGAAAAGGAAAAACATGCACTTACAGAAGATAAATTGTAAAAAAGAAGATGGCTGTTAGTGCAACATTAAGATTTTTAACTGTGATAATCAGATGAAATCATTCCGATTACTTCGATAATAGAATTTAATTCTAGGACAGGGAGTACTTTCTTGCTTAATTAAAAGGGTCTATTCTCGGCAGCTAGCGAAATGAATTGGTAATTTTAAGAACTTTATGATTATCTTAAATTAATACCTCGGCTAGAGGCTTGTTAATAATAAACTCCAGCCTCCGCTACTCGTAGATTATCATGAATATGAGATGAGTTTGCTCTTTCTTCTTCCCTTAAAGCGCCTTTAATACTGTGGAGAGTAAATACCCTCCGACGAAGGGATTAGACCAGAATTCATTACCGCTACACTATATGACTATACCGTCGCCTAACTGAATTTTTCTTCTTTTTCTTTGAAACAAATGAATGCTAATTCCATTATAGCGCTCCCCTTTTCAGTTACGTGCTTGTAATTGCTTTTCGACCCTTCATTGAAGCACAATTAACACGGAATATCACGCTTACATTGAAAATAAAGATTATACTCACGAATCGCTCATAGATATTGCCACAAAACTATGGAATGTTCATAAATCTGCATACTTAACCCAATTCCCTCCATCTAATCTTCCTTTTCCATAATCACAATAACGCAGTGGAGAAGTGTAAATTTAGAATATTCTTCATTTAGGTGAACGGTTTGGGTTACAACACGGCTACAACAGAGATGGAAGCTTGATTCAATACTTGATGATGAGCCAAAACCGGTATTCTTATTAAAGAAAATCGTGGAAATTACAGAGATATTGCTTACTTCTCTATGGTGTCTTTCCACAAATTCCAGCCTAATAAGATAGAATATAAATATGAAGAATAATAATCCAGCTTCGTTTTAATCGGCCTGTTTACTTGGTATCTGTACAACGGCCTTCGTACTCAAATGGTTTCACCTTAAACATTCCATTAGCTCCTTAGATATATGAACACAGTGTTCGGATTTAGTGAATGTTCGCGAATGAACTTGAATGATTAAGTCTCTGGTCAATAATTCACCAAGAGAACCTCGAGCAGAAAAGGCCTCTCGTAACAAAGATTCCAATAAATAAGATGGACGTAATGCCTTTAAAGAAAGAACGTTGAGGAATCGGTGTGTGAATGAATAAAGGGTTAAGGCGTGCCTGGCGCTATCTGGTGCACTTTGATCAAAGCTCATTGTATTAGAGACCGGAAGTCCGATAAAAGGAATCCATCGGAAATGCAGAACAAAGAGATGGCGAATATTTCCCCGAAATCCCCCATTCATCGAGGCAATTTGCTTCTTCTCAGCCATTACTTGACCCCTGAATCATCAATCACAATTCCAGACTTTGTCATCACCTGAGCGAAATCCCAGCAAAACACCTTCTTCAGAGGCATAAATCACTCCGCGATGTAATTTGCAATCAGTTTAGAAAGAGCCTTGATCACCTTTCGTTTTTACGACATCATTAAAGATGATGGATCTTCCTTTCATCTTTGCCTTCCCTTATCACCTCAGGTGTTATTTTAATTTTGCGATGAGAGCCGTGACGACGAAAATTTCCATCGATTAAATCAATTTGGCTCTTTCTTTGTGCTTTTTCTCCTCTCTCCCATTCTATCCTATTGCACCCTTATTTAGTTTACGTCCTCTACCACTCATCTTTCTTCCTAGAACAAATTTAAAACTTTTTAATCTATATAATGAAAACCACAGCCTCTTCTCTCCGCCAAGTCTTCGATGGAACTACATATCACATCGTGATAATAGTAATAATAATATAAAATCATAACCACCTGGATTGGAAAACACAAAGTAACTTCAACACAATATTTTTAATGCGAGATTTTTCGTCAAACGAGTTGAAATCTTCGCATTACAAACATGTCGCATTAAATATCTACCGTGGAAATTACTTGGCGATTTCATTCTAAGATGATTGCTGCAGAATTTCAGAGAAAAAGTTTAACCATACTGATTTACGTTATTTATATTTATATTTTTACTGTAATGTCGTCTCTTTAACTCTCTTTCTGCCGGTCGAACTAAACACGACTTAGTTTTCTTATATTCGTTGTCCATTTCTGACTTTCTTCTCCAAATTTCTCTTTTAAATCATCATAACCTTGCTTCCCTTATTGAGTCAGAATACTGTAAGTGGAACAATTCCATTTAGGTTTTAAACATCTACTCAACTAGTAACGATTTTAGAAGAAGAACATAGAGAAGGACCTTAATCAATGCAATAAATCAGTATCACTCACAATCAGTGGTTTTCGTAAGATCACTGCTATGGATGAAACTGAAACAAACGTTAATGAATATTGTAATTCTCCATCCTGTACAATAGAAACAAAAAGAATTCATTAACCAAGGTATGGATGCAGAACATTAAAACTATCAAAAAGAATAGAAAAGGAAGATGTAAACTGTGAAATATTTAAAATATGAACAGAGTATGGAAAATACACAAGGTAATCAGAGCAAGGTCAATTACATAGATTCAAAAATAAAAAGAAATTAAACCTCACCATAAAAATTGAATTGATTATAAAGCACAGATAACAAAAAAGAATAGTAAATAGAGAAAACAGAACTGCGGAATTCAGCAGAGAGATATTGCAATTAGATTGGATTTCAGATTTGAATGGACGCTTCCAGGATTTCTTTTCATTTCATTGGCAACGAGTAATTAGAGTATAAATTCGAAGAGTCAAAGATGAATGTTTTTCAAAATATAGGTCACGTAAATATTAATCACAGCGATATTTCGATATATGTCCCGTTCTCTCGATTGACTCTACCGTTGTGCTACTGTACAGAATAAAAACAAGGGAATGCCAATAACTTGAATGTCTCTGGAGTGGAAAATTCTCTTATTTAAACTCCAAGGATTTTATAGGAGATGGAATCAACAGCTGCGAATTCCAACCATCAATTTCCCTTTGCTACATTTCGATACAGAAACAACATGTCTTGGACAGCAATCATATAAAAGTTTGCATGATTTAATCTTTGTGCCAAATGTTAAAGCAGTGTTGATGAGCGATTCGCACTTTTCTGATTCGAATCCGAATCGAACTAAATTATTCAAACTTCGAGTTCATTTGATTAAATATTCGATTCGATACACTCCGTTGTAATATGTGTTGCAAATTGGGGATCGCATTTTCTTCGTCTACTGCTCATCGCTGTCATCAGCTGAAATAACATCACAAATTTTTCATGAATGTCATTTTCATAAAGTATTAATTTATTTTTATTTATCACATATCATACGCTAGATTTTACCTTCATGCACTCTGAAAATAGATGATACGAGTATAATCTTCGGAATTCACTTCAATAGCTAATTTTTAATACTGTCTATCATTCAAAAATTTTTAATAAATACCTTTTTATTTTAATAAAGATACTTCCTAAGACTAATTTCGGTCCCTAAGTTGAATCCTAGCAGGCTATATGCTATGCTAATCTGATTTAGACTAGTAGTAATTCTGAAAGAGCTTATGGTATATCGCACGTGAGCACTCACCGGGAATCGAACCAGGAACCGCTATCATCGAAGTCGAACGCGCTGTCCTATTGGCTACCTGATGGTCCTCTTTCTAAATTTCTGGTTCATTATTATTTGACGGTCGTTTCACAGCTTTTGCTTGAAAATGTCCTTTTTACATTTGAATTACATTTGAATTACCTATTTGATTCGTTTGACATTCTCATTTCGTCGATGGGTTTATTTTCTTTTCGTTGCTCTCAATCGGTTTCTTTCGTTCGGTTACAATCACGGCTTCTTCTTCTGCTTTCGGAGATCACCATTACTAGTTCGTCATTATTTATTCCTCTTCTATAAAGTTCAGAGGCGCTAAATTTATACTAACTTTGTAAATTGTCAGCAAATTCTTATTTTTCCTCCGCTTCCCTTCTATTTTTTCTTAAAGGATATTTCTTAATATTTGGTACTTTACTCCTTTCATGCATCACCAAAATAATCAACTATTTTACTGTAATCGTCCTTCACGTCCTCTAATATATGTGGCACTTCTATAATTAAGGTTAGGATTAACCAATTTGATTCATCTTCAGACAGCCGCGTTCAATTTAATTAATTTTATGACTGCATCTAACCTAGTGGAAGTCGGGACAAATAGAAAAAATAATCCCTGTCTGGCATTAGCTCAATTGAGAAGGGAGGAACCTTCCAACGAAGGCAGCATTCATACTAAGTTATTTAACTAATAATAGTATTCTATAACAACAACATGATCAACACTAACAATTTCAAGTACTTAAAATCACAGCACGTTCATAAGTAAACAAGACTATAGAATTATTAATTCACCTACAGCATAGAATATTAAACATTCTCATTTTATGAACTACTCTTAATTATATGAAATAATAAATAAAATATAGAATAATACTTGTAATGATAATAATATAAATTTAAATAATAATATTGGAAGCAAAGATTTCGTAACTTTTGCATTCCGATTGACTGAAAATAGCAAAGAAAGGAAATCTCCTTGTAGATAGTAAATGTATAGAGGTCAGCGCTAGATGTCCATCCACATGTGGAGGCATAAACCGGTCGTTGTTTATCAATGAACGGAGAATGCAGTGGGTTATTAGTAATTGGGGGAGTATTCAGAGCAAATTCGAAATCTCGGATGCTTCAAGTGATTCCGACTATTGTTACTGAATAACTCAAATATGTGCGCGGGAACAGCTGTCGTGGAAACCATCATCGGCAGTGTTTCCATTAGCAACAGGATGCTACATTCAGAAACACATTATCGCGTGAAATTTCTCGTGACGTTGACGTAAGTTTCGTTAGCGTTTACTTTACGCTGACGAATTCATCACCGCCATCTGATTTTTCACAACCGTACATTTAATCACTGGGAATTGAAGTGTGAATAATCATGATTTAAGCTATCTGAAGAGTTAAGGCACTTATGATTACTTAAAATTCAATGTTTTCATTAAATGGATAAAAATGTGTAGGATATAAAATAAATATTGTGACAATTAGAAAAAATTAATTATATTAAAATATTAATGTAATAATGATTAAACAGAAACAAATATAACTAGTTTTTCCGTGCAAAAATATCGCAGACGGACACTGTTACTCTATTTCCCACCCAAATATATTTCAACAAACACTCCAAACCAATTCACAAATCGGAAAATTCAAATTTTAATTCGATTTTTTGATCAAATGGTGTTTATTTTGTGCCCATACATGCCCATTTTGATAGCGTGTGAAGAGAGAGGTCTCAGAAAACAGATGTCTAGAAATAATATACAAGTATACTAACGAAATAAAATAAATCTAATAATAATAGAAAATATATAAAAAGCCATGGAAACGCAGTTGTTTCACTGCGGGAAGAATAAAAAAATATTGAATTTTAAGGAGTAAAATGTCAGTAAATTATCATGAATAATACACTGATATTAATTATGTTATACATGATATAACGTTATTGAGACTTAATCTACATATTATTCTTTTTCCGGAGCGAAAAAAGTACTCTTTCTTACGTCATATCTCTGAAAATTAAAAACAAAATAAACTACACTATCGAGAGTGTACAAAATCAGTCTTATTTAGGTCCTGAAATTGAAGAGGCCATCAGCTATTTTTACCCTACAGTAAATCTGCCCCTCTGAAGAATTGGTATGTCTTTATTTGGGAATACTGAGACAAAATTTCTATATTCACATTAATGAAATCGTCGTAAATTTGAGAGGAAATTAATTTCGATACTTTGAGGTATGTCAAATGGAAATTGCAATCTCCTGATGAAAAGCGAATTTAATTCAAAAGGTGCCATTAATCGCAAAGGAGATTTGGTTTGCTCTTCGTTAAGTATTCCGCGGAGATTCTTATCTCCGCACGTCTGAGATATATGTTCTCCTCGTTTGAATAGTGCGCTGCATTCACACCGGAGATTACTTCTCCTTAATGAACTCGAGTGCATCTCTTTGCTTGGAAATCGTCCGTGATTCATCTTTTGGCGTGCTGATGAACCTGCTTTATTATTCCATTTCCAAGACGATTTTCCCAAGAAAACCTGTGTGCGACACTATCTATGGCTTATGCGACACTATCTGGCTTATGCCTTTTCTTTCCATTCAAACATGAACTGCAGTCATGTAAATGGCTCTATTGAAAACAGCATATTCATGATTACTACATGATTTCATTGAGATTTCCAAATTATTACTGCGATGCAGAATTTATACCGACAAACTCTTGAATTCTATCAAACAATTCAGGTTTAATCATAATCCGTATACTCAGGAGCCTTCGGATAGAACGATTAGCTGCATTCTGCTGTTTCTCCGCGACACTCTTTTCGCCGCTGCGATATTTTCAGGAATTAAAATGAAGGGAGAGTTTTTTTTTCAAAATGGGAGGGAATATGATTTTGATGACCGGTAATAAAGAAAAAGTGTCAAAATGAATCTTTGGTGATGAGTAAAAGAGGCACGGTAACATAGTCACAGACCAATACTGGATACCAAATATCAGCAAAGGGTATAAGTGAACATAAGTCATGTAAATTTTTGTGTCATGTAAATATTGTGCATTATCTTAATGGCTCACTACATAGTTAAATTTAGTTATTTTTCCTTTTTAAATACAGTCATTTTCGTCGGTCAGCTATTTTAAAAATATATGAGAAATATGAGGAAAGTTTTGTGTGATAAATTTGTTTCTATTTCAAAAATATATTTAAATAATACAGGATAGTAGTCGCGAGGAAGTGGTGGCTTAGAATTGTTGTAAACCATCTTCGGATAGCTAAGTAACGCGTTTGATTTTGGATGAACCCGGGTTCGATTCCCGGTTGCTGTAAAATTACCTAAGCTGACGAAGTATTTTCAAAATCGATAGTAAAATCTCAACAGGGCCAGAATATTGTGCGTTAGGATTCAAACTCAGAATGTGTCTCGGAAATTATCCTCAATAACGAAAATAGGTAATTATTTGAAGTTTACGAATGAAAATGGAACATTAGCTATTGAGGAGAAATCGGAAGAATACTCCTCTTTCATATAATTCCCAATTATAAAAATGAAAAAATCCATCGTGAGAAATATGATAAATTAAAAGGTCTGCATTTAGGATAGATGTGCATTATCGTATACATCTCCAAATGAAAAGCACCTGCATATAAGACGCAGTAAGGTGTTTGAACTGTATTCTTGATCCATCATAAGAAATAACTCAAAAAATCTATACCCTGAATTCAAAACGCACCCTAATTTGTAATCTCAATATTTGTGGAAAGATACATATACAGCATATTATTAGTACCTATACTACCAAGAAGGCCAATTACTCCCATCTTATTTTAAAGATGTTTTCGAAAAGCACTTTGACATCGACTCCATTCACTCTGTTCCGATGTCTCCGTTGGCACACTTTATCTAATCCTCAAACTAAATATTTATCCCAAAACAAATCCCCAAAAATACAACCATCACAGATGCTCACTACCTGTTACTCATTTTATACATCAATCTCACCAAATTCGCTTTTTTCGTTTGGGAATTAAATAAATTTATTTCTTTTCATATTAATCTCCGTCACGAATTTTTCCTTCGCAATTTAATCCACTAAATAACTTAATCCCGATTTTCAGCTTATAAGACTTCTTTCGATACGCATCATCTTTTATATTCAGAGCCAATTTAATCGCTTAATCCGCTTTCGTCATTAATCTCTCAGTCAAAGAAAAATCGATAAAAATAATCGATAGAGGTTTTGATTGGCCGTATTAAAGCCCAGATCGACTTTTGTCTGAATGTATTAGTTTTTCATAAAATGGATTATAATGATGAGGTAACATATTAGACAAATGATCATAGTCCTGCAAAATATATTTAGGCCGAATTAGTTAATCACGTGCTTAAAGGCTGTTTTTAATACGAGAATACAATACAATTATCAAGAATTTCTAAACCTATTCACAGAATACAACGATTTTTAATGTCTAGTAATTTTCATATTCTACACTACTAATAGTATACACTGTTTCATTAGAATAATTTAACGTTCTCCAATAATCACGTATTGATTGATTGCTTGAGATAGTTGCCTGTCTTTCCTATAGACTGCCATGAGGGAACGTCCACCGCTTTAGAAGAGGATGTCTCCTTTAAGGAAAGAGCAGACGGCGGATGGAAGGAAGGGACGTGAGAAGAGAATTAATAAGAAGAAGGAAGGTTGAAAGGGAAAGATGGAATGTAAAGCATCGAAACGTGAGGTCAGTTGGAACCTTACTTAAGTTCGCCAGCAGGTACTGTTACTTGAAGTAGTTAGGACGTCTATGCCGCAGAGTGATCCTTCTTCGGCCATTTCATTATCGGATCCCAGCGGAGGGACCTCGCACTTAAGGGTGTATTTGTAACGAGTATTTTACCGATCGGATGGACGTGAGGAAACCTCTGATTACAAACGAATTTTACGCATTTGTAAACAACAAAGTAGTGACTATGCGTAAATACTAATACAAAATATTGAGAAACTAAATTAATAGGCGCATTTGTTAAATGAAAGCATTAAATGAAAAATGACAAAGTTACCAGAAAATATGACTATGAATTAGAAGTACTGTTTTGGTACCTTGATGCACTAACTGGGATAAGTGATAATAATTTTATTTGAAAAAGAATATTAACGAAATTATAGAATTAATAACTTTAAAAGAATTACAAAAGATTTTGACGGAAATGTATTAATATTCGATAAAAGAATTTTCAGATATCCCTGCTTCTTTATATACTTTGTAAGTAATGTACACTTTACTTTTCTATTAGATTGTCTTTTGTACATATAGTAGGGTTATATATAGTGTATCTATGTTATAAAAAAAGTTGTTTTATGTATATTTTACTTTCAAAATGTTCTGTAAAATGAGGTATTATTTTCTTGTCACAGTATTAATATGCCGTATTTGCGTTTGATTTAATAATGTCATGCGTTATTAGTATGGTCGGGCAGTGTTGGTGTTGAATTATGTATAATTGTATAATACTCTTGTATTGCGAGACATCTATTCACTTCCCGCGTAATTACTGAAAATTATGTGAATGCTTTACGACAAAAAACGACTATGGCTATAACTAATATGGCGTTCGAATAATGCTTCCGAGATATGCATCACATTCTCATGATTATTCCTCATATAATGGGAAACAAGAGAAATATTTCAGGGATATATAATCCTGCAAGCGTGTCAAATTAATAAAAAATGAGATATTCATAACATTCAATTCAATTGACGCATAAAATGATAATATGCTGATCTGTGACAACTAAAATGTTCTCTAATAGCTTTCTAATAAAACAATTTAGGCGATAATGGAATAATCATATTAAATGGAAAAATTATGAGTTATCATCAAACGTATTGTCAGGGCTATTGAATAATAAAATTCAACAAAAACACTCACAGTAATAAAATTCAAATCCAGCTATTCAGTTGAATCAATTTAAATTAATTGCTTTCATATGAATATACCAGATGAAATACAAAAAATATACATTTCCCCGAATTGGTGCCGGAAGATCCACATTTAATTCCTCTTACGTAATATCACATATTAAGCTTGATATTTCATGAATAGCAATTAAATATTCTAGGGGTGCTATTGTATTTTAATTCATTTCTTCCGCATCACACCAGCGGCTCATATGAAATTAAGTTTCTTTTTCGTATAATAGAATTGATTAGAGGCAAAAGAACTAAAAGCACAAATGAACGGTTATGAAAAGGATTGCAAAGAAAATAAAGGATTAACGGGCGAAAAATGAAACCATGAATCGATTATGAAATATCGAGATAACAACATACGATCTCCGAACATTTCAAATCAATTGAAAACATCATAGAGATATTTTTCTGAAAAGCAGATTGTTTTTGAATAGAAGAGATGTTTGGAAATTAGGAAATATATCCGCTATTAATTGGCAAATATTCTTTTATGTAAATTTTGAATAAAAACATCATAACTATTTTATTCAGGGCATGGTGGAATGATATTTATTTTAGCGATGAATACTGCACGTGGAAAATTTAGATATATTAATTCTTAAAATTAGAGATTAGATTCATAGAAGAAATTGAGAGAAAATCTAGTCTAAATCTAGAATCTAGAAATTAAGTATAAGTTTGTAGCCTGTTAAATATATCGAATACAATATAGATGAAATGATAGATATTTCAAGGAAATTTATACGTTGAAATGTTCTATATTTAAACCAACAAATAAGGACAGCGGCATAAAGTCAACGCAGTTAATGGCACCAGCTGTCCGACGTACCGACACCGGCTATGACGCGTTAATAAAATTTGAGATACTTACATTGAAGGTGAAGGAAAACGAATCGATACGAGAGATTCTAAAACCATTCCAATCAGTATGAAGTCAAGAAACTGCAACTTACCTGAAAAATGCAAGAGAAAATATGTGATTTAAATCATATATTTGTACTAGAAATAAATGGAGGACAATCTAATTTTACAAAAGTGGGTACAAAGAAAACATGAATATCAGAATGAACTCCCGTAGATTTTTCTTTACGAATAAGATACGTATCCGTGTTTCATTGCATAGAAAGATGTATCTATTATCAATAAATAATTGATAGAACGTTTTTAGCTTTATTTTTATTTCACCAGATGACCTAAGGGGTTGAAACCATGGTCGTGCAACAACATATTTATTTTCATAAAGATCCTAAGAAGAAGTATCATTATTACTTAAAAAATACGACAAAGTTGAGGACGAATTATTATACTAAGTTTAATTCTAAAATTTAGATTACTGCAGGTATATGAACTCTCAGGAGTATATCTTAGTATGTACAATGGTCGGAGCGAGAATTATTGTTCGAAGCGATTCGACGTTCGCATGAGAGGAATCCGATATTTGTTATATCGCTATACTGGGGAGAAAACAGGAACGCAATATATTACGGTTTGGATCCGACTGAAATCTATATGGATTGATTGAAATAAAGTAAAGGAAAGATTTCTATAGTTACCCTAGGAATATGAACGCCAAGTGCATCGAACATTTTAATTAAATATTATTATGTCTCCTCCATCTACGATCCAACATCGCCGACATAATTCTCGGAAATTATTGACCACAGCTGCCGAAGGAAGCAGTCGGAGGAAAAAAAGCGGAAAGTTTGGATGAGAAAAAATAAGTGCAATCGTTAGGAGGCTTCCAAATAAGTTAGCTGCGGTTTCCTTCGATTGGTCGACACACATTTCAAAGTCACTGCAAAGGTGTGAACAAGTCACGACATCTTCTTTCCACTTTGGACACTGCCTTTCAAATTCAGACCTCCGCAACTTTCGGCATACTTCTTGCCCTACATTCATATATGCGGTATATTAAAGCGATACTTCCCAAGGAATACTATGCACCTTCTTTCAAGAAAATACACCAAGAAAAGGATGTCATAGACTGTCCACCGCAGCCCTCTTGTTAACATATAAAATTTCCCTACCGTCTCAATGACAGCGCTCATGAAAATAATTCTAGTAAATATATTCATAATAATAATGGTTGTATGTAATGGAGGTGGTTAATGTAATGAAGGGTGGTAAGTAACAGGGTTGGTGACCGCTGTTACATACTATAGTTTTTCATTTAATAGGTGCCATGTTCAGCAATAAACAGTCAAGAAAATACATATAAAACAATCTGTAAAGAATAGAAACTCAAAATATAGAAAATAAAATCATGCATTTCTCCCATTTCTCTAGTATTCTAGCAAAAGAAACTTTATTCTAACATGCAGTCAGTTTTGTCCAACAATGTTGACGAAAATCCTCATGGCAGTATTGAAATTAAAATCCATTTCAGATTCCTTCTCTACAAATAGTACATTTTCACATAAACGCTAAATTACTAAATACACATTTACTTATATCGAAAATTTTCCTTATTTTAAATACTGTATTTTTATCAAATTAGTTATTTCAGATTGCTTAGTGGTCCCGCAGACAACCAGGCAGTTTCCCTATTCCAAATGCACTTCGTCAACAGAAAGCTCATTCGTACATACATTACCTAAATATTTTGTTTAAAAACTAGTGATTTTTGGTAAGAAATAAGAGTGTGATTTAACAACGAGAATTCACTTATATTCGTACGTTGTTTAATCAATTAATTTTACTTCTACAGTCCATCCTGATAAAAGAACTCCATTCATTTTAAATCTTCGTTGTTAATTCCTTAAAAAACTTGACTTTAGAATTTCGCGACTCGTTCGGGTCAGATGTAAACGCCAGTTCATAGAAAGCGCCTGAATGGATTCATAGGAAGAATAAAAGGATGCAAATGGAAAAAGAACGTCTGTGGAATCGGACTTAGCAGTGGCGACTCAATTCCCTACAGCCGCAGTCTCGGCAAAACGTGCGTCCGAATCCATCGTTAGTCCGCTGAAATAAAAGAGTTTGCTCGGAGAGGTCAAAGGGAATACAAAGGGACAAAACAGAGAAAAGCGGTGGATTATGCAAATGGATCGACCAGAAAATATTGCAAAGGTTTGGAGATTCTTTAAAATTGAAAGAATGGATTCTGAAGAGGGTTAAAGGGAAGGGTCGGAGGGATGAAAAAGGTTGGTCCAGCGCACCACAAAATCATTGAAAAAGATCTTTTCGAATCTCAACTCGCGTTCTCTCGAATTACATTCAAGGCATCGAACCGAGGACCGATTCCAAAGTTACCCTTATTGTTCACATCGGACATAAAAATTAAAATGCATCTTAACTATAAAGATAACTATTATTCATACATTACAGTTCATATTATTTTTATAACCAAGTATTACTGCATTTGAGAATTGACTGGTGTCATCCCTAACCTCCTAACGTCCACTCTTAGACATAAAAATATTTAAACTCCATACCTTACATGTAGCCATCAAATTTACAGTGTATACAAACTGAAATTTTATATTTATGTTTAATATTATAAAATACTTTATAAATTATATTTATATCACATATAATTATTTAAAAATGCTTTCACAATAAAAAACCTATAGAAATATATCACAGGAAAATGCGATGAAAGCTTTCACTTGCCTCTTAAGTAGACATGTGTCGAGGCAACTTTAAAATAGAAATGCATACATTGCAAAAGTTATAACATTAACATTTTGAATAAATAGCATGACAAAATAAAAAAGGAACATTAAGGATAATAATGATATAAAAGTATGTTATTAACCATATCAACTCAAAATTATTCCCATACTACATTCTCTGCTACATTCTCATTTTAAAAATTAAGTAGTAGCAAGTAATAAAACCTTGGGCCCGTATAAACAAAAGATCTCTTAAAAACGGATGAATTGGCTCTATTAAATCTGCCTTTCCTAGCATTTCTATTCTTTTAAAAGAAAGTATAGAATGAGAGAGGTGGATTATGGTTATAGAAGTTGAATCGCATGGAGAGAAAGCCTCTCCGACATGTGTCAGGTCCTTTCAATCGAAATACTGCTTTTCTCTTCCGATTGCCTGCGTGGGTGGATAAGAAATCGGATATTGGGAAAAGGAATTGACAAGTTGACTTTATTGCGGCAACGCCTTTAAGGAAAGGTGCGGAAGAGGGATTTTTTAAGAGGTGCCGATCGAAGTGGGGAATATGAAAAGGGAATTGTTTTCCACTCGCGAAAAAGAATACTGCTCATACAGGGACGAGTCGACGCCAGGCCCTTTTCGCCGCAAGTTATTTCAGAAATTAAAAAATCTTACTAGTAGAATGCTAAGGATTTTTATCAGTTTCGAAGAATAAAATTAACGTGGTCAATCTTCACATGGTTGAATTCTGCAGCACCAACTTGAAAAAAAAACAAAAATGAACTTCCATAGCACTTCTTAATTCGACAAGTTTCGTAAACGACTTGACATCTTCAGGTGAGAGAATTTGGTGCATTTGGAGGGGTCAAATGTGGAAGGACAAGAGGGAAAAAATATTAATTTAAGTAGGGAGGGAAAGAAGTGGGAGGGGTTGGGGAGCAAGTCTTCATTTGTAAAAACTTCCTAGTTAGAAGAAAATTATTACTCGATGATACCATGAATGCCGTTGGTTTCAAAATTTAAAGAAATAGGAAAAAAGTTAAGACTAATCCGAGACAAGTAATAAAGTAAAGGAACATATTCGCAGAAAAAAAGTCACAGTTATGATTAGCAAATATGATTAGCAAAGGGCATAGATTAGCAAAGGTCGTCATTATAATAGTGAACACCATGGTTACATGTTATTAAAGGGTAAGACGAAATTTTCGTCAGCCAGTTTTTTAAGAGCTTGTAATTAGCTGACTTGGGTTGGGCAGATTTCTGGGGGCAGAGAGTTCCCTCAATATAAGAAAACCTTGCTTAATAAATGTTCCTTTTTCATACATATCACATAAAATATACAATAATAATCTCGTAACGAATTGTCCTAGACTCGAATTGATCGGAACACCGAGTGGTAGAGTAAAAAGGAAATTGCTTTCCAAAGTTGTTGAAGCCCCGCTCATACACTATTCCCGCAGAAAATGGACGATGCAATATCATATTCGAAGAGAAATTCCATTTGCGCAGTAAGACGCATATAAATCGCCAATGAATTAAGCCATGTTTTCTTTGACAAGAGATATCGGCGCACAATCTAGGACAGCGAAACATATTCCGAGACATCCATTACCTGCACTGCTTTTCTCTGCGTAAGTACACTTGCAATCTTCGAACACTTGTGAAGAACGCTAGAATTGATTACTTCATTCAGTTAATAAAATACAGAACTCAGCTGATTTCGAAAATTCTTTCTCACCCATAACGCTATTCAAATTCATGTACATTCATATACACATGTTAAATACATTCATACGCTATTATTTCTCCAAGATATTCCTCATTGAAAAAATTCGTAATGGTAATATTAATAATCCTACTGGCTGCGTTTAGTCATTGCTATTTTTTTAACTCTTTTTTGATCTAAGTATGATTACTATTTGAACACCTATTCATGAATAATTTATTTTTCTGTTGAAAACCAAGCAATACAAAGACTATGTTCACCTCATCTTAGATGCCAAATCTCTGTTGCTATCTAAAGCTTACTCCAAGTAACAACTTTCAAGTTGAGAACTACTTATTGCCGTTCAAATAACTAAAGAGAAGTAAAATGCAAACACACATGAACAAAATCAACGATAGAAGTTAAAGCATTGATAATGTTACAATAAAACACATACACACTTACATAGATCGATCACTTCAATTTCAATCAGTTTTCTTTCGAAGAGAAATGTTGCATATTTTTAATCGAAAGTAACACTGATTCAACAAAAATTATTTATGGAAAAATAATAGGCCAGCAACCGACTTCAGTCAAAGCAAGTGAGATTTCTCAGTGAGATAACAGAACTGAAGCTAAAAAGTACTTTGGAAAGCAAGAACGAAAATGGTTCTTTATTTAAAGGATGAAAACTGCACGAAAAACATGCTTAAATTTCGATGAAGAAACGAAGAGGAAAAAGTCTGCAATATCCGGGACTCGAACCCGGATCTCCAACTTTCCGGGTGATTGCTTTATCCAATTAACGTACTACGGTTTCTGTAGCAATTATGAGATACTGTGCGTTTCGAAGGATACATCTAAATGTTCTTGATTAAAATGAGAACACATCTTCTTGGAGAATGTGCTTCGCCCATCCGTGATATTTCAAATTTATATCAAAAGAGTTCGCTTTGATTCCAAAACATGGAGGAAATAAAAGACATTGTAGCGATCCGTCGGAGTATAATTAAAATTCTTCTCCAGGAGCGAATTCATCCACGTCGCGGAAAAATCTGCATTTCGGAGAAAATAACAGCGGATGAAATCAATTTCCATCGTTTTAATCCGACGCTGAGATTAATTCCACGAAAAGGAAGCTGCACTTAATAGCACGCCATTTTCAATGGGCGACCGTGGCGCCACTCGGGTAACAGGTGAGAGGTTTACAAATTTCTTTTCAATGGACGCCGAAGATTGAATTATTCCCTCCAAGTGTTTCGGCGGACGGCTCAAAACATCCGATGAATTCGGTTGATTAAGTAGATGCAGAGATTTTGGTTCCGTTCACAGCTGCCGGTTGAAATTTACAAGTTGCGATTTTGCCGAGTATGGATTTTTCTCTTATATGTGCGAGCATTTTATTTTATCCGATATCTGAAATCCAAAATTAATTATTTTATTTATTTTAGAATTTCACAACTCAGAAACTTCATTTCCTTGTATAATGTTTCATACGTAAGAGAGAGTATGCGAATATGGGTTATAAAATTGTATAATAAATATGACGTCAGAGTTGCGAAGAAAGGACCGTAAATCAGTGGAAATGAAGGCGTAAAATCAGTTCCTTTGCGGCGAAACAAGTTTAAAGAGGAATAATTCTCATTCGATGAGGTTACAATAAAATTATCTTTAGCTTTAATGAAACATTAGATTTTAAACTTCGGTATACCTAAAATATTCACATTTCGATGAACAGCTGAAATCAAAGAAAGATTCGATTGTGTTTGGACTATAACACGTAAGTTAATACAGAAAATTGTCCATTTTAATCTAAACAGAAAGTCGAAAACATTCCCATTAGGTTTAGAATACAACGTCGAAGAAGTATGGTAGAATAGAACAGCAATAAACACCTATAAATTATATTAGGTTATGAGCTTACAAATTATATATGTGAATACCGTAATACGCTGTTCAATCTCTCACAATAAATAAACTAGTTAACGTATTTCATACACTGCACCGTTACATAACTTACGTAATGTTTTATCCTTTTACAAAAAGGAACTTATTCTGTAAGAATGTACGGCATTAATATAAACTAATATTACTATTTTTCCTTAATACACGATATTCTGCATTTACATGTATATAATTACACGTTTCATGTAAATACATACTTTGTATCATTATATGTTTTTCAGGAAAAAAGCTATTTTAAAAATTACTTTTAGCCTATGAAAACTCGATTTTTCTGGGCCTAATATGATCTCATTGAAATTCATCCAATTTTCCAGCAATAATAAATTTTGCCAATAACTTTTATTTTATATATATAAGGCTAATAAAAAGTTAAAGCATAATATTAAAGAGTATGTTACATAATAGAGTGTTATATATTATAATAATAAACGATGTATTCCTAATATTTATACTTGATGGAATTTTATATCGAATATAAGTATTTTTATTATTATACAAATAAGTATAGCGATAAAAATACTCCGACATCGTTATTATAAGTAACAATATTGCAATAGTACAAGTTTTGCAATTAAATACTTATATACGATGAACGACATATTCTTCCTTTCGATTGTAGCAATTTTAATAACTTCTCCAACAATTACGGGTCGAATAGTGAGTGTCCTCTTTAGTGTGATGAATTGACGTGCGAAGACGTATCTCCCAATAGAATACACGGTGTGGAAAAAGAAGGAAGCCCAACGGAATTAATCAGGCCAAAAACATTCTCCGGACCAAAGCGCTTTAAGGACGGCGATTAGGAAAGGTAAAGAGAGAGGAACTTCTCAGCTGCCTCTGGAAGTGCTTTAAATAATTCAATGTTGTCCAAAAATGGAACTTCGCGAGGGAACAATGGTTTGGTTTCATAGCTTCAATTATTTGCGACGGAAAATCTCACTTTTTATTTGTGAAGGTTGTAAAAGTTTTGCCATGATTACATTTTGCTTGGTAACGTAAGTTGAGTGTGACATTGTTATTTAACTAAATTCAGTTGCAACTGATTATATTTGACAGTAATAGGTGATATAAAGTTAACTACGTATTTATAGCGAACATATTTGAACAAAAACCTGTATGAAAAGAGTGTTTAACCTTGCTTTAGAATGTGGAGTCCATCGGAAGGCCTTAGATGACAATTTAGTGCTCTTTTTGCTAGATCTAGCGACTTTTTCCTTATTTTAGCTCATTATTTTCTAATTCTGCGACACACTGCGCTCCATTCTGCAAGTTCTGCCACTCATACTCTCCCTTAAAATCCCATATTTGGCTTACACATAGGCCAATTAGCTTCTGTTTACTTGGCAACTGTATTGAAGTTCGTTTTTCATATAATACTTGAGCCAATTAAAAGTTTACAAATTCAAGGCATCGTAATTTTTCTACCATACTTTCGCTACTTTTTAAAATGCATCTAGCGAAATTATAAAAAATAAATTGGCATCTCTATGGAAGGACACATGTTGAACAATCATGCCATACTTAAGTTACGCATGATTAACATTCAAATGGTTTAACATCGAAATCGTAAATGAAACATTAACTTAATCGCTCGGTAGACTCAAAGTTAATATTTATCAGGAATGCATTTAACAATAATACTTGTATAAATTTTTCGGGAAGTGACTCAAAGGTCAAATTGAACACTTAAAAATGCAGAAGATTCCTCTGGTTTAAAAATATTGAAGAAGATGGATAGTGACATAATGCCTAAAATGGTGGTACTTGAAAATCTGAATTGTTGTAAAGGGATAAGAATATCAATAAAATTTAATTGAAAGTGATAAAAGGAACTGCGGAAAATAAGTTGAGTAAGAACAGGAGAATATAGTTAAGAATAATAAGGAAAAATAGAAAAGCTCAGAAATTATGCAATTCTTGCAGGAGATCGATCGACAATTGATACATTGTCTGATCTGGTTAAAAGCAAGGAATTAATTCTGTAGTTTTCGCTTGTTTTGTGTGCCCATAATTATACTTTGCATAATTGTTTAGTTTTCATAATATATTCAATAACTTTTATCGTCAGCTGTACTTTTCTTCATGCTATATGTTCATGCTTGTTTAATAAATAAATTAATTAAGAAGTACAATATCATGTTTAAGATAAAATAAATGTTATGGATATGAAAAGAAGTACTTTTCTACGAGAAAAGAAAGTCGTGTAGAAAATGCAGATTAGATGGGAGTGGATATTCATACCGATCCGACAGCGGTTCTCGAGGTATTTTTCCGTCGAGACAATTTTCGTATATTTCAACGAAGAGTGATATGGACTCAAACATCCTCAGATTTTCATATCCATCACACTTTATTGCTGCTTTTATAAGAAACTTTTCCTTTGCCTTTCCCCTCACCTCATATCACAACTTCAGATCAACTTAGCCATGCGCGATGACTTGGCCGAGAAATTTTACTTTTTTCTTATATTTCCCCAACTTTTTTTCAATATTCATTCCCCTAATACATCAACATGTAATTTCCTTTCATTCTTATCATTTTATGCGCCCTGAGTTCATATACGTATTTGTCTCCCAGAGGGAATTTTTTGTGAATCTTTGGAAACAAAAGTTTCATTCGAGAAGAAGAGAACTGCATTATAATGCCTTTTTAACGTTTGATAATATATTTTAATTCAGTATTTCTGTAACCTATAAACAAAATTACAATACACTGTCAACGCAAAATTATAAATATCCAAAATAAAATTAACAAACTTGCAGTAACGATTTTTTCACTTTTAGTTATACAATTTATATTAATTATTACAATTTAAAATGAAATGATAGTTCATTAAAGAGGATACACACAGTGACATTTAAATCTTGGACGAAAATATTCCTATATAAATACATAGGATCAATCCCAAATACATGCGATCAATAACTAAAATACAGGGCGTTGCTCAGGTGAGCAATAAACTTTATTTCCTCTGTGAAATTTGACGCCGATAAGAAATTTCTAGATCCATCAAATTCACGAGAGGCTATAAATTTTTATATTTTCGATAAACGGTGAAATACAGTCATAACATAATCTGGAAGGAGAACGTTTTATAATCAACGAAGACTGAAAGTGTTTTCCAATAGGAAAGTATGATTTCAAAATTTTTACGAGTCTAAATGAAACATTAATTTTATGTTTCTGCTGCTAAATTTATTGATAGTAAGATCCACTTTGTTCGCCCAAGTGTTCTCAATCTTATTTTTTAACTAATAAAAATTATCTTTTTGAATTTTAGGCATTCGTTTCATTTCAGAAAGGTGATAGGAATGAAAAAATAGTTTTGCAGTTTTATATAGAGTTGTCTCTAATAAATTAAATTTAATAATTAATGAATGATTATCCCGGAATTATTAAAATTTAGCTTGAAAAAAACTACAGAAAAGAACTTTTAGACAATGAATAAATCGAAGGGCGGTCACTAAATGTGCAATTAAGTAAGTACAGAACTAAATTCCATCCAAGTTTCAACTTATTTTCCTCATCTAAGTTTAAACTGATCCTTCTTTTTAATTGAATTATATTTTTCCCACGTAATAGTTCCTCTGGGATATAGGAGACCATCAATTTCAATATTTTCATTTTATAAAGGTGTTTTATTCGATTCATTTTAAATTTCCATTGTAAGAAGTAAACCATCCATTGACGCAATTCCAGTTTTGCGATGAGAGTCAGAAATCAATCCCATTCACAGAGATCTCAGTGTGTTGTTACTCTAATTCATTCTTCTCTAGGGAAGTAAATATGTGAAAAATGAGAACTGGTTATTTCTTATGAAAACTATGTTTTGCACAAGCCTACGTCGAATGTAAGGTTATGTTCGAGGTACCTATTTGAATACCATAATTACTCTTAGTGTATAGTCAACTTTTCAGTCGCTAAACCTTCCATATTATCCTTATTGTCATAGCCCGTGAAAGGTCGCGGAGACGGCCCCAGATAACTTCAGATTTTCATTACTACAACTGTTATCAATACTAGAAAATTTCACTTGAGATATTTTACTTTCACAACGTCGGTTATTTAAGCTAGCATGTTTTAACACATTTTGAAGCATGAAAGAAGTGAGCCTTGTACCCTGAAAAAATGCAGAGAGTGACCTGAAACTTCGTTATAAGGGTTCCGCCTTTCTCTCATATATCCCTGATGCCGTTGGAAGGATTTGCACAAACCCCCAATTCAATTAACACCCCTTTGGCCTTGAGGGAAGAATTCAACAAGGTTATGTTTGGGCGAAAGCGTAGAGTTGTAAAGCGTGATTTAGAGTGATTTGCCGTGTCGTGTCCATGATGGCGGTGCTCTCACGTGTTCAACTGGAGATCCCAAATCAGACGGGGTTTACCGCGGAGATTCTCTTTCACCGGAGATTCCGAAACTGCTACTGATGTATTATAATTTTCAGGAAACTATAATAAAAGTGACAAACAATGAACTTTTCTACATCACCAAACTCATAGCCCGATACCGAAAACTTTCCACTCAATTATATTATCTGAATTCACCAAATGATAGGTCCACGTTAGTCATCGCTTGTATGTTATTGCAGAGAATTAAATTTTACGAAAGTAGTTTAGAAAATGACTACTGAGTACCAACAAGTAGAACCTTGACAGCTTTCTTTTTCTAACAAATAACTCGCATTTTGAATGTTCAATCCTCATGCAATTGAAATCCATCCATCTCTAAGGGTTCTAATACCTTTGAGTTTCATTCTAAAACAAATACAGAGAGATCGGTATTATATATGTAGCGATAGTGTTATAACATATTTACCAGAAACTATCATAATTAGAACACATTTAATAATTAGTTTCTAGGCGCTACAAAGCGTATTTGGAACTAACATTAGTTTGTTTAAAAGTATTTCGACAGCTGAGGTCATTTCGCACACATGGGCTTCCCCAAGGAATCGAACCCGGGATCTCTTTTACAGATGATGAACGCTATATCCACTTGAATATTTAGAACTATTCGTTTATCTAAAAGTTTATTTCACAGAGAGCGATATATATATTTCTAACTTTGCACGTAATTCGCGATGTTAAAATGTAGACATTTCACAAAGAATTTGGAACGAATTTGTTTATCTTGAAACATATTCTTCAAAGAGATATTATCTAGATTTCTAAATTTCCACGTAATTCTAGAGAGATAAATGCAAAAATTTCACAGTGGAAACGAACGAATTACCTGTCTGTCCTAAAACTGCTCGTGACAAACAGTGGCTATGTTTTCACTCGGCAGACGTATTTGTCTGTGCAGAAAACAGCGAGTGTGAGAGAGGGAATCATAGGAGCAGATGCGTAACCGAATTAGCGAGCGTATCGAAGGTGGCTTAACCGTCTGCCCAAATCGAGCCAGTGGCGTTAAGAACGTCACACGTCGATTCACTCGCAGCTGCAATACAAAACCACAAATACAACTCCCACTCTGTGTTTTGACCACATAATGGCAAGCAATATCGATCGGATATACCAGTTGGCATAATATAGAGGTAAACAAGGATTTCTTTTTAAATATTCAACGCATTGAAAATACGATATACTAATCAGCAGAATCTCATTTAAATAATGATAAACTAAATCTTAATGTCCTTCAATGTGAAATAAACTATAAGGTATAGGCGAGATTGAGATTTAAAAGTCTCTTCTTCAAAAACACATATATAGGAACTAAGCAGCTCGCTCCGATTTCAATTCAGCAATTTAAGGCAATTATTATCTTTTTATAAACATTATCGCCCACATGGAATAGGATTATTTTAAGTTTTGATATTATATCACAAACACTGGAATAAGAACTTGAAGAATAAAGAAGGATCACAAGAGCAAACTACACAAATTCACGTGCATTTTGAGTTTAAAGACGGTAAAAAGCTTTACCTCAATAACACTGAGTTGAGTTAACGAATTGTTTAATTTTTCAAACGTTAAACGAAGTGTTTAATTGTTTAATCTGTATTTTGAAAAGTGCATCAAATCATTTCATTTTTGCACCTTAGCAACATGTTATACAATTAATTAATTGTGATTTAAAGAAGATTTAAATTTATGATTTAAATATGAAGTTGTACCTTATTTCTTATCCACTTTTCGATGTTTTTAATTTTGTACTTACCAATTTTGGAGACGAATTTCTTGAGAAACTCTGAGAGAATTCCAGGAGTTTTCGGGAAAATGCAAGGAGAAATGTATTCCCCTTTTAATTTTTTCTAATTTCGCGAGAGAAATCTTTTACCGGGAAGTTTCTGAGAAAAATCTGAATTTCTCTTACTTTTTAATCAAAATCCTTCCGAGTTATGTATACCATCATAAAAGGAATTCATATTGATACATAATTTACAGAATATTTACGATCTCGCACTTGACTACTTACCTATGATGTATATAATGGGAATACTTGAGGAAGCACTGTTCCCTCCCGAACCCCTAAGGGTCGATGGAAATCTATAATGGTTACGCCCCCTTCAGCGCTGCTCATCGTTTGTCTTCGCCGCCAAATTGCCTCCAAAGACGAATGAATTCCCTTCCGAATCAGTCAAGTGTCTCCGTGTGTTTTCTTCGCATTGTACATCTGTTCTTTACACTTGTCCGCCCCAAAAAGAATGACTATACATCACGACACCATATCTCAGAGATACGGGTATTCCCTATGCCATTCGAGGACCTAAAAGGACACTGCACTGATAAGGATGGAACAAAATAAGAAGGACACTGCAAAAACATTATCAAGATAGTAATCTATGATTACTCAATTACAGGAGTCCTGAAGAATTTTTCTAAAAATAAATTGGCAACTTTGTAAATAATGTTATCACTATGAGAACTAAAATTATGTTACCAATCTTGTTGGTTGATAACATGGTTATGTTATCCTATTAAGGGAAGATTCCACAAAATATGGTTTCCTAAATCGATTTTATTGTATCATTTTTGCATGAGAAATAAAATAAATTTATTAATTATTTAAAGTTTCCCTAATATTTTTAATATTAGGGAAATATAGGGAATATTTAATTGTTTCTCTAATAAGTATTTGGTCTATTGAATACTCCTATTATTGATTGTTTCTCTATTTTAATATTTTCGTAGTTCATTTAAAATTACAATCTCTTGATTGTTTTTTTCTTTATTAGTGAATGAATGTAATGTTTCCATTTATAATTATAAATATGAAAATAGTTGGAGAGAAAGAATACGGTTGGATCTGGTTCAACATCGATAGATAGAGCGGATATGAACCGATATTTTTATTTTTTGTAGAACGAAAAATATGACGGTTACTACGCGATGCTACCAAGATCTTAACTGGTCTTGACAGCCATCGGTATAGACGCACTTACTTAAAGAAGGAGGCGAATGACATTCATTCCTCAAGTATATTATTCGTCAAAATATTCTCGTAGCGGAGAATTTAATCAAGATTACGCGACCCAACGGTTTATTGAATGTGAGTACTTGTGACAGAAGCGATCCAATATGAAGGCATCTCTAAGAAGAGAAGAAGAAAAAAGCCTTCTGAAGATATTACTTATCGCGTCACGGAATTACATGAGGAAGTGAGAAGAGCAAATGACGACAGCTATGAAAGATGGATCGAGAGATTCAAAAATTCATCGCAAAAAGAGAAAGTGAGGAGGGAATTTCATTGATCAGTTGACCCAGAAGTAGCGAGTTTTTCAGCCATTAACCAGAATTATGAAAAAAGAAGCGAATAAATAATGGAAGTCGAAATAAAGCGAGAGGAATCTTCCCGAATGTAATAAAAGCGGCGGGTTTTCGAGTAATAAATCATGCGTTCTTCATGATTTACTTTTCGGTGAAAGTATGAATGGCCGTATTTCATGGCGCTGACAAAAGAAAGTTGAAAAATATCTGGGCGTGATAGAAAAATGCGGTTTGCTAAACTTTCGAACTCTATTTTGCTCACCTGGAGGCCATTTTGATGATCGTTATTTATCTCCTAAATCTTTCATAAAGCCTCTCCGCGAGTATATTTCAAATCTCCAACAAAACTCGGCAAAATGTACTGATTCTATGATAAAGTCGACCACGGATTACCTAAAGGGAGAAAAAGCACTCGTATTCACGGTTGGAAGGATAAACACGTTTTCTTCATTGATAAATTAGTGCTCTCAGTGAATGGCAGAAATAAAGCTAAACATTGTTGAATCGAGGAAGAGATTAGCTGAGTGTCTACTAATGTGTTGCTATAATTTTCTTCTTTACAATAATTCAACAGAATTTAGGTAATTTAATAAGTTTCATCTCCCAATATAATTATTTTGTCATTAATATGTCATTATTGTTATTTTGTCAATAATAATAATAATTTATTTGCGTCACAAAACATTCATCACAAAAAACAGAAATCATTCTGCCTTGAGTTGGTGACATGTCCATATACAGTAATCAACTTATATACTTACACGTAAGAAATTTCTAATTGTATTAAACGAATTATGCTAAATAATGTACACTAAGCGAAACGAAATATTCAATAAGTACTGAGACTTAACTGATTAAAGAAAAGATTATTTATTAATGAAATGTCTGAAAATTCAATCCTTTCCTTGAATTGTTCGTTTGTTACCATGCAATAGAAACCGCTTAAGTTTCTTACACTCTTTGTTGCGTGTATAGATTGTAAGTGCTGTATATTCTGTTTCCTCTTCAAACTCCGCCTATCTCTCTTCCTCAGAGTCATTCTATTGCTTTTTCGTAGTCATCCACTCCTTTTAGGGTCATTTACATTTTCCTCATATTCGTTCTAAAATTATTAAATATCCATATGTATAAAGTAAAATGAATACGTGAAATGAAAAAATTATAGGTGACTGGGATTCGAACCAAGTTCTTTCAGTTTTCGGTGTAGTTCTCCAGTATAAGTTGCATTTTAAAAGTGCTTCGACAGCAATGGTCAGTTGGGTATCACTGGGATTCGAACCCAGGACTGCTTCCACCGAACGCGAACGCTCTACCTATTTGGCTATCTAAATTTCCTACCAATTGGTTAAAACCCTACCTGTTAATTAGTTATAATTTACAGATAAATTTGCAATCACCTTAAAACAGCACTGACGATAACGGTCAATATTAATTATAATTTAAGATTTCTCAGGATTTTTATAAATACGTTTTTATGTACGGAGTACATTGTACACACATAAACATAGGTATGATTGAGATCGGAAGATATATTCGGAACAAAAATGAGGATATATACAAAAAGCCACTTTCGATGAACAATTCGATTCCAAATGAAAGATCAAAAAGGAAACGCAGAGAAGAGAATGATAAACGAAACTCCGAAAAGAGAGGCGCTTTAAAGAAGTAAGAGCATCAATAAAGACTTTAATTGCAACCCTCTTCATCGCTACTGGATGCTGCAGAAAGACTCATTAAACGGAGGAAGCGATCACTATGGATGGGTCGAGATGAAATGTAACGAGAAAATTGCATGAAAACAAAAGATGCCCTCTTCTCCCATAGAGTGCAGTCAAAATAAGAGTAAACAATCTTGAATAAATCTCAAATTAGAAGAGGATCACTCGAGGCGCTCCTCTCGAAATGCGTTTAGTGATTCCTTAATAAAGTCGGCATTTGAATTATTACGATGATAAAGAATAAAACGAGTTCTCCGTGATGGGAGTGGAGGACTTTTGGAATGCAAGAGGACGAAAGTTTGTTTTAACTTCTGCGAGGTTAGTACCAGACTTTTGTCCACTTACAACGAATATTTGTAATAATTAACAAATTTCGCGGATGGTTATTTGTTTCTTACTACATAAACGTAAGTATTCTTACGAGTCACGAGTGTAGAAAGAACGAAATGAACGTTTTAAGAAGCAACAGATAAATTGAAAGATGATGGAGGAAGGAAGTGAACACCTGGCAAAAAGAGACACCGCCGTCCAGGGATAGAGAATGCCCAGGGCCGGTGGGGGGTAAGAGGGGCGGTCTGAGAGGATGGGCGCAGAGGGAGTATGTTACGGCCTCCGTTGATGAAAGCTGTTTCAAATTGACGCACGGAAAGAGCCCATTATTACGTGCTTCCCTCCATTATCGAATCTCATTAGATTGGTTTTCCTCTGCCTTGAGCCATGTTCAGGGATATCCCCACGTCATACGGTGGAGTATTAATTATAACAAAACCACTTGTTAATACAGTATTGCGAGATTGATGGTTTTTATATAAATGTAACTGAATATGTTTGCATGAAAAGTGGAAGTAAGAGAATTTAAAGTAAGAAAGTGAAGGATGCATACAAAGTAACAGTGTTATGTTATAAATGTGCCGAATATTACAGCTAATGCGTCATTAAAGTGAACAAAATGTTAATTAGGGTGATATCAATCTTAGGGATTGTGCACCGATTTCAATTATCGGCTGAATTTCAATACAGAGGTTGGATCCTTAGAATATATTGATAAATAAAGAATGGATAACGAACAACCTTGTAATTCAAATTCAAATCACATTCTAATGGCAAAACACCATTGAACTTAACACGTGAAGAGTTTCATGTAGAAATACGAAATGATAAAGATTTTCAAAAGAAATTTCTCATTAGTAAACACTTTAAAATGATGGTATAATAATCCATAAAAAGTAATATATAAATAAGTTTCAATATAACGAGTGAAAGAATATATACAGCTGTTTGTACTCGAAATATTTTAGCTAAACATTTTGTCGCACATGCAATTTGCATAAATTATAATAATAAATTAATAATAGCCTTCCGAGAGGAAAACTGCGTATTTCCTTTAAGAGCGTTGTAGACATGAAAGCTGATGTATTGAAGTACAAATCACTAAATGAATAATGAAGAAAAAAGGAAAGCGTGGAGTATAATAAAAAAAGCATTATAGTTTTCGCTTTCTAAGGAATCACTTTATTTATCTATACATCTCCAAATAAAAATTTTAGATAGATGTAGAGACTGCGATGAATATTACAGAGGACTGAATATTAGGAAGTACAGAAAATTAGCTATGGTGCCAGGAATGGGATAGCTCTTGGTAATGATGAGATCGTACTAACCAAAGAAACTTATAATATAAGAGAAAGAGTCTAATTAATGCAATGCGTAAAGCACTTCCCCGTCTCGCGCCTTCCCCGGAGTCTTTCAGGGTATTACTATAAAGGCAGATATCAAAAACGGCTGAAAAAGAAAAAAACGTTATTTATAGTACTCAAGAGTCTACACTTTTATATTTTCAACATTCTAATAAAACTTACTTTTGGTAATATCTTTTAAAGCCGTATATGTAGACTTTTTGTATAATACACATTCAGAAAGTTGTTTTGCCTAAAAATAGACGTCGTCTCGTACGAATGGAATGAAGTTCTACATGAAACGAAAGCTCTACTTTGTTGTACTCTACTACTGTACTCTATTAGAGTACTGTTACTGTAGATTATGTAGATTATGTACTGTACTCTACTAGAGTTGTAAATGAGTGAATGCAATGTAATTTATTTTAAAAAAAAAACTTGGAGAGACCAACTTTTGAATGAGATACCACTCTTTTTTGGGCCCGCCATTTTCTCAATATTTGGATCTGGAATTGGCAAAAATGTTTCTATCATCACTAGAAATATAATGACAGATTTTAAGAAGATTCAAATCAGAGATGTGTTCGATTTGGCATGATCGACGTGGTTCCGAGAAGAGGTTAAGATCATCCAAACAATAATTTCTCGGAAATTCGCGCGATATCCTGATCCGGGGAGCCAATCAGGAGATGATAAACAAGGAAGATTTTATTGATCTCAAAATGAGAGATATACGGTAGAATAAGGAGGGATAGGAAAAGAAGGATAAGACGATACACGATGATAAATAATAAATTGTAAGCAAGAATATTAGAGAGTATAAGGGGAATTGCTTCGTTCCTCACAGGTACATTTCGACGCTGGCGAATTCCACCTTTTGCGAGAACCAAAGTAAATTGCATTCGGCCGAAAGTTTGGGCGGGAGGTGCACTTGGCAACGCTGCACTTGGCAACGCTGCACTTGGAATTCACAGCGAAAGACATACGTTTATCTACGTTAACACAGGGTCGTGTATTCCCGAAAATGGAGATTCTATCGCAGGAAATAATCGAGAGAAGACATCGAGGCGATAAATAGGAGCAACCAGCACTTCTGAACGTGTTTAATTAGAATTGGATACCTCAAATAAAACAACGTAAATGCAATACAATACGAATGACATTCTTGAGCGAAATTGGGAACAGAATATACCACTAAATCGATTGAATTATTTGAAAAGGGCATCGAAAAACAGTAGTTTTAACTGTTGTTTTTGTTCCAATGAAAAAAGTATATTTTGATTCAGTTCAGGTTTCGCGCCGTCTTTTAATTTCAAACTGGTTTATTTGTTCATTTTAGTGGAATGAACAGTAAAAAAGGAATATTAAGTTGTTTGACATAATCTATTCTTTAATCAACTAAAAAGAGAACTTGAAATTATTCTGTTTTCTTGTACAGTAAGAAATAAAATAATATTAACAAAATAATAACAAACATATCAAAAGTTTAAAGACAAACATCAATTATTATTACCATCTTCTAAAATTATATATTCAAATTGCAGAGCAATGATTTAATGATGGAAATTTGCACCAATACGTCCAATGCAGTCGATTAATCTCACGAAAAATTGGAGATTTTTTATACACCCAAGTCTTGTAGAATTGATGCAATTATTTGTCGAAAAAATTTTGCCTTCAAATTTGTAAGCTAAGATGTATAGCATATAATATATTATAATAGGAAGAATTATTTACTTATATATTTCTTTTTATATTTTTTCTTAAAATATATGATTTACAAATATGGTTACACAAAATAAATTTAATCATATATGATTTCGTTAATTGCCAGCACTGTCGAAGAATAGTTGATTCTGGTTCAAACATCGCGAGGCTAAAATATTACTCAAATCTAAGGTCATACATTATATTCAATAACTATTCATAATTTGATCATATACGTGCCTGACTAAAATGCAAAAAGACTTCCAAATAAAATTCGAATTTCCCATCCCTTTCCTCGATTCCCTTTTATGATGAGAAAATCAGATCAATTTGAGATCACTCCAATGAAAGAATCACGCGATCGCGTAGGAGCTCTAAAAAAATTACGCATATCTGAATGGGGATATCATTTGAATGGCGTTTGAATGGTAAACCCTCTCGGAAATGGGATTCCATACAGAGAACATATAGATTCGAATTACTATCAATTTTAAAGAGAAAAATCAAATTTCACGGAATAAAAGTATTCTTGTGATTGCATCGAAAGAGTTTCCGATTGCTGAGGGATTCAATTCTGTAATATTCATGGGCTGCAGCGATTCAAATGGATTTCATTTGAAATGGACTGAAGCAATTGGATACGCAATTATTTTGGCGTCGTGGTTTATTTTCTCATGTCCGGAAACTGTGGAAATTTGCTTCCTTTGGCCAGAGAATGTGATAGATGAAATTTAAAGCGGTGATTTTATTCCTTTCTTTCAGATTGATGCTCTCTTTATATTCAAATCTGCCTCTTCAGAGACAAGCACGACGTTGAAGCCACAAACAGACATAAATTAAAATACAAAATTAAAATTCATCAGAAATAGGGCGATTGACCCATTAGGTACCAAAAGGTTTTGAAAGGGAATGGGACGGTTTGATATCAAGTATAAAGTTACTATTGTTTTATGATTATTATTTCTGACTTGTATAGTTAGCCTACTACCATATCTTGAAGAATGGTATCTGGATGAATGAATTCATCTTTTGGATGAAGAAAAATACATCTTTTATTCACTTTTGTCTCGGTCATGTTTTCGGCTGAGATGATATAAAAAGGAACCGAAGTATGAGTGATGCTCCATTGCCTCTCCTAATGGAATCGTAATTATATTCAAATGTACATTCATAAAACACCGAAGATGTATGTTTCTCTACGCATTTATAATTTTAGAAATGGGGTAACTAAATTACATATTTAGTTGGTTCTGTACCCAAAATTGTGTCTGTTTGTCATCATAGAAGGGAGTAAACGGCTCTAATAAAAAATACCGGCAATTGCCTATGGGAGGATGTACGTAAAAGTGGAGATTCTGTGAAGAAAGGAAAGGGTTGTAAAACAAGAGCACATTTGTAGTGAAAGCAATGGAAAGGAGGTCAGATCAATGCGTCTTCAAAGCAGAAAAGAATCGGAAGCTATGAATAGGAATGGAATCGATCACAAACTGCAGGGAGCATGAAAAATCGAGCTTCGGATTTCAGTTTTAACCGCTGGATTCTGTAAAAAGTGAATATTTTTCATATATACGATCGATTACTCACTTCACAAAAAACCACTCAAATTAAATTTGAACGAGAATCATTTTAAATTATCCTTAAATGAAATAAAACAAAATTTGTAACGTACAGAAATAATATACAGTGGACTCAAACAAGTTAAGTTAGTTAATTCATTTAAGCATCGATGAGTTCCACCATGTACCGCTAGAATTATTTAATTCAATCAGAAATTTTCTTCACTGAGGTTGATAGGAAAGTCACCATATCTTGAAGAATAAATTAACTTTCATGGGTATTTTGGTACATGAGAGAATTCGATAATAAATTATCTTAAGCCTGCCATTTTTAGATCAGTCACGATCATGGCTGTGATAATCTCAAAGCTACTGAAATATGAGTAATGAGGTATACATTCTAAATTCTCTTTCCTTATTGCTATGAAAGACGAAATTCATTAGGGCATTTATTAGAGAAGAGATATATTTGAATATTCAAAAGAATAAGAGGCATACAAATATAGCTTTACATATTTTTATTAGTTAGGTTTAGCTCCGTCTTTTTCGCTGGAGAGCAGATAAAGGTATAGCAAGTTACCTTTCCAAATACGTAACTAATCCACTATTTACTGATTTTCACTTTATATTTAACTTTATTCATTCATGTTTGCACTCGGTAAAAACGGATCAATCTCTAAAATTATTCAGAATTATGCGTAGAAAAATCGTACAGAAAAAATACGTAATTTTTATTGGAAAATGTTCTAATATTTCTTGATACTTAGTAATACTCAATGAAAAAAATCAAAATAAAATATATTATAAAATATATTAGGTTGATGAAATTTTTTTCAATCTTTCCTTACGAAAGCAATTTTTGCAAAAAATGTGCAGAAATTCACCAATAGCATACAGCAAACGTGCATCGATACCACGAACTTCCAGAATTTCCAGTGAATTTCGTTCAATTTCTGTTCCAGCCTTCCTTCAGGCGATTACTTAAGAAATCAAAATTCAACGAGTCTTTGTTTGATGAAGACATTCCGGAGAAGTAAGGGTTTTTATCTCGAACAAGCATTCAAAATGTAATTCACCACTCCAATACTGGGAAGTTCGGAATAACATAAGACTCGGGGTTCACCTAAGAAAAGGATTGAAAATATAGGAATTTTACTGAAAATGCCGAAGAAAAGTTCAGCAATCTGCGAAGGAAAATGTACCCCCAAATGCAAATATCTCTCACAAACGTAACTTTAAAGAGGATTGTGATCATTGGTGAAAGAATGAAATCTTGGCTTTGGTATTTTCATTTCTAAGTTTACGTACTACGTTTTCGAAGAAAATCATTTTTCACAATTCTTCCGAGAAATATGATTACTACGGACAAACAACTGAGGTAAGGCAGTTCGAATCTATATGCTCACCAAGTTATCCAAACAACTGCATTGTGAACGGACGTCTTTCGTGTCCATAAAACTTACTTCTGTTCTCTAAGCACTGGATTCTACCGTAATGTACATACGTATGTCTTTATGCTATGTCAGTATTTTCCCTTAGAGGAAAGTTTCCGTTAGTTTCTAGAGCTTTACTCTTTTATACAATCCATTTTGTAATAATTTTCGTACCAAATAGAGACTTAAAGCTAAATTACCAGTTTTATAAACGATGCGTACCAGTTCTATTGCAAGCACTAATTATATACACTTATTAATGCCGTGTTTTGCAAGTTGCAAACAGAAAATCAGCTATTATTGTATACCATTCTGATCATGAACTATAATTATTTTATTAAATCGGATACTTGTTTAATATCAATTAAGCAATCAAAAAAAATAACACACTATTTTTGAAGAAGAATCATTCAGCTGAAATTAGAATTTGACAAAAAAAGCAGATTTTTAGAGTTATATTGAGCGTATTTTAATAAATTTATTACTTTGTCTCTTTCCCTTTATATTCAAGTAGTATGTTTATAATGCTGACTTTTTGTATGGTTTTATCTTTATAAGTGAATTATTTCCATGCGTCCATTTATTGACTTCATTTTATGTAACTTTTTTCATGTTATTCGCTTTCTTGATTTTAATATATTATACATACTTTTCTTTTACATCCTTTAACTTATTATCAGTAGGTTTACTTTTCACACTTCCCTTCTTTGTGGTTGTTTTCCTGCTGTCGATATTTTTTTCGAAAATAATACGTTAGGTTTTTTTCATCCAATCTTAGATTTTATATTTTTATGAATACCATTTACGACGGGAAGAAGAGATATTTTTATCTACAAACTCTCCAAAATAAAGAACTTTATTAAGAATGTAATAAGACATAGTAAACTATAGGCAGAGAGAATGGAAAGAAAACATTTGTTTAATGAGAATGCGACTAAAAGCGTGAGAAGGGATGCATTCCCGAAAATAAGTGGAGTCTATTAGTAAGAGGGAAGGAGACAGTGTGTGTCCGAATTGTGCTGGGTCAACACCACCAGATCTGCTTGCTCGGCTTAATTTTACCTCCGCTAATGTACGTTAATCACTTCATCGCCAAACTTTTTTAAACTCGCCTCCGGATGAGAATATCCGGGGAAAGGAAAAAGAAGGCCACCTATTAGGAGGAGAGGGTACTTAGCCATTACTTTGGCAAAGAAAATTCAGACTTGGGGAAGATAAACAAAAAACTTTTGATGAAAGTTCGGATCAGAACATCAGGATTAACTGGATTTTTGAACGTTCTTTTCTGCCGTTACTTCATCTCCTTCGTTTGAAGCCGTCTTTAGAAAAGTTTCGGAGTAAAGCCACCAAAAATATGGTTTAAAACGCCAAAACGCTTGAGTCGGAACCAAACGGAATCGATCCGAAAACTGAATCAGAAAATTTCGTTGTACGACAAGGCATTCTTCTAAAATATGCCGAAAAGACAATCGGTATAACACAACATTAGCTCGCGGACTCAAGATTTTCTTTTCCGTGTTAAGGTGTAAACCGCTTATTTAGAAAGGAAATGAGCCAAAAACCTTTCATTTCGTATGAATGAGAAATAAAAATTTGTAATATTCCGTTAATAAAACAATTCCGCTCATGACTCACTTATTTCTCTGAAAAGTGTCTAAACCAGGTATTACAGTATCTATATTGAAGGTACTCCCCCTAGCTGCAATATAACCCTGTATATGAATCCTCTAATTTGGAAGGGCTAATGAGGAGTTTAAGATTAATTAGCAGCCCACATAAAATTAGCAGATGAGAGAAACCGGAGATGAAAAAACTTCCGAACGTATTTACGTAGGAGATGAGCTCGAAAAATACGAACGAAAACTTTCCTTCGGTATATTTTACGGAGTTTGGCGAAGTCAAAAGATGAAAAAGAAAGATAAACATTAAGAATTCCTTGAATTCACCGTATGACTTTCCAAACATTTCAAGGAAAAGGATCAGTTTTGAAGACATTTGAAAGTCATCTGTGAAATATGTCAATGTTTTACGTAACATAAATTACAAATTTAGCTGGGAGGATCACAGCACTTAGTACACTTTTACAATGTTCTCAATGAGAGCTTGTTGAGAAAACATTGAAATAATAATTCAAAAAAGAAATTGGACCTCTACATTAAATCGGATAGAATCATCTTCAGAGGTTTAGAAAGGTGCCATAAGAGAGTTTATTATAAGGAAATTTATAAAAACATCGATATTGATAATAATAACTGAATAATGTAAGTATTTCGCTTTGGAACACAAGGAGGACTTAAGTGAGACCTTTCCTATGGATCAGTGACTATAGTGATGTTATCACAGCTAAAAGTACCCACAGTGCGGTGAAGAAAATTCTTCATAAGTCCATGATACTATTGAAAATAAGAGACCAAGCTCGTAATAAATTATTTATTTGCGTATATTATGAACATAATTAGAAATAAAAGTGAACGTATGGATTATTTGTCTTTCCTGATTATTCGGGCGTTCTCTCCTCACCATTAATCCGGATAATCGAAAGTGTATTTTAATTACTCTTCTTCCATTTTGAGCCGCATAAAATGCAAATCAACCGAAAATAATATATCATCCATAGAATTAATGAATTTCCTGCTTATCTGGCTCCAAATGAGTTATGTTTTAGTTAGAAGTTATTTCTCGTTATGCGGTTAATTCATATTCCTAAAGCATTAACGAGGGTACTGTACGTGATGAGAAACTATCATTGTTCCATACATTTGTATTCTGAGCCTTAATTGCTGCAGAACAAGAACTTCTGCCTATTAAATCGCTTTACTTATTAATTCCCCAGATGTGATAAATTGCAGGGAAAAGTGGAATAAGCGTGCTAATAAGTACTAACATTTTAGTGTTTCTACATAGCTTAAACATTCAGCAGAGTATGTCGCATTAATCGATTATTTTATTTCAAGAAATCCAAATTCTTTGGTTCTGACGAATCCTGTAACAGGTTGAGGTTACATTTTACATTAACACAAATGGAAAGACAAAACAAAAATACAAAAAATAGTGTTAGTACAAAAAATTTAAAACAATACGAAAACCAATATGCATAGCAATAGAAAGACGAACGATATAAACAAACAAAGGAAACGAGAAAATATTGAACGTATATCATCAAAGATTGCGCAACATCAAACCGTAAAAAAATTGTGACGTCAAATACATCAATTCGGAGTAAATTATTTTCCGAATGGTAGACAACTCGATCGCGTTTTTCCCCAACACATCCGTGCAAAATATATAACTTGTGTTAAATCAAAGCTACGCGGGTTTCTTTCGGAGTTCTTCAAAGTTGTATTGAATGGGAAATGTTAGGGAACGAAAAGTAGTCCACCAACTGCATGATAATAAAAGACGAGAGAAGTTTTAAAGCTGAACCACTTCTAGCTCTCGAAGCGAACACATGCGTGTCTTCGGGTAGTATTTATGAACTCAGAATTAATTTTTGCATTGAATAAACATAAAATCAACACATTAAACGGGCTTAAATAAAAGAGCTGATAACTCCTATACTCAATGCACGTAAATCGTCACTTTGACTCTATTTATGCAATACTCCATCTTTTCATTTCAAGAACGTAAAATCCGCTGTTCGTAGTAAAAACTTAACTCAATCGAAGGTTTGCACTCTCGTGAAATGCACGGAAGACTCATTCGTCGTCGTGCATTTCAGTGAATACACTCCTGAAATAGTTTAACCACTTTAGTGGCTGCTCATTACGGAAAATGGCCTCAAATTCCCATCGACTCGACTTCGAGAACGTTTTTCGCTTCGCGTTTGTTTTTTGCCCGGTGCAGCTCGGGTAACGCTCTGCTAAATATCAAAATATTTACAAAGTTGGCGGTGGAGTGTGTTTGTAGGTCGAGTGTCGTGTTAAGAAGGAGAGTGCATTGCCAACACGCCAATCAATCTCCACTGCATTCGATTCCAATGCACTAAGGATATCCACCGCTTGTCTCTCACGCCCACCTCTTTTGATGCAATTCTCTATCGCTTTTCTACCTTTGTTATCTTACTTAGATGATCATTTATTTAAGTTTTCCAGTTGAAATAAGTTAGAAACAGACACTAAAAAGGTGTCATTATCAAACTACTGATAGAAGTCACCAAAGTTACATAGATTTTTAGTTAGCTAAATGAACAATTTCTGTATAAAACTGGAGAGCTGTATGACAGAAAAAATTGATTTGCATGCCCACTTAGCAATATTAACTACAATTAACAAACTGATTAGTATTAACTACTTTTATTATAAAAGTGAGTGGAAGAAGAAGAAATTATACTATAAAATTTCTTTCCATAAATGGCTATTTTAGTTAATTTTCCTAAGCGGAAATTAAATCAAAATATTTCCGTCATTCAATTCTTTAGTTTCACCCAGAAATAATAATTTACGGAAGGAAATTTTATGATTTGATTTTTGCCTGCTCTTCTCACTTTTAAAGAAAAGTACTTTATCTATCACAATTAACTTGTTTAACGTTTGTTGGTGCTGCAAAATAAAATGCGATTCCAGAGAACCGAAACCGAAAACTTTTGTTTACTCCGTTTCAATTTTCGGATCCGAAAAATACACATTTTACTATGTTCATTAGGAGTACGGTTTACTAAACACGTGTGACATCTTCTAACTATTCCTAAATTTCATTGTAAAATGGATTTAAATCAAAGTTAATGTAAATAAAAATAGAACTAACAAGACCAACATTTGGTATTTTTAAAAGTCGGAGCAAAATAGACGTCGAACCGTTTCGACAATGGAAGGAGAGAAATTGAACGGAAATCTCTTTATTCTCAAATCGGGATGAAAATCTCCGAAGCCCTGAGTTTCACTGACCTTAGTCAGATTGGCTGCGACAGAATTTACCATTTCTGGAATTCGTGGGAAAGACAGCTTTCACAATAAATTACACTTTCATGATCCATGAATAAGCCAATTACAAGCACCACATATTCCCGTGTCTTAACTAAATAACTGATAAAAGGCATATGAACTTAAAAATCCCTTCATCCAACTTTCCATTCTACTTTATTTAGTATTCTATTCCATATTTATCCTCTCGGCTACTTATCTCACCCTCTTATTATTCGCCACAACTTTTCTACTTTCTCTTCTAAAACAAGTCGAAACTCAAACATGGAATCGCTCTAATTTTCAACTCTTTCATTCCCTTTAATTCTCCACAACTTTCCTATCTCTCGCACTTCACATTCCTTTTCCTTCCGTTAAAAAATAAAATTGCAGTTCTCTCCACCATTTCTCTCTTTTCAAACCAACCTTCGTCGACGTGTAAATTAATTTCCTCAGCATTTCGTCCTTTTTCCTGCTTTTTGACCCGCTTTCGTTGTTCAAACTCATGAGGGGTCAGCTTCGGTCCTTCCTAGTCACTCCTGGATATTTAGGAGTCCGGAGCCCGATTAAACCACAGTGCCATTTTCCTCGTCTTTTCCGCCATTTTGATTGAAAGGTGGATCGCTCGCAAATACGGCGCCACTGTCAACACCCGTCTTTTTTCCCTTTGAAGAATCCCTTTAATTTAAGCAATTTCGTATCTTCGATAGAATTTTCCTGAGCGTTTGACTCGCCGACGAATGAGGTCGCTTTTAATTCATTAGCCATCGGATGGACGTGTCTTTCTGCTTAAGATCTATAATCCACTTCAATACCTTCATAGAGCCCTTGATTACCCTTAGCGTTATCCTTTTACTGCGCTCCTTAATAAATCGAATCCTCTTAACACGTTAACCTCTACCTTTGAGAGGACTGCCTTCCATTTCAATTAGTGCACATCTACACATGCTATTTATAAATGGGATACCAAACCAATGCTTAAATTAGAGATAGAAAAGGAAACAGATTGAAATGTGGTTTTCCTTTATTATTTCTTCTATCCTCATGGAATACCACAAAGTTACTCTGTTGAGTTAAATTTGCGAATATTTAATCTTACTTCAATTTCAGTACATTAGTTCGACGATATAGTTTGTAAGTTTTCATAGAATATCTGTAAAGGTAAGGGGGCAGAGAGGCCGTGACCTCGCCAAAACAATTCGATAATAATAATGAGCTTATTGGAAAGAATAGAGAACGGAGGAATTGTGTAGGAAAACCTGGAAAGTAAAACTTATAGTAAGAGTTACGATTAGGATTGAAAAGATTAGTAAAGCAAAGGGTGGTTTGGAAAGCCAAAGTAACCAAATTTTACATACATTAATATATTGAAACTGTTGTATTGAAAGCATACTGCATTTAAAATGAATATTTTCATCTATTGCGTTGTTGTATTAGAGGAGATTTAGTTAAATGTTCTTTCGATACATTTAATATTTAAAATAGTCTCGTGATTCCAGCGATTTGATTATTTTTTAACACAAAACATACAAAAAATTGCACTACTTCGGTTCACTCATTACAGATTTTAGCACCCTCTGTCTGAAAAAGAATCCTCCAATACTTCCAACGGAATGTCATTTACGATTAATCTTATTTTCGAGCGAGAGAAGATTAAAGGAGATGAAATTCAAAGCGAATGCAATGGAAAAGTAAGCCACTGACTAAGGCCGATAAATAAAGTTTCCTCCATCTTCGAATCACAGATAACGAAATTATGTTCCTCGCATTAATTAAGTTCGCCCCATTAATTTCTCGTATTAAACACAAGGTCGTTAGAAACTTCACGAATAATTATTCATCCACGCTTCTCAGGCGTAATCTGTAAAAAAGAAAAATGAGCGTGAAAAAGCCGATGCCCGTGAATGAAGACTATCGAGAGAGATTCTTGAGAGATGGAAATTTATCGCCCCCATTGACTTATGGGAATAAAAATACAAGAAATATTTTCCATCTCGCGATATCCTGATTAATTCTGATCCTCGATCAGGGCTGACAACAAATAATTCCTCGACGGACTTTCCATTCGAAAGACCTGTTTCAGATGGGAGAGAAACAAAACAAGGAGATGGGATTGAGATTCTTATTTTGATCGGTGAACACTGTTTCAGTTTGGAAATGGTGATGATTTAAATTAAGTATTAAACAACTCAAAACTGTTAAATCCGAGCTCATGGAGGAGAATCGAAATATTCTTCGTTCCGATCTGAAAAAATGAAATTTAGGTTTATCTCTTTCTGACAATCGATCCGGACAGGTTTTTTCGCTCCAATCATTTTAATATCCATCAGAAAGCAAGTTTTATTATTTATAATATTTATCTACAATAAATTAAATATATTTTTGAGACTTAGAAATAGTTCCGAGAAGAATTAACAAATATTCAATAAATTACCTTCCAACTAACTATATCAAAGCGTGCATTACTGCGATATTCGGCTCAAGAATTTCAATTTCTCATTTCGGGATTTGGTTTTCACTTCAGTAGAAATCACGGTTTCGATTCCGGTTCGAAGTTCTGATTTTATTTTTATTTTGCTTTCAGAATTATATGAAAAATTTAAGGCTATTTGACAGTTATGTTAACAAGATTTATTATCGAGATTAAAAACGGCCAGATATAAGCTAATGCATCGTAACAATGGTATCAAATATCAAATAATTACAAGTAAACAATAAAACAACGAAAAAGCAAAAACTCGAAATAATTTAAAGATAAAAGAGAGGTTCAGTTACGGAAATAAGGAGTGAAATGAGAAGGGTTTAAAAAGAAAAGTGATTTGTTATGGGATCTTTGGGAGATGCAAAGTCGGATGAGAATTATGAGATTTGCATTGGAAATCTGAATTATTTATATCGTATTTTTCCGGCAATGAGGGAAATGTAACAGAAAGGAGATTTGAATACGAGAGCAACTGTAAATTGAATTTTGTAATTAAATCCTTTTCTGAAAAGAATTTCCTGTGATCCTATCATTTATTATTACGAGACATAATTCGCAGAGAAAATTTACTATTGCTATTAATATACTACTTATTTTGTTTCCAAGATAAAAGAGGCCATTCAAGATATTTATTAATGCAGAAAACAGGGAGATAAGACATTTGAAGACGGATGGATATTTAAGAGTACAAAGAAGTTCTTCTACTTCAAATCTCCGTGTTGCATTGTATTTAAGAATATTTTATTGAGCAATATTGGTATTTCAATTACAACTTTGCAATCTCACAGCAGGAAAATACCCGCAAGAATGTGGGTGTGAAAAACCAAGATAGTTAAAGACTAAATTATACGGAAGAGACAATTCAGGAAATCTGAGAGCGTTAAAGCAAAATATAATAGACGTACATTTTAAACAGATAATACAAAAAAATCGTTTGCATGAAAAATTTACCGAAAATACACATTATGAAATACATAAAATTATAAGATACGCTAGAGTGAAAACAGCAACAAGAAAACTAAAATGAAATAAAAAAACAGTAATGTAATGTAAGAAACAAATTATTCAGTGTCCATAGGTAGAATCATTATAATCAATATTTATTGCTTCTTGAATAAAAATGTAAAGTTAACCTGAAACTAACTTCCAATTGACCTTTTCCCCCGAATAGAAGGAGAACAATTTGAAAATCCATGCAAATTTCCTCCAATTTTTCCGATCATAAGTTATCGTCCGCACAAATTCTCCATACGCAGACATCGATAAAATCCAGAGTAATTGGCTGTCACTAAAGGTCGCAAAAAAAAATGAAAATTTAAGCTCTCAAATCCTTCAATTATCGCCGCCAATTTCGAACAGTATTTCAGAAACTTTTTCCCAGATTAAGAATCGAACGGAATTCGTCGATAAACTTAGACTCTATCGCCGTAGGAATTATAACGGAATCCGATTCGCATAAATATGAGGGTTCATTTATTGGGAGACGACAGTCAAATTACGTGACCCAATTTCAAAAGGCTCTTCCACATTTTCAAACCTTAGAAACGTCAAGTGAAAATGAACTCCAAGGGAATTTTATGCTTTATTTAGGTAACAAGAGTTGCATAATTTCACAGGGTATGGTTTTACTAACGTAATTTATTTTGAGAGATTTAACCTTAGAAATGTCAAGTGAAATTGAACCCGGAGCAAAGTTTTAATTTAGGTTAATATACTGGTATAACTCATTATGAGATCACGTCAGAAGTTAGAATCACGTCAAATGAAATAGGCTGTAATCCAACAAAGAGGATGGTTAAGTAGGCTGCCGAAATCGAAGGCTAACATTTCATTTACGAAAGAAGTTTTTCCTTTAGAAATTGCGAAAATAGAAATGCAAACTCTGCGGAGTGGGTACTTCATTGCCCGAGAATATGTTTGTTTGCGTAAATTCGCAGTTGGCGGAATGAGAAAGAAATTCGGACAATTCGGCTATTAACAGGCAATTCATCTGGTAGTGAGGATGGAACCGGTCATACATGACTAAATTCTTAGAAAAAGTATACTCATTTTGTAATACGAACTACATTTCCGCAATACCTCACCTCCTTCCGTAGATTTAATTCTTGAACTCGATTCAACGCCTCCCTTCCATTCCATAGAGTCTTTGTCTTCAGCATCAACTACGTCTCATTCATTAACTCTCTTAAGGGAACGCCGATAATCGAAGAGATTACCAAAGGAAAGCTATTTCTGGAATTCCAGCAGAGATGCTGAATCAAAAATGTTTTAAAAGGCAGTATTCTATGAAAGGGAGATCGTAAAACTTGTTAAAGTTTGGAAATGTCATCTAAATTTCAGTCACCTCGTTAAATTCACGGCGACTGACAAATGATTACTCGGAAAATATGAACTCTGTTTTATTATCACTATTCGCTGAGACATGTTTCCCGTAACGGACTTCATTTCCTTCCTTTATTCTTCCATTTGAATGAATAACTGCAAACGAATTGAAATGTTTCGGAAAAAAGGAGAATTAGGGAGAAAGGTTAATAAAAAAACTTCTTTAAAAGTATCAAAATTTAGGATACTATAAAATAGAGATATTCACAAATAGTTGCAAAGTATAAATTCAAGAAAATTCACGAGTGTAAATGTATAATTACCAAATGAAGGATCAATTAAAATTCATCGCATCACACAGAATTAAACAAGTACATTAGGAAGAAGACAAATACTCGTCTCTTTCATAAAGTTAGTATTTCCGCATGCAGCTCATCTTCTTTTAAAAGCTGAAATTGTGTACGAATGTAGTCCGAAGATACTTGCATTACGTAAATTCGTAACAAACTAACTGCAATTTTTAAGATAGCGTATTGTTATAACTAGATGATTTATTCCGTAATACCCAATAATGTTTTTCCTGTAACAGGTATTGTATGACTTTATTAGTGCAAAGCATTATTGTAATATTGCCACTGTTAGTCCGTCTGCAACTTATACATTAATAATAATACAAAAGCAAATAAAATTCAAAATACTATCGTCCAAGATATACGCAAGTCAGAGCTTGTATTTCATTGATGGGGAACCAAGATGAAAATTTGATTCGATTAAGCTCAGAAAGGGAATATTAAACCTGAATATAAGATACAATGCGCACGTATCTTTGAACAAGCGTACTTATTACGAAACAAGAGGAAGATGGAATGGTAATAGGAAAACGCCGTTCCATGAATATTAGAGTACAGACCTCCTTACTGATGGCCGAAATGTATCTGTTTTCCGAACCGAAACCGATATCGGTAATACATCCAATATTTTTCCCGCCAACTTTGGCACGAAAACACGGATTTTTACTTAACAGCATCTTCCAGAAACAAAATCCCTTCACCAACTTTTACAACTCTTTACTCGAACACCTTTCCAAAGTTCTATCTTTCACCTTCCTCTCTCTCTCCGTAACTGTGATAGATCTTCTTCTTTCAGAAAAAAAGCATTAAGAAATTACCGCGACGCTGCAATTTCGCTCTGGCGCAGTCATTTGTTTCCATTGGAGCGAATTCACAGTCATCGGAGATTCCAAATAATATGTCAACGGGTGAGCAAAAGTGTTCTGGTTCGATTGAAATTTCGACGACCCAAGCGTCGATGCATTTCGATGAAAAATTGCGAAGCATCTCCATGGCCTTAAATTATAAAAGAGATAATCCATCGAAAATTCATCGCAGCAGTTTTCTTCTTCTTTTCATGTTCTTATCTTGCTGAGGACAAAATGAGTTGTGTTTTTAAAAACACATTGGTGGAACTTCTCCATTCCGAATTTAAAGAAATATAATTGGTGAGATCCAGAAATGCTCCACCGGTATCGTTTCTTAGTAGCATCTTCGGGGAAATAAGTAACAAAGTGTAGATTGATATAACAAAAGATTTTGAAAATCTCGCCGAGAATATTCCTTTCACATCCATATAGGCATGTAAAATAGGGACGTAAAACTAGGTCTCACTAAGAATGTTTTCCTCTTTGCGATCAGCCTGATGCTGTTGGTTAAAAAAGGCTTTCTTTCGGTTATCTATCTAAGATATCTTTGCCTGTCCTATCCTTATTTCCAACTTCTTTCTCCCAACCTCAGTTATTCTGCATTATAGATTCGTAAATTAAGTTATCAGCTGTTTATTTATTAATTGAACGGGGAATTTATGAATAAAAATTAAATAAACTGCGTAACCAGGGGAAAGGTAGGTAATGTCCTGCTTTGGTATGGACAGAGCGACAACTAAAGAATGATATGAGAAAGCGATTGGTGAAATAGACGATTAAAGTACTGATTGAGGTGATAAAGGAAGAGATAAAACTTTAGTGTTTCTTAACTTTGAATAATCAACATTCGGTTACATCAACTAATTGTAATCATTTCGTAATAAATAAGTTTATTAAAGTGACATCGTTGTTTTTCTTCAATAATTTATCTGCAATTGAAATTGTTGAAATACATATTGGATATTAATAATGAATTCTAATTCTGATAGGATTTTTTATGCAGCAGGGATAATGAGATGAAAATAATTCACTTAAATTTTAATATGATAGAGAATAAAACACTTGTCAATTTAATAAATATCGAATATAAGTGGACATAATGAGGTATTTACAGAGAAATAGAATGCATAGGTTTTTATTAACGATAGATTTTTTAATACTTTTCCAATATTAGCTCAATAACAGCAAAAACTATTAAATGAAATAACAGTTCTTGGAATCGGCGACATGATGAATCAATCAAATCAATGTTCCATCAATTTTTACATATAGTACTAATTCAATTAGCGTTTTTATCTACTTAATCGGATGGACCGCATTCATTTCATTTACATTTTTTACACGGGATATTAAGCGTAATTAAAGAATATACTAAAGAAATCATAAGATAAACATGAATTCAATATTTAATATGAAAATCCATTAACATTCGCAATTGCCCTTTTTTAGAAATTTGATTCCGTAACTCTTGGGCTAAGTACGACTAATTACATATAAATACAGTTTTAATTGGAACTCATGGAATGAGACTCAATATTTTGTCGCGGAAATGTTATCTCTTGACTATAAAATTCCGAATTTATACATAATTCCGAGGAATTTGGGATTGTTTAGCTCCGGCCTAGAAATAAGCAGGGGAAAGTTATCATAAAAGTAAATTTAATAAATTTGTATTACATTATTAAATTAATTTTTGTACAATAATGAATTAAAAGGTGAATTATAAACTTAGAAAAGGCGTACGAGATCATGAACATATTGACGTGAAATTAATCTGTAATGACTTTTCTTTGGTGCATACGTACGGTACTCAAAACAAAGCGTCGTATGAGGCTATATATAATTAATTCTCAATGAAGAATAGCACCTTCAAGGAAAATCATTACAAGCATAAGAATATACGAATAAAATATTTCATAATATGTATCTGACTTCAAACCACAAAAGTGTTTATCTACAAGAGAATACCAAATGAAATTTGGTGCTAGAGAGTCCCATCTTTCATTTAACCGTTGTAGGAATATAACTCACAGCATATATGTACATTACATATAAGAATTCATATTTCAAGCATTGTTATACAATATGGTGCATCCAGGAAAAGGATCGAAAGATTGATTTGCTGAAGAGAATAACGCTGGTATTTATGATCGCAGAAATATTATGACCACTACGAAGAGAAGAGGAGTTTGAAAAACAACAAAGGGAAGAGAGACAGTAAGATTACAAAATAGTGAAAAATAAAAATTATAATAGATATTAGCATGTACAACATTTATCAGATCATATGTAATCTTTGCGATAAAATCTGAACATAAAAGGAAGTTATTGAGTAAGTGTATGGTATTAAAAATTATAGGATTAGCATAGTAAAGAGTTGCAATATTAAAGTAGATGAAGTAAAATCATCATACCACGCAAAATCTTTCTGGAAACAAAATTTAAGCTCCATTTTTCCTTTCCGATCACCGCAATGTTAACAATGATTGTAGTCATTATCTTCCACAATACACAGTGAAATAATTCGGAAAATTTAAATTAGGCGCATTACTTATAACATTATTTTGTATTATATCATTTTTTCCTAGAACGATGCGCGAAAATAATCGACTAGGAAAGTAGAATCATGGTACTTGCACCCCCTGCCACCCGCCGAAAGGGTACGTATGTAGATGTAAATATGTATGAATCCTGGTTTTAAATCTGGACCCCTGAAAATGGAATTCCATTGGGAGAGGGAAGAACGATTGGATTCGAAAATAAGGGGTTTTAATGCGGGGAGTTGTGCAGCGGAAGGATTTCCGCTCATCGCATTGCCTTTGTTTACATCCGAAAATCCACTTTTTACATAAAAATGAAAGATTTCGATCCACACATGCGAAGAGATGAATTCCACGCTGCGAATATTCGAAGTACCAATTCAAAGTTTCCAGTGAATGTTACTTGAAATAATCCCCAGGATTATTTTAAAAGTAGAAATCCGAGAGATTCAATAATTCAATCGGAAATTACAAATTCCTTTCTGAGATTTCATCGCCCACGGTTTATAAGCAGTTGAATCCGTTTCCTTTCATAGGAACGTTTCAAGAAAAAGATATTAATTTCTGAGGTGGTTTCGCATGCAAATGTGCTCCATGAACCAAATCTTTTCGTATGCCCAACGAATAATTTCTCTATGCTATCTCTCCTTGCAACAACGATACTTACACTTGCTATAAAATATAAATATTTAGATCACTGTATTGCAAGTTTCTTTCCCATAAAAGGGGAGTGTTTTTGGATATCAGGGATATATTGAAATTATCCCATTGAGAATATCCCCAGATTCTATAGATCCGATAATAAAGATTCTAAAGAATAAATTCCGCTTGTACAGGCTCAAATTTTCTCACCCACGCAACCGCCAAATCTTTCATGAATACCTCTCGCGGCACGCTTAACACTTCTCATGGCACATTCACTACCTCTTGAGGAACGATTAACACCTCAAGCGGCACACTCACTCTCTCTCTCGGTACACAGTTTGGATTACACTGACTTAAAGGAAGAGATTAATTCCATTTTCGAAATCTGAAGCGTTTCCAAAAAATTAAGAAGTGTCTCACAATCACAGGAACATTCCGACTGTATGAGAAATAGAAATCTCATTTCCATTTAATAACACAAACTTATTTCCATTTGGGAATTTTTCCGTCGAGATTAAATTAGGAGCGATTGACCTTTCAAGCTTTTGAAACAAAGAATGAAAATTGTCGCACTTAATTACGCCTGGGTTTATTTGTGCCAAATTCCATTTTCGTTTCAAAGGATAATGAAAGAGTTCGTTTTATTCCTTTTCTCTGCTTTTCTGACTTTCTTTCCACTGAAAACTAAATTAAAAAAACCGACCCAGACCATTGCAAAACTTTTCAAAGAAAGGTGTTTTCACAAATTGAATTTCAAAATTAAATATAAAAATCATAACTAATCTAAGCCGACAGGGTACAAATATATTAATTTATAAAAATATAGTCGAATACTTTGATTGGTTAGCTCACATTAATAATATAAATAATAAACAGAAAATAAACATTTTAAAGTAAAAACTTAGCCACAAAATATCAGAAGTGAAAAATGGCAATAAAAACTAAAATGAATAAAGAACATAAAGTCACTTACACTTACGAACATTGCCAGTGATCATTGATAAAATAAATCAGAAAAAGATTTGGAAATGCGATACAAAATATATAAAAATATACATAATATTGTATAAGAGGAAAAGATAGTATGGAAATCAAGCTAATATTTCATCATGAGACATTTACTCTCAGACGGAGAAACATGTAAAAACATTATTGCAAAAATATGTCATGATATTTATATATATATATTATATATAAAAGAGGAGAGAAAGACGAAAATATTCTTCCTCAGTGGAATAGCAAGGGAATCCAAAGAAAAGGAAGAAACAAGAGAAGTGAGTGATGCGAAGAAAGGTGAGAAGGAACTTCGTCTGCAAGAAACTGCCTCGAGAAACGGACTTGTAAAGTGTGCCAACCGAGTTTCCAGAAATGCCCTACAATTCGCAGCTGCAAATAGGAAATTCTATTCCACACACAAGTTCCCAAAAACTCCAATACCTCAGCGGTTTTCTCGGATTAGTTCCATTTCGTTCAGCCACTCGCACGTCTATGTATATATGTATGCAAACACAAAGGTGAAAAACGTTGTGAATAGTATCCATTTCACTAAAATAGATACTATATTACTAGAACAACATTAGCAAATATAGAGCACAATAATGTGCGTTTGGTCCACAGCCCAAGGGCAGATTGTTATCCTCTTCATCATTAGGTGCCCTAGAGAGGGCTTACTAAGCCAGATGAGGCGAAGAGAAATTTAAGGAAGAATAGTAAGCTATTATTTTGTGAGCACTGAGTCATTTAATTTTAGCAGATTCTGTATACGCTGTTATTTTTGAATAACTCTGAATATACCGAATATTCTGTATCTTCGTCATCCGTTCAAAATGGGACAAAATTAAAATATGACCGGGACCATAACTCCAAACCGGGACAGTCAAAACGGGACGATTGGCACGCCTAGACTAAATAAGTCATTCAGTAATTGTCAGAAGAATTTAATCTATTCGAAGTAATAAACTTTCAGAGTGAGTTAATTTCGAGGATTTTGGATAACTTTCAGTTATAAGTAAATCACGACCGAAGACTTCAACGAATCCACTAAAGAAAAGTAGAGCAAGGAAAACTCGTCCTTTACAAATTGTTGAACAGGAAATATTTCGTAGCGCGATACAAAACTTGGGAGAAATCTACAGAGTGGAGTTTTTACTAAGAAACATTAATCTGATTAATGGTTTCCAAGGCAACAAACACCAGACCTTTAAGAAGACATTTTTTACCGTTTATCTGCACCCTTCTCGAAAAAAGATGAGATATAACGTGAGGAAACTGGGTTAATATCTTTATTGGACTCTGAAATGGTAATTCAATTACCACCAACGGCGAACTCTAATAAGATTCTAATGATCTAATAAAAGGAGTACCACTAGATTGCCTTAATAAGTTAAACTTAATGAAGCTAAGGAGTATTTTTTATTTAGAAAACGTGATCGGTATTTCTTAGCAAATCCGAAGAGGTAGCATTAATTTTAAAATAAAGTGCCCTTAGAATTTGTGGATTTTCTGTAAGCCAAGTACATATACCATATATTCCATATATAATTATTTTACAACCCGCTTTTCGGCGCATAACAGTGGGTATTAATCTTCTTTCCAATCGATTTCTTATCCGGAAAATATGAATTCTTAGAATAGCTGGTCATACGCGAAAGTCATCGATTAGGAAAGTAGGGTCATGGAGTATGCATCTTTTGGCGTATGGAAGTACGTATGTAGATGTAAATGTTATCTATTCTGAATGTAACTTCTCATTATTTAGTATTCATAATTTATCTAGACGGGAGGCATTTGTAATTAATCGGTTTCAACTCAATCTGGATAGCTTAAAGTCGTCATACAAAGTTGTGACGTTTCTAAAACTTCCTCTGTCAAAGTTAAGAACAGAAATATGAGTTTAATAAAGTTGTGATGGAGAATAGACCGTGAGGCGGAAGATAAAAAAACAGAGCGATGGCGGTTGATAATTCTCGGAGAAATGTCACTGAATCCCCGGGAAATAAATCAGACGGAAGCCGTGGGACAAAGAAGAGGAATTGGAAAATCTGTGGCACAAGAAAGGAATGCGGGATGGCCATAAATGATGACTTGTTGAAAACCTGGATGTGGCGCGACGGCGTGAGAGAAGTAACAAACATAAAGAAGGAGACTGAAATATTAGATTGTAAAAACTCTATTACAAAGTGGGTTGTTGCAGTAAACAATATTTCTTTCTTAAAAGCGTTGGAAAAGGATGTGAAAAGTACTGAGATAGTTTCAATCCAAAAAACAAACTCAATATACGTGTCGCCTCTCGTACTAACTCACTCTATTTCTTCTTATCTTAAAAAGTTGAAAACATTTCGAACGTAATTGCCGAGTTCAAAATGAAGATGTATTTAACAGACTATGAAGACCGAAGTTGCTATGAAAACCAAGGTGGTAAGGAATCAGTTTCACCAGGTAATGGTTGGAAGGTCGCATGTCTCAGTCGCTTAAGGACAGCACACATTGCATACATTCAAATATTTTTAATCTTTCAATTACTTATATGAATAAATTTTATTTAAGTGGAGTTTAACCTAACCTTTCCTTTTGTTGTCTTGTTCAAATACTTTCTATCATTTTAACATTTCATGTATATTTTTCTGTATTTTTTCGGACTTCGGATATTTTTTGAAGGAAATGATCAATTTTTTATTTTACTTATTGTTTTTGAAAGCTTAAAGAGTTTTTGGATGGGATCAGTTTTTATCTCGTTTCAACATCTACATGTACATATAAGCCGCTTTTTTGCATGTGGCAGGGAATTCATAACTCTACTTTCCTAATTCATTACTTTCGCGTTGTCGGAAAATATGGATTCTTAAATCGACTGCATCAATTTCTCAGATCATCCGCGCAGTTTCAGGACGACCTATATAACAAGGAGGGCGCATAACATCTACGAATTACTCTATAAGACCTTTCTTAATTCAATTAAATTTCATTAAATAATTACTGAGCAAAGCTGAGTTTTCATCATCTTTCTTTTAAATTTTCCCATCCGGCGTCATGACGCATGATTTTAAGTTACCGCTTTCTCTTAAAATTTATTAGCAATAGGCATCGGTTCTACATATATAGAATAATGGATAAAGATGAAAAAAAAAATAGTCATTCTCTAAAAATATGCGATGACTTAGAGAGTTGCACTGAAAATTTCAACACTGCCTCTTGCGTTCTCTTGTGTCCTCTGAGTCCATGACAGCTTCGCCAAGTAATATTTGTTATCTTTACATTCATATAATTTACATGTTATATTTTCATTCTCTTTCATCATTCTCTGGATATTGAATATTTTGTTTCGGATGCCGGGAATTCTCAGGTGATTTCAGGAATTCTGGACTAATCTCTGGAAATGCGATTTCTCGTTCCTTCATGCAATCGGGATGCGTTCATTCATGTCTCCTTGCGAATGCATCGGATGGATTTTTCGTGGTGCCAATGGATAAACTCCTCTTTCTAATCGTCCTCTAATCATCGTGCACTGCCAAATTGCATCTTCCAAACGGAATAAGAGAAGATTGATGATTCATCGGCCGTCGAATTTGGAGCAAAAATCGCATTAATCTCGGCCTAAACTATAGCTTAGGATGCGAAAATTGGAGAATTACCGGGAGTAATTTATAGCCCAAAATTACTTCCAGGGTTATTCTGAATCGAGGTCAATTTGTAGCATAAATATTATCCACCGATGAAGCTTTTCACGATCGACGTAAATCTTCACGCATTGGATGGGACAAAATATACTACATTCATGGACTTTTCAGTCAGAAAATCTGGAAAGAGCTTCGACGATGGAGGATCAATCGACGAAGGAAATGCACCATAAAAGAAACTCCTACGAATGAGTATACTCTCTCTCCTCACCATCCCTTCCTTAACTTTGTGAAAATGAGTAATAGTACTAAAGAGTAAAATATAAACGTTAACTTCCAAAGACAATGAATTTATTTGTGAAGACTATTTTCGTTTAAAAGAAGTAGAATGAAAAGTCTGAATATGTCTACCTGTAGACGAAACTAAAGATCGATGCATTGTCTGTAAAAAAGTGTTTCTTTAATTCTTTGATATTTTTACCATGCATTTCATGTGTAAAAAGACCTGAAGGAAATTCTGTACTAAGCGGGATGACGTCGTAATCAGGAGCATCTTAAACGGGTTTTACAGCTAATAAATGTGCTTGCGCTCATTTTTGCTGTAAGTTTTTTGAGATCTTGTAGAATGCTGTTAATTGATGATCGCAAGGAAAATTTAAGGTCACGAATATTGATAAGTAAAGAGTGATCTAAAGTATCAGGATAAGTAAATATCATTGAATGGCATTATATGAGAAATATGTGCAGCATCAATGACCAGCCGTCCCTATAACAGGAGTGAATCCTTGGAGAAAACTGTATCAACATTTTGACATAGTTAAAACTGTTTATCTCCGGCTTCAATCACGTAAATTACGAAAATAATGTTAGAAACAAATTACCACAGGTTTTTTGTCTGAGTTGAGCATCGAACGGCAGTTTAGCAAGGCCAAAGTAGGTCATGGCGAGTAAATGACAGAAAAAAGCTCTTATTACAGGGTACCGCAATTAGGGCAACAGAAAGAATTATCCATTCAAAATATAGCAAAAAACCGCGATGTCATCTCGCGACTTACAATCGTTTGTGAAGTCGACGCGAGAATGTGTGTCACCGTTTATGAAAATGCGATTTCAGAATGTAGTTGCGCGAAAACATAGGATGCCTCAAAGATAAATGTAATAACAAGAACTCAGTTTCTCTTTCAATAATGTCAAGGAAAATGCTTTAAAAGCAAAAGGAGGAATCATCTACATCTACATTAATATCCTACAAGCCACCTTTTGGCGTGTAGCAGAAAATACAGACTGATGATTATTATAGCCCATCAAAAGAACGAGAGAAAAGAGTGAGTCCTTAAAATGACTTGTTTAGGCACCAATTTCTCTTATCTGCACTCATTGTTTGATTGGCCAAAGTAGCAGTGGGGTGGCATAATACCAATTACGTCCTCAACACACGTGATTTTTCTGAGTTCATCAAGAAATAGCAACCTGGAGTGTAGTAGTGTCGTTTCTTTCAAGGATTCCCAACCTGCTTTTATTCAAATTTCAGAATTAAATCTTAACGTAGAGGTAGACATTGAGGATTTTTAATAGAGACAAAGGAGATTCAAATCATCTAAAAATTATAAATAAAGAAATAAAGGAAAATGCATAATAAATAAATTTAGCGGCCGTGGTGGCGGAGTGGTTAGCGTGCCAGCGCGTTAACGCTCCAACCACGCGGTCTCGGGTTCCCGGAAAATTCTCGGGATCGTAGCAAATGACAGACAAACAATAGATTGCGACTTTTCGGTTTAATTTCGCACTTGATGCATAACCGATGATGGATATATAATCCGCCGCGGAAATCAAAAATCGAAGTGAAAGGAAAGCCGTTATATTTGTGTGCGGCAATTCATCTCGAATGAATGATTCGCCGCTGCGCCTTCATTTTTTTTCGCATCTGATGAACGCACTCGATTTCCCAATTTCCTAAGTGCCAACGGATCCGAGAGATCGCATCGTCTTTCGATATATCGAATCCGCGATCGAAAACGTATCATTCGCTTTAAAAAAAAAGAAGGCAGCGGCTCTTCTTCCCAATGTTTTCACTCCTTTCTTTCTGCGTGGCCGACATTTTCGCTCTAAAAGCCCTTTTTGCGAGGCCTAATAAATACTCGCTGCAAGAAACACGCGAAATAATAAAAAAATCACATTTCCGCTCTCCGAATTAAACAACGGAGTGAGCGGCAAAACATATCGAGGATTTTTCTCTTTCAGCGGCGCCCATATTTCAAAGAGGCGATGTTTCAAAAGGCGGCTCTCTTCTCTGCTAAGTTTTGAAACCGCTAAACGGCAAAAATGCACGCGCCGACGGACAAAAGCTCGCAAAAAAGAGTGGGCATTTCGGTGCATCGGAAGGAAAGAATGGCAAAAAGGAGTGAAATTGTGCAGGTCACTGCGGTTGACGTGCGGTGAGAAATCGAGTTGAGGAAGCAACAACAGCTGATGACAAAACTCAGAACAATAAAAAGACGCTCTAACGTACAACATACTTCGTCTTCGGCTTGCTAAAATAAGCACAAGTGAAATCTCGATCATCCGAGATAATGATGGGGAAGATTCGCGGATATATTTTAAGAAAATTTAGGTTTACTTTAGGATTTTACCTACAGTATTACTATCTATTAATACCGTTGTTTCATCCACTCTAAAGATATTCCATTAAATTTTATTATCAAATACATTATATATATTTTTATAAATAATATATATATTTATTGATAAATGGTTATATGGAATAAGAGAATTTCTAGCCTTAATCTCGATTCAATAAAGGCCCTTAAGGCCTTTAATCAGAAGACACGGATAAACTTCGCCAGTATTTCTCTTAATGTTCACAATTTATGTATGGAAACAACTTATTATTATTTGAGCAAAAAGAACGTTATTTTCTACTGTTTCAATGAGAATTTTCTGTCCCCGAACACGAATCTTTTTATCAGTAAAGATTTTACTGAACTCGCAACTCTATAGTTGCTATCCACTTCTCTATAGAATAGGCCTTTCTTAAGTCCTGCTTGTATTTAAACGAGAAAATAATTATCAGTTTGAATTTTTCTCAAATGACCGTAGAAAATATCGACGAAAGGTAAATACCACGCATGGATGACCTACAGAAGGGATAATAGTTCACGAATAATAGAGACTTTACTGTGATATGAATTGTTTTGAATGAGGGAAAGTAATTAAACTTAGCACGATAGCCGTGAGGCAATATGAATCAAAGGAAAAACAGGAAAAACAGTAGTAGTAGTAGCATTGTTGAAAGTGCAGGGGTCATTTTACATAATCGAGAATCGAATCCGAACTTTATCCAAAGCGAATACGTTTTCGGAAGTCCATTATCGAACCCAGGACCCCCACGGAGACTTATGTTTGAATCTCACTTACGACGCTAATTCTTCACACCTGTTTCTCCTAAAAATGAACTAATTCAATTCATTCGAGGAATAAATCTTCAGTTGCTACTATTTTCAAGAATCCTCTACACGCTACATATCTCGACAAAAAGAAGCGTTTAATTATTAACATATGTTCGAAATTAAAATTAAGCGTCTCGAACTAATATTTTCTTGAACTCTTCCCAATCACATATTCAGATATTTGGAAATCTTTACCGGATTCAGTCTGCAACTCCAGGTTCTAAAAGCTCGTTGGAAACGTTTGAAGGGTATTTCAGACCTTTAACGTAAACTAGAAAATGTCTGATTGAGCACAATGTTGACCCTGTGATATTTGTGTTAGCATAAATTTAACAAAAATATTATTTTAATTTTATTCGCATTTTATCGTGCTATATCAAGTTTGCAAATTAAACTGACTTTAATGTATTCAAATTAGTTACATTTCATACAAATAATGCATCGTTTCCCCAGTTTTTGTCTATGTTTGCTTTTGCTGTGAGAGCAGAAAATTATTCTGTATAATTTTCATACACTATGGGAGTCTCCTATAGCTTAGTAATTATTAATATTATCATATTTTGCACGATTTACGATTGCTTTCATGGGAATTATATTTTTGGCTAAGCAAATAAGTAAAAACAAATATAGATTTTGAAATATCTAAAACGCACGGTAAATGATACCTTGAAGTTTACATTGGTAGTTTTAATAATAGAAAAGCGTGTATAAGAAGGAAAATGAATCTTCATAGCGATACCTTGAGGTAATAATCCATCGTCAGCCTTAATAAAACAAGTAGTGGATGATTTGCACAATTAATAATACGCTCTGAAATAATAATTATATTATTAATAATCATTAATATCATTAAATATTACGTAATATGCGGTATAGTTTAATACATCATTTTATTAAGGATGAATAAAAGATGAAAATGATAAATATGTCTTTATTTGGACGATACCGAGACTGAAAATTTTCATCTTCCTGTTGTCACGACATCAATGATATTCATAAAAACACTAGTGTGGTTAGGTAAACAGAAATGGAAATGAAAGATTTAGGAGTGGATGTAAAAAAAAGCCTAAGATATTAACTTAGAAATTAGATCCACATCAAAGAAGGCGTGTGTTAAAAACCTACCCATTAAAAATGAAGACATAAAAGGATATTTGTGTATGGAGAAAAACAGGGAAAATAACTTGGTTTCCGGGAAAGGAGATACAGCGGCTGATATAGAATACCAATACACTCAATCATTTATAAAATAATTATCTATCATCTTATTAGAAGTTCTCTTTTTTCTTAGAATATCTTTACTATTTGTCAGTCGTGGCATTCATGACGCAAAAGCGACGCATTTCGTTGAGAGAGGAAATGTTATTTGAGAAAGCGCTTCAAAAAGTGCGTTCCAAGAGGAAAAGTATTAACCTAATACGACATGGAAATGCTATTCCGAGACGTTTATTTCAGCACCGCCTTCCGAAAGCTGCGAAGAAAAAAGCGCCTATCGGAATACTTTTTACGCTAAAAGGTACTCCTTTTTTGCCTTCGCAGAGGATTACGACTTGTGAAAAGTTCCTCTCTGAAAAACCTGCATAAGCTCTCACCCTAATAAGCATTTCCCTCACTCTGACCCTGAACTTTCATTCGCCACCTAAACATGCAGAAGCGAAACTTGCTGCCTTCACAGCAAGGCACTATATACATAAATACATTAATAAATATTCATTGATATACAACAAGACCCATACATTAGGATTATTAGCTGAGCTTAAAGTAAATTAATATAAGAAAGTTTATGGCAAAATTTTACCAAATTCGTATCTGCAGAAGCACTTTCATTATTCACTTGAGATTATTTAATAGCTTTTACGGCAAGAACTCAACGTAACCATTTGCTAAAACGAGGAAAGCAGTCAGCATTAAATAGTAAATTAAATATAAATAAACACTCTAAGAAGGACGAATAGGATTGAAAAACTTAACCAGATATTTCGCAAAACAGAATCGAACTTTATAATAATATTATTTGAGTAATTGATTTATATTTAAATATACATTATACTGTAATTATTAAATACCAAATTAATTATACATATTACATCATTATATCATGATATATACCATATTAAAATCTGCATTGAGATTTTACCGAAACACACTTCGAACCAAACAGTACCCAGTTGACAAGTATCCTAAATTTTCCGAAAATTTTCATAAATCATTTTTATTTACATCTGCAATGATTAGGGATGTACATACATATTTTTAAGTGACCATAGGCAACTCTTTCGTGACATTTTCAACCGAAGCAATCGTGTTCAATTTCTCTTATCTACAGAAAATAAAATAGTAGTCTAAATAAACATTCTACCGAAATTAATTGAAAATTATGTCATTCACACCCAAAATAAGAATCATCCGAGTTCTCTGCATATTTACCATATAATAATTATCGAGAGCCTTTTTCGGCGGCCAAACTCATCGGTCTATATTAAAAATGCGTCATCTTATGAATAAAAACATTCCTTAACAAGTTGCCACCCACGCACTCTTTCAAAAGAGAAATTTCAACGCACGGCGACTTTAACGCGCGCAGAATAAATTTCTTCGAAGTTAACGAGGGATGGAAAGTTGTGAGTTGGATTACAATATTTCCCTTTCGTTTGGAAACTTTGCAGCGAAAGAAAAGCGCCGACCGAATTTCAATGAACCGGAAGCGATTTCTGCAGGCGCACCTGTGATTTACACTCGCTTTTTGTCACCATTTTTTCCTCGAAATGAAAAATGTCTCTCGATTTCAACGAGACCTGAATATCAATGCCTTTGACCGTTACGATTCCGTTGAGAAGACTCAGTCATAACCATTATATCTTTTGCTGTTCAAGTAAATCCAAAGTAAATTTTACATTCTTTCAACGGTGTATGTGGCTACCGCAATTTTTTTCCAATCTTCTTCCGGTTTTTTATTCATTAAATTCAAAACCTAAAAGGGTTTCCGATCCTAAGATTTTAACACTAAGTCCTGAAATGGAAATTTTCTAAGGAAAGAGTGATTTTTATGAGAAGGTAGGCTCCTAGAAAAAACTCCTCCGAGGAATAACGGAGATGAAAAATATATATGACAGGAGCTCGAACCTGGGTCTCCTGCTATCCAGGGAGGCCATATTTTACATTAGACGCCAATATAATCGAGGGTTGATATAACTGTGAAAATAAACTCGCTGTAAGCATACGTAGGAAAACTTTGTAAACCCACGGCTTTAAGTTAGGAAAAACAAACACACAAGTTCAAATTAAATCTGACGAAGAAAATCAGTGAACCGAGCAAATTTCAAAAGCATTTAAATTTCCAAAGGTCAACAACCAAACAAGGTGAACTCACCTCGATGATCATATATTAATATAATATTAATCATAATATATTATAAATAATATAATATAAATAATATAATATTAATTTTTGATTGCCGTTGATTCATATCTCTTCTCTTAAGATCAGAACGAATATATCTAAATACTTAAGATTAGTTTATCTAAAGTATTTTAACAAATTCAACAATCCTCTCGAACCTATATGAATCCTCTCTGTATATGAAAAGTGTTTGAACAGAGAGCTCTTGAGGGACTGATTGAATCTATTTGCACTAACTAGAGCAATATATCACATTAAAGGGAAATTATCTATATAGTGGGATGATTGTGTAAGGATAGAAAATCGACCGCAGCTACGCTTTACTCTGGACTATATTCTTTTCTCACCATAATATTCGCAATACATTTTTGAAAAAATATTTGCATGAGCATTTCGAAAAATTATGATATACCCTCAGATTCCTTGAACCATTCCTGCGAGTCTTTTCTAAACAAATTCCACATGAACAGCATTTCCTCATGAAAACATTAAAATACTATGGATTTTATGAAGCTTAATAATATTAAAGCTGGGTATTATACCAGGATTTCAAATGATAAGAATAAATTCACTAAGTAGGAAGATTTATATCAAAACCCTTTTTATTAATCCAAACGGCGTTCCTTCAGTTAGTGCAAAATTTACTCCTAATTTAATTTTGAAAAATAAACGACCTGTTACTTTTTCCTGTCATTCTTGTTTAAAATACAGGAAATTCAACAAAGAACTATCTTTTCAAGGAGATTCTACCAAAAGTAATTTCTTATAGAGCCGTATTTATGTAGTACGTTTGTAGAAAATAAATTCAATATGCATAAACATAAATGCATTCTAACCTGAACTATAAAATGGAATATAGCAGTGTTGCATTAAAATTGAATTTCAAGGATGTCCTCCTTAGTTTTTATATTTCCACGGCGTTCTCAACGAAAGAAAAGAAGAAAAATTTTTCTAATTTATTTCCCAATTTCCTAAACAAGTGCAAATGGAAGGAAAAATCCCTACAACGAAGTGAGCGCACGATTTAATTCGTAGAATTATGCTGGCGAATCACATACATTTCTTCCTAAAATAATTATCCTGAAGCATAATTAATCCGCTATAAAAACTATTTTATTAAAAAATTCATGGAAACGAAACCTCATTTACGTTTGATATCTGCGTACTAATTTTTCATAAAATTAAATTGCAAATGAAGTCTGTGCGCTGCTTCCTAGTTAATTATGAAACGCATTTCCAAAAACTGCAAAGGAAATGAACGGAAACCTCAGACTTATTAACTTACTATTTAAGAGAAAATATATTTTACTGATATTTTTTACTATGTTTGGAGCTGATTTCATTTTGATCTATATTATTTCCTCTTTCTTAATAAATTATTAAAATATGTCCATTAATTCATTTCATCTTTTGTGATTAATGCTATGGTACTTCCCTTGTAATTACCAAGTTATACTCGGTGTTTCTTTACATCTTCTAGCCTGTACTATCAGTAGGTTTGTAAATTATCTACATTCCCTTCGCTGAGGGTGTTATTCTTCCTTAGATCATTCCATATGACTTTATGAAACTTTTTTAAAACCACAACCGATTTTTTCCCATCAATTAGTATTTATAAAAATGCATATCAATCAAGTTTTTATGGATATGCTCAATAAGGATTGAAATCTTTCACGATTTTATCATGATCAATCAACAATCATGTTACATGAACACTTGATTTTTCCTGAGTTTTATGCGTCTTAATTTTTGTCATTAAATTTAGAATTTTAAAGAATTTCATCGTTTGTCAAATTATTTCAATTGTATTTACATGTGAGAGATATTTAACGTAATTTATATTAATCTATTTAAAGACAATTTACCTAAAACTTAACAGAATTTGCATCGTTTTACCGTCAATTTGACCAAATATTTATGTTTGCAGTTATCTTTCATACCAATTCTACATCTTCCACAATATTATCCGTTTTTTCTCGTTTTTTTCATCAAATTCAGAGCATTGGAAAATTTCATTATTTATCAGAATATTTTACTTGTTTTAACTAGAGAGGGATTTTAGCATGCATTAAATTGATGTGGAGAAATATAATTCAAATGCCGAAAAATTAAAGGAATTGGCATCATCTTTTGGTATTTCTTACTGATTTTATTATTATCGTAATTTTACTTTCATATTTTGTTTTAACGGAACCAATTTTGGTCCTGTTCCCCTTCGACAAATGCAAAGATAGGACCCGAAAAAATAGTATCCTATAGCGCAGTCTGCAGACCCCGCGAACAGTTAATCTGCAACGTGCCAATGGCAGAGAACCCTTTGAAGATTCGCTTATCTCTGTTCCCTTTAAATGCCTCGGGATTTGCCCAAATTAGTCTCTTATCTCAATTCCAAATCTCCTTTGTTTTCAGATTGCGCCATAAATTGTAATCGGAATAGAGGTTCCATTGCTTATCCTTCGAAGGCCTCGATAAGGACCTTTAAACGGTCGATCGCATAACAACGATTATCGTTAAAGATCGATAGGTCGAAAAGTGCACGAAATATACTCTCTCATGCACGAAACATACTCTCTCATGCTTTTGATACTCTAAGGAACTATTCGAATCTCTTGCCTTAGGATTTTTGGACTTTAACTCATCTTTAACTTCAAACAAATTACAGAAAAATTAATCGTCTATTATACTTCTATGGAATATTTCGAGATGTAAAAATGATAAATTCATGATCAGTTGATCATACTCACTGAATCTGCTAACTCGGGAAGCAGAAGAAATGGATCAAAAATGAGACTCACCTGCAAAAGAAGAAAACAACATTAATATTTATGTTATTAATCAGAGCGTTAAAACAGAAAAGAAATGTCTGAAATCATCTCTATTTCAGCAATATCATAAACATGTAAATTTTCATTTCATCCAAACATAAGACGTTTGAATTGAAAATATCCGTTTAAAATTTTAAGTTCACTCATTCATAAAAGTGTGTAATGTATGTTAATATAGAACATTAATTCTAATATCGTACCCAAATTTCAATACATGAAGTACTGGAAAATAGCACATCTACTGGTGTGCATATATGCATCGTATACTATTGGTTTCTGCAAACAATTCCACGGTCAGGTCTTATAAAGATTAATAAATCTATAAAATTGAGCGTCTGTGACACACAACTGGTAGTACTTCTACAAATACTTTATGAAGCCACAGAATTTTAGATACAAAAACGAAATTCAGTTCCATAATTTCCACAGAAATCAAGAAAAGTCGTGAAAGAAAATCAAGATTCATTTCAGGTCCATTTTACTCTCTTTGGAATTGATTGGAATAATAAAGAAAATATTCCCGTGCTAATGATATATTGACTTTCTACTGATAATAGCGCTAACAGAAACTTCAGCATCTAACCTAATGTGCAAGAAAGGACAAAGTAATATAACTAGGCAAGTTACGAACAAAAAGGAAATCATAAATGTAGGGCTTTTGAAGAATTGTTCCACTCAATCGTTAAATTCGAATGGTGTTTTTAGCTGTTGTACATTTTTTTCTTATTCATTTTTGCTCGTTATCTCTCTTTGAATTGTAAATTAGCATAGCCTACGAATTATTGTAGTTATTAGATGGAGATTTTTAAATGGCGATGTTCTGTATTTCTATACAGAGAAATTTATAATATTGCTTGTACTATTGTAGTGTACATTGATGTCGCAATCTATCCTAGTGACTAACTGCAGCAGTATTGTATTTAATAATAATAATAATAATAATAACAACAAAATTTCAGAGAATATCCACTGAAAAGAAATAACACTAAGCAAATACAACGTGAGATATCCCTCTGAGAATTGAGCCTTCATAAATTTATTCCAGAGCGCAGTTTACCTTAAAAATAAACATCGGCTGAAAAGGATTCCAATCATATTCTTTTATAAGCGATGTCTTAGAAAAGACCAAATAGCTCGAGATGGACTGAGAAAGAGAAAAACATGTTTGGGACGAGGGAATTTCTCAAACGGAAGGAAGCAGTAATTGGCAATTTGTAGGCGGACCATTGAATTATTCATTTCTGCCGTTGAATTTCTATTTTCCAATCGAATCCTTCCGAGAAGAAATGCAGCCAAAAAAAGACTAATCCGGAGGAAGGACTTTGCTTACTTAGGAGGACGAATTTCGCACCGTACAATCACGCTCCGATTGCAACGTTCTTGTTTAAACATAAGACGAAGCCTTAAATGGAGATCTACGATATAAATCGATTCCAAGAATGCTAACGTGTTGATTCGAGCTGCTGAAATTTACAATTCTTTAAAAATACTCTCCCTTCTTCTTGGTGCAAATGAATACCTAATTCTAAATTGGCAATTCAATCTTTTCGCGAATTTTTGTTCACTAATACTTCAGTATAGTGTCCAGAACTTGTTTCTTATGTTTAGGGAGATCCATACAGTTATCAGAGAGAGCACGGGTAAATTCGGTAAACAGACTTAGTGAGCGGACCTCGGATTCAAATGTAGTTTGAAATACATGAGTTAAGAATGAAGTACATGAAGAATGACATGAATAGAATCAGGCTTAGGAAAGTGGTAATCCGTCTCAAAGTGATACATTTGAAAGAGTAAACAAAATTTAACTTAAACAAGCAAAATTACACAACCGATTCTTCATTTTATACTACAGTGGTAAGCAAGTTCCAACTTGTACTATACATTACCGCATTCTATAAATACATTATTTGCACAATTGAGACAAAATAACCACTTCCAAGTAAAATTTGTACCAGACAGAATCGTAAAATTTCCAATTACCAAATAGTGAGGGCGAGATTATAAGCTTTTGTCTCTAAAATGGGGTTTTTTCATTTATTGAATCTACAGAATGAGGAGACTACTTGCTCTCTTCTGGTTAATATAGAATTATCTTCCTCTTAGTCCAAGTACTTTCAATTATAACCTTTCCTAAATTTAAAAGCTTTTTTCGTTAACTGCTCGAACCGATTCGTTCCTATTCACTGGTGTCCCGTTTCTTTATTCACTGTTTAATTATTTATTAGCGATTATACATATTATTAATAAATTGTTAGCTTCTTAATTTACATATTGAGAAATGGTCATTGTCCTACTCTTAGATAGCTAAGTTGGCATTGGGTTCTTCTTTGGTGAAAGCGGACCTTGCTTCGATTCCTGGTTGAAGTTCATATGTGCGAAATCACCTTAGCTGTGATTTAAATATGTCTTACCCACCATCATGACCCCCATGCTCAGGATTTTTTAACTATAAAAAGTCATAATTGCTAATTATTATATCAAACTTCAAATTGAAATTGTTTATCCACGTGTGCTTCAGAGTGTTTATTTCTTAACTGCCTTCGTGAGGGCGGACGAATGAATGTCAAAGAACTTTCCTTCCGCGTGAACTATCTGAGTGATGATTATCTTTGTATATCGGCTTTGGGCGTTGCCCCATTCAATCACCGACTTTCCCTTTTTCCTGTTTTTGCAATCCGCCTGAGTTTTCAATCCATTGATGAAGAGATCTTTCCGATTTCCTTTTGCAAATTCGAACTCTAGCTGTTCCCAAAATGATCTGTGGATTAGGATTATTATATTCTGATGGTAGGAATCCAGGACTTATCAAATTCTGAAGCAGGTAAATTCGAGATGTTGCCTTAAAACTGAGATAAAACTTACAGAATTAGCATGAAAGTAATTTTATATTAATGATGGATAAGTAATATAAAAATAAGACAGTAAAAACTTAAGATTTATAGTTATGTAATTTATAAATTGATTTCATCGAATTATCTCCGACTGCATGAATTCAATCGTACATACATTAAACTAGCAAAATATCACCTAACAATATAACTCGCTGAATTTCAAGCTCATTAAAAAGGTAGTTAATGAAGCATTAAATAAACAAATGCAGTTCAAGATGTTCATAGTTAGTTTGATTTATGAATATATCCCATCCCTATGTTTCTTAGCCTCATTATTTAAAACACATAAACCGATGATTATCGATGAAGATGAATTTCGGTTTTAGCACTAATTTAACGCGCTTCCATCCCCTGACGACTGCTCTCAGAATCAAACCAAAGACCGCCATCATCTCTCTACAAAAGCGAACTTCCAATTAGACAACCATATGTCACATCCATGCGTCACATCATAATAATCAACGTCGCAGAGAGAATGTACCAAGCTGTCCTCTTTCATGCGATCCATGATCTCTCGAGATCGCTCATTATGCTCATTAGTAGATAAAAGGGAATTCATATATTTTTAAATTAAGTTTTTATTTATAATGTAATCCGATTGCTCAAAGTTGCACTGCTCAAACTGCAAAAGAGTACAAACTCGATAACATTTTAAATTAAATCATATATTAAACATTTTAAATTAATCGTACTATATATATGACTATATTTTCCTTTATTTGTATACTTCATTTATAATTTGCATAGAATATTAAATCACATCAATTAAAAATTTGATTATTCAACACCATGAGTGGCTCTTTACAGTACCTGAAAATAAATCAGAATTTGTAAACCTCATGCATGTCCTCTGGTAAATGCCTCCAGCAAATGATAGGAAAGTTGGTAAAGGAAATGAGGAGTAATGCATGTGCCGGGAGGGATTTGAACCAAATATCAGCTAATTGCGATATAACTTACAATGGTCTTTCGGCATGAGTGCGTCTCCGATGTTAGGAAGGACAATTATGAAATAGCAAGAGTTCACAGAGACTGGTCTCACACAAGAGCCTTTGCAATTGTTATCGGAATGGCGGCCTCTGGCGACGATCAATCCAATTACGAGAGAAACAAGAGAAACGCGTTACTCGCAGGCGGCCATAAAATCAGAGAAAAAGATGGGCGTAATAGGGCACACTCTGTTAGGACACTTGTGAAGAGGACAATCCAATGATTACAGGGTATCTCCTTCAATTAATCTAACCAACGTTCGAATCAGGGAATTGCGAATATCGATTCCAAATTAGAATCGAATTACAACTTGTTAGCTAAAGAGAGAGAGTAGGAAATAGTAAAGAAAAGAGAGAATAAAGTACATAATCGATAGCGAGAGGAAGAGAAAAATATTACCATAATCAGGAGTCGAGCCCAGGAAAGTGGAAGACTTGGGTTCGAGTCTCAGTCACGTCACTATTTTTCACTTCTGTTTATACTTTATTAAAGGCCTACGTCTGAAATTTAATGTTTAACATCTTTCCTTATTCCCCATAATAAATAGCCAAAGTGAAGTAGATCAGAAGAAAATAGGGCGAAATATTTAAGCACGGTTTTTAATTTGAACGTTACACAAATACTCATGATTTTATAAATATATTCTATTTCATAACTATTTATGTCACATAATTATAATTACGTAAATCGCGTGAGTGAAATATATGTTAAAGAAGTAGGTCTGGATAGTTTAAAGAGATAAATCCGGAAAAACAAAATACTACAGAATTCAACTGGCTAAATGTATAACTTTGTCACAGACCTGCCGTTTTCTGAATTCTTTATTAAACAAGCGAAGGATGAAATTATATTTTGCCAATGTGGCTTTGATGCTGTAGAAGTCCATCGTCACAACAAATGAGAAATATATTGTATTTCTTCCACAGGATATTTTGTTTGAACGACCGGCATTTGGTCGCCACCATCAGGTGCAAAACGAAGTTGTGTTTACTTAATTTGCGACTTCGCTTTGTTCCTGATGAAACCGGTCATCTACAGAAAACGAAATTTTCTGTAGGTGAAATAAAGCAACCTTATTTTCTGTATTATAAACTCGTTGAAGCATAAAATCGCATTTAAGTGCCATTAATACTCTAACAAGAGCAATCCGAAACAGTGTTTCTCCCACAATTACCTTCAGCCAAATCCATCGGCGATTTCAGCTGACATTCGAAGAGACAGACAGAAGGAGAAATGTGTCGACGGATTGAAAGGAAGGGATTTTTGGAATAGCGAAATGGCTTATAGACTCTTAAAGGGAAACGACACTGAGGATGTATGCCTTTTCCTCAGGGCAATAGAAATGCAAGAGTAGAAACGGCATAATCACTAAAACATTAAGCTTGTCCTTTGTGATATAAGTACTCTAGTGAACGACAAGCTATAAAATACAGTTAAAATGAAATTAGGCTTTCACGAAGAGAAAGGAACTGACAAAGGATGTGGGTAATAAGTTAAAGAAGTTATCTGTGATAATAGTGTTATACCTCAATTATTTCACAACTATAAAACGTTCTGCATTCTAAAATTGAGTTCTCACCTCATTATTATCGATAACTAATCCATTAATAGATATATTAAAAGAAAATTAGATTTTCATATTAGGCATATACGAAAAGCAACCTGAAGAAAAAGCATAACGTGCCCATTATTACAGTCACTGGTAAATATGGCGTTACATTACCAATAATTTTTAATAACCTATCAGATTATCTTAATAGCATCTAGAAAGTGAAAAAGAATATTTTCTGAATGGGTTTCAATTGTATCGGATACTGTTCTGTTATTATTCTCCCTTCTATTCCTCAGTTAAGCAATATCTGATGAGTCACAGGATGCTGACTCAGGGGGACTTACTCTCTAAACATCTATTAATTATTTCTTTGAATAATAAATTGCTATAATTATAATAGGTTTTTATAATCTGTACCTAGAAATTATAAATTATAATTGTGTAAATCTATCAGCATCAGCAAAAGTTAACAGCATCACCTTGATGGCTCCCTGTTATAAAGCTAAAAGAAAAGATTGCGATCCCCATGAGATGATCTTTGAGAAAGATGAAGATGCATCTAAGATACGGAGACTTCGAGAGACTTACTTATCTAATCAGGCTTATTTCGAGTTCATTTTGTACAAAATATTTCAGCCGATTATTCTACCAATGTGTGAGAAATTAGGTAGAAAGGATTTATACCATGTAAAACAATTAAGCTGTTGAATGGAAATAATTCTACTATATGTTTTTTACAAGATAAAAAAATAACGGATTAAGTGATTTAGCATAAACTACAGTGGAAAACTGCCTTGCTACATATGAACTCCTGTCTGGAAAAAATTGAGTCCTCGTAAAATATTCGCCAGCTAATACACCTACTCGATACTCTCATTTGCAGTACACCTAATTTACATTACTGCAGCCGGTCCTCCAAATATTAATGCGCAACCGTCACGTCTAATTATGGAATAGAGATCGGATGGCAGAAAATACTTGACGAGTTAGAATTGGAATCATCCCGAAATGGATTTTAAAAATGTAATGATCGATCGTTCAGTCCGATAGTCAATAATTGGTTCGCTTATAATCCTTTATTTCGTGGTGTCGCTTTGGTGACGAATGAGTCATTTCCTTCTTCGATATTACGCATTAAAGGATGACACCAATTTCGACGAATAAATCAACTGTTTTCATCACTAAGGGAGAAGGAATTATCACAGATGGAAGCTAAAATATTGGATAGCCAATCATCCACGATAGAAATTATTCTTGTAAAGCGACAAATGTTTCGGAATGTTATTAATTTTCCCAAAAAACAATAGGATTTATAAGCATTTATAAATATATTTTCAATTATAAGCTGAGGTTAATTCTTTGAATTTTTCAATGGGAAGCAGAATTTAAACGCAGACGGGTACCATTATAGCATTTTATTACTATTAAAATTAACAAATACAGTCGAACCTTCCTTAATGGAAGATCCTGGGTTCGAATCCCGATTTCTTCAGACTTTTTTAAGCCCGTTTTACATAGTTTTCTTTCCACGGTTCACGCCCTTATGAGAAGAGATATTCTAACTTTTTCCACATAATCATATCTTGTTGCATAGAAGTCTATCTACTCTCATCCACCATTTTCTGCCTTATTCCATCTCCTTCAAAACACAGAAATTTAGCAATGAGCAAAATTAAGAAACATTGCAGTTAATATTAAAGGTGGCCGACCTCAGATATCGAGTTTTAGAAGAACGTATGAAAACGGGCTTTGGTTCGTAGAGATTCTAAGTTTTCCTTTTGCATTTCCGAGCGGAAACTGCAATCGGGTGAAAAGGCAGATTTGGGGTTACATTTTTCAACCAACTCCGTGAGCCAGCCTATGAATGATCCACAATACGTTATTCTGTCCAAAGGCATGTTTTTCCGCGAGCGATGAATTCCCCGCAGAAACATCGGAACGGCAGATCCGAAACGCAAACAGATGACTGTAAATGCCACTCCCCGATTCGTGAAGAGGCCAATCAATTCACGTGAGCAGCGCTAATTCTTCGTGCACCACTCCCTTGAGCCCATTATCACGTCCATGTGATCGGCACGCGTGATTTAGTGCCCAAGCGAATTCCGCTTTTATTTTAGGTGCTTATTACAGTTGGCCCCACTTGCCTTGAGTCGCCTTGAAGTATCGACGAATCAATTTGGATGTTAAACTTGTATTTCACGAGCAGTTACTTCTTTGAAGAAAGAAACAGCTCGTTTGGCTTTCCAAGTTTCCAAATGTAATTTGTTCCAAGTTATTTGCTGGAGTAAGTAACTTCTTTAATGATATATTTTTTGCTAAAATAACCAATATTTTTTGCAAAAATAACCAATCGAATAACCAGTTATATTCGATTTTAAATAAACTGAGATGAAATATGAAAATAGCAAAACTTTGATGTAATGAATGACACATGTTTGGTAACGTATGGTCAGCAAAGCCATGAAGAACATCTAGATAACTGCAGAAAATGCTACGATAAAATTGCTTACAAATTTTTCCGGTTCTTCTATGAGATGAAGAGGATTTCTTAATTACTAGATATAGCTGGTATACGGTTAATCCTAATACAGTTTTCATTTTGTCTTTGTTGTATCGATGGAGCGAATAAAGTAGGCGATGTTTGAAACGTGGTTTCTAAGGCAGCCCCAAACAAGACGAGATTCAATTTCCCGTCTAGGAATTCTAGGCGGAATAGTATTTCTCCACTCAAGTTGAACTTTGACCCGAGCGAGGGTCACAGGCTTTTCTATTCTCTCTGGAAACGTGACCGTGTGTTCGTTCCATTCTCTTTCCAATAAATTCGGTAGAATATCGGTTAAAAGGGACGGAGTTATTAAAGGGTCCCTCGAATGTACGCCTCCCTATGCTCTCTTGTTTTTTCCAACACTGATAAACAGAGCCGATGCGTTCAACTTTTTCTCTTCCAACTTAAAGGAGTAGCAAAAACGCGCCTTTAATAACAGAAATACAAATAGGAAAACACTGCTTTTGGTGGAGAATATTTCTACGCGACCTTCTTCAAATATCTCTTCCTTCGCCGTGCGTTTGCCTAGATATTTTGCACCTCATTTCTCAATTTGCGTTAATGGAAGACTGGCAAATGGAGACTTAAATACCCACATTCCAACGATGTGGTTAAATAAGATGCTTGGGAATGGGAAGTATTCCGTTTTGAGGAAACGCCTTTTTACGTCATTATTTTCAGTTGATATAAGTATGTTTATTAAAAGAATTAGTGGGAAACGGGGCATCCAACCGTAATTAGCTTGCACCGGTTTCATTAAAATGCCATATTTCCGTTTAGTTCCGATTTCCCTCAACTGCAGCCATTTACAATCGGTAAGAGCTTTTTTCTTCAGAGATTTACACAATAAAACCAGGTTAAGATGTTCCCGTATAAGACATTACGCTGCTTAATATGTTATTTTTACCGGCGCCAGACGCACTGCAACCCGGTTTAGCCAATCGTTCGCCTCATTTAATAGATCAAAAGTTATACCATCTGTGTCATCTTCTCCCGCTTCGCCTTGTCTCTGTAATGGTTCTTTTTGAATTTTTTCTCTGTAATGACTAATTTTGTAAGAATTAAAAGAATACATCGCGAGGAAAACAATCTCTATCCCGCTGTCGAAACTGATGTTAGAGATTTTCTTTATCACTTTTGTCTTAGCTGTTCCTACGGTGAGCATAGAGTTAATTCAAACGTTTCCAACGGAAAGCCATACCCATGGAGAAATACTTCAATGAAAAATTGAATAGCACACGTAAATCTCACCGAATGTTAAAAATTAACCTTAAATAAGCTTACCTTTATGGCTTCACTTCTTCTCTATAAAATGTATATAATAGAAAATTATTTAAGGAAAACGCAGTGTAAAACAAACGAAAAAAATTGGGACGATAGAAGATAAGTGAAGAGGATTCCGCAAAGCGATACATCGGTAGAAATCTTGTGTGTTTAAACTGAGAAACCGATGAGTCGGGATTTTATCAGAGAGGAGGTGCATTTGAAGTGCATTTGCAGTGCATTTGCAGTGCATTTGAAGTGCATTTGCAGTGGAATTTGCGATGGAACGTAAACTTCATTTGAGTGAGAGTACAAATGGGCAGTTTGGAGATTAGGAATAGCAGCGTAAAAAAGAACGAAGGCTTCACAACATGTTTAAATTCCATGCATTTTTCACAACTCTCTCGAGGATATGGAACACGCTCTTGATGTTAATATCAATAATAGAAAGGAAAAGGGTATAGGAAAAAGAAAGCAAAAGCATTCACGAACATTTCTTGGGTCTTATTCGACTTAAATAAGTTTCAGGCTGTATAAAGTATGGAATGCGAAGAATTGGACAGCTTTACGTCTACATTACATCTTGTAAGTCGTCTACGACGAGTGGCCAAAAGAAACAAGATCAAACGTTTGAGATTCTGTTTTAATTTATTACTGTCGCTTATCGTTCGCGAAAAGAATGAGTCCTTAAATCGACTTGATCCAGCACTTATTATTTTATTTTATGATCGTTGTCGGGTCTAAAGAAGTAGCAGGGGGGTCACAAAATACCGATTACGTCTTTTGCAAAAGTTTTCTCTGAATTAATCATGCTTCTAATATCCTTTCTATCAAGGATTCTTACCCTTCGTCCAAGAGTATTTTCGTAACTCTTGTATTTTTATCGTAGCGGATTTCAACAGAACATATCGCCTTGCGATGCACTCTCTACAATTTGTGGGTACACGTTTCATACGCCGGATACCGAATACTTGATGCTTACTCTAGATTAGGCCTAAGGTGAAGTTAAATCGATCTATAACCTTTTCATCCCATTTACTGAAAATACGCATTAAATAAATCGATCTTTTCATTAGCTTAACGCGGATATTTCGGATACGCGTGACCCAGTTTGAATTACCTTAGGAGTGATCCTCAATATATTCAACTAACTAGATTACATTTATCTTCTGTTACACAGCAAATTCCGGCGTGATTCTTTCTTTTCGAAGAAATCACTTCTATTAAGAATGCATGGTGAAATAAATTATCCAAAGTCCAGCAAAATTGTTTTAATAGAACCGGTTTCAAAAAGAATTCGTCATCAAAATCCGGCAAATTTAATAAAATTCTTCGTGGAATTGCGAATAGTTTACTTCACCATTATTTATAGTACGGAATTCCACCAAATTGAGGCTTCTAACATTGACTTTACTAACACAAAGCTTGATGTCAAACTATGGCAAAAGTGAGGCGTGATTGCGTGGGCCCTCTGATGTTTCGCACCAATCCTCCGCTCATTATCTCTGGTTCATGAGGAGGAAACATCTGCAGCGACAACGGTCTCCTCAAGAGACGTTTAATTGAGAAAGACGAAACCTCGTTATAATTAGGTCTACTTGATATGATAACCTCCGCAGAACTCGTTAACTAGCGCAACACGCGCGCCATCTAAACTTTGCTCCACTTAACTGACATCCTTGCTTCAATGAATATCCAACGACATGTGACGACACCCGTCCGATCCTAATTTCCTTTGTCACTTCTTGAGTTTGTTTTTGAAGACACTACGGGTGGCCACATTTGTAAAGGTGCAAGAATTTCATGAAAATTAAAGTCGAGATAATAGTCGAGATAGAAAATAATTTTACAATTCATGGTAGTCTTGGTTAACTCGCCAAGTACCCCGTCAAAAAATGAAGTAAATAAATTCACTCCATAAAAAGGTACTTTAATTATGGGATACTAAAAAGGAAGATATGAGCCTATCCTTCTCATATATTCGAATGAGAGTCGAGGACGAACCTTGGTCGTCAAGGTGACTGGTTGTTTATAAGCACAGAATTGTTCAAATTTTTCTTCTTTCTTCCAATTTTCGCAATTTCGAATCTAAAACGATAGTACACGACCAAAATAAGAACCTATACTCAATTTTCTTTCTGTTGGTACCCATCTCTATTTCGCAGGACTATTATTTCTAATTTAAGTCTACAAAAGAAAATGTCTGCCATCGATCAAAATGAACTTTCTTATAGGAGTATTTTCGAGTCCTCCAGAGTCGAACCCAGAATAGGGCGAAAGTTTGTCCCGGGAGAAATAAAGGAGTTCATTAACATGAGAATTAATATCACAAGCTCATACATTTCCTCTCGCCGAAGTAAGGCCATCAGCATTGTGCCAGCAAACAACTGAAAAGCTCGAGAAATTAATAATTAAAAAGGAATTTGAGAGCGCAATTGAAACTTTGCGAAACAAACTTAAAGGAGCGTTTAGCATGAGAAACGCACTCAATTGTCCGAATCCGTATTTTGGGCGTAAACAGGGAGTTGAATGCAGTTCGCAGATGAAGTGGAGGAACTATGCTCGTTAGCTTAATTCCCGATTCAAAAGCCAAGTTCCACCTATTGTAAACTTAAATTCTCACTAATGGTCGTTTGTCTGGAAAATATCAAGACGAATGGGAACTACTGCGAGAATGAATGATGAAACTTCCAAAATGGGTAGCCAAGTGGGTAGCGCGTTCGACCCCGGTGAAATCGGTCACAGAATCGATGGCGTCTCAGTGAGAAATCCATCTCGATGCACCTTCCGCAAAGATAATTTCCAAAATATATTATCTACAAGTGATTCTGTATTCTTAAGTTATTAATCTCGGATCTGGAGGTTGATTTTAAATCATGTGAACTGTACTTCGTTGCATTTCTGTTTATTTGCATATCATCACACCTTTCTCTAAATGACTACGGAACTATAAACAAAGAATACTTTTATGACACTATTATTATTATTAAGAACACATTTTATTTAATTAAGGAAAAGACAACATCAAAACTCGAGTAAAAATAAAGAATGTTATCATATTACTACGCATCGTACGTAGTTTAATCTTGTTAATAAGTAAATATACTTAAATCTACTAAAAGTTCGGCGTAAGACCACATAATAAAAACTTTCCATGATATTCAACTAGAAACGATCAAAATGAGTGCCATTTAATAGCATCAGTCATACTTCAGTAACTTTCACATTATCTCAGCGATAAATAAGAATGGAGATAATTTTTGTTTAATTCTTTAGTTCCCTACGTGCCGCAGGTTTTTACATATCCATTCTTGTGAGTTTTTCTGCTATGGTATTATTTTTACTTAGTACAAAATGATATTTTTAAGCCCATGAATTGGTTTCCTTCCGTCCTCTCTTTTTAATATATCTTTCTTTTGCATTTTATAGGACGAATATGTTTGATGTAAGAAGAGACTACTCTCAATCTCGACCAAATAAAGATGATTCATCACTATTATTGTTATTATTATTAACAAAAGGCAAGTGAAAAATATTCCATTACTTAAAATGTATGAGAAGGAGCAATTATTTTTCTAATTAGTAATTAAATACTTTTGATCTGACCTTAAGTTTTATACTTTTGATTCCGAGAAAAGCACTTTACAGAGATAATTAACAAAAATCGTTTGGATTCTATCAAAATAAATTCATAAGCAAGCAATTAAAATCGTACAACGTAACAAACAAAATGGAATCCGAACTGAGGGATGAATTCCGAAATGATGACATTCTTGTCGCGTTTCTCTTTGAGAAGAAAACTTAGAAAGATATGAAAAGAGTGATGTAAAAATTAGCTAATTATGAATCAAAGTTTCATAAGACGAGTCTTTGGGCAAAAATATCGTAAAAGGAAAGATCAAACAGAAGGTGAGCGAAAATCAACACTTTCTGGAAACGTATTGCGAATAAAGGATTGATTCGATTAATGGTATGGATTTGGTGAAAGTCCTCTTTCCTATAAAAGAATGTTTGCCTCTTTTTTATTAATGGATGGAGGAGGAAAAGGGTGACGCGATTGAAAACCTATAGAATTTTAATACTGAAACAGGAAATAACGGTAAAATACCATCCATTAGAATAAATTATTAAAAGGGACGGAATGACTTTCCCACAGAAAACTGAGGCTAATGAATTCGTAGAAAGAACTTTAGAAAGAGAAACTTTTCTGTTACAAAGTCGCCACAAATGAAGTCGTTGACGATGTAGCGAAAAATTGCCGATTTCAGAAATTAATTGAAATCTACGAAAATATTAAATATGTTGTGAATTAAAATAGGACAACGAAGACGGGAAAAGATATATGTGCATTGATAATTTTCAGAATAAAAAAATTTCTAATATATTCCATTTTTATGATTCATTGTCTTTAATTCTAAAACATAGATGTAATATAAGAGATGGACATAGTATAAGACATAGACATAAATGTGAAATAAGAATGCTAGCAGAGCGAAGTTTACTCAAACGCTTTCCATATTCATAAAAGTATTCATATGTATTTTAGACAAAGTGTGTGCAAAATGTACTTCATTAAATTTGTATTTATCTGCATAGCATCATGGGAAAGCATTGGTTCATGGGGAATTTTAGATAAAATTAGCCTAAAATAAAGTATTCATCAAGTACTTAAATATTCCGTATAACTAGGATTACCATAAAAAGGAATAAATATAGAGTAATAAATTTATTTCACTTTGATTCCTTCGCAATTTAGTACGATGCTATAACTGATGATAAACAGAAATGCAATGAAGTACAGTTCACAGAATTCAATAACCTACCTCTAGATTCGAGAATAATAACTTAAGAATACAGAATTACTCCTTAGTAAATCCGTATATTTTGAAAACTATTAGAAATAGAAGTGTTAAAATATCTACATCAAAGAACCACGTCTCCACATTCAAGCATATGTTTTTCCAACATTGGAGCAACCAATCCCTTCGCATCTCTTTATTTCTCAAACGAAAACCCTTTCATCCCCAAAAATATGCAGCTTTTTTGCGTCCAAAATTGTAGCTTAACTCATAAACATGAAGAGCCATATAATAATGCACAGGAGTTTCCTCGGAAGTGTGTCTGTGATAAAAATCTCTTCCGTGATAGAGCTTCCTTTATCAGCGCATTTTAGCGAAATATTAGCGTCAGCAGCGGTTGGAAAAAGGCACGTTCTCTGCGAGTGGATAACAGCGACGCCCAACGAGAGATTACATAAGCTTTATCACCACCACGCGTTGCATTTACCTTGACCCGGAAGAATGCAGCGGAATGTTAAGCAGAGAAGGTGGAATCGTGCGGTAAGTAAAGGAAGATTGATGATCCCGAAGATGTCTTTAGTAATGTAACCGTCTGCTATTCGATATGGAACTGCGATGTTCCCATTTTATTAAATGATGCGTTTTCAGGATTCTTTTTAACTAAAGCAAGTGAAGAAAACTGCAGCTATTTCGTAAGTTAGAAAATATTTTCCTTAGGCATTAAAATATACGTCCCAAGTGTCAAATCTCTGCTAAAACTAATCACCTTTTTTGCCAATTTCTGATTCGCAAAAAAACTAAGATTTGACGCATCATATTCCAAGATCAATAATTCGTTTTTCTCAAAAACTGAAAGACCGCTGTTAAGGTAAATAAATATGTTTGGTGTGGCTTATAAATAACTAAATATGATTCATTTACTAATATTACCGCTCATTATCTTATAAACTTATCATTAAAAAGCATATGAATATACAAATATGTTCTCCGATAATCGAGTGTTATAAATTTTAAATTAATAATCTCATAATGATTAGGTAGTCGTGAAGGCCCATCTCGTGTGTTTGACCATAACAATATAAAGGTGAGAGTAATGATTGTCTTAATTAATAATTATTGTAACGACTCTTGTATTTAATTATTAATATTGTATTCTCTTATTTTATATAGGTTAATCAATTCATCTCCATGTGTTCTACTGTACTGAACATTGTAAATATGTCGTGAACATTATTTTTAAATATCAATAGCACAATATTACATAACGCTATCATCATAACTTCCGGGGAGAACTTGTAAATAAATAAATATTCCGTACGAATTGTTCTAAAAAGCTACTTCAAAAATGCCTGTTGAGAATGAAATCTACATGATCAAGCGTAACTTAGTGGAAAGCCATTATGGTGAAGAAGAAAGATACTGCTAATTTTCCACACTGTTTATTACTGTCGACCGAAACCGGTCGACAGTAACAAACAGTGTGGAAAATTACGAGTCTACTTCTTCTTCACCATGCCTGTTGTGGGTAATCATTGTCATAGCCGCAATATATTATCAGAAATAAGTTAATTTTAAAAAACATTGGCTATGAAAAATGATTAATTACTAGAAAATACACCTGAAGGAGAAATAGGTCTCCCAAAAAAGGTAGATTTATGGAAATGGACATTGAAGCTTAATAGAGGAGTCATTCGAATCGGAATCTAATTCAAGTACATGGATCGCTAACAACAGTGATTTCTTTTTAGAAATTTTGGATTTTATTTACCTCAAATTATGCTACACTTTAAAACACATAAATCAGTACAGTCATAAGCCGCCCTCCAGAGCTGGAGATAACTTAAGCTTACAGCATCCGCAAATCATTAGTTATCTAGAGCTCTGGTGACAGAGTTTTCCTCTGCTTTCCTCACCAAACCATAATCCAACAAACGAAGAAACTTCAACTAAGTGCAGCAGAGTGGCCCTATGATAAACGCCTTTCATAAGTGCCCATGGATAACGCAAAGAAAAGCTACAATTAAGGAAAGAAAGAACTGATGCGGTAAAATACTCATTCCTTAATAGAGTGATAATGGAATGAAATATGTAACCTGACGAGGCCTTCAGCATCTTACAGAAAACAAATAAGAAAAGATGTAAAAGGTTCCCATCACAATAAGAAATTATAAAGTTAATTATATTTAATGCAATACTGTCAAAAGAATGTAATTGTATTTTAGATAACGTAAAGTAATTCTTACAGATAACAAATTTCTAAGTATATGATAATGTTTTGCTTGGGAAATAATGTTAATTTTTGATACAGGAAATATCCGTTAAGATTCGTGTAATAGGTATTGAAGAAGGAAGCAATATATATTATAAATGTGCAATTAGTTTATACAGTTAACTTGTTGACTTTATTATGGTTATAGGGTGAATGTAGATATTTTCTAATGTTTAAGAGTTTATGATAATGGATAAAATGCTACCAGCTAACATTTGTCATACAGCAGCAATATTTAAACGAATAAATAAGATTCACCTTAAGTGAGGTGCATTCAGATGAATACCACATCACCTACAGTACAGATGAAAGAAATGCAATGTTTATCCATGCAGTAAGAGAAGAAAAATAAAAAAGTATTTCATACGTATTTCAAATGAAGCCCAAAAGTCCCGTAACTTCGACACCAAAACGTTGGAAATTGTAATATTTCCCAAGGAATTATTTCCGTGGATTATGAAACCGCTAAGGTTACGTTTCTCATTAGGACCATTTCTTCAGTCACCGTTAAAATATTCCGTCACACACACCGAAACTTAACGTGACACAATTTCGAGATCTCAACTTTTCCTCCGACGCCGAAGATATATCCTTGGCGGACGTGACCTCCTAATGTATCACTTGTATGCATTGAGGTCTGCATGACCTCGATTCCGACGCTCAATTCAATTCAATCTCCCTTCTCTCTTGCTGAATCTATGACCATCTCTTTATAAAGATGTTCTTATGCATATATTTATGCATCAAGGCATTGAACCGCAACATATACCGTTTCGGTATTTACTCGGTCCGGTTCAAAGAAAAATAAAAAAACATAGCTTCATTTACGGTTTTGTTCCATCTATCAACGTCAAACGCGTTTTTTCGGTCCCACAATTGTAATATTATATTCTTTTGAAAGGTTAATCATTTTTAGATTTTTAAATTTACATTGCATCACACATGTTTAAAATAGAAATATTACCTTTCAACTTAGTAAAAGTTAATGAGTTTTTCTTTCCTGCTAACTCTTTTTTTTTCATTTATATGACATGTGGTTAGATGTAAGAAGAGACTTATCACGCCAAATTAGGTGTCTTTATTATTATTGACAAATGGCAGATGAAAATACTTCTTAAATATAATAATTTCCGGCGCAATGCATACCTCTGATAGACATCTGAATGATGTTCGGCGTACGAGTAATCGAGTTATCTAAAAAGTATTCCTTGTCAATCGATATTCCTTTAATTTCATCTCTCTCGAGTCTCCTATTTTAAGCTAGCCGCACTGGTAGACCTAATAAATCCATAACTGCGAAAACTTTGGTAATTTACAACTTTCCCCGATTGTGAAGATTTATAACCGAAACTTTCCTTTAATACGAAAATGGAAGTCCCATGGAAGTTTTTTCGATCAACACCATAGACGCATTTACTATGTTCATCACCTTTAATAAAGACTTACCTTAATTAAATCCTATATATAAAACTGTTGTATTTCAATATTCAAACTGAGTGAGTTCCTATCATCCAACAGTGGGGTAGTTATGGCAATTGACAAACAGTCACACTCTCCATTACGAAATAATTATCTTATATGATATTAAACCTCTATAATGAAGGTAAATTTTTCAAAAATAACTTTGAATACGATTAAATTCTATCGAATTCCGTAAAAATCAAAACCTTAGAGAATTTTTGTAATTATGGACAACTCTAAATGAAATGATAATTCGATGATGAAATGGTGTGGATTCATAATTTAATTGAGTTATTTTATTTACAATTCTTTCTAAGAATTCCACAAACTAAAATCGACTGAAATAGAGAATAAAACAGAGATGAAATTACCGAAACTGTTCAACTCAATATGACTTTACTATGTGAACCTGTACAGATTTTGTTACTTAAAGAGTTCATTTAAATTTTACTTTTATTATAGCTGACACATTTATTACATCTTATAGAAGCTGCTATTATAAACTTGAGCGAAAAGGCGTCTCTTTTGAAGTTCTAAGAAGACATTAAAACTTTGACGATTAACTTTTGAAAAACCATAACTCGAACTGACTTATCAATTTCAACAGAAACACATGCATACATCTAGCGACTATTTTCCTCGCATAAGGACATCAAAACGAAATTATGGTGATATAAAATGACATCAAACAACCGCAGAATCTTTTTTCTTTATATGACGCTTCTTGGTAAGTTCTTTACAACTCCTAGTACATTCTAAAAGCTCAGGAATACGCTCTTTATCGCTCAAAACAATCGAAAATTACATCTCATTGTTACGCACGAAAGTTTGTCGAGACTTTTATTGTTAATACTTGCAAAAATACTACTCTTAGATATCTTGAAATTATCCCAGAAGCGGTAAAACTTGAAACTTTTTGAATGCCTCTTATACTCGCATTAGAAAAAGCTCCGCCATGTCCATGTTCTCAGTGAAGCGTAGTTTATCACTACTAGAAGCGGCAGGATAGCATCTTTTTCGTTATTTATTTGCACAGTTTATTAATCACCGCGATAAACACAGCTCACCATGATTAATCACATTAATTACAGATTCTTTGGGTCTTCCTTCTGTGGTTAGTAACCGTCGAGTCTCCAGCCAACTTTGACTTTTAGTAAGAAAGAATTCCGTAAGATAAGTTTCATTGCGTCGATTAATCAGTGGAGTGTTTAGACGCACTATGAGGTTCTCTAAACAGTTGAAAAATAGCTCCTTGTTTTGATTTTAAAGTCCTAGGAAAGCAGACTCTTGTACTTCCCTGACTTTAATTAATATTCTCATACACGCTGAGAAACCGAGACCAACAAACTTTGGCACAAACTTTCTATTCGCTATCTTGAATTAATTAATGCAAATTTCCCATGTCTTTTTATCTAATGTCACTTCTCAAAACGGCTTTCATTAACAGCTCCATAAATCCAAACAGGAAAACAAGTTTCGCTGAATTAATAGTAATAGGCTGGTATAAGACTCTGAAGTATATAGTATAATATATCATTTATCCCCGTCAGTATGCCCTAAAAGAACATAAAATGGGTACAGGTTTTAAACAATATATATATATATATATATATATATATATATATATATATATATATATATATATATATATATATATATATACACACACAGATATATTTATCAAATACGGTGGCATTAAAGGTAATGGATGGTTTTGTGAAGGAAAATCCTGTGACATTTCTTGTCATAGAAAAAATTTTTCCACCGCAGGAAACCACTCACAAAGATAATTATCCATTTAGTAAAGAAAAATTAGAAAAGGAATTCGAAAAATATAAAAATCGTCTTAACAAATAGTCTCTTCTTACATGAAACCCTTCGTCAAATAAAATAAGAAAGAAAGAGATAGCATGGAAAAAGTTGCACAGAATAAAACTAATTGCTTAAAATTAAAGGCTTTAACTATCTACAAAACCTGCAGATAGTTAAAGCATAAATTTAACGTTTACTCATGTACATCTGAAAGCATAAATCAATAAGGCAGGTTAAGGCATCTGAAAGCATAAATTTACATAGCATAGGGGATAAACCAACACTAGCAGAAAAATCGAAGTCAGCAACCAAGAGAGTGTTATTACTATTGCAGAGGTAACTACAATGATAACTCATAACAAAAATCATAAGACAAAACAACAATCGTTAGCTTGCAATGTGAACAACCGATATTGTTGAACGTGAGTCGAAAAAGACAACAACGACGATATTGAGTTTATGTTCCTTGAGGGAAAAGAGCACCGCTGAAGTTGAGCTGCGAATATATCCTCCTCTCCATGAATATTCCAAATCTTCCAACTAAAATTTCGCTCCTTTAGTACAATCGAGATTCTCGCCAATCGATAGAACGGCGTCTTGGGCCTCTCCAGAGGTGCTCTCGAGGCCCATAAATCCACGAGACTCATGATGGATGGACATTCGAATCGTACACTTAGCATGTGATGCCTTCCTCTATACAATGAGGTGCTATGCTGATTGTTCCACTTCGATCGACTGAGATTTTGTAAGAAAAGCTAACACAGATGCCATATTCGTAACGTTTTAATTTAATTAATAATTTTAGAATACCTCGTCTATGAGTTATTATGAGGTTTTCGAAAAGTTTCCATCCTATCTAATCTAAATGGAGTTAATTCCAGCCGATCATAAATATCATAACCGTAACGACGAATATCTCTTTTAAGAAACAAACCATCACTAAATCCGAGGCTAACCCAACTCCTTGTAATCGCACTAAGTCAATTAAGATAAAAATAAGCGATTTCTTGGACTGGATCTCCTCAGAGTTCCACTTGTTAATCTTTGCATTCCATCCGCCTTACCTATTCCATCTCGAATAAGTTCTTTGAACGATAAACTAATATGTGTCATTTCTATAGTAGGTGCGTATTGTTACGCACTGCGGAATATCCCGCTATGTAGTTTTGTAATACTCATTTCTCCATCCCCCATCGTTCTCAATACCTACATAATACTGCATTGGGTGCAATGCATCATCATGACCGAAGTATTTTCCTTTAAGGTCAGATTTCATTCCCTAATTACTACACTTTACTCACACATATTTTAACAACAATGTAAATTCATTTAAATAATACTTTTATCAATGCGGTAAAAGAAGTTCTTGGATCAACATTTCCCTTGATTCCAAACATATTCGTATACCCATAATTTAAAGGCTAAATCAAACTGTTTCTGAAATATATTATTCTTGTTACACTGTAATGTTACAATGAGAGTTATCTTTCAAAACATGAGCATAGCACTAGTTGAATTTGAAGATTTTAAGCTTACGAAACAACTCCTGCATTCCCTTTAGCATGATGATTCTCCCCATGGATGCGCACCGGACAATTGCGTCCATTTGCATAAGTCCCTGAACATATGTACCGCTGAGTAGTGAATTGCCCGGGAGTCCCGTTCTTCCTCAGCCAGTTAGGCTGGAAAGCTGGAGAAATATGTTAACGTCGATTTAAATATTTTAGGAAATCCAAATATTCAAAGAAATAGTTATCTGGAACTTGTTCTATTATGTTTAGCTTTTATCATTAGCATTCAATTGCACCCAATTATAGAATGGAAACTAACTAATAATTTCAACTCGTAGTTACAAATGTATATTAAACATTATTGAAACTAAAAATATGTAATATATGCATCACAATTGGGAACCGAAAAAGGGAACTGTATATTAGCGGTTTTCAGTTTCGGTTCGGATTCAAAAATTTAACTCTTTCGGTTCCATTTCTGATTCGAAGAGAATCCTTTTTCCGGCTTTAGGTTCGCTGCCCTGGTTAATATAAGCAGCAATGAACCATTTTAAACGAGCTAATTATTCCAGTTAAATGTTCTCCTTAGCTCTGAGTAAAATTTCTATCGTATTTTACGAAAACTGGATAATCCCGCTCATTTTCCTTCTCTATTAAATTCACGCAAAGAATCACGTAATGTCTGCTGCCCTCACGCAATTACTACACGACTTTGCTCTGCTCAACATTCAATTTAAAAGTCTCATTACCGAAGGCATTTTCATAGTGAGATTCAAAGGAATCCTCCTTTTTCCCGGCGCAATCAAAGTTCAAAGAGAGTTTACCTCCAAAATTGAGAAGCGATGACATATGAAGCACCGTGGGTCTGCATGGAAGAGTGGGCGGGACAGCATCCTGGGCCGCAGTGGAGATGCCTCACCAATTGGACTCTTCAGGGAAGTGCTTTCCGAAACGAAGCTGCCTTTACTCGAACTACTAAACTTCGCTGATTTTCAAATTTCGGCACTCAAAACTGAAGAATGTACGTGAAAGAGACTTGGCTGATACCAACCACTTTCTGTTCCTTCCACTTATTAGATTTTCACCAATTTGCGCCTTTTTTCCCTTGTTATCTCGTCGAAAAACACGCTCTGTAATGCCGTTACACAGCAGCAAACTGTGCGCAAAAGCAATCACTTATTGTTTTCAAATTCCAAAGATGAAGCAAATCAGCGTTTAACTCACACTTAAGAACTCACGAAATTACCTTCAACTTACGGAGACTTTCACTGAGATAATCCATTAAATTCATTAATTGAAGATTTTAAAGAAACTGAAATCTTGTGGATTCACAAAACACCATATGGATGGCACAAACACTGGAAGCCAAAGAAAATCTTATACCAACCTTTTTTAGAGATAAAAAGGTGCAAAATTTTCTACACAAATATCCAAGTTTTTTACACGAATGCAGAATAATATAATAAGAGCGGAAATTATTTTAAAACCACAAAAACTGGTTTCTCAGAATGTATGGAAAATCAGAACATTTACCAGAAGCGATTTGAATTACATACACTTAAACTGATCACCTTGAATATATTAGGATGCCAGAACCACGTTCGATACTCAACTGCGATAGAAATCTAAGATTTCCACGAAAACAACTTCAACACAGCACAAAAACACAACAACTAGCACGTTAATCCACCGTTGAGCCGAATCGAAAAACACACGTAAAGAGAACGGTTCAGTGCACTGTTCACAAATCCCCGGAAAATCCAGCAGTCGAGAGAAGACAAACGAGGATCGCACAACGACTTAACGCCGGATATTTTAAAATGATAAAACCTCGGAGGAAGCTGTGGAGATTTGCACATTTCCGAAGGCAGTTTCCGTGGACCAACGGAGCGGTGGAAAAGTAAGAGTGACGGCTGGAGTGAACTGTTAGAGAGGCGGAGCTAACGGAAACCATCGGCGACACTACCGGTTTCAGACGAGCTTTGCACTTTCTCTGTTACAATTTAGGCGTTGATTGTGGATATGCGATATAGAAGTCAACATACGGTACAACAATATATTATTACATCACGTTAAATTCTTTTAAACAGTGATTTAGATGTGAAAACAGCTGTTATATAATTTACTTTGTTCAATTTCTCGGTTTTATATTACAATTAAGGCGTTTATTGTCGATATACGCTGCAAAAATTTAAAGCCAATACAACAATATATTGTTACATCACGGAATATTCAAATCACTTTCAGTAATAAACAAAAGTATTATATCATCATCGACGAGCTAGCGACGGTAGAGTATACTTAGTAACGCCTTTTCAACAACTACGAATACGCAATTAGTCACCACTGAGTACTGAGTAAACTACGAATACGGCTGTATATGTTTATTTATAATTCATACTTATTTATAAATCAGGACTAAAATACTCAAACAGCCAAGTGACTATTGCAAAGTATTGATTTGTAACAAATCACTATTATTCATTGAATTACCGTTAATTGTTTTGTTAGTGATTACTTTTCGTGAGGATTGTATTGTATCAATCTCATCGTCAATAGCAGTTTAATCACACCACGGCAATTACAAGAATCATTGATTACCCGATGATTTATTCCACTTGAGTGCGACAATGTTAATTACCGATTGAGGACGCAACAGTTTAACGGTTCGGTAGATCTGTACAACAACTTCAATCGGTTTGGCTTCTATTATTGTTGCTACGCAATACAGCTGTCGTTTGTTTCGAGAAATTAAAGCGGTTAAACGGGCGATTATCGAGTTGAGATTACTTTAAGTCGTCGACACTTACATGAGAGTATTGCTGATTTGATAGCCAAAACAACGTGGAAAAAGGCGGCTGAGATGAAAAGTTTTCACTTCTTGAGTAGAATGGATGTATGAGGTAAGCGCAGTCTAACGGTGGAAAGGTCAGCCGCACTCGACGCCCTGGGCGGTCGCCACTAGGAGGGGGTCAAAGGGATACGCCCTTTACCAATATCAACCGTTACAACACAGTCGAGAGCACTTGGCGGTTATTTATGCTCCGAAAGACTCTCTTCAAAGGGATTCTTTACTACTGCACTTCCTTCTCTCGTCTTATCATTCGAACCGATTCGCATAGCACAAGAACTGGAATATATTTCCGTTCAACTGCGGTTTTCGACTTTGCTCAATGGTTTTGTATATTCCATAGAGTTTTTGGACACTGTTAATTCCGCGATACAGTATTGCACTATGTACTGTGGGTCGTTGTCAAGCAGTGGAAATTGTCGCAAGCAAGTGAATTAATGATTAAAATTTATATTCAACGCCAGAGAAAAAGATAAACTACAATCTAGATTTTATTTTCAGATGCACTCGTTTCTGAAATGAGAACTACACGTGCCATTGGAATTTTTTACAAGTACACCTAATTATTTCTCCCAATTTGTGTCCGATTTTATCTGTTAAACTCAATTTCAATAAAAACACTAGGGTGCCATTTGAACGTTAATAGATAGACATCACTTAGGTACTTCTGATTATTTTTTCCATAGAATACCACAGAAATCAAACGCTTTTTAGCTAACTAAATATAACGGTGTTAATTCATCTTTTCCGATACACCTTGTAAAGTAAAGGAAAAGATATTAAATCTCACTGTAAAACCATCGAATCAGTTACATTTAAGTCAAAAAAGTTAAAACGTGCTTGTAGATTAAATTTAAGTTCGAGAGTAATAAACGGCGGATAAAACAGAAGCCCCCCTTTGATTTATTAATATACATTTACGGCATTAAAGGACAGCCTTCTCGAAGATACTCAAGCAGCTGCTATCCCCACAGTTTTACCACTCTCCAACTGAAGTCTTATTTTTTGCCGCAATATTTCCGAACCTCTTCCCGGTCGACGTGCGACAGAACCCAAGGGCAAAGTAATGAACTTCTGAAGAGTGTTCGTGGTGCAAAACGAATGAGGGATTCCGACGGAGAGGCATCAAAACAGGAGGAATAGATGATAGAAAGGGAAAAGGCAAAGAAATAAAATCGAAGGCGGAAGGAAAATATAAAAGTTGTATATAAATGGGAGAAAATGAGCGGAAGGGAAAGCAAAGCTCACGAGCGGCCCTAAAAACACGTCACGAATCCATCGGACACGAATGAAAGCTCTCTCTGTTCGGAATGGATGGTTTATTCAACAGAGATCGAGGAAATTGGCTTGCGATCGAGAAAAAAGATAGATAACCGAACTCCGGAGTTGGGTTGGGTGGTTCTCCAAGTGGCAAAGCTGGGATCGATACCAGGAAAATAAAACACTTGCGTCGAAATGGGTGAAAATCGAAATTTCCTACTTCTCGGGCATTCAAGTCCCTGTCTTTTTAGAGACAAAATCAGACTGATACAGGAGACCCGTAACTACTTTACTGAACTCCTCAATATACCACTAGCGAAAATTAAGCAGCATGATGGAGTTATTGTGCTAAATAAATGTAGAGTGAAACAAATGCAAAGGTAATTGATTATTTAGCGATAAAACTCTTAGATGAAAAGAAAAGAAATCCTTAAGACTCAGTTAGAACGGAAATTTTTAAAAGATTGGGAAATTGTATAACGTTAAATTTACATTAGAACTTCGCCAACCGTCATAAGGAGTATGTCAGGGGTGGCAAAATCACCGATCTCTCTATTTAGATATCCGTTAAATGTCTATAATTTCTCAAAATAGTTTTAAAACGTTATAGTAATACTTAAACAAGAATCTTCCGGAGCATTTCTTAAAAAAATTCACTCAAATGAAAACTAGTCAACAATTATAAATTGATACGTAAACATGAAGTTAAGATGTAAGTAGTCTCTATCTATATTTTCAACTATTTAAGGGAAAGACAGCTAATAATTGCCCGCATTTCTTCCCTAAATATAGACCTCAATGATGGCTCTACACAAGCATGCATTTCGAAGTCTGTTTGGAGATCCCAGACATGAGCGTGGGATGCTGGGAATTCGGGAGGGGAAGAAGAAGCGAGAAGAGGAGAATGGCTTCCGAGAAGAACAAACTGCTTAAGAAAGCTAACCACAACACATTAAACAGACTTCAAAATAAGGCCGTCAAATTTCCAAACTCCAACTATTCTGTTAAACACACTCTTGACACAGGCGCTAATTCCAGCGGGACACAAATCCACCGATTTCACCGTTAGCAGAATGTCTTCTTTGCATTGCCAACCAATTAACACCACACCGTTAAAAAGTCTACGAGTATAATTGGATAAATACTTTGGTCTCCAAAAAAGGTGCGTCGAGTTGACGTCCAAATAAATTCAGCACATTTCAAACTTCAAAACATTTCCGTCGCCAAATATGCACTGAAAAAAGGCTCCGCGAATTTCACACGTAACTAGAGTTAAAAATCACGAGCGAAGCACTTAGAATGGAATAATCACGGAATTTCCGCACGTGTGGCGACACTGTCTTCGATAAAAACAAACGAAATATCACATCGGCTGGAGATCTCAACGCCTGGGAAGTCCACGATGAGGCAGAGTGGCAATTGCAGTGAGGGAGGCCACAAGACTCAAGGGCAAAGGAGTGCCATTTACACTCCACCTTTTTGTGTATGCGTCATTTGGCCAAGCAGCGCCGGTTCACAAAGCGTGAATTCCTCCAAACTCACATTTTTCCTAATATAAAGTTGTCTTGTCTAGCATAAACCTTTATTAATTATTCTATTAAGACCTCAGCCCAAAGGATAAACAGAACCCTTTCGCCTTTCCAAATGGCAAGGACAGGGAATGAGGTAAGATGAGGGGTGAGGCACTTTGTTCTTGCTCCCTACTGATCGTGAGCCATAGTAAGAGAAAGTTCCACGTAGTTTCCGAAGGAGAGGGGATGAAGTAAGGTGAGGAGTGAGGTACTTAACCCCCTCTTAGCCCGAATGCTATATGAGGAAAAGTTCCACGTAGTTTACAAAGGCCTAGGAAAGGGAATGAGGCTTACAAAGTATGATGAGGAATGAGGTATTGCCCTTGCTTCCCCACTGAGCCAGAATTCTATAAGTAGGAAAGTTCCACTTAAGTGCGAGGTAATGACCCTATGGATATAATTCAAGTAGCACAATGAAAATGGAAATATAATTTGGCGCAATAGGCCTAAATGCGATTGTTTGTGAATTCTCAATAATATTAACTACTATATTTGTCAATTTTTTAAAGGCAAGAGGAATTCTTGGGTACTTGTTTTTCGTTTCAGGAAAGAATTTTCTTTACTGAAAGTCTATGTAATATATCACATAATTAATTTCACTGTATAATGTAGTCTATTCATCGTTTGTAATAAAATTGAGTAATACTATTTATTATGTAATTCAATAATTTGCTTGTCCTTGCCTTGTTGAAGCAACTGAGTAATCAATCACATGTATTTGAACTGGTCTTATGCGAAAATCGAATCTCAATGCTATTTCATATGGGGGATCTCAATCTGACCTTTGCACTTAGGGCCTCTAATTCGCCTCTGGAAGCAAGAATACACATTTTAAATGTGGGTTTTTGTGAAAATACTTGAAAAGAGAGGTAGACCGATATAAAGCTGGTTGAATAAGGTAAACGCATGAAAATGTATAGAATGAAGGGGAAAAGATGAAGCGAAAGATAAGAGGAGTACTTTGAGGCCAACATCACCAAGAAAGGAAATAGCATGATTCATATGGAAGTGCGTATTTTTATTGGGCCTTGAAATTAAAGCACAGGTCAAGTGGCAAGCAGGAAAAGTGAAAGAAACATTCCATTGAACTTATCACGTAATTAAGTAATATATAACAACGTTTTCTCAGGTTTCTCAAGGATTTTCAACAAATGTCACTTTGGTAGGCAGTACATTGCGGAAGAATGCAACATAAAATGAAATTTTAATACAAAAGTAAAGGAATTTATGCAAAGGAGTACCGGGAAGGAGAATGAAGTTTAATTTATTACTTCGTTAACAGATAGAAGGAATTTTCGTATGTCCAAATACAGGAATATTGGCTTAAAAAAGTTATACGCATTGGAATTTAAACGATTAAAAGAGGAGAAATAATGATCAAAAGGAATGATTTATGGATAACACAAAAGAGAATATCAAGAGTACTTAAGTTTAATGTCCATAGAGGGAGTCATCAATTTGCATCAAATTAATCTTCACTGAGGAATGAATAAATAAGTAAACAATAATAATGAGATGTGTAATGAACAGAGCAATAGTAGAGTTCTTTCCTCGGCGAATATTTGCAGGGCGATCATTTTCGATTAGTAAAAACTATGGAAGCATACAAACATGGCGAGAGTTTATTAACACTTGAATACAGCTCATAAATGATCTTTTACTCGATGTGAATACATTAATCTCCAAATGGAGCACTCTAATGAACATGGAATCTCATACCACATATTCACATTGCGATGCAAATACTTGTTTCGGTAATATGCATCGTGTTTTTCGATTCTGTGTATTAATTACTAAGAAATTTCTAAATAAATGGCCCAACTTATTAATCAGCTTATTTAAATTATTATTTTCATATCTGCCAAGGAGTCATGTTTAAAGAAAAGTTTCAAAGTTATCATATCTGAAACAAATCGCGTATTTTTTCCTCGGTCAGGGTAAACAATCTTGATTTATGAATTATGATCATGCATAAGGTATATTTTTTAAAAATATTTTACTTTGATAGTGGAAGCAGGAGCTACTGTAATCTTGAATCAGAGTAATATGGAAATAAGTTTTTCATTGATTAACAAGTTCCCCAACAACCTGTATTTGCGTCTATTTACCAACTGATTTGCATTCGTATGTTTGATCTTTGAAGTTTATTACATATATTACGATATACATCGTTATCATCTGCATTTTGCTTCGTATCAATTTATATGACATTATCACATAGTCGTGATATAAACACAATTACAGTAAATCAACATCAGTAAATCAATCGACCAATAGAAATAAAACACAAAATCTGTGGAAACACCCAATAATGTCACGTAATCGTTAATACTAATTATTAGTCATCTGTGCCATTCAGGGAAAAATTCAGATATTTATTATCATTAATAATTCGTCCCACGAAATCGCACCTTCAAATGTCGAATTTATTATTGAATCTCTGAAGGCATTTCCAGTGGAATATTGAAAGCGCTAATTTGACATTTATTTAAGATTGTTTACTCTTATTTTGACTGCACTCTATGGGAGAAGAGGTCATCTTTTGTTTTCATGCAATTTTCGCGTTATATTCCATCTGAACCCACCCATAGTGATCGCTTCCTCCGTTTAATGAGTCTTTCTGCAGCATCCAGTAGCGATGGATGTTGCAATTAGAGCTTTTATTGATGCTCTTACATTTGTAAAACTTCTCTCTTTTCGGAGTTCCATTTATCAGTTATTACGTGTATTTTATAATTATACACAGGAAAGCCCTCTTTGAGTTTGATATACTTCTACAGCCCTGAGTTGTTGAGATGAAGGTCCATTCCCACGCCATCCAACCGCAGCATCGTTTATTATGTCTTTTTCGCCTGCTTATTATGGGCCGACGCCATTACAACTCCAACCACAGTCTCGTGAAACCCGAGAAGCATTCATACGGCCTCTTCAGCGCCCTCAATGAGTCAACGCTGAATTATTGAAAAACCCACGAGAGGAGAAAGAAGCAGCATCTCACGCCTCGACTTTAAAAAAGTTTGGGAACCTCTTAAAAACATGTACCTGCAGAAGAATCACATCTATGGAAAAATTTAAAATATTGGACGCAAATTTTTCGAAAAATTTAATCGACCAATATTATAAATTTGATAAACAGACCACCATAGAGAGATAGTAATATGCTGGTAATATCTATTCTACTTAGACAAAGATAATGTGATTGGCATATATAATCGTGAACTATCATTAATAATGAGTAATATCCACTCCAAATATAATATAGAGACTCATTTTTTTGTAGAAAAGTATGTGGCAAAGATAAGTGTGGAAATTCCGTATGCTGAAAGATTCTCTCACGATCCATTTAGGGCACGCGTGACATAGCTTTGCCACCCCTGGTTCGCACACAATGCCAGTGCTTCATCGGTTTCAAAGCAACTTAAAAAGATACTTGCTGTCGGATTTAAAATTGATGCTCCACGTTTGTGAATCCATTGAAGGCTTCCTGCCTCCTGTCATTGTCCTGACATCAAACTAATGGCAATTAAATGTTCCTCCTTTTGCAAATATTGGAAAATTCAATCAATAATTATTTAATTAATTACATCTGAAAAAAGAGTAATAAGTATGAAGATATTCGGAATATTTTAATTAATGTGCAGTTTACATCTCATCAGGAAATTATCAGGTCACACCTACACTTTTTGGGAGAGGCATAAATTTCTTAAAACTCAATAGCAAAGAAAAAGAGCAATTAATGAAATGACAAAATGTCATCCTGAATTTTACTGCTTTGGCGAATGGGATGAAATACGTAGTAAAGTTTCCGAGTAAATTATGAAATAAGGTTATATAAAATTCATGACGAACATTAAACAGAGTATTAAGTAAAAATTGAGACAAAAATCAAAAGCCAAAGCTTAAAACCATTTTTCAGTCCAAAGTGTATCGGGATATGGATTTATGAAATATTCAACTCCAGCCTAAGGGAGTCATTAAATAATTAATAATTTATAAGACGAGAAGGACACAAACGAGTCCATTTGAAAAACTTACTCTAGCATTCAGATTATGAATATGATGATATGGAAGGATGATTAAAACGATTTTAACTTTAATCAATTGGCAATCAATTTATTTATGGATGAATTGATACCGATAACGAGTATTTTAATTTTAACGAGAAACATTCTATTTGGGAATTTAATGAATCATACGGAGTTTTTATAATTATCCGATTACCTGCATAATGAAAATGTATGTAATTAAATTTGAAAAAGGGTAAATACAAAAACATTCGGAATATTTTAATCAGTGTGCAGTTAGCGTCTCATCAGGCAATTATCACGTCATAAAAGCTTACCGAAATTTAGTTTAAAATATCTACCCGTTTTTATTTCACCGACGAAATTAAAGTTCCCAAAGAATTCATTTCAGTGCATTTTTAATACTTTTAACCTATACAGTATTAGAGTGGAAATAGGGTATTTTCTTATTTGATTCTTTGGTCTCGAAATCATTCTTTTTTCCATTAACGCACACGCATCCATCGTTTCCTTTTTTTCTCAATAAAAAACGGTCAGTTTGAATTATTGAGGAATAAATTGGCATGTGTTGTAATGAAGAAAAACAGCACATAACAATGGTAATGAAAATGAAAGAAAAGAAGTTGCCAATTCTATCAATTTCGGATAGTTGTATCTTAAATCGTTATCTTATTCGGTATAAAGTAGGAACAATTCAATAATACATTATGCTTTCAGAAATAAAAATCTTCGTTCGACGAAAATTATTTCTAAATGCTTGAAAACAATTGAACTTCATAAAGATATCTTTGAAATAGATTAAAAATATACACAAGGAACGCAGTGCAAAATTAATCGAGGAAATAAAATAGCGGGGCTACTTAAACGGAAATTGGCTAGGGAAGTATTTAAAATACACGCTGAATGGCAACGAACTGGTTCACTTTGCGTTTTATGATAAATATATATCCATATGAATTTCCTCTAAAATTTGTTGGTTTTTAAGTATTCAAACACAAATAATAATATAGCACAGAAGAGCCTTTTATACCCGAATGGGCCTCGCTTGAGTTGCGAATTCTAAATATTTGAACAATCCTTAATCGGGCGATGTCTTTTCACTTACGGAGAACAGTGTTGCCAAACTTATTCGCCTCCTGCCATATTTGAATACCCAAGAATGAACATATTGGAACACTCCAAGAGTTGCGTAATAGAAAAATAAATAATTTACGCGCATTTTAAGTTTGGTTAAACTTAACGTACTAAATACCATGTAAATTTCTTGAAAGTAAAATATTTAGATAACATTAATGCATAACTATCGAATTTGCCGCTGTGGTTGTGTGGTTAACATGGTAGCTTAAGTAGTAAGTCGTATCTATAAAAGCAAAAAAACATACTCTTATCATATCTCTAAATAAACAAACGAGACAGCAAGTACAACAATAGGAACATGATTAGATTAACTGATTCACCAGAGGGGTTAGATATATTAAACTGACAAGTAACCATTAGAGCGGAGTTGGGTGGCAGCCATCTTGATCACCGATGTACCAGGGCCTACAGATTTAATTTTCCGGAAAACATTTCTACAAAAGGATTTGAACCACTGAGGATAAACTTTTGCGAACTTTTTGGAAACTTATATAAACCTGAAAGAGACACTATAACCTTTCGGCCACTTCGATAACGAAACTTTGAAAGGAATAGGTTCTAATCCAACAATGAGGCTGGTTAAGCAGGTAGAACTGCATGCGTACACCAGAGAATGACAGATAACATGACAAATACATTTACATTAATACCCCAAATTAGCCGCCGTATGGTGAATGGCAGGGGTTGTGTACTACGACAGATAATACCTTAAGGCACCAATTTTATTAAGTAATCTTCGATTGTGAACCTTTATTAATCTGCGATTGCATTCCAGCGTAAGCTGATAAAACTTCGATTGGTATGCGGTGCATTCATAAAAGGCAAACATATTCATTAAAAATAACGTAGAGTCGTTGATAGGGCGCGATCGCAGTGAATGGCGACGTGTACTGATTAGCTAAGAAGCCTAGCAGAAGGTATATAATTTGCTACTTTTGAAGGTAAATTTAAGCAACTATATCTCGCGAACCAGAGGAGAGAGACTCTTTGGACAAAGCGGGTATTTTTTATATTAAATTCTCTATTACGCTAACAGGTCTCGTCTTCGATTCCACCTAAGAATCTCTCCTTGTTAGGCGAACCGACTTTTGGGAGAAAAGTCTTGGGTGAAACGTCTGGGCGAACGTTTAGGGAGAAATGTCTCAGCGTAGCCTCCGTAATGCTTTGAATGCTACTGAGAAACAATAAATGTCCGAGTTTGTTCAAGAAGAGCATGTAGCTTCAAGTCCATACTTTTCATTCTTCTGGTTAATGGAGGAACATCTCGCGTCATAGGTGACCCACCTACGGAACATTTGTGTCATGTTAAAGTGGGAAAAAAGCACGAACAGCGAGCATACTTTCCCGCATTCGATCCCAGGACCACGGGAATCCACACGCGATCGCCGTAACTCAAATGTTTGACGGGAAAAAATGGCGGCGAGCGGAATCGTGTCATCCGCCTGAAACGGCGCCCATGTCAAAACATACATCTTCTAATCCGGGTAAATTGGCAGCGTCAAAAGGGAACCGCAGTTCATTCTGGAGAAGAAAGCGAATCCCGAATCTAAGCCGCCGATTCCGTAATTAAAGAGAGAATTGAACGGTGCTAATTGGCATTTGCTTTCATCTTTTTTAAGAAAGGATTTAAGGGTTGAATTGTCCATTCATCTTCCGACTCGATCCGATTCTCCCAAATTGATATTTTCCCCCACCATTTTCAAACCGAAAGTGATATTTTAAAGTTCGAATTTTTAAATTGATACGAAGTGCAGGTCAATCCCAGTTATTCCGCAATTCAAATTAATAGCCAATCCCGAGATCCCGGAAAATTCCCTGGATTACAAATATGTATCAAATGATAAAATATTAAAAAAATAGAATTATAATAAATTCTTTTCACCTTCAGATCATCTATGACGAGATAAATAAATTTTTTAGTTAGAATAAAACAAGTAAAATGTTTTAAAATAATTATAAAAATCTCTAATACCACAAAAATACTTTTTGATTATAAGATGCTTTCCAAGAATCGAAACCGGACCTATTAAAATAAATCCTGCGGAAAATTATGAAGCCTCTGTTTTGACACCATGGTTTTCCAACAACTAACGCCTTCGCATATTTATTTCATTCATTATAATTAAGAAGTAATAGTAATATGACGCAATTATTAGGCGCGTAAATTATGGAAGATAATTGATGAAATAGGAAAAGATATTAGCAATACCAGAAAAGTAAAGATGTCAAATTTATCTCTACATATCGTGAGAAGTAATCGAGGATTTCCAAACTATAGCCCATAGGCCGAATGTTTCAACGGGAACCGCAAGATAATTGGATGCAATAAATGGCAGGAATAGCCAATTGAGCAGCGCGTTCAACTTTCAAGAAGGAAGACATACATAACCACAAGCTGTTGGAATACATCACACGCCAAAGGGAAGAACTAAACTCTCTTCGTTTGAAGTGCTTTGGAAATACACTGATTAAATTAGAGTTCTTTCCGACGACGATGGCGAATTAACAAGAACCAAAGAAGAAGAAGAAGCAGATGAGAACGGACGGCGACCGCAAGTAAGGGGACAGCAAGAGTAGTGTGGATCGAATGCCGATCTAAAGAAAAAAAGACGCAGTGCCATCCGCTAAGGAATGCTGCAGTTGCAGGAAGTGGAGTACAGCTACGATGCCCTCGACGTCATTAGATGCGGAATACATACATATGAGAACATTACAGCTTCATGTGTTTACAGATATCGATAAAGTGAATAAACTGTAACCATAGTAAATATGGTTAATGTTTTTCTTCGGGAGAATAAACAGGACAAACAAAAACGGCGGAATAGCGATTAACTACGTCTTTTGGTTAAAATAGATTTGTTTCTGCTTTTGTAGCCTCTAATAGTAGGTCCTACTAATCTCTAACCAGTCATTTCTACCCTTTGCTCCTCCTTTTTTATATTCAGGCTTCTCTCACAGACATGGAAAAATGCAAATAAATACAATGACGAAGATTTCTAACTTGAAGTTGATTGCTTATATAAATAATACCTCAGGCTGAAATCACGATTATTATTTATTATATAAACTTAATGATGGGATTTGATAATCCTATTTAGATTAATATATTTTAAAATTCACAATAATGGGAAAATAAGATAAACCGTGCCGTACACTATACATAAATTAAACAATAAATAAAACATGAACTCATACAAAAATTAGTTTAAATTATAACTCTAAAACAGATAGAAGACCCAATATGAATTTAATAAAAATATCACATTTTACATCTTTAGGATTTTCGCAAAAAAAGACTCCATATACCTAAATTTGATCTTAATTTGAAAGTATATTGCTATAATTGTTCACTAGTCTAGTTCCTTGATTTTTAAACAACGGTTTTCGTGTCCAACATAATCACTCCTCTTACTATTCCTCTTCTAACAAAATTTTGACTTTTTCATGAAATTCCAACATAAGTTATTATTTAATCAAATAATGCTGAACTAAAAACAATGAAACAAAGATTTATACGAATAATCTTTCGCTACTCACTAAGGTTTTCCATTAGAATCACTGAATAAATTGCAATGGATCCGAAAATTATCCCAATTCTAACGTAATTATGACTTTTTTATGCAATTTCAATGACATTTCCGTGACTATAAACCTTTCCATGAGAGAAAATCTCATCAAAAAGTTTCGAATAGGATTGCAATTAACTTTAACGAGTTCTTCTGTTTTGCTTAATCATTTACAAAAATATCAATCCGCTTTATCTCATTTATTTAAATTATTACGCTTAGTTTACGAGAATAATTAATATAACGAAGCTTCATATTTCTTCTCCGGATGTGATTAACGCCGCTAATAAATTAAGCCCAGAAGAGCAAACACGTCAAATGCACGTCAACAATATCTTTTCAAGAACATTTAATTTACTGATTTATCAGTTTGGAGACGATTAAAAAAAACTGATTATCAGCGGTTGGTTTCCAAGGATACGTCACGATTAAAAATAAAAAACGTTATTATTCTAATTACGATTAAAAAGAGCGTATCATCGACGTTGAGCAGAATACTGCAGTCAAACGCAATTAAATTTGACATTTGACAGTTGAGTAACAATTTCCGCAGGAGGACAGAGCTGCGTCATCATTAATCTAACGACGGAAAACATATTCGGTTTCGCCGATAATTTCTTTTTATAGCGCATCAGAAAATTAATTTCATACGCAAGGAAATGTATTTATATAATATTCATTGCGCAGATTTATTTCCTATGGAAATTTGAGCGATCAAATATTCACGGACCAGCGCCAATCATTCGGTCCACGATAATTTAAAGAGAGAAATTCATTTCAAAACAGAAAAAAAAGATTGCGGATGAATGGTAGCATTAAAAATTATTTATCTCTTATCTTCATGATGTACATTAACTTCCGGAAACGAAAATAGTCCTTTCAAAAAAAGCGTAAACGAGTGGAAATAACAGAAAAATACATAAACGTTAGTGTAAAAGGCTTCCTTTTAATGAAAAGTTTAATATGAAGCATCTAAAGGGTATTCATTGGAAAAAGTGAAGTAATTTTTAAAATTTTTAAACGACGTTCATAGAAAAAACAATTTATCGGGACAAATACCGTTAACAAGAAGAACAATGCAATTAGCAGCTTGGTTGATATTTTATTAATAACCCAATGTATCATTTCTACATAAGCTTCTTCATCATAGAAAAAACGAAGTTTAGATAAAAAACTTATTAGTCCCCCATTTCGATCTATGTAATGTCGTTTCGTTTATATTATCAAAAAAGCATTTCGCTATCTCCGCGACATAAACCTATGAACATCCATTATTAATAATAGATATTATATATACATAAGTTACAAGTTACCAGGTAGTAAATTTTAGTATTATTTCAAGCCTAACATATAAATTACTGTATAAAAGTGTAATTATTTGACCGTTTTGGCGGGGTTCGGCGTGCAGGTCCTCATTTCCATCCAATCTTTACAAACATTCCAAAGAAATTATACAAAATGAATTCACAATTATTATCTACAATTACCTTAAATCAAGAAAAATAAAATATAAATACATAAAATAGACGAAATATATAAAAGTATGCAATTTTTTAAATCCAGTATGCTAGCTAAAAGAGAAATAAGAAAACAAAAAGTAATTAAACTAGGTCCAAGTGCAATTATCTAATATAAAAAGAGTTGAGTTGTGAGGGAAAAAAGACTTCAATAGGTCTACGGAGAGAAATTCACGAGGGAAAACGCCCACACAAGAGGGGGAGAGAAAAAACAACGAAAGCGCAGAAGTAATAGAAGAGAGAATTTTTCATAATTATAGGAATTCAACATATTGATATCGTTCGGTGTGATGATGTGCCAGCGCGTGAATTATCATACACTTACAGCAACCCATCGCATATCTCATTATCGAGTGCACTAAAGATACATAACATTTCCATTATTATGCATAAGAATTTAAACAAAACTTATACATTTAGGTGTTACTGAAGTAAATTACTCTTCAGCCTCATTTTGCATGACAATACATTTAAATTCTTCAGAGAAGACCTCATTTTCATGAAACAGCGAGTCTCAACGGATTTACACGAATTCTGAGCGAAACTTAAATCGAGTCTGACATAGCGAGTGAATCCAAGAGCCATTATTTAAAAAAATACCGATTCATTAAAGTGTAAATTATGGGAAATTTCTATTTGAAAGTCTCGATAACAAGCCTTAATTCAGAGCGCTGTGGCGGGAGCGCAAGTTTAATCCAATCGAGTGACAAAACGACGCTTTGCGCCAATCTCGACTATTCGTTATAAAAGCAAGGAGAAATCTGCTTAAATGAATGGAAGTAGATTCCAATAGTAGGTAATTATGCGTTACGAATGCGAATGTGGCCAAGTGGGTGAGCCTTGTGATTCCCTGTGAGAGACTTAATAGATGACCTCAGTCGTCGAAGCGAATTTAAAAGTACTAAAACTGTACTTTGTACAACTGTACCTCGCTGATGTTAGGAGACCTAAAATTTCTGTTAATTAAATCTTAAAATAAAGCAACGCATATAAAATAAATAGTGGAAAAATAGGCTCCGTTACGAAAATTTAAATATTATTTGCATTTCGCCGCAGCCTGTGTTTATTAAATACAACTTAAGCTACTCTTGATGAAAATACGAATCGATACTCGGATTTGAAAAATAACCGTTTTCTGTTTTATGTTCAACGATTTTAATTTTTTGGTGCGGATTCAAATTTCACTTCACCGACAAATTACGGTTTTCCGGTTCGATTCCCGTATTTGACTCAAGCGAAAGTTGCGTGAGTAAGAGGACTTAAATCCTGCTTGAAGGGGTTCTATGAGGAGTGTGAGATACAGGAAAAAATAAGAGGGACAGTCAGTAAGTACTGTATACCGAATGTCATATCTTGAACAGTCGTAAATGCTTAATATAATTATAATAAAGCTCATGAAAAATGCTGAAAGAAATTGCGTCAGCGCTGAAAGTAAACTCTCTGTTTCGGACTCCACAAAACAAGCAAAAATAATTCAAAGCGCAAGAATTTCAAAACATAATAAACCACAACACAGCACGAATAACCCGCCAAAAAATAAGCGTCATTAAAACTGTGTTTCAGCCAAATCGAACTGACGTTGCGTTAGTATAGCGAGAAAAAATCTGAGGTTAGACATTTCTATGGAGCACAAAAAATGTCCCAAAACCGGTTGAGGGTTTATTTTTCGGTTGAGCGAAGGGCAAACATGCGATAAATTGAATGATGGATGGATCCTCAAAGACTGCTCTATCTTAACGCATTATCCCGGATAAATAAATGGGCGACGGCGGAAATAAACTGCAAGAGCGGAAGACGTCATCAGATGGTACAAGAGCCGAAATTGCATCAATATCCCTGAAAACACAAATTATCGAAAGGACTGAATTTTCTACGTCTAAGACATGGCTAGAGAGAAAAGAGAGATATTACATAAAGTGAGCAAAATCTGGAGTAAATGGAAAAATGCATTGCCAATGCTTCTGGAAGGTCTTCAAAGCAAGAACATTCTTGAAAATTAGGCAAAATAATTGACAATCTGATTTCCAAGTATTGATTATCTTAATACTGACTAGCATAACACCTACAAACTTGACCTTGCACCTGAAGATGATGTACCACGAAACCGGTCGTGTGTTTCCTCGGTGGTATTTCATAAACCTTTATATTTCTACTATACACTCTTGTGTATGAAATTACAATAAAACTGGTATTAGACGCTTCTTAAGGGACATAGCGAAAACCTTATCTTGAGCAAGATTATCTCATAACCGGGTAATGCAATTCTCGTTGCATTGCATAATATTTTAGGAGAATGATATGCGTTTCGTACAAAGAGAGCGTCTTACTTACGTAATATTGCTAATTTTTCGCTAAACAATGAAACAATTTCTATCAGAGAGACAACTAGGGAAGAATAAAGAATATTTTAACAGTAGAGGTGAGAGTGCATCTCTCCAAAACCGCGTTCAACACTTCCTTTCTGGTTTTTTCGATAAGTTTTATAATTAACGGATAATATTAATTAACGGATAGCGAGTCGCAGTGCATCTGAGGAAAGGAAAGATTCGTGTCTTAAGCAGGAACGTCTTAAGCCGTACCTCATTTGGTTCATGTAGAAAGGACTCTGAAGCCTTAAGCGGGAGCTACGTAAACGGGTTTTGATGGTGGAATTTCAGGTAAGTATTCTACGAAGTATAATGGGCGCATTTAATTTTAATCATCCTCACTTATCAAATAGGAAATTACATTTCCCGCGGCGCTGTTTTCATTTCCAAATCGACCTCCACAATCGAAGAGCATTTCTCGAGATTATTTAGAATAATCTGCAGCGGAATAAACACATCGGCAATACATCACCGCTATCTCGACTCCGTTGGTTATGTAATCGATTAATTTCCGGTTTCGCGGCCATAAGAAGAAGGGAAGATACGAAATGGAATGAATAAGAGAAGATAAAAAAAGATGAAAGGCAGCTGCGCTCTGCCCCCTCACGACGAGAATAAGAATTAGATTCCTTTGAAAGGGTCAAGAACTTAGGTGGAAGTAAAAGAAACAACTGTGTGTTTATCAGCGGCAGAAGCTACAGTTAATCCCGACAGTGAAAGTTAAATCAACGTTTACTCGGCGACAACCAATGCAATGGCATTTCCCCGTGTTTCTTTTTCTCTACACTGTCACTTAATGTAACTCTTGGATGGCGTTTAGTAATCTACTTATATTCCAAAATGGGATTTTTTCAGTCTTTATAAAATATGGAGAATTCTCAAATATTTGGGCTAATTATGAGGAGAGGATGTGCGAATAATCAAAACTTTCCCTTTTATCTCTCTTGACAATGTATGTAAATTAACAACTTATTTTTATTCGAAAACGTCAGTTATTTTCGATTGTTTCATGGATTGATTAAGAGCTTTCTTCAATCGGATATTTTTAGCCAAGGTAATGCTATTGTAGCCGTGTTCCCACTCCTAAATAAAATGAGTCCTCTTGGTATTAGAACACGAAAATATTACAGTTATTTTACGTTCTAATCTACGTTTTACGTTCTAACAAAATATATATAAATATCGACGGAGAGTGAAAAATCCGCACGTATAATCTGGAGATTACTGTATTACATTTTTATACAAATTTACTCTTGTAATCGCCATGAGGTTTAATCTTCTTAGAATTAAAGAAGTACTATCATAAATTATAGATTTTTACGGTATGTCCGTCCTGCATGCTATACAACAGTAGATAAAATGAGATCAAGAACTCACCCATACCATGTGTAAGAGAGACATGACAACAAGGCAGAGGAAACATACCCGCAAAGAAAAAAAATGCATTCATTAATGGTCTATAGAAAAGTATATTCAAACAATATATTATTTCGAAATATAACATGAAATGTACCGCTTTAAAGATAGTCTAGTAAGTAATATAATTTTAGAGTAAGCTAAATTTTACGAAATCGGATTAAATGTTCCCCTATGAATTTCTTTCCAATGACCAATTTTTAATTACTGAAATCTATGCCTGAATTTTAAATAAATACAAATTTTCGCAAATCAGGATGGTTCCTAAAATTCATAGTGGGCCGGCTGTGAGCTGCAGACCTTGCATTCTGCAGGCCTAACAACATGGTCTTCATTTCGCTCAGTGATAAACAGAGTGATGTTCACTACTTATTTATGCCTCTATTAATAAACAATAATTCCGAAACGGTAAAATGAGATACTTGTGTGTTCCATTTAAAATATGACCAATGAGGCAATTAAAAAAATTAATTCAGTAAATGAAGTATTATAACATGAAATGGGGTCTTACCCCCTTATGAAACCACCTCGTCTTTTTAATCCACGATAAACATTGGATTTAATATTTCTTTTCAGAAAAACCATTTCTTTAGAAAAATATTACACAATCCGCACAAGTAGGTCAACTTTTTCCATTGGCCGGACCTTAAAAATAGCGCGGAAGAGAGTAATTGGTGAAGAGGGCACATCGCCTATTTACGAGCGAAAAACAGCATCTCGAGCGAAACAATCCTTCGCTTTGTTCGTTGACATCCTGCGAGGGATTTTAAACATTTCCACGATTTATACATTTGTAAGCGGCCGAACCAAAATAAGAGAGTAAAAATGTTTACTTTTCGAATGAAATGCTTCGGAAGCGATTCCTTTTTTTATCTCTCGCCGGCGCTTTGGGCCATCAAAAAAGGCCCTAACTTTCCCGTCCAATTTTCTTGCACGGTCAGCTTCGGGTCATAAATTCTGCAGCCAAAAGGTATTCATAGCGAATATCTTTCCGGATCCATCCGTCTGTCGAAGAATCGGTAAAAATCCGAAAATTTTCTAAAAGATTTCAACGCTCGCTCACTCAAACTTCATACAATTTAGTTTTCTAGGCAATTGCGTCGATCCAAAATAGATTTGAAAGAACTCAATCGATGGCTCAGTTTTATCCTGCATTGGATTGATTCCAAACTTTAGAGTGATATATATGGCAGATTGCTGGAGATTCCAGCTCAGTGAATTATTCTCCAGCAATTCACTTTTTACTAATTCATCAACTGATTTATTACCTTCGCCAAACCGAAATAGGATAGTTTAAGGATAGAATTCCTCTCATATTATGGCCATTCGATAGGAAATTTCGGCTGTAATTCTTTCCACTTACTTTGTTTGTCATTAAATAATTTTATCCGACAGTTTAAGCTATTATTAAAGAACATAAATGCATTTTTCCAAAAGCAGTTCTTTGATGGCTGTAGAACTGAATCCAGCAGTTAAATTAATAACAGTGATATGGATCCGCGGGACAGCGAGCCGCATGCGGCCTTTCCATCGATTCTGTGCGAGAAATCAAATTTATTCTTAGCTTTTCAAACAAGGTTTTGCATTTGAAATTTATCGAGTAAAACAAAATTTTGTGACCAATTCAGAATACTGCTTTTGAAATTAAGATAAATCGGCAATAATTCACTAAGAATTTCAACAGGCAAAATTGACGCAATTTTCTGCTGTTTACGATCTGTTTCCGAATGTTACTGCAACTATAAGCATAGGAGTCCTTGACCTGCAGTATCTAGAGCTATTTCTATAAAATACCTCCCTGAAAAAAAATAAGATAACACTGAGAAGATAAAACAATAGCAATGCGCAAATAGCACAGAAGAATAGAATAGCAAACTTCAAAAGATACACCGACTAAAATATTTAGATATTTTATATTGAAAGGGCGTCTACTTTGGGAGAGTAAAATAAGTAAAATCATTATGAGCAATCGGACTAATACACGGAATGAATGGTTTCTTATATTTTAGCCGCTCTAGTAGTTGACGTTTGCATCGAGTTCAATATTATCTCCAAAATGTTGAATTGCTTTGGACAATGTTAATAATTTTAAAGGATTTGGATTTATGTAAAAATTCAATATTTTCTTTAATATTTCTCGCTGGAAGATTTTATCACTCAAATAGACGATGTAAATTTTCAATACTAAATAGTAAGCAAAATGGATGAAAAATTGACCAAATTATGAACAAAAACTACAAACAATATTCTTTCAAATGTCCTCTGAAATACGCTGATGCTAGAATAAAAAATGAGATTAATTGCAGCAGACAAATATTTTAAAGGATGCATATAGAGAACAAGCACATATACTATTTTAACTAGAAAAAAAAACAAAATCATAAAGAGCGCCGTAGAAAGACATGATAAATATTTAGAAATAATAGAACGAAGCTTGGCAAAGAAGCAAGAAAGGCCAGGTAAAAAACACATAGTTTTGAAAATAAAACCGTCGAATTCTCAATGATATTCAACTTGATGACGCATTCACTCCATAATAAAGAGTTTTCAAACTGAAATGATTTTGATCTCATAAAAAAATAATCTTCTCAATATAATCGGTACAGAATAATAAATATTGGATTAAAAGTCGATTTTCTATTTAAAATGAAAATATCTCATGAATTTGAAGGGAAACGAGGATTTCGTCGCTTTTTTAAACTTGAGAAAGATATTTTTGGAGAGAGTAAAATCATAACAAGAGTATAATTCAATTCAAAATATTGGAAATCGATAACAGGAAACCACAATCCGCAGCTTCAGGTATTAAAGAAATGGGGGAGAGAATTAATAAATGCTTTGATTCGAGAGGAAAGAGGAAAGTGAGAAAGGCTGGGGAAAAATGATGAATGTGAAAGCAATGATAACAAATGAGAGAAAAAATTAAAATGATAACAATCCATAGACATAAAATAGCATTAAGTAACTGGAAAAGACATGGAAGAAAGAGTTCACGTAAAAATAATGAAACAGAAAATAAAACTTAAAGGAAATTAAAATGTAGAAAATAAGAAGCAGAGCTTAACGATCTAAATTTTAAAAGTGACAGTATTATTTTTGAAATGTTAATTTTCTTGTAATTTACATTGTTCTCTTTAGGTAATTTTTTCCATGTTACTGCTCTTATGACATCCGTTTTAGGAACAGTTTTCCTCAAAATCTTTTAATATTACTATGAGTAGGATTGCAAAAGATTTACTTCAGGATATCTGCTTGTTGTGGATCTTTTTCCCTAAGAATTTCCCTAAGTACTTGGTTATATGTACAATGCCAATTCACTCTAAAGTTCTCCTCTATATTTTTATTTACGTATACATTATCAAACTGATTAATATCATTGACGACAAGTTAGAAAGAAGTGATTTTTCAGTCTCAATTTTACTTTAACTACCTTTCGAGTAGATCGGAAGATTGTATTGGAAAGCGACTTCATAGAATGAGATTTAAGTATCGTTTTGGTTAACCTGCCTTATCAAAGGACTGACAAATAAGCCATGTAAAAGGAAGAATGGATGATGAAAACGATTCTGTAGATTTAAAAACCTAGAAATTCATTCACAAAATGTCCGCTAAAAGGAAACATACTCATTAAGTGTCTTTGTGAAGCAGTGAGAGATGAAAGTGAAGAGAAAAGAGAGATCTATGATGAGAAAAGTGAAATAAATGGGGAATTGATAAGTTTCTTTTCTGTAGAGGAGATAAGCGAAAGTTGAGGTAAAGAAAGAATAGAAAAATGCAGGAAAGATATAAGTGAAAGTGGTTTAAAAGAAATAAGTGATAGGAAGGAAAGGAGTGAAAGTGGTAAGAAAGTTAAAAATGAAAGTGATAGGAAAGAAAGAAGTGAAAGTGATAGAGGTTGTATAGAATGCTTGATGAATCGGGAAAAGAAGAAAGAGTGAGGATTTGGGGTGCAAAAGTGAAAGGTAAAGAGAGGTGCGTCATATCCTGTATCCAAAGGAGGATGGCCCAGAGGCTCTCGTTAGCTTTGGAAGTGAGAAGGACTTCCGGGACGGAAGCTGCTCTTCTCTCATGGACCAATGATGCGAAGAGGGGATCTGCAAATGAAGGATTACAGGATATTGTCAAACTGATGTAGATAAGCATAGAGGCAAAAACGAGAATATTGTGTAATAATGTAGTTGATGTGGAGAAGTAACTGATTGATTGAGTCTTGAAAGATATGTAGTCCCTTATTCCTGACAAACAAGATGCTCTAGAAAATGGATAGTAAATATTATTTTGTTAAAATGAAAGTTGATGAGAGGAGAAGGTAAGGGGCAAACTGATTCCACTTGAGAAATACCTCACGGCAGTCAAATATGCGAAAAATAAGAATTTTTGAAAGAAGAAAGAAAAGTATGTATTAATATAAGATTAAAGATTTGAACATGCCAATAAACACTTTCTTAAAAATTCACAGAGGAAGGTGGCGAACTCTAGTGAAGAAAACGAGAGCACATACTTCCTTTTTCCTGCTTCTTATTAAATTTTCTTGTATAAAAGTCCATTCAGCACGAAAGTACGAGTAAAATATCGAAGTAAAAATTAACAAGAAACATGAGATCTGTAAAATGGATGGCGACCAATACTTAGCAATAATATGCTTCACCAAGAAACTTTCCAAATTCACAGTCCTACTTCATACATTCTATCCAACATACTATTCCATTTCTTGAGAACATTTATTTCTTCCATCATAACAGAGTTCATAATTACAGCAAGTTTAGCAAGATAGATCTCTGCAGATAAATGTATAGAGTAGAGAAAGGAGGATACTTCAAAGTATGCTTTTCATTATTAGAAAAATTTTACTTAAACTTTGACTAAAACTTATTGATATATCAGGAAATACGCGAATAAATTAAAAAGGTTCACATTAAATTTCAGCAGATAACTCTACGTCAGGACCATCATTGCAATGCACAGCAATCAATGGTGTTCCTTCACTTGAATATGGAAGCGAAGTACAATCGCTAATTTTTATAAGTACAGAAATGTTTCCACCGTCCATTTTAAATAAAACGAAGAAATTCAAGCTCAAATTCCACTCACAGTCAGTAAAGCAGCTGAGATATCACTTATTATTGAACTATATAAGCGATTACATTAATCGAAATTCACCACAAGTAATAATTACATAGAAAACACTATTATTTGCGCAACAATCATTTGTTTGAATTAATTTGTGTGACAAATACGGACGCTTAGAAACTTCAAACAATGGAGGTAACAATGGAAGCTCATTAAGCGGATTAATGCCCAGGCTGATCGATAACGTGTAACTTTTACAACTAGTTTAAAAGTCCATCACTTGGCGAACGAAAGCAGTGCGTGAAAGTGTGTGTGGATGCAGAGAGGGGAGGATGGATTGCAGAAGATACAGGATATGGAGGGGAGACAAGGCAAATATCCCTTTGAAAAGGGACTGTTTACCTCGGTCTCTTTTATAGTTTCGAGAGTGGAGATTCGACGGAATGGGCGCCTCCATGTTTTTATGTCTTCAGAAAATGAGTCGTCCGAAGGAAGGGATTCCCATTCTTAAAGCCCATACTTATTTACAGGAAATGAATCAAATCTCGAGAGAGATTTCGTCTTGGATTAACCTCACTTTTATTATACATATATATGAGGAAAAAGAGAGTTGAGTCCAAATGGTGAACTCGAGGACAAGGTTGTTTACAAGAACAGAAAAGTAGACGGAGAAACAGAATAGAGAAGCGTGGAGTTTGACGGGGACATCTTCAAGGAATAAATAGTTTGCAGGGGTCTAATTTTATGATCGCAGGTTCGCATTCGTGCGCTAGAGAGCTGCCGAACGAAATGGAAGAATACGTTTTTTAAGATGTAAATATAATGATAAATACTGGTAATTAATGGTAAATACTGATATAGAGAAGTGCTACGCGCAAACGATATATTATTTATTTATTTAAAAGTTTATTTACGTTACGAGTGAACTATCTGGTCACACATGAGGAAAGATTTCTTAAAAATCATACATCAATTGTATAATGTCTCACTGCATGCATCTTATAGATTTCAGATCCGACAGTTTCGGCTATTATAGAGTCCATTCGTCGGCTATGATAGGGTGGGCTTCGCTGAAGGACAGGAGATCGATTACCGACGGATGTCATTCAAAAGATTTGTCAGTTCAGATGTCGTATACAAGATAGTTGATTTTTATACTCCAGTCAATAACGAATTTCGAGAGAGAACCTCTCGGTTCTAAAGTGGGATTCACTGAAAAGCGTATTAAACGATGTTATTTATTCTCGATTTTGCTGTAGGCATGTTAACTATTTTTAAAATCTCATAATTCTGTGTTCTATATCCAATAATTTATCAGCAATAGCTAGTTATTGATTTGAATGCTCCTTTCATCATTTAAGGATTAATGTGATCACATAGCTAAAAGTGTAACTGAGTGATGATTGAGGGATGCCACACCAAAGAGAGTCAAAAAGGTCTGGGAAATACCGCCGTGTATTAAAATAAGAAAGGTATCCGGCGACTAATAATGGAATGGTTACCCGCAATCAAAAACGAAAGCAATTGAAAGTTGTCTCAACCGCTGAATTAAATTCGGGTCGATTCCGCAATTCTCTCCTGAGTTGATGAAGCGGTGACTTCAACCGCTGAAATACAATGAAATCGAGTTTATAAACCCCAAAATTAGCAATTTTTAGCGTTATCAATCGGACACCGGGATTGGAAAAAGCCATTCGGGGCGGATATCATGCAAACAGATCGGGAAATAAAATAAGGGAGATTCATTATCGGTTATCGGATGGGTTTCGTCGATGAGTGCGATATTAGACGAAAAAAAGCCATAAATAGAAAAGGTATCAAAGTCTGATGAGAATGCACCTGTTAATCAAACGATGGCTTTTTTCACGCGTTCATTAGCTTTTAATATGAGTCACTTTTTCGCATTGCAAACCTCCATCAAATGGGTCGAACTTATTAACAACGTACGGTGAAATTCGATTTGAAAAGGTGATTGCGGAGGAATTTTTCGATGCGCAAACACAAACGAAAATCATTGGAGTGCTGATCAAAGCAAACAATTTTCGTAGAACGCCGTCACTGATAAATATGTAAAGGACTCCGAAACAATCGCAATGTTGTCATCGGTGAAGTGCAAATTGAGGTCGACTTCCTGCTAGGACAATCGATGTTTATTTTCTTCGATTAATGTTTAAATTCTGAAATACAGGAAAACATTGCTCAATGAAAAGCGCGTTACAAGCGGAATAGTGTTATAACTGGAATAATACGAATTATTAATTCGTTCCGATTAGAAAACGAAAGGGGTGGTTTTTAGTGATTTTTGATGATTAAATAACTGCTTCACATCTTAACAAGGAAAGAAAATCTTCTATAGTTTGCTTTACGAAACTGAAGATATATAAAGATTCCGCCAACTATTGATGTGTATTACCACAGAGTAAGTAAACGTCTTACTCTTACTTCTCGTCATATGTTTTAAGATTAGTTTGCTTATGGAAAAAATTAAAACTACTTCTCAGGGGAGCTAATTCCTTATTTTTTATAAAATAAACAATAAAAATATGAAAGAACTAATTTTATTTATAATAAATATGGAAATTAGGAGATATGGTTATTTAAATATGCCTTCATAAGTAGCAAAATAGATATCTGCTGCATCTTATCAGCTAATCGGTGGCACCGATGACGTCGCCATACTTTTTAGCTGCTCAGTTTATGCTGCGATCGTGTATTATATTTCTCTTCGTTTACTATATTTTTAATGAATATATTTGCCTTTTTTAAATGCACCGCATATCAATCGGATTATTATCAGCTTAAGCTGGAATGCAATCGCAGAACAATCAAAGTTCACAATCGACGACGGCTAAACGAAATTGGTGCATTAAGGTATTATGTGTCGGTGTTCACACCCCCTGCCATACGCCATAGGGTGCTCGCGCAAATGTAAATTTATCTCTTATTATCTGGCGTGCATGCAGTATCCTCCTTAACTTAATTTTCGTTGAATTATAACATAATTCTTTCATCAACAGATCACCGTCAAAACGGCCGAGTGGTTAGAGTGTCTAGTCCAGTTTCCAGTTGGTTTCCAAAAGTTAATCAATCCTCTGTGGTTCAAATCCTGTCCAAAGAAATTTTTTTGGAAAATTAGTCATTAACGTCCTGTGAAGTGGACGATCAAGATGGCTGACACCCAACTTCTGTTTTATGGTTAGTTAGTTTATTTTACTATCGTACAAAAAGATTGTCTTCCTTTCATACTTAATTATGATTATTTTTTCGCTCTAAAACGAAGCAAATTATTTTTTTCAGACATCATTGGAGAAGATTAATGGAAATAATATTCGGCCCTTCGACTGAGGTGGCGGATTGACTACAGCGAGTAGCTTGGAATGGAAAAAAAATCTGCCTTGTAGCATCTTAAGTAATTCTTACTGTGTTTAGCGTAAAAGGGGCCTAATCTTCCAAGATAACTTTAACAAATATTGCGTAAATATTGCGTAGTGTCAAAGATAGCGAAAAACAGTGCAGAGAGAAATTCGACTATTTCCCTAAAACATGGTTCAGATATGTCGATGACATTTTCGCTATCTTTGACACTTCTAAATGCAACACCACTGATTTCTTAGGAAAACTTAATGAACAATTCGAATCCATCAAATTCACCGCCGAAGAGGAAACAAATGGTACACTCCCCTTCTTGGATTTAAAAATAACTAGATCACAAAACAAGCTCAAATTTAACATATATAGGAAACCCACTCACACGGAAATGTACATACCATCTGATTCAAATCACCACATCTCACACAAATTAGCCCCATTCCATTCCATGATCAACAGACTCTTAAAAATTCCACTTTCACAAAAAAACTTCAAGAAAGAATTAAACCACATCAGAAATATCGCAAAACAAAACGGATACGACCAAAACATGGTTAACAACATTCTCAGAAAACACAAACATAAACTCAAAATAAAACAGAACACGACTCTTACTTCAACTCAGGACAAAAAACACAAATTCATAAAACTCCCCTACGCCCCGGGAACTAGCAACAAATTAAAAAACATTTTCTCCAAATTCAATTTTACTCCGGTGTTTGTGAATAATAACAAACTCTCCAACCTTCTTCATAACCCCAAGGACACTACGACACCAACACAAAAATCGGGCATTTATGAAATCTCATGCCAAGATTGTGACAAAATATACATAGGACAATCGAAGCGAAAAATAGAGAATAGATTCAAAGAACACTTAGCTCATTTTAGACACAACCAAATTAATAAATCAAGCGTAGCGCAACACATACAAGAACACAATCACAGGATTAATTTAGACAATTTAAAATTAAAGAAATCAATACAGAATAACTCAAAACTCGATGCTTATGAAAGCATTTTCATATATCAAAAGAAAGGGAAACTCATGAATGCCGACGATGGGCCCATCCCTACCTCTTCATTGTACTCTCTTTTAAATACCACTTCTTAGAAGACCCTAATTCCGGAATTTCCGTTCCCCATCTCCTCCCCGTACGTCACAGGAAAAAACCCCACCCCATCGCTCTTCGCTACACACCGTCCACACATACGTCACAAACCCAGAGAAAAAACCCCACCCCCAAAAAACCCCCTCCCACGACAAACAGTTACAAATACCTCACACCACACTCTTTCTGTCCATTCAGCATTGGACCCCCTATGAAGATGGAAGCATTGTTTCCGAAATGTACATCGGGATTCTAAAGAACTGGGACCGCTAATACGATTATCCGTTTCCCGGTAATCGCCCTTAGACGGTCGCCGCAATTTCGGCGCTTGGAGAACCTTTATCTCTTAGTTCATTGACCGCCGAGTTCCTTTTTTCTCCTTCTAAGAGTAGTATGTCTGAATGATTTACAAAATGGTCGGTTCAGTAAACTCTTTGAGCAACGAAATTACTTGTATTATTAAATTGGCAACCAATTAGCAAATGGAAGCACCTGGGTTCGTGACCCGATCTTGTCACTCTTTTTCATGTCCGTTTTCCTTGAGCAATATTGCTTAGAACTTAAGCCTCTTCTAGCGAAAGGATATACACGGAAAAGAAAATTAACGAAAGAATGGAATGACGATGAATACAAAAAGTAAATGAGGACGAACAAGTAGCGACGAGAAGCGCCACTACAAAGCTGTTTGATGAAAGCGGTCACGGAGAAGAAGATAAACAAAAGAAGGGAGAGGAGAGAATGCGCAGAGAGAAGAGAGCATGCTGGGAAATAACAATTGCCGATCGCAGGGCGTGGAAATTCAATGAGACGCCTCCCTAAAGTGCAGGAGGACAAGGGATTCGCAAGGGACACAGAAAGGGTACTGCTGAGGGAAATTTAGGGGTTTGGTATGTATTGGGATCGCACCAATTACAGGAGGTGAAACCGGACCGCAGAAAGGCAAGAGATCATATATTTGAGGACGCCGCTGTACTGTTTAAACCCAGCGAAAGGGAGCTTTCAATCTCTGCACTCAAATACTGTGCAAATATCAAGTGTCCTAGATCGAGAGCCATGAAATGCATACTACTTTGACTGATCTTCAACTCGAAATGTAATCTGCAGGTTTCACTCTCTTCTCTTCGAAACTCTTACTTATACAGCGAAAGCTATACCCAAACTATAGAATCGTGTTTTATTTAGCTCTCCATCATCGAAAATTGAATGTTTGAAAAAGAATTGTTTGATCGAATGCTTCATATCAAAGAATAGATTTACGTTCCACAAGTTACAAATAAGTGAGTGAGAAGTAGAGAGAGTAAAATTGCAATTGGAAAGTGTTAGCGACCAGCAAGCTTGTACTACAATGTGCTTGTTTAAGAAGTTGAGGCCCTTCACCTGCATCTTTTACATTTTATTCAATATGTCATCTGTAACAGACATCTGTAGAAACTTCTATGAAAGTCATATTTCTAAACCCTTCATTAAAAATATTCGTTTTTTACATGATAGCAGCCATGTTTTTGTAAAGCGTTAAATATATCATTTTCTTTATCAACTACTATTAAATGATCATATATAAAATCTTACACGATAAAAAGTTATGAAATCCTCCTAAAAATTTTTAAACAGTATTAATTACTATTAAGTTGGAAACACTGCTGTTAAACAAAATATCCTCAGCTTGAATAGACCAATTCCATCCTATATGTGCGAATATGTATGTGAAAATGCGTTAAGCGGATACTAGCCAACATTTAATTTTTTGTTTAACAAATCTATTCCGTGAATCCTTTCGTCCAATGTTAAATTTAGCTTCTATTTTGCCATCTGAATAATTCGACGGGAATCGATTGAAATGTTAATTACTTCAGTCAGAAGCACAACTCGAAATCAACGCTTTCTAAACCAACTATTTTTCCCAATAAATTCCAGTGTCCACGAATCATTAGCAATGCCCCTGAAACTGCAGTATGTGATGATTAAAATGTGCATCAGTCATTAGAACCCGTTTGGAATTAAATATCCATTAAATTGCAAGGATAGAGGTAATAACGCAGGCGTCATACGATTGTGGACTTGTTGATTATTCGTTTCTTATGACCGAATCGAACAATGTGGCTAGAACCCCGAGAGTTCAGTGTAAATAATTTAAACACAATGCACCTCTGAATAGAGATATTCGGTAATACTTAAAGAAATATCTGTTTACTATAAAATTAAAATTGATTTTCCAAGTATGAATTCATATAATCCCGATAATAATACCAGAGTTAGTAAGGTTCAAGTTTATATAATGGTTTAAGCTAAATTTGAAACCATTTAGCCTTATGGATTTTTCCTCATCATAATAGTTATGAACATAGATAATGGAGATAATGGAGAATAATTAGTACTATGTAAAATTGTCCAAACAAACCTCAAAGCAACGAGTATGAAAATTATTCGTATGGTTATGGTATCCTTTAATGAAATAAATAGCTACAAGGAAAGGGTTAAAAGATATTTGACAATATAAAGGGCATGAAATTTATCTGACAGGACCGAGGCTCGAACACGGTATCTTCCTATATCCGGGAGGCAGCTTTACACGGCCAGAACATTCTCTAAAGAAGTCTCCCGAAAAAAGGAAGATCCTGGGTTCGAGTCCCAGCCCCGTCATGTCCATTTCTCCTTAAGGAAACAGTAGCTAACAAACTAACGCTTAAGATTTTCTCCTAACGTAGCTTCATTCTTTTCAAGGGGAGTGTGCAAAACCTGTGTAACGTATTGATAGAGAGAAACTAACATTAAATGGAGAAAGCAGGTTTAAAGACACCTGAAAACGAGAAACAATACTTGAAATTGCTAATTCAAAAGGAAACACATTTACATAAATATATAATAATGATAATTATCAGCAGAAAATGAACATTGTGAAGTAAAATATTGGCTACAAAATATATTTGAAATGAAAATTATTATAATAACTAAATTTAAAAACTCACTCGCAGTTACTAACTTTGTGATCAATGATAAAAATAAATAATAAGATAGTAAAAAGGAAGGGAAGGAGTAAAGGAATTTGAAAATGCGATATTACGGAAATAAACACAGAATCACGATATCGGATTGTCCATTAAAAGCAATTTTAACGAGAGAACGCGTGCCGTAGCAAATTCCCCATTTGTAACTATTTGGACTATTAGTATAGGAATTGGCAAAATTATTACATCGTCACTCTCCACGCCTAGAAAAGAAGATCAGAGTTTTTTCTGGATCGGTTTTGCGTGGAATGACCCATAGTATTCATGGAAACGACACCCGACCATGTTTTATTAACCTGTTTTCTCCTAAATCGGATACATCGAAACACGACGCCATCTAAAACATTGGAGAGGATGTGGTAGATGCAAAAATAAAACCGAATTTAAGCTCATAAAACTCCGAAGGAACTAATGGAAAAGTGAATACGCATCGTTGTTCTCTGTAGACGAAAAGGGATTACATGAGACGTAAAAGTTTTCGAATAACAAAACTTTGCCATGGAAACAATAGCAATCATAAATAAGACAGAGAGAAACTAATTAAGGGGTAAAGTAATTATCAAGAAAAGTTCTCATAACGGAGTCCACACGGATAGAGAAGCATCGTTATCTGCTGCTTTTGGAGATGAAGCAACGAATACACTGGAAAAAAGATGAAAAGGCATTCATTAGAGCAGATTATAGGTATTTTGGAAGTATAATTGGAAGCTTAAAAATGTCCTCCCACGTCTTACTCATAATCTCTCACATCAGAGAAAATAATTGTATGAAACGTATAAGAGAAGGAAGAAAGAAATGTTAAGAAGCCTAGATGGGTCCCTCAGCAATTATTATAAAGAGTGGCACAAACATACTAAACAATTTTAACGATTTAACGAACAATATAAAATAACACAAAGCTTTACAAAACAGTCTAAAGAAAGGGCCAATATCATTGAAAATTAGCAAAATAAAATTTTAGTTTTATTTATTTTATTATTACATTAATATTTGTGATTATCTGAAAGATGTCTAGCAAGATACAGCCTACCTGTTTTTACCGTAGTGATTTTTATAATGGTGTACTTTTTTTACGTTATGCCAACGATGTTTTCCATTCTTGATATTTATTCCTGAAGTATTCATCTGTGGTAATCGTATATGACCAATATAGAAACAGAATTCCATAATTGGAGTGATGTGAACTGTTCTAAAAGGAAAGGAATTCCAAGAGATGCGGCAATTGACATGCTGAAGATAACTGGCATAGGCTGCATATTGAAGAGAAACAATTTATGAAAATATGCATGGGTTTCTCAGCATAGAAACATATAGGAACAAGGATAGGAAATTTCAAAGAGTACTATAGTGAATGGAACAGAAGGCAATGTATAAATGAAACAGCCATTCTTCCAATTGGAGCGCTCTCCATAAGCCTGCGTTTAATTAAAACAGTGGCCCTCCAAATTTCATCTTCATTATCGCAAGTGTTTGGATAGAGCAGTAAATTTCAATTCGAGTGGATCTGATATCCATTGTAATTGCATGGCGCCGTGTTGCGCTTCCTCCAAAACTGATCAAAAATGATAACAAAAGAGTTGCGAAACATATATTGCGCGCCAAACAGTATTGAGAAACGCATTACCCGTAATGGAGCCCGAAAACGAATTGAGAAAAACGACTCGCAAATACTTGCTGTATTGAATTCAACGCTTTTTACCGGCTTCAATCGTTCGATTAGTGACTTTAAAATTTGACTAGTAGACCACGTCCTTCGGAGTAATACAGAAGTTTGATACATTTAAGGGATCTCCGTAGATAAAGAGATTGGAACATCGGTTTGATTAAAGTTTTATTAATATCAAAAGCCAAATGAATTGAAGATATTCAATTCCTTGACTAAATGAAATGTAGAATCATATATAATCTTTGCCGTATAATTTTTCAATATTTATTTATTTGTACTTTGAAATTTCAACCTCTTGCCAGGTAGCTACACTCGAGGGTAGTCCTACATAGTTATCATATTGCCTGCCATTCGCCAAAGACAGGACTACTCATAGTATGTATGTAAACAGCTACGGAATGAAAACACAAACTTTAACCCGAACATTCGTTTCAATACTATGCTTCGGAGTAATAACAAATAGCAACCAATCTAACTGAGATTTAAATCGATGCGGAGATGTAAATAATTTCAGTCCACGGGATTCCTGAGCTCAATATAATGATAATAAATTTACAACCTTATTCAATCTATTTGGAATCCTTTATAGGGTTTCAGGCAAGAAGGTACTCTCCAAAAATGAGTTTTATTGCGTCTAATGATAATGACTTTCATGGGAGTGTAAAGTGGTGTTTATATATTATTACCCATCCGCCAAAGCCAAACTCATCAGACTATCGGAAAATGGCTCCTTCTGAATGTGGAAAAGTTCATAGAGTAAGAGCCTCTGCAAATTAATTATACTGATTTATAATGATAATAGGCAATGGCAATCTAAACAGCAGTAATCGCTTTAGGGAATTTTGCCGTTATATTTGACAAAAGGAGTAATTTAGATCGAATCTAAAATGTATATTATAGAGAAGCTTATTTCACAATCCCCTCCGTCATTTTCCAGCTACATCTCAGCGTCACAATAATTCCCGACACTAAATAAAACGATAATAATATTACTTCCCTTCGAATGAATCCACTTGAGCAAATATTCATTAAAGCGGACCGATCGCACCTTTTATTCAAATTGCTCCCGAAACAAAACGCGGCCGATAAGGCGAAGTTTCAGGTACCAAAAACTTCCGCCAGAGAGAAGCGAATCGCGGATGTAAATAACGATCCTTATCTCTTTCAATTGTTTCGGCGATTGCAGCGGCGATTCCAAGATAACGGGGAAATGATGAGCGATTGCTCATAAATCCGATCGACTCGACCTGGATTAAAGACGAAAAAGAGGCAATTAGAGAGATGCTCTCGGAACAACTAGAATGCAGCGCCGTTCTGGGACGAATTGCAAGTTTAATTACTTTGCATTTCAAGGAGAGAATGAAACTCAGACGGATGAGTATCATCTGAACAATCAGAAATGAAGAAAGCAAGACGTGTGTATTTAAGTACACAGACTCCCTGTCAGAACGTTTATTCTTAAGTAGAATACTGCTAATTTAACGTTACAGTAATACCGCGCGTAATGACGATGCTATAAGAGAAAGATTTCCTTCTAATATTATACGAGGAATAGCTTCTCGTAGATGAGGCAATAGGAATGTCTAAGATAGGCATAGATCAATCCGTAGAGGAAACATAACCCATTGGTCTAGACAGTGACGCCCTTAAAAGTGGACAAATTGGGGTGCAAAGAAGAAAGAAGGGGAAGAATAATGCACGCCAAAAAGGTGTCCGTCGCATTGAATGAAAGTCCCTTATCAAATCGCCCAAAGGGATTGTTGATTAAACTCTGATCGACCATTTTCGGACTTATAAGTAAACTAAGGAAGTAAGTACCCAAGGAAGAATAGACTTTTTTCAAGTCTATTCTTCCTTGGGATTTTTCCTGGGTGCACGCCCTTACGTACAAAACCACCCATTACCCATTACTTGTTAAGTACACTAAGTCTTAAAGAAATGAGATGGAAATGAACTTTGAGAAATTAAAGGTTTTGAAATCACTTGGAACAGTAACGACAGCCAGGCTGAAAGAGCAATAACAAGAATAGGTAGACTTTTTTCTACTATTATAGGGTTTTCCTTGGGGATAGAAGATGCAAAAATTAGATCAAAATAAAAATAGCATTAGCCAAGAAAGATACTGTGAAGTGAAGGAAATCGATGATAAAAGATCTTCATATGGGAAATAGTTGGAAATACTGATTCTTTTATGTGAAACTTTGATCATAAAAGAGAACGTTAACGTCTAGGAATCCTAAGAGAATACTTAGCTAATATTTCTTCCAAATAAATATCAAAGACTTGCAAAAGAATGCCTCATTTCGGGAATGTTATAAGGAAATTTAAAATTTTACACTTTGACGTATCTTAATTTTAATCCTAATTTATTCACTCGATTAAAAATCTTAATTTATTTCGCTCCAATCCAATATTCCAAATTTTATCTTAATCGAATATTAAAAATGGCATCCCTGCTATAAAATAACAGTTATCATACTGAAATATCACTCTCATGTTTTATGTTTAAAATTAATCCGACCTTTGAACTATGTTCCCAATTCGTTGTGTGTATTCGATATCTTCTATAGATTTACGTGATCAATAACGCTTTGTGAAACACAGAGGTAACTCATCACACAAACAATCTCACTTCGACCGAAGAGTTTCTTTGCAAGCTGCAGTAATTACCTCTTTTTCTCCGTCACATCAAAAACAGAACACGAGCGTCACTATGGCAGCTTCCAAGAAACAAAAGGACAATTACGGCGTTATTTGGAATGGATTTGCATTGAAAACGGATAATCACGCGTGAAGGGATTGAACCTCCGATGGATTCAAAAAGTTGCGCAAAATTAAGCCGCAGATTACTCGTTTTTGATCCTAAACAATAATTATTAATAGATAAAAAAAGAAGGCCTATATGGAGATTAGATTAGGACTGCATCTATTACAATTATACTCCGCTGATGAATGATACGTCTGATTGGTTACGAAAGGAAATATCGCTTTCAATTGGGACCAAATTGGGAAATGAGGAAGAAAGGGAATATAAAACTACAAATTGCAGAACTACGATGGCTATCAAATGAGGTTCTCTATTTCATTTCCATATACGGATCTACTGAAATAACAATGAACAACATCAAAGCTTCGTGGAAGTTTACAAATAATTTTAAAAATTCGTCAATAATTGTCTGAACATCCTTAAAACTACAAACATGTTAACATACCCATCGTATTAAGATATTGAATGGTTTTGAGTCATGGAGGAAAGACTACAGACTTTCTTCCGTAGTTATAGTTAAAGGATATAGTAAGATAATAACTAATCGTGAACCTACACATATTTAAAAATACTAATCGAAAGAAAGTTAGGAAATTCTTTTGTTTAAGCCTTAACTAGTTGAGGTTAAGCTCGTGTTGGGTTACCTTCCACCTAACCTCGTATATTTTATATATTTATACATTAATACATTTCATATGTAAAATACACTAAATATAAAAAACTCTTCGCAACTGATAGCTAAAGAAGAAAGAAATCTAAGTTGCGGGAAATGGTCCACAGAGGCGGGGCTAAAAATACCAGAGGAAAACTAAGAAAAACTATCCAAGATTATGTAAACAGGGGAGACAGAGATCCAACAAATGATCCTGCGGCGAAGGCATTTATTACCACGGCAGTACACGAAGAATTTTATCTGCGGACTTTTTCTTCAAGGTTTTCCACTTTCCTTTATCAAAAGCGTAATATTTCAGAGAGACTCTTCTCTTAGCGATTGTCGATCATCTTAGCGATGATCGCAATGAACCATGAAATATCTTTTACTGTAGAGTTAGCGAATCACTCCAATGTTTATGATTTTTTGCATCAGAACATGTGCAAAATTACTTCTAACTGCGGAAACATGAAATTCCTCGAACGCTTCCAAACAAATTGATTTGCGTTTAAAATGAATTTTTAAGTGTAATTACTCGTATTTTTCTTTTTCAGCCTTATCTTACTAATAGATTTCTCGCTTTTTAAGATACAACTTGCTGAAATATTGGTCTTGAAAAATATTCTTTGGTCAGATATCATTTTACCGAAATATTTCTTCGGTGAACGGACTCTTGGGAGAAAAATCCTTGGGTGAAATGTCTTGGATGAAATGTCTTTGGTGAAATCTCCTCTGGGTGCACTTAAACTATAGGAGAAGACTTAACAGTCTCAATCTCGCATGAAAATAAACTCCTTTTATTATTATTACTATTATTATAACTGGGCGAACCGTCTTTTGAGTGAAATTTCTGGATACTCATAAGTGTGTCTTACAGAAGGGAATTCAATTGACATCCATAAGTACAGAAGTGAATTTCTAGAGGAAATTTTTCCACTATTATTAAGTTGAAGTCAGAAAGTTCATTATTATGTGATGAATAGCTTTGACGAAAAATGTCTTCCCTAAAGATACGAAAGAATAGAAAAATTAGCCAAAAAATATGTGTAAAATAGAATGTTAATTATGTTTCATCTTTTATTTAGAACAGATTTTATTCGTAGACACAGAGCGAGATAGGGATGAAACGTAAAACTAAATTTAAATATTCTCCTGAAAGGAAAGAAATTAGACTTTAAAGAAGGAACGGATTATTTTACTTCCGACAGGAAGGAATAAATCTTTTGACTTTGATGTATTCTTTAATCTATTCAACAAAATATCAATTTAATATCTTCAAACCCGCAACGGTGAAAACATTTGAAGGAATGTGACTCAGTATATGGACAGAGCCGCCCTTTTAGTTATATTTAAAGTCGAATTTCCCAGACTTTTCCTGTCGCCGTATTTCTTTTGGAAGGAAAATGATAATCTCCTCTATTTCGAAGGGGGGCATTGTTTGGTCTTTATTTACATTCTTTAATTATAACCTTAATTAATTAATTCAAAAGCAGGTAACCATTCTTTCGAAAGTATATTTTAATGGCGAATATCTTCGTAATATTGAGAACCTCAGCCCTGTGTACTTTTCTGTGGAATATAAAATGCTATAACGATAGAGAGTGATTAATAGAGGTCATAAACAAAATTTACTGCCCAAAATAATCCGAAGGAGCGTTTTAAACAGAAAAATAATTTCATCCTTCGAGAGGCTGAACGATGAAAATGTAGCTGAAATCCTCTCGGGATCTCGATTCATTATCTGCAAAAGTTTACCCTCCATTAATCGTCACTTAAAATTCGTCCGAAATGGACGCTAAAAACAAATGAATAAGGCAATTAAAATTCTTATCAAATGTCGCTTTATATCATGTTCCCCAAGAGGGTCGTTAAGCTAGATGATAAAGTATATTCAAAAAGTTTAGCAAACAGACATTGAAGCTATCCGTTGATGCGGTGAAATGGTTCATGAAATTGCCTTTAGATAAATAGTTGGAATAAATCTTTCTGCGAGAAAACAATCGCAAAATAAATTAATTTTACCAAGCACACTCTTTGGATTAAAGAAGAATGATAACTACTGAACAGAAATTAAATAAACGAGGAATTCTTATGAAGAATTACATACATCAAGGGGTAATTCCAGTTTTTTAGCGGCATTTTTTAAAATGCTACTTATACTATATTGTATTGTCATAAGTATGAAATGTAATTTTGTTTTAAATCTTTAATTAATCTCGTGAATTCTTTATAACTGGACTTCGACGGATAAATAAATGTAATCGATAAAGCAATCTTAACTATATAATACTATAAACAATACAGCACTTCCCCAGAAATCGCGATAAAAGAATAATGTAGAATATCCCGCAATAGAGTTAATTTTCATCGACTAGAAGGCAATTTCTTTAAAAAAAAACGACCTCCGTTCACTTCTTACGGTAAAAAATGACCGGAATGTTTACCAAAGTTAAAACATTATACCGATACTCGCTAAAAGGAGCGGTTACATTATTACCATCTCACGCCTATTTCATGCTTATCCATGGTTAAGTTCTAGGGAAAAGAGGAACTACAAAAAGCCCTTCGCAATTCGCCGTTCTTTTATTTTGTAGGAGATTGAACACACGGGGAAGTTTGTCATTATTTTGATGGCGGTGGTGACGGAAAGTTTTAAGGATGTCAAATATGCAATCACGGAAGTTTTTCAGCGGAGTGTATGTGATGAGGAGGCACTCAGTGCATGAGGAAGTTCGGAGGAAGGGCTTGGAAAGAAAAAAAGGGGTTGTAAAGGGATTCAGAGGAAACACCCTGACGGAAAACGCAATGAGAATTATCATATCTTTAGCACTCCTATTTTTACAGATTTGCCCGAAATGCAACGTACATACTAAAAAACCTCTCCTTATCTCATAGACAAGGATGGAAATAGATAAGAAAATACGAAGAGTTTTCATTCTTCTGGAGATGAATGAACAAACCAAATTGTAAAATAAAAAAATGAAGATTAGATAAAGAGTTCCCATCAAAAGTGGGAACTTAATGTGAAAATGCCCTACTTGAAAGAGACTACAATACACAGCATAACGATATCCCGCCTAAGACGCGGGTTTTTTGGTTACCCGAATGTCTTCACTAATGTATTCACTGTATACTATACATGAGAAGAAACTCAAAAAACGTACTTTATTACATATTTCTCTTTTGACCTTTCCGGAGGCAATATTGCGTTCCTTAATAAATTCCAGTGAAAGAAGAAAGTTGAAAAGGAGAGTAAGAAAAGGGAAAGGAAGAAGAGAAAGTGGAGATTGTATCGAAGAGTGTGCATATATAATGCATGGGAAAGGAGATTTGCAGGGGGGAGAATGAATAGCCGAGGAATGAAAAGGAAAGAAAAGTAGCAGAGGACGGAAGAAGCAAAACAACAAATACACGATTTTAATTAATTTTTGGGCGTCTTGGATTGTATAAAAATACCGTATTTCCGCATTTACAAGACGCACCTAGCTATTTGGAATTTATAAATTAAATTTAGATCTTTATATCTACGTAAATCCAGTGTAAAACAAAAGGCGATGAAATGCAAAACCCTTTGGCAAAAGTGCTCTTGATTTGGTTTCCATTGGGGATCCATCGGCGCAAAATCCGCAATAGAAGTACTTTAAAAAATACCAGTAATAACAATCTGAATTTCGTATTTTCATGCAGTGATTATTTTCACGTTGTAATTAAAGGTTTCTAAAAGATCAAAGTTATTTCGGAGCTTCAAGTAAAACTCATTTTCGAAATTAAGAAATCGGAAATGCAAACATTAACTTTATAAGGATTACGAAACACATTCCAGTTATTGTAGCTTTTCAGTTTTTCTATCTTTTAATAGATAAGAGTTTCATTAATAAACTTTCATAGATTTAGGAATTCTGTATATGTTCATTTGGAATTACTAAGAATTACTCGATTTCATTATTATTTCCCTTTGGCGACCTAATCGTGCAAATCGGAGATTACGATGGTTAAGCTTAAGATGTTGTCAGACATCTTGTGGCATATTATAAATCTCTAATAGGATATATTCTCTATAGGATATATAGAGTTATAAGTGGATTGAAAACTTCCGGTATAAAGGCACATACAAAGTGCACAAAATGAAGGCAAGAGAGGCCTTCAACAGAAAGCAAGCGGATGTGGTGACCCTCCTCATAGATGCTGACAAAATGGGGAATGTACAGTGAGAAGAGGATATTCGTATCAAGCCACTTGTCGGAGTGTGGCAGGGGGTGTATCCTTCCTTAGTTGATTACGGAATAATGAATTGTTGAAGCGATTAGCATCTGCTCTTCCTCTGAAAAGATCCTTAGGGATAAAGGATTTTTAGCAAAAGTCATGAGTAAAAAATTACTATAACCAATTTACATCGAATTCTATCATTTTTAACGGGGAAGTTTACCAGTAGGGATATCATAAGTAGAATTGTCCAGGCAACAAACCCCTTACACAAGAAAAATAATTTAGGAAAGTAAATCATATCACTGTGAATAATATAAAACTACGCATAACCTATATATAATACTAGAAGTATCCTAATGTACGGCATTGGCCTTTTATGACAATAAATAAGAAGCAACGAAGAAGTGTTACTACAGAAGAAGGACGAGAATAATATGGATAGATGGAGTAAATACTAGATAATTCCTTCTTCGACCTTTTTTAAGGGAAAGGTGATAAATTGCAGAGAAATTATCGATTTGTGTAATATATTAAGACAGGAAATGATCAGTAATAGAAACGAAGGATTAATCAACCAATACTCAAATTCATATCCCCTGATGATTATGATATTATGTAGAAAACGAAGGAAGATGAAGAGAAAAAGAGTGCAATGACATCTGAAAAGAGAGTATGATCAAAGAGGTAATTGAAGTGAAGGGCAGCCAAGAGAAAAATTATTCACCTGATGCAAAGGAGGAGAGCCTACTTTAAATCAAAGGATGCAAGCAAAATCATCCAACCGCACTTAAATTATGTTCTACCTTTATAAACATTGGATGGAAATTGAGAATACACGTAAGGAAAATGATCGCAAAGGACACTGAAGAGGAATATTTTTATTTATTTGCAACATGAGGTGATAAAATAGAATCATTTGATTATCTGAGTTCGCAAAAATGAGGAATAAAAATACCGATAAAAGACGTTTACTTGAAGGCCTCATTTTAACCAAATAAATTATGAAAATTCAAATAAATTATGTTAGAAAGACGAAATAAAAAAACATAATTTCATTCCAGGAGAAAAAATTAAGAATGATTCCGAACCAAAAATAATCATTGATTTATCGGAAAAAATATCGATCATTATGATACATGCGACCGAGGGCGTTAAAATGCCAAATTTAATGATATCCATTTATCACATTATGTAATACCTTTATGGGGACGATTTTACGTCTCTTTACAAACTAATGAACACATTTAGAATACAACCACGAAAATGTAGAAAAACATTACACTACATATTTCCCCACATTTTCTTCTCATGGATATCCACACAATAAATCCTTCCCCATTTGATTTCATTGGATATTGCCTGTTGTTGAAATTAATCAAGTTTTACCAAGTAACCAAAATATAAATTACCTATAACGTAATTAAATGAATAGAAACACTGGTACACTTCCACAGATTTATTTCTTGGGCGACATGTTTCGCTAGCTCGCTAGCATCTTCTAGCACCAGAAGATGCTAGCTCGCTAGCGAAACATGTCGCCCAAGAAATATATCTGTGGAAGTGTACCAGTGTTTCTATTCATTTATAATGGCCTTCCACGAAGTAACGCCTTCGCACATCGAATTTATTCTAACGTAACTAATGAATTCTCTATAATCTAACCACGAACATCTTGTAGATTCTTTGCTTCACTTACACGAACTTGATTTACTTATGGCGAGGATATAACCTCACTATAGCACTAAAGGTCATAGCAAAGCACTTCACTCCTCATCTAGCCTAATATTCCACTTCCATGCTCTTGGTAGAAGGGATGAGGTTCCAAATAGCCTTCGGGCTGAATACTTTAAAGATAGACAAAATCTATATATCCCAAAACAAAATTATTTACCTGGTTACCCTACACGAGATAAAATTTTCATCCTCCTAATTTTATAGAATAGGATTTAAATTGGAAGTGACGAACCAATTTCTAGAGCGAAGATAAGCCGAAGGATGTGAGAGATAAAGGAACGACCTTAAAGGAAGAATATACAGAGTAATGCCTTCGGAAAGAGTAAAGAAGGAGGAATAAGGGCGATGAAAAAGAAGGAGGAAATGGGGGGAGAGAAATAAAAAGGAAGAAGAGAGAAATGAAGGTAAATAGGAAAGCGAAAAAGTTGTCGTTGGAGAGACCCTTGAGGTGGTGGCCGTACCCTGATTTGCATTTTAATGGCACCCTTGCAAGACCCGCTCACTCTTTTGTTTCTCTTTTTCCATCGATCTTGCCACTTTATAAAAGTGCCCTCCGAGCAAACAAGTGAATAGCGCCTAGGTGAACAAATAAAGAGCCACGTTTGTTTAAAGATGAATTGCCGTTAAAGTAAGACGATCTTTATTCTAAAATAGTGATTCTTTAAGGGAATGCATTAGTTAACTCTTTGTATCATGATTTCTCCGAGAATTCTCAGGGTGACATCTCTTTTAAAGTTCACCCTATATTGGTGAGCTTTCAAGTTAAAAGAATTATAAAAACTAAAAGACGTTAGAGAAATCATTAACTATTTAGCTAGCATAGAGCAATTAGGTCTAAAACTAAACTGCCAAAATAATGAGACGCACAGTCGTTGAAGAACCTAATCATAAATTTAAGTTTTTGTTCATTTCAGCGTTTGGATGTTTGAGGTAACTCTTTGGGGTTGTTTTTGCCATTTCTTACAAACCGTATGCTGCTTGAATACTTCATTCCAAATTACAATATTACTTTAAAATCCTTCAAAAACATCCTCTTTTTTAACTTTCTATAAGAGTAAGAGAATAAAGACATCAAATAGTGTGGTTTGCTAGAGAATCACCTCCATATTTTGAATCGGCTGACATTAATATACTAGCTTGTATCATTCTTAATATTTCTAAACTAAAACAAGTTAAGCTTAAAAATCAAAATACACATCATTTACGTAATTAGAGATGACATAATATGAAATGATGTTCTACGATATGCGTGAAATGTTCAGACTGAACAATGAGATGTGCCCTTTAGCCACATGATAAACATTGATAAATAATCCTCAGTAAGTCAGCATGATGGTACTCATTAACTGAAGTCGATTTAATCTTACTGATGTATTCATTAATCTGTCTTTATTTTATAATTTTTACCATGCTTTGGAATTTTTATGACTTATTCAGTTCATAAACTCTATTAAAGTTTCATTGGTATCTTAGCTATTGAATATTATTATTTATTTAGACGATTTTCGTATTTTTGTAGTTCTTATTTTTATCGATTTTCCTTTTTCCGCTTCAGAATTAATGTGTTCAGCAATTCATTTGATTTTATTTAATTTTTGTTAAAGTAATGCTCTTCAATCTTATGAATAGTTACCTTTTTATCTTTTGCCTTGTAGGTTTCCACACGTTTTCCTCACCCTCCTTCGTGTGTGTTTTCTCACTGTGGATCTCTTTCTAGAAGGTAATTAATTAGGGTAATTACCTTGTGTATTTTTTACATCAACAACTCCGCCTTTCTCTCACTACTTCTATTTGCATTAACATTATTTGTGTTTTTGTTAATATCATTAACGCTGGCTAAATGAAATAAGGGACTATTCGGTCTCAGTCCAACTTCAATAAAACTTTTAAATAAGTAATTTTATAACCAGGGATTCACTAGACATAGTTTGGCAATCTGGCGTTGGTTAGACAAAATAAGAGGATTGCAGATAAATGAACAGAATAAATAAGTTAATCTATGATAATGAATGACGCCTTCCTGAGTATTCTCAACTGCATATACGTATGTTCAATTGACAACACTCTTTTCTGTAAGCGCTGCTCAGTTTTGCATCCGAAACATTCTTAATCGAAGCCGCGGTACAAATACGACAGCATCAATTCTTTCGCAGAAGTCGAGCTTATGCCGCATCTCCATTTACAGACGCGTATACACATTCATTTGTTTACATGATACGCGTCCATTCACCGCCGCTTTCTCTGAATACGGGATATTGCAGGTGGAAAATTACGGCAAAGTGCGGGAGAAGGCCGCGAGATAGCGCCACCAGGAGAAGCATCAAATCCAACCGAAATTGGTTAGAAGATTCGGGAGATTCCCAAAAAATATATAAAGATATGTGCGTAAAGTTTGGGGCGCTTTCTGGAAAGACATCTTGAAAGGCTAAGAAAATTGAGAAAGGAAGGAAGGAAAGAAAGGGAAAACTTTGGAGGAATTGCAATCTCCGCTTCCAGGGAAGATAACACAGCAAAGAGGAAATGCATTTGGTAAAGAGTTGGAGAAACCTAAAGAGAGTCAGTTGATTATTCCCTGAGTAGTGCAAATAGACTGTTTAACTAATGACATGTTGAAAGAAAATTAATACGCAGTTGATGAATAAGAGGTTCGAAAAACTGTCCAATTGCCGGTGACTGTCGGGCTTGTGATAGTTCGAAAGGAATCACGGAATGCGCATTGCGGTAGCTATGCTGCCAATCTCAATGATACATAAATCATAATAATAATTAAAGATTCTAGAATGGGTCTAGAAAGAAAACGAACAAATTCCAATCAAATGGAATAAATGATAATGTGTATGACGCGTCATATAAAAGGTAATATAGTATCGAAGATTATAACAAGACTATTTAAGTGCTCATATTTCATAAAAGGGAATAGAGTAATCGAAACACGCTTTGAAGTCATAATTCAACACTAAATCATGACGTTTTTGTTCCATTATTATAAAGTATCCTCTTTCGTTTAATTATTTTCCTAAGATGATTGGACTCTTTTAATACAAAATAGAGCCGTCCATTTTGAAAAAAGTGGTCTGTATATATACACACACCTTTTAAATAAACATTATAAATATCTAAAAGAGCGTACGTCCCTCATATGATCATGGCGCGTGCTTTGTTAGAGATCGATAACAGTATTGCTGAGCAAGAATACGTTACTTTGGTTTCGTTTATGTCTCATAAGCATTGAAAACGACACAGCATCCAACATTCCGTGATTCATTCGAGAATATCGTTTTCCTTTTGCCTCTAGCATTTCAATCTGACAGCAATATCCGTTATCAAGATGGAATGAAATCCTAGTCATAGATCGACAATCAAAAGCAGGACATAGATATTCAAGAGATAACTAAACTTCCAATGTGCTCACTTTCTTTGGAACCCTTTGGCAAAGCCCCGCAGGCAAGATTAGATTGAATATCACTTTCCTTATATAAAATCTCATAACAACAACGCCTTAAGTTCAAAGTAATTCGTTCTTTTTGTTATTAAGAAAAACCGCACATGGTGGAAAAAGTACACCATATATTTTATTCATAAATCATCATCATCTTAGCCCGTTGTTCGAAATTTCAATCTATGAACCTCTTTACATCGGTAGTATTGGGATATGTATACGTTATGATATGCATTTTAAGAAATAATGAAAAATTTCATTCTAAGGATAGAAATTAATCAAAAGCTAATAATGATACTTAAGAGAAATTAGGTTTATGTCCTGATATATAAAAGTATCAAGTCGTTTTTATTATCAACACGTTTTTGCAAAAATTACTGCATTATCGTGGACTACAGATATGAAATTACCGCATATACCCGCGTATGAGACTTTTTTATCCAAAAGAGAGGATCGGAAGGTACAGATTTCCCATTTATTATAATATATTCATCATTAAAGATCACGGATACAATATCAGGAACATTGCTGCGGGTATATAGTGTGCACAATACACTTAAACATTTAATTCGATGTTTCCAAACATTCTCCAAAACCATAACCCATCGCTGAACACTTCATTTTTATTCAATACTCCACAACATCCTTGAAAATTGCGAATTTCTTTTAAAAAATAATCACTAAATGATTTTGGAAACGGTGACATTCGTAATATTAATCATAAAAGAAAACTTAAGTGAGATGAAGGCTAAAGCATTCAGGTATAATTGCCGTGTTAAAACACGAAAAATAAGAAATGAAAGCATGTGTATTCAAAGTATTATAAAAAACGAGTATATAAAAATTCGGATTTGGACAAATGGAAAAATTTAATATTTTCAAACGAATTTCTAAACAACAATATTTACCGAGTGATATTTCATCCAACCGTGAAATTTGGTATTCCAAAAAAACAGAAAACAGCAATTGTTTTTATACGAAGTAATAACAACCTGTGTATTTACGTTGTTGACAAAACGGTAGATAACGTTTCTCTAGCGCTTCGAACAATCTAGTAGTTTTTCCTAAACGAACAAATGATTGCATTCTATAAAAATACTCAATGCTTTTAGTTCCTGAAAAACCTATTAAATTAACTGAAATCACAAAATCGGGTTATTCAAACAATTAAAATAATGAGCATAAGCGGACGATGCAGTTAGTGTTAAAGATCAAAAACACTACATAAACTATACACCTAATAAAAAACTAAATTTGATATTTACACGGAAAATAACTATCCACAGAATCGGTTTTCCATCCGAGCAATGTTAATCGCAAATTTTAACAATCTCATACGCTATTAAAATTCGTTAAATGGTATACAATCAGAACAATTAATTTTCTCCAAGCTTTTACCTGGCTAAATACACTGCTAACGAATTTTGAAATTTCTTTCTAATCGCAAATAAAAAGCTCACTTCACCACATTAACATTCCCGTTTCTAATAATCTTGCAAAGGTAGCGAACCCTAATTTTGTATAAGTGACTGTATTGGAAAAGATGAGCCACTCATATCTTTGAGAGTTTTTTTTTTCACAATTTGTGTCAATCTGGGATTTCTATTCACCCGGATTGTGATAGAGATGTTCACAGCAGATTATGTTGCAATAGTTAATGAATCCGAGGTTTATCGTCTTAGTCGAAAAGACTGCAATTCTAACAACGTTAGGCAAACCGAAAGAGACGCAAGGGCAAAAGAGCATAAAAGTTGTTTCTAAATTCATTTTGCGTTTCCATTTCGCTAACCACCTCATCCTCACTCCTTTGACTTTATTCCCCAAGTTTTACATGTCTACGATAAAGGATAGACTCGTCATGAGAAATTCATCAGCAAAATGGCCCAAAATTCTCCATTGCTCCAACGAGCACATTTTCTCCCAGTTATTACGGTTTATACTTCCACAACCTAGCATTCCTAATCACCCCTATTTCCTTTTTCCCACATACTTTTATTTCCCTTAATCTCCCTCATCTTCACCCACCACCTGTCCCTCACCCCCTTCAGTTTCTATTATATTCAAATATGTACGAAAATATTAGTTAGTTTAGCTAGTTGGAACAGAGGCCAAGTTTGGCTTAACCTCGCCTAAATGAAGAATTCATTCCGTTAACCCTTTCCCTTTACACAACCATCTCACACCAATCATACTTAAATAAAACTTGCTTTGATTCATTTCTACCTGAAGATGACGATCAATCGCCGAAAGTGGTCGTTAAATTGGAGTATCTTGAGGAAGGAGTACGATATCCTTGTATTTGTTGCAATAGCGGAATTCTACAACATGAAGGCTGAATCGGCTGAATATATTGATAAAAATGTTATTGATTGCATAAATTTCAATACAGTTACTCGTTTAAGGTAATTATATGATAATACTTCAGCTAACATAACTTTAACATTAAACATTCAGATAAAAACACCAATCATGCTCAACTTTCCTGTATTTTTACATCACATAATTATTATTTTTTTTTAAACCTTCCAATTTCAATGTCCACGTGGTGTGCTTTCCAGACTGCAGATTGCAGATCTTATAATGAGATACGATCACGGATGACGTGAAGAGGGTATCTCCGAATTCGGGCCTTCGTCACGGTGGCACTGATGAGCGACATCGATGAGAATGAGGAGGTGATGCTAAAGGCGTTTAGTAACATCAAGATTTCAGGAGTGAGTGATAGATAACGCAAGGGAGGAATATTAGCTCGGAGATCGCGAAATTCTTACGCTTATGAGAAAAACAAATGGAAATACATAGGTGGTGAGAGAAAAAATACACTGATACGGCTTGAACGATGAAGTTGTTAACGATGGTGAATACAAACCAATAGAACATCTATGAAGACAATGTGATTTTCAATAATTTCGGCTGAAAAAGTAGGGGATAATACCGAATACATCCTCTGCAAATGTACTTTCTCTGAACTTATCAAACAATCGCTTCTAGTCTCCTTTCTATGATTATAAGTTTCCCAACCTGCTTCTGGATCATTTTTGTAACGCTTGTCTTTTGTCTTAGTTCTTTTAACAAAAGCATCGCATGTACTTTCTTCAGTTCATGGGTATATTTCATCTGTCGGATCCCTTATACTTGCTGCTTTTTCCAGATGAGTTTCGACCAAGATGAAATAACATCTTTCTCTACCCTTTCTCTACCGACAATATGCTTAAAGAAGCCGCGCTTTTTGATTGGCTTACCGCAGATTTTTCGGATGCGAGTGTTCCAATAGTTATCCCACGATATTGAACTACCTCGACTACGCTTATATTTATTTCAAGATTATATACGCATATTTATAGCACAATTGTTCCTTTTCAAAGAAATTAACTACAAAAAATTACAACTACTTCTCACAGTTATACACAACAACGTTTTCAGCAATCGATCTCAGTAAAAAAATTGGAATGCAGTAAAGCACGTTTAAATTGGTTTTTTATCCAAACTTCATATTTACCCAACGTCACACCTCGAAGGTCTCTACTATTTAGATCTCCTTATGGTCCATATTTTACACCCACACAGCAAAACACTAAGGATTTCATTACAGCTTCGGTTAGTAGTTTTTTACTCTCAGCCACCAAAACGACTAGAAAATATTGGAACGTAGTAGAGCACACTAATTCTGTCGCCATATGGGCAATGCAAGGGTTTGGACCAAGTGTGGAAGGAAGGCCTTCGAATAAAAAACCCTCACCAGGATTCATCGGGTATTCTCATCATCAGTTTTGCAATTCCTCCGGAATATAATCTCTGGAGCATGTAAAATGAAAACAGCATCCGAAGAGACAAACCCCTTGGCGGTGTAATTTGATTTGAATGGGGGGTCAAATGGGGGCGAAGCCATAACGCCGAGATTTACGGCGCCGATCGCATTTGAATGCAGCGGAAGTGACGACGAAGGATCGCTCCTGCGTGATTAAACGAGGTTTGCCTACGATTTCCTAGACAACTGTTTCCCCTTGTAAATAAAAATGCTTCCATTACAACACAGAAAATTGAGAAGAAAGTAACTTCGCATTATTTGAAACTTTTGAAATTCCTAGACTTAGAGGCATTCTCAAGAACATGTTACTGGTGAAGTTGCAGTGATGGTTGTGGAGTTATTAATTTCTAAATTGTAGACATCTTCTCTAATATTTGCATCATTTTGAGGGGCCATGAGTTTTTAAGAATATATTTTTTCAATCCTTATTTAGCAGTAATTTTTAAGTGCCTCCGCATCTAAGATCATTTTGCATACATAGGACCTCACCGGAATTGGAACCCGGGACAACTATTTCCAAAGGTAGTTGGCTTTACGGAAGCTCATGTAGCAATAAATCTTTTTATTAATAAATTCTTTTTCTTTATTTGATAATATAAATGTCTAATTATGTTTCTATACATTAAGATCATATTTTAAAATTTTTAGTAGTAGAAGTACTGCTAAAAGTGCTTCGACAGCTAAGGCGCAGTGGACTACCAACGGGAACTGAACCCAGGATATTAAAGATGTATTTAAAGGTTTTAATCCAAAAGTTTGCCAAGTTATTCCAAATACAATGGAATTTAATGTACGTAACACTGTGCAGAAAGAATCATGATTGAGATAAGACATTGTGGGCTATAAAACGGTAATTTGCGTGAGTTACGGCGAGAAACTGAATGATAACCTTTAAGGAATCTAATTTAAAATGAATTGACGATCAACATTCGTATTTCTACTTACACAGAATGAAGAAAATTCCAAAGGTAACCGAGGAAAGTTGATCGCATAACTCACCTAGAAGAAAAGAAAAGTTACTCAAATTAAATAAATTACTTATTATTTTAAGTGCATTATTATTTAAGACTTAATTTCACTGAATAATGCATTTATTAAATCGATCAAAGAAAATTTAGGGAATAAACGTTTATGATGTAGAGATATCAAAATCATTGACTTCATCTGAAAAATACCACGGTTCGATACACAGCATGCAATGCACCCATGATTCGGCTTCTTTTTTAAAAATTTTCGCTTGAATTTCTTGAATTCCAAGAGTGTCTTGGTTCCTTTCTGCAATTTGAACATCTGCTCTATTGTCCCTCTACGGATTATTTACAGTCACTGATATATCGCTGATTATAAATAGGTACTACTAGACCGAGAATCGAAATTTCCTTCTTTTGATTCGGTGAATTCGACAATCCCGGCGCACTCATCGGTTAAAAAGGGCGATAAATCTTTAGAGGAAGACAAAGGACGGACACACCGGCCATTAAAAACAGCCCTGCCATCTGGCGGGTAACCTCCCCAATCAGTTGAAAGGCTCAATACACGCATAAAGGGCTGAATTTACAGCGACCATAAGAAGACGACGACCAGGTGGTGTCCATCATTAAAATAATCCCTCCTTAAATAAAGATCCACGCAACTCCATCCAAACCCTCCCTCTACGTAAAGAACCCGCCTTATACAAACATTAGTTTATAATATTTGCTATATTTATTTCTTCCTCTTCTACATCCTTCTTTAAATGTTTATCTTCGTAATAATCCTCTAATAATGTTATATTCTCTCTTATATATAATCTTCCCACTACATTCAGGCAAGCCCCTGTACACAAAACTCCCAACTTTTATTCTCCGTCGTGAGCAAATATTACATATTTCCACTAATAAGTATAAGAAAACATTCTAACAGTTTGATAGGTGGCAGTAGCTGGAAAGTTAAACAATCACCGATAGGGTAATGTTTGTCATAACGTATACAGTGAGTACTAAGGTTAATATTATTCCGAAAAATAAAAAGGAGTTCATCAGATTAATTATATTAATTTCATTTAGTATGGCGCCCTTAATAGTTGAGCTTAGTCATTGTTTGTACGTTTTAATTGTGGTAGTTAAGAAAATGATACTTGACTTGTCTAAGGAACGATGTAAGCTGTAAATATGTAATAACTGTAATTGTAGGATATATTTTATGTAAATATATTAGAAGGGGTACCAGAAGGATGTTCTATAAATCAAATCTTCTTATTTTTTGTGTATCGTAAGGCACTTTGTAAATTTAGTGAATTTCAAATTACATGCTAATCTATATTCTAGTTTAAGGGATATAGAGTGTTAGACTTCCTCCAGATCCATTTTTCTTTGAGATTTTTCCAATTGAAAGTCCTTCCAATACAACCCTTTTACTTGTGCTCTAAAGAGTTACTTGGTATGACACCTGGCGATAATCAAACTGCAGCAAAATATAATTATAAATAACTAAACATTTATCAGTAAATCTTTTGATGTGGCTTACTTATAATTCTCTTCCGTCCCTTCACAATTCTGCATTCATTCCACCCAATGGCTTGATTTCTTTCATCTTTTCTCGGATTATAGGCAACCCGCCGATCACGTCTCCTTCAAACACTCTAATAAAGACCCAATCGTTGGAGGGCATTTCTCCGTACACAAGAACGCGCTTTGCATGAAATGTCCAAAAGATTCTTCTGTGATCCACTCTTTCCTCACACACCGTCCATGTTTTAGAAGACTTTATGACCGCGAGAGATTCGACCCTATTGTAGTTCACGTTCTGTTTTCTATCTGCTCTAACATATTCGACTAACATGTTTGGAATCAAAAGAGATTTAAAGAGAAGCATTCCCTATACTTTTAATATGCAATGAACTCCCCGAAGGCAGATTATCCATTTCACACGAGTTTTTACTGCTTTTTCCTCTTGATATTTTCTGCGATATTGTAAAAATATGAATGCACCGAAACACAAACATTTTCGTTTCTAATTCAATTTAGTTCTTGATACAAGCAGGACTTAAGAATATTTCTACGAAGCAGTGGGAATAGCAATATTTTTAAAAGGACTAGATGGAGGTTACATTGTTTCTTCGTCAGATAAAGAAGCAATGAGAACGAAAATAGATCACAGAATATAAGTAAGTTATACTTTGTAAGTTTAAAAGCACCCAAGTTTGAGATTAGAAAAAATAAGGAAAACGCCTGCAAGAAGGAAGGTAAAAAATTCAGTAACAAATTACATAGCTAATATAAATAGAAATACGTTGGAATACAAAAGGAAAAAGAATAAACATTATGTAATGCAAAAATTTAGGTTTACAGGATGTAGTAGTCTAAAAACAGCTAAAATGACATTATCAGTGCTAAAATGATCAAGAAGCGTAATTAAAAGCACGCTAAAATCAGTAGTAATTATATAAATTCTGAAAATTACGTTTACTTTATTTATAAAAGGGGAAAGGATATTTTTCTGAGAGTATTCCTCAAAATATGATTTCGATTTCGTGACAAAAACATAATCCTTACTTAAAGTAATCCTAAATACAAAGTCAAGGCGATCATAGAATAGACATCTGTTCTTTTACGTCAAAGTGAGATGTTGACAAACACTTTAAAGTCCAAGGATTAAATACCAGCGGTAAATTTACCTCCAAAATGTCTGCTATCGGGATTCTCTCTTATGCAGCATAAACAGGGAAAGTACAAATAGTGTGTGTAGAGAGAGTGCTATTTCGAACAAACAAACACACGGTGCTCCAGTTTTGCCTCTTTTAAAACCACAGTTTGCACACTCGCCTGAAATTTTAATAGTGCGTCAGAGGGCACATGAAAAATTCGGGGTCATCGGAACGGAAGCGCCGGAGAATATTAATAAGGCTTCAGAAGAGAGCTTCTCTCCGACGGAAAACAGAAAGGCTTTTCTGAACGCAGGTACATTCAACTGACGAAATTATTCCTTTCCTATTTATCCAAATGGAAAAATATCCTATAATCTGCCAATTACTTCATGAATTTCAATATAGTCCAAGTATTCATTGGAGGAAATAATGTTTCATATTACCATATCTTGACGAATTTAGAATTAGTTGGTTAAATCTTACAAACTATCTCTTTCCTTCAAATTTTATATGACGAATGGAAAGTTGTGAGGAGTCTCGTCCGAATAATGACTTTTATAATTGAGTATCCATCACTAATGTATCTATCCTCTTCATAGCTAGAGTACATTTATTATCACAACTATAACGATAACTCATTACCAGTTCAAAATGAAAATGAATTTACAAAATATATAAGAAAACAAAAGAAATTAAAAATAAAAAATGAAAAAATAATTATCGTAACTGAAAAACAGTTATTAAATAATTTATCTCTAAAGTATCGTACCGAGCTGGGATTTTTTAATTATTACCGTGTTTAAAAAGTATCGCTAACTCTATAATGACAAAATCTTATTCGTCATTTCTAAGTAAGAATACTACGGAAGTGCTATTCCTTTATTACATAGAGCAGCATTCGGGAGAGGGCACTGAATAGAAAAGTAGAGCAGCTCTTTTCATAATATTAAAGGAATCAGAAGAGAGTGCTGTATTATTCAATGGCTCTCTCAAGACCTGAATACGAGAGGACTTTCCTGCAGAGAGATCTTAAAATAATATATGACCTTTTTATAATGACCAGGTGTGTGCTTATTGAGGCTAATTACCTCTGTTTATTATAATTGAAAGACGCGTTATTCCTCTGCAAAAGAAAGTCCTCTTTTTGTTCAACATTAATGCTATCCCTCATTGCTAATTTATGCGGCGTACCTGAGATTCGGCGGACTCTGGCGGTCGAAGGTGGAACTACACACGTAAAGGAGATATTCCCAGAGCACACTAAAGCTTGTTTCGTAACGTTTTATGAATTTCTAAGTGAATGAGTTACATTTCTCACACAATCAAACACCTTCTGTAGAGATAAGGGTATGCATTCTACATCGCATGCTCTAATGATATACGTAGGTACTTACGTAAGCCCTTTCCAGATAACGGAGTTATTTTCCTCGTTCATTCTCAATACTCTTCCATTTTGTTCTATCATTGCATACACGTTCAGCGTAAGACACATGCATACGTTTTTTCGTACGCTATCTTCCAATCTTAAAGCTACGTGTATGCAATCTCTAAAACGTATAAATTACCACATTTTAACCAACTTTATAACCTGCCATCCCTTTAGATACATTTAAATTCCTTTGCACTCCATTTTAATTTTCTTACTCATATGCAGGGGCGGGTTTAAGCCATCAGAGGACCTAAGCAGAATGACTACAAATTACGACAGCAAATATTCGAATTATCTCATGAAATACATGAAACTAGATGCCATAAAAAACTCACTACAGCGAGAATAAACAAAATATTGAATTATAATAAGTATTTCTATAAATTACAATATATGAAGGAGATTTACATTTTACAAGTAACGTAAATAATACAATACATTTCTATGTACATTATGTAAACTTACTAAAGATACATACTCAGCCAATATGAATACTTTACATTTATATAAAATATAAACAGGAAAATAATATAATGAATTAAATAAATAACAGGATAGGCCAGCATGAATATACAACTACAATAACATTATGGCTTCTAAAAAATACGGGGTGAAGAGAACTCTTAACGAGTCCACGAAACAATCGAAAAACGACAGAATGTGTGTGCAAATAATTATAAATTGTTCATTTAAGAAATTATGTACATGCATTAAATGCAAAAGTGTAGACCATCCGAGTTTTCTGATTATTCGTGCATCATCATGACTATGTACGGATGTATTCCACTGTATTATCTTCTCGTATTGATTAAGTAATAATTATCAGCCTGCCTTGTAAGTTAATACGCTCGTGAGTGCAGTCCGAAAAACGGTTCCCACCGAAGGAAGAGGTCACAACCGCAGCAATGGAAGAAATCGAGGCTGAGGGGGTAATTTTATCTCGTGGTCTCCATCCATCTCCATGGGAACGGAACCTCTCTATATATTTCAACCCTCGTATGATGTATTATAAGGGTAGCAATTGGTAGCCATGGGAATACATAGGTAACGCATCGAAGAGAAAATCATGGATTTTTGTATGGAAACTGAACACTTATTAATGTCATTAACCAGGCAAATTATTCACAGAAGATCATCCTTAATATGATCATATGTCCGGTAATCAAACAATTTTATTGCAGAGATATAAAAGACCTAATGCCAGAATAAGAACATTGGTTTTTTATGTTGCGTAATAGCCCATCTCTTGTGTGTTTCAGAGCATTTTAAATGTTGCTAGACAGCAACGTATGATAACATAAATCATTATAAATAGTTTAAATTTAAGGCAAGAATGAACAACTATTCTTGAACTATGAGATAAATGAGGTCTGAAATTCTTCTAAACTTCGTGACATGGAGGTTATTTTGCTCTTTAAATAATAGAAGTAAAACGATCTTGCTATCAGCTGCCACAAAGATAAATGTTCATCATACGCTCCAATGGTGTTCTAAAATATTTAAGAGCAAGACAGTCTGCAAATCAGTCGAAGAACAAGTCCCATTAATATCGAGACGTCTGTCATCCATTGCGATTTCAATACAATACAACGGTGAACTAATGTTTGTTTTTATAGTCTGTCATCCTTCGCTGATGGATGAAGAACCTTTCTGACTTAATTCAAACTATAAATACAGTGTATGAGATACCCAATAGAGACAAACCCTCTGACGAATACATAGTCTTTAAATGGGTACTTGATACGGTACGAAGCGTACCTACGGATCCATAAATCTTCCTCTGCAAATGGCGGCTACAAATGAATGCAAATGGGAAAAAGGAGTTTTTGCAGAGATTAGGAGGACGTTTGATGGCCTATGGAGTAGAGGGCGCGAGCTTAAAACCTACATTCTCATTTACAGCTGAGGTTATCTGGTCCGAGAGGTCGCCGTGAAATATAATGCGGCAGATAGGATCGACAAAAGAAGTCTGCCGAGCGAACGCAACTGAGGCTGTAACTGAGAACATAAAACGCTTGAAACTTACATGGCAAACGAAACAAGATGAGTATGTTGAAGAATTAGAGGACAAAAATGCACAATGTTACAATTAACGGAATTACTGGGCCTTATAGAGAAGAAATTCCAAGAAATTAAAGTGAAGAAATTTTAACTTTTATTTAAAAATGTTTCAGAATAATCTTGATACTGTCTGGAAAATTTCCATAGTTTTAAAATTATTCCTCAATAAATATACGATTAAATAACCTCACATTACTACCCTAAAGAACTTAAAACTAACACGAATGAATACGAACGAAATATGAAACTAATGAATAAATTAAGCCAATAATTTTATAAAAGTTGAATTTGATTAGTATAATCCTACAGTAGTCGCGTGACGCGTGCTCAAAACGAAAATTAAAAGCGCTATTTCGATATGATTATCCAATTATTACCATAAATAGACATAAACATAGTTTAGACATAAATATAGTTATGAAATACAGCCTTGAATAGTTTATAAAATATAAAGAATGAGTTTTACAGCACAATATCTGTAAAACAGCTAAAAGTTCAAGATTATAATTCGTTGCGATGATTGGAATACGATATTCAAATGGTGAATTAGGTGGTGGCAACTCTTCAACAGAAAGATTGCTGTAGTACAGCCCTGCTGTGCTACTATATGAACTACATGAAGTAAAGGAGAAGCAGCACTTTATATACTGACTTACTCGTATGAGTAAAACGAATGGAAGTGGTTCCTTCAGAAGGGAAATCAACGAGAAAAGTTTTAAAATAAGAGGTAAATAAGTAAATTGAAAGCCGAAAATGGATTTTCTACAAAAACAACGTCCTTTCTACAGCGGTTCATTAATTTCGCATTTAAACAGCGTCGTTAGCAAGTGGATATTTCAAAGAAATTCCGAAAGAAAAGGCTTTAATAAAACACCAATTTTGGCTCAGTTATGCGTTTAATCTACACAAATCCGGCGAATATCAAAGAGAACAAATTTGCATTAATTCACGTAATTACCCCTTTTGGAAAATTGATGGAAGAATAACGAAGATGGCCATCCAAAACAACAACATCGAACTTCCTTTAGACTGCGATAGAAAATGAAGACAGGAGAAAACAGCAAATCATGAAGAGACGAGGATTAGACTGTACTTAGAGTGCGCTATTGTGAGCACTGCGGTTTTTCTTAGTTAATGGAGTTAAATGATGTGCTTGGGTCCTTTACGCTCCAATTCGTTAAGATAGGGAGATTTGCAGCAAGAAAATGACTGTATTCATTTATCAAAATGTTATGCGGAAACATTTAATTTTTTTCATAGTCAATGTTCAGAAGGAATACATCGCTTACGATATACTATGATTAAAACGCAAAAGATAACTTACCCATTATAGTTACCTAATGCTAAGTTATGATTCATGGTAAGATGCCAACCTTAGCTTATCAGTTCGGGTCATAATATTACTCTCAGTTGATTAAGACATAAGTCACACTAATTACTGCGGGTAAATATAAAAAAGAGCTGCTCCTAGACATTATATGCTTTTTCATTTATTTTACATTAGAAAACAGAAAGGAAGGGTTATTATTATTTTATTTTTCAATAGGTGGTTGAAACCTTTAATTCTTTAGCTTGTCTTACTTGTCACCTATGTATTAGATATCTAGAGTCATCGAGTATTTAAGACTATTTCCCTTATCGTCATATTTATAAATAATGGTTTGCTTTTCGTGCAAAGAAAGCGTCTTCCTTTGAGTCATTTTCCGCTCTAAAATGAAGCAACTGATGGAGAATTAGGCAGGAATAATGCAAAAAATATCCGGACTATCGAATGAGTAATACGTAAGTTGTCTGGAGAGGTGAGAAAACCGCTATAAGATGATAGAAGATCGATATTTTTAGCATGAGTATAATATAAAAGGATCGAGAGAAAACCAAATATTAGCGTCATAAGCATCTTAAAGGTATTCAATTTATTATGATGTTTGACACCTTTCTTCACCAAAACAACAAAACCTGAAGGCGTTAGCGTTTTAAATGGGTTTTACTGCATTTGAAAATTTAAGGATGAAGTAAAGAAAGGGGAAAAACCCTGTAGGCAAAGGATTGTGTTGAATGTAAATGAGAATGAAGATAGGGAAGTGTGTCACTCAAATGATTTGGAGAAAGATCGCTGGAGGCGATTAATTCTCGAATATGATCACGGTGAAAAAAGAGGTATCTGAATCTATCTATCATCACTGTGATTCGACTTTTCATTCAATCAGTCACGCAAATCGAGTTTTAATCGTGGATTTCTTGTCTTGAACAAATTTCTATTGCAAATTCACTTTTGCGATAATAATGGAAAACTCTCATTCTTTGGCAGCATTCCTGAAATATTTCAAAAGTCTTCAAAATGCTTCTTCTATAACAATCTTTATTTTTTATATATTTCTTCTATAACAATATTTATTTTCGATCCGGTATCCCACTCCAGTAAAATCGGCGGTTTCTTATAGTAAAATAGCCGTAACTTCGGTTTGCGAAAATACAGCGAAGCAGAACATGTGCATGGGAGGTGTTCGTTGTGAAATCAGAGAGAGGAGAGGACGGATTTAAAAGGTCCACTTTCTAGGGTGCTTTTAAGGGCCATACGCATACCCTTTTATCGTTGGCATTACACGCAAGGCTAACCCTTATCGCAAAGCAATTTGTCCCTTCTGAGCCAATTTCCGGCAGATGCAAAGCAGAAGACATGAATATGATGATAGGGTTGCGATAAGAGCAAATATGATAGACTTATTTTTATGAAATTCGTTCTTATAAATTTCTAGGGCGTTCCAACAAAAGCACGAAGGAGGGCTTTCCCAGAGAAATTTCGCCTTAAAGATATTTTATCCAATGAACACTTATCTTCTAAGGAGATCTTAAAACACAAGGAAAAATAAATTGAATTTTAATCAATTATATTGTAGTCATAACTTTCATTGGGAATACACCCTGTCCAAAGCAATACTTTTTAAAATATAAAATTCATTATTTTTAACTGGGTTTACTTGCGTTGATAAGCCTAAATTATTTAATCATTAATGTATAAATTAATTTGGTATATTAATAAACGTTTTGATGGGTTTACTTACAATTGTTTTAATATGCAAAGTTATTGAAATCTTAAGTCGCACCATAGCATTGTTAATTTGATCGCTGTAGATATGTAGAATTGCTGAATTTACTGATGTAGTACTACTTTTAAAATAACATAATATGACTTGCTGCTTTCCTGAGGTTTTTGGAAGAGTTTTCTTCACGAATTGGATGAGTACAAGGTGGTCTTTCTAATCACCACTCAAATTACTGCCACAGATTGGTAGTCATGAAATATAAATTAATAATATTGTCTTATAGATTTACACTGTCCACCTTTTGTCTAATTTCAACGTGTGCATATAATAATATTTGTGATGATAAAATTAAGAAATCCCGAGAAAGATCAAGGAATACTTTTTCCCTTTCTCAATCTCCCAATCTTCACAAATATTGGGGTTTGGAAATATCATTCTCGTGTAAACTTTGATTGCAATAATTATTCGCAAGGGAAACATGCCAGAAAGCTCATAGAAAAAAGGCAGACGTTCTTTAACATGCAATTTGAAGAATATTACCAACGCTTTATAGGCAAAATGCATGCATTAAGAAAAGTTAAGATGACGATGAAGGCTCACAAAGCAGAGTGCCATCTGGCGGTCTGAGTGTAAATGCAAATGTCAATCCGCTTAACATCCTTGCTTTGCGAGTCGTCAGCGTTGGAATATAATAGGAAGTATTCCACCAAGTCTGACTGTAATCACGCTCGGAACGTAAACATCTACCTCCAAATCTAACCCAAGAAGAGATGCTGTGGAAAATATTTTTTAAATCCTATTTGAATTTTGATTTGTGGGAATGAATCATTGGGCTTCGGAACAAAATTTTCTACGGTATTTACTAAAAAATATAAAAGCTTATGATAAAGACGTGAATAGTGACTTGGTGATGTCTTCAATATATTACATTCGAAGACCGCTGTCGGCTTCATCATTGGGTCGTCAAATACTTAGAGTTATGTTTCTTTTTTACAATCATAATATCATCCCACGCAATATGATCCATCGAAGCAGTATGTCGCTATAAAATTAATCTAGAAGGACGGAAATTTAGCGACGGAATCTTTCCGAGGGTACCTTTTTGCGACAAACATTAACTATGCAACTTATAATTAAAATTACGAGCTGGGATATCATATATTGTTCGAATTCGAAATAATGCATAGTATAGTCAAACATGATGGGCCGGACCTGGTAGAATGACATTATTATTTTAAGTTTAAAATGACTTTGAAGAGCATTTTTATTCATCGACCAGTACAACGCCATGATAAGGCGATGTCGGTAAAATGTCCTCTTGGCGAGAAGCAGTCGTTGAAATGTCCTTCGATTATCTTTCCGAACACAGCGTCATGGACACACGTGTGTGGAGAAGAATCAAAACTGCAAGCAATCAAACAGAAGTCCTTATTTTTATGATCCAGCATAAACAACGGCGGCCTATTTCAGCTGATATTCGTCGAAGGCCAATTATTCCACGTTTGCTCTATGTGAATATGGAAAACTTATTCCGTTGACGATATTCATTTTTTATATTTTTCAGCTGAAAACACTGAAATATAGGCCGAAAAACAGCTAGAATTTTCGCTTGACGTAAAGGTATCTTTTTACTACAAAGAAAGTTATATAGGAGATCTATGTATAAATTAAAGCTCGTGTATATATTATAGCTAACATAGACGTTCATTTTAAGTTACTGTATCAGTTAGCACTGAATTATTTTTATGTTATGTACAGATATTCTGTATTTATGTATTTATGATTTTCTAAGGAATTTCTCGAGTGAATTGTTCAACGCACTTACTGTAGTTGTAGGTTATATTGTAAATTATAGCTGTTTAAATTGTAAATTAGCTTAGTATTAAATCTGTTATAATTAATGAAAGGGATTGTCTCATGCATAACACTTTTTAGCATTGTTTGTGTTAGTTGTTAACGTAATATTAACATAGCCATCTATCCTAGCTGACCATGGTGGAATTGCATAACAAATAAATGCACCCACCCCTTCTAGATTTGACCCCTTATGCTTTTCGATCTAATTTCGCCGCTATGGTATAATAATATCATTATCAAATAATACTTGAGTTGATATCTTTGGGAGAAGAATTCAAAATAAAAACACGCAAAATCAAGGGAAAGGATTCTAGAAGAAATTTTTACTAATTTTGGGAAGAAGAGTTTTATTTCTAGAGCGGTGGAGACATCTATGATAAACTTTGAGAAAGTAAGGCTGAGAATATAAATAAAAGGTCCTATTTGAGAAGGTAATAAAAAGAGTAAAATCATTCATCTTTGCTGCATGTGCTTCCATCCTTTCACTTCTTCAGCACAGAGTTCTCAACACACAGACAAAACTCCCTCAAAAACGATTTGCAAGTGTGATTTCGGAATTAGGAATCGAGAAATTATGCGGAGGAAAAACAGAGGGCAGCACGTGTGGCGAAGGCGAATACAGGTGTCGCTGCATTCGGGGATTTCCGCACAGCTGACAGAAGACACATTGGAACGGTGAATATTTAGATAGGAAATTCTGCTGTCACAATTCCACACGGCGTAGATATATATTCTTTATGAAACACCGTGCGCTTTTTGTAGGTTAAAATATTATGATTTGGAAATACCTTATGTTATGATTGTAATCAGTTTTCGTAGATTCACTAATACCTCACTTAGTTTATGGATAGAAATATGGAATTACATAGGAAGGGACTTAGAAAATACGCCGTTATTCTCGTGAAAGTATCATACGTTCGACTCTGGACTACTCTCTTAAGATATCCTCCTGAGGTTTATTTTTATCTCTGGCAGACTTCAGTAATTTAACAAAATTAAGTTACAAATACTGATACTAAGAAACCGAGATGAATATCAGAAGAAGGGATGATTCTCATTCGGCAGTTTAATATCGTTCGAATTTGTAAGCTTTACTATAAAGCAGAGGAAGATTTCGTCTCCATTACTATCATTTTCTTAAAATTCATCCTATAAATTGCACTCTAACGAGACTATGCATAAACTAGGATCACCTTTGTCGTCAAGAGGATCGGTTGTTTATATCCGCAAAATTTAACGGCTTTTGTTTTTTTTCTACATTGCTATTAATTATATTTAACTATTATTTCGAATTAAAACGATGTTTAAAAACCTAACTAATAATCTTTATTCAACATTCTATCTATTGGTACCTGTCTCCATTTCGTAGTATCATGATTTTTAATTTAATTCCACTCGTCTAGGGTCTCGATATAAATAATAAAAATATATCGATATATATCGATATCTAAAAGTCAATTGGCCTTCTAACGAACCTCAAATTATACATTTCTATCTCTTAGGGAAGTGCGTGAAATTAATTTACAAAAATTTCCTCCTAGTATTTCCTGCGGGACATCGGATGAATGCAAATATAAATAAATAAACATAAGCACAACGGTGATTATTATAAAAGGTAAACAAGAAGTTGAGTGGAAACAAAGAATCGATCTGACAGAGGGAAATCCTCCTCGTGCCATTCGTCTTGTAAACTAGTAATTCATGCACGCGGCCATAAACACGGCCGTGCGAATCATAAATTCCGAGGACGCATTCGAAGGCAAATTCCGGTTTGCATTGAATGGATCTGGGGCACCAGAAATATCGCTGGAATAAACACGGAGTTTAGGGGAGAATATTTACACATTTTCCAGATCAATACGGGATATTTCTAGAGGGAGATTTAAGCTGAATAATGTAGAAAATCAAACAAATTTTTTAAAGATCCATAACTATTAGAAAACGAATATTTAGTTACCAAACAATGCCTTAGTGTTTGCCGAGCGTTTTAACCCCACGATTCACAAGGAAAATATGTATAACGTCGTAACGTAACATAGGATATAAAAATAAGATCTTTGATATGAAATCGAGTAGTCATAGAAACATATATACCTATGACTTTATTATTATAAGTCAAAAAGTGGCTAAATAGTCTTACATTTAACATGATAAGCATAAGTAAATATAAAAAGGAATAGAAAAATTATGAGGAGAATCCTAAGTGAATAATTATGTAATGAAACATTGCATACCGAGATAATAACAACATCATCTTCACAAAGAAACGAAAGTAGAATCACTTATTTTACAATAAAATTAAGGAAATGAAATAACAGAAATGGATAAAAATAAAACTAATAAAGAAGAAATGAGATAGAGTGAAAGGGAAGGAAAGGGAGTAAGTTCATAATTGTGAAACATTTCATTCGAGTTTTTTAATAGGGCATTATTTAAGACAGAGATGTATTAGCGGTTATTAAATGGTGAGCAAAAATTCTTAATATCCAATGGTAGTGGATTCCGTAGGCCACAATTATTTTATTGTTAACTTATGTTCTGTATTTCGGTATTAGAAACTATTGGTTATTTCTTGTGAATGTTGTTTATAGTATGAAAAAGAGGTACATGCTAATTACCCTGTAGAGCCTTCTATCGGTGAGTGACAGCAGGTTTGTGTTCCATTCATTTTCTAATAATCTATTACAGCTTATTACTCGTGACAAGTTTTTTATTTCTTTGTTTTAGTCTACGACTCCTGAAAATGGTTAATGTTGTACCTTTAAAAGTGCTTCTCCCGGATAGCCAAGTGGGCAGCGCGTTCGACTTTGATGAAAGCGGGTTCGATTCCCGTTGGGAGCCCATATGCCAATTGACGTCAAAGAAGCACTTTTAACAATTCTACGACAGCTGCGACACCCACCGAATCCAAGACCAACAGAACCCCGTTAACTACCTGAGAGCCTATTTACACCATACAACTCTGCAGTTTAACACATATTGTACTCTTCACCTTACATATACGTGTGCATGTATGAAGTTATCTCTGAAACTATTTCATATAGAGGTCAGTTAGGTCCCTCTTCTTACATGAATCCTTCAGACCTTTACATACGTCTTCTTTTATTCTTCTATGAGTCTTCATAGCGATTTTCCTTGGTCTATCAGGAAGCTCAAGGAAAATGCCTCTAATTCCCAGAGCATATATAGGACAATATCTCTAATTAGGATAAATTTCTACATGAACTGATGCCAAACCCAGGACAGTAATTATGATAGAAAACAGCCCATTATCCTCAGAATGTCGACATAATTTTAAAGATATGTATAATACAGATGTTGATTTTTGAGCTAAAAAGCATATATACATGCACCCCGAGCAATATATATGCTATATAAATATTCATTTAATAATACGGAAAATTTTACTTTCAAAAAGTATGTCGAAGGAAAGCGATAAATCTCGGAGTGTCAGCGAATTTACTCGAATACAATCTAATGATACTGAATCCGCTGAGAAATATTTCCCCGCACCCAAATACTTCATTTTCTTTTCGTTATCTCTTTATTTATTTTTGGTATTTGAGTAATTCTCAAACATTTGCGTCAATTTCAACCATTAATAACACAAGCATTTAATTTCAATGCGTAAGTTCGTGTTTTAAAATTGAGATCTAAATAATTTAAAGTAGTTTGAATGTTCAATAATTACTATTTCAGTGTTATAATAGAAGAATAATAATTAAATATGAACGCGATCGAAAATCTAAGATCGGAACCAGACTAAGTTCAGTAATTTCCTTTTCTGAGAATAAGGCAGTCGGAGCGTGTTTAAGATTACCATGGCAACAGGCATCCACGTGTCTCTCAAAGGGAGAATGTGATTTACGGAGGAAGTCAACATCAAAAGGAAGGAAAATAAATTCCACGTCGATATCCAAAGGAAGAATGCCAGCAGAAAGAAATGGACGGCGTTCATTTAGAGCGAATATTAAGAGGAGTTGAAGGAAAACGGGTTCTGAATGAATATATTCGGAATACTCATAATCAAACAAATAGAATATATCCATCATAAGAATTTACTTTGTACTTGTTATTAACTTTGTAAGAATGGCCCGCATTGGCTAAAATTCGCCCTAAAAAAAGACGGCATTATTATTATTATCATAAAACCCTATTATTTCCCTTTGAAACGATTTCTGTTTCCTTAGATGAATTTAATTTAATATACTCAACGGTCTTTGATTCACCTCCGAATGACTTCTATGAATTTAGCTTTAATTACATACTATTACATACGAGTTCTCTGAAAGCTTTCCTCTCAAAGTTGTATTGTACGAAGCACCAAAGTCGTTTATGTAAAAGGAAGAATTGAAATATTATAAGGAAGTAAAATTACTGTAAAACCCGTTTAAAATGCTCTCGCTTAAGTTTTCTCTTGGTCCATTTTACAGGAAAGAAATAGTGAAAATGCCACTTAAGACGTTTATAAGGCGGATTTTTAAGGAGTGAAAGAAAGAATACATCGCACCATAAACTGAACATTAAAGGACACCTAAATAAGAAATTCATTACATCGAATTTCTAAAAGTATTAATTCCAACCTTTTGGGAGAAAATAAAACACTTAGTAATTACACAGATATCACTCGTCATTGGATGAAGAAAATTTCGTGGAAAATGCTGACGATTGAAAATATTTAATTCAAAATAAACGATTAAATTTCAATTAAATTGGCGAAAATGGCGATATTTATCTGTAAAATGTACAAAATGAAAGAAAGTAGTTAAACTATGACTCACCATGTTAGCAATATCTCCACAACAGAAATGTAACCAAAGAAATAGGCTAATGCTTACCTGTAAAGAAGAAAAATGCAAATTAACACAAACACGTTACGTACTAACATAATTTACTAAATTTAATACCTGGCCTTGCATATATGTATGATCATATTGCATTTTATTTATTGCATTAGGTATACTATATTAACTTACGTATTGATACCAAAGTAAATTAAAACGTTTATCACAAAATATTCTTGGAAAAGGATACAATAATATGAAGATATACTAATGGGAAGAAAATACACCTTTGATCAAAAGCTTCACTTTCACTTATTATAATTTCATCCATTTAGGTAAATTTATTTCTGATTGTTCGTTATTTCAGATTATTTCGTGGAGAGAAAAAGGATTCGCGGTCTAGTAAATAATATTGCTTATAAAATGAACACGAGATTAATCCAGTCTCTCGGAGTGCCATCTCTTTACGAGCTAATTTTTTAATCTTTTTTTAAGATAATTATACGGGAATCACATTCCTCTTCTTTAGTTATCTGCTAAAGAATAATTAAGGAGATGCATTGCAAACTTGTAAATTCTGTCAAATCAGACAAAAAGTTACAACATAAGAGGAGAGATTTATCGCCTAGTCATCGACACACTTTTGGTTGTTTACTACTATATAAATACTATACTACGAGATCATAAAAGCATCATGGATCGAATTTAAGTTCTAAGACGCAATGGAAAAAGTTCTTATGTCGAGAACTTCGTATGTTGAGTGAGTCTATCAAGCAACCTATTCATACTCTTTCAAAATTCTTTTAAGAATCTCTTTATTCGGTGGCTAATAGAGAAAGCAAGCACGTAATGCTGGCCAAATTGGTTAAAAATGGAAAAAGTGCACTCCCTAGAAAAGCCTTCTTACTTAAAAGCAAAGAGTGTCTGTTTTCGCCCAACTAATTAGCGACTAAATCATTAAAACCGCTCTCTCTATTAGTTACGCCCCATAAAGAAGGATAAGTTAATTCAAATTTGAAGTCTTCGCTAACGAAACATTCCGCCGTCTTTTACGTTCTCATTGTGCGTTTAACGAGGCGAGACCTTAAGGGAATATAAACAAAAGAGGCTTTAGAGTGCGCATTTTAAGGCGAAAGCCGTAAAAAGGCAGCGAAACTTACTTCTGCGGAATAACACTCACGACACTCTGTGAGTGCACTAATGCAGGTCTTGAGGAAAAAGAAGAAGGATGTACATACCGGTGCAAGTAAGAGCAGGACCAGGTGGTAGTGGATACAATTTAGAAAATATTGAAGTTATGCACACAAAATGAGTCACTTATAATGAGGGGAATACCCATCTGCCATGCATTTGAATGGAGGCTCGGAAAACTTTCCTTACACAGTAGTCATAAAACGTACAAGAAAAAATTCATATCTTATAAAATCATTTAACCTATATAGCGATATATACACTTGAAAATAATCACCCTCTTGTAAACACTTGTCCATAATATTGAATGTTTATTAATCCACTCGTCCAACAACTTAGATTATCTTAAGCAAATCTTAATATACACTTTCATATCCCTACAAGATGTTCTTCAACTTTGATAGGTATGCACGAGGAAAGAATGGCTCAAAAATACTCTCTGGTTCCACTGCTAAATTGTTCTCATAAAAAGAGTAAATTATTGAATTCCTCCACTGATAGAGGTTTAATATTTAATATTGATACGCAGGAGCAGCTACATTTGTCCATATATTTACAAACTATTCGGAAGATAAATCCAAGTTTAAGAGAAATTTAATTTAGTAATGCGTAAAATGGTACAAGTAAATAATATTTTATGCATTACTATAACGAAAATAACTTGTATCTTCAGAGTAGCTGATAATAAGATGATCTGTACGCGGAGGGTTTTTGTTACTATAACAATTTTATGAAGAAATTTATAAGGCTAGAAATTATGTTACAAGAGGTGTGCGCATTGCTAAGCTTTGGTTATAATGTGCTTTTTAGTATTTTTATACGAAGAACGCCAGTGCTTTTTAGTATACGAAGAACGGTGTAGTATTTTTTGAGGTATCAGTTGAATGTGGTTTAAATCAACGTCGCTTCCTGACAAACTGCCTAAGTGGAGACTGTGTGATAAATATATAAGTTAGAATAATCCACACCTAAAATGTCTGTGAGTCGAAAGAGAAGGAATCAACAACCAAGACCAAGAGTTTACAACACTTTGGTCTTCCGTGATTATCGTCGCTTAAAATCTTATGACGTGAATGTAAAAAGATTCAGGTAATTTCTCCTGTCGCTCAATCTGGCAGTATAAAATATCAATATAGCTGTACACTTTAAATATTCTTAGTGAGACATGAATCCTGCCTTAATTTTACGAGAGCACTTTTAGCCCTCTCATATCGCCGCTTCCGTTCTAACGCCAATTTCCTTTCTCTTCTCATTCTTCACACGAATTCCCCTTTATTCTCTTTCGCAGCTCCCTCACCTACGCTCTCAAACGACTTTACATTTATTACGGAATTTAATTTCCATCGCTGTGAATTTGATATGACACTTACTTTCATTTCAGAAAGGGAGATATTGAGGGTGTCGCTGAAATGATTGAATTGGAAGTAAAAGAAGAGTTTAAGTACAAAAGTATTACCGATGCGATGAATTAACGGGAAAATAGACGAAAGAACAGGAATGCTTCAAAAAAATTAATTTCAAGAAAGTATCTCAAGTATTCCTCCCAGGAATTTTTATGAAAAATTTGGTCCAACGTTTCACAAAGAAATTTGTAGAAAACAAAGTTTAAAAAATATTTGAATGATAACAATGATGAATGTTCATCCAAATATGCAAACAAATATAGAGAGCACAAGTAAAATAATGGTAACCAATTGACGAGTTGCAGTCATCAAATTACAGTTGAAATAGGGAAGTCACAGGAAAAATATGTAAAATTTTAGTTATACTAATATAAAAATATAAATAAAGGTATGAATTATATAAATAAGTTTTACAAAATATTGTTTCACCAGAAAATCTTGCACTTTCAAATAATCAAACAATGCTGCTCTATTCCGTATTGTAATTCAAGAAATCGACTAAAGGGGCGCCAGGAACACTCCTCGTTCGAAAATACTTTGGGCAGTATTGACTAAAAGAAGCTACTCTAATGTAATCTCGAAATATTCAAGAGTCAAAATATTTCCCCGTTCTCATCGACTCCTTCAGCAGTGAATATATCACTTAAGGCCTGAGCTATTTTAAACTCGGTTAAAACCCTTTACTCTCCCATTTTCTGTTCCTTTACATATTCTCAGCACGTCTCAAGACTGCTGTCTCGATCGACAGGAATTCCACATCACTCTGCTTTCACACACTCTATCGCATCTCTACAACTCCGTCTTCATATGAAAAGGAAGAATCTCGGGATTTTCCGAGAAATTTTCAACAACTAACCATTTTCCTAACGGTTTAATTCTATTTATTATTTATTATTACTTTTATAAATACCTTAATTGCAATTGGAATAATAGTATGTGGCATAAAAGATTATTATCCACTAACAAAATGACACCAATGCTACGTACAGAACTACAATGTACATAATACAGCATTATTGACAATTAGAAAATGTATATCAACTACCGACGATAGTAAACCATTGTGATACATATACTTCCTTGTTGCAAAATTAAAACATATACAGCAATATTACTGCACAGCTGACTCTTAGCTATGGACTTCTAACTATACAGTATTTCAACCCCAGTAAACTCAAAAGTCATACGCATTCACGTCAAGCTAAATTAATAAGCTAAATATAAATTTACGTACTCTCCATCCTTTATTAGTCGGAAATGTCTTTTCAGAGCTCCTGATAGATCATCATGGCTTCCAACTGCACTTCGGTCTAAATATGCAGTTAATTGAGAGAATCAAAGCGTGCATTTTCTGTTCATCTGCTAAAACTGTTTGCTGTACTATCTAATCCATCTATCTCTACGCAGGGGACAGGATTTTCCAAAAGCGGGTTACGGACAACTGAGGGAACACATGTTTTCCTAATTTATAGAAGCAAGATAAATCATAATGATAATAGTGCTTTTCATGCTCTAGGGGTTGCTCAAAACATCAAGAACTTAAGCATAAGAACATGTATGCTCACTATAAATTAGAACATAAAGCAAATGTTGCACATCTCCTTTTGAAAACACTGCTAATTAAAAAACACTTCTACTTAGTCCTAAGTTGGTCTCAGAGATATCGTAATTGAAAATGATTGAATCAAAGGGGATAATGCAATCCTCATAATTTCGAGTCACTGACGTTATGAATTGTATTGAAAACAAAAATTTAATTCACATAATAAAGTCAGAAGAGAAGTATGATCTTTGAAAATGTAATCGATATTATGCTTATTCCCTGTTGCACAGAAAAATCGGGAAAACAGATGCTAACACGAGTCACTCCAAGAATAGAATTTTCCCTAGCACGTTACATAAAGGTAATCGATTAGGAAAGTGAGTAAAAAATAGTAGGGCCACGGTGAATGCACCTACTGCCACAAACCAAAAAGCGACATTTTTAGGTACATATGTTGATGTGGAATTCGTTATTAGTCATAGACCTCGAAACATAATTAAACGTACGGTGATATCCATCTGTACATAAGTAATCATACTGTAAGTGTATAATATACCCTATGAAGTAACACATGAAGAAAACAGAAATCAAAGCATACACATAATTACAATGTTTAAAATCCAACGGCTGTCATCAAAGGAGGTATGTATGTAGTTGAGGTGAGTTAGTGTATGTGTATGTAGTTGAAGTGTGTCGTGTAAATGACCGAAAGAAGATAGGATCGATGACCGCAACGAGTCCATCACCAAAACACACACAGCGATTCCTTAGTAACACGAGATGTCTCATTCTTCAGAAGATTACGACGCCGGGATGAAAGCTGGACCAAGGGATGCTGGGACATTAGCAAAGATGAAGGAAGGCTCCTTTCGTCAAAGGAATGCGGATTCAAAACCATTAAAACACTCAAATGTTCTGAAGAATTTTCTAAAACATTTCCGGAGTCAACGATCCTTTAAAAATGAGACCAATATCAAACGGTAAGGAATACTTGTATACCGATGAGCAATTATTTTTTAACTTCACGATGAGTAACTTTAGGTACACAAGACTCACAAATCTATAATAATAAAAGGACTCGTGAGAAAAGGCCTCAAAAGTCTTCTGAGAGTTCATAGAAGTTGCTACGAACCCACAGTTTCCAGTCAGGAGATCGAACCATAACAATTTCAACGAAAAGATAACAAATATCAGTCAAGTTTCGCTTCTTCAGCCAAAATCAAACCCTTTATTGCACCAACTGTTTTAATATTTTATGGTACGTAATATAGTGTGTAATAGGTGAATATATATATTTTCTCTATCCTTCTTTATATTACAAAAAATATCATTTTTCCCTCCATGAAACCATTCTTTCTTTGTAATTGTAATACTGTATGTTTCCGAAAGTTTGTTTTACTATTTCTAACTCACTCAAACGTGAAAAATTCCTGCGAAATATTTAGCTCAGTAAAGAATCTTCTTCCGGAAGACTGACTTGCTCTAAGTATCTGACATGAGTCCATCTTGCGGACGATTCCCACATTACAAATTCCGTTTGTCGTTTGTTGAAAAGACGACCAAAATGGCGGCACTTGAATATTTCAGTGGCGCCATCACACAAGAGACGGTCGACCGCCGAAACGATATTTAGCAAGAAAAAGATCCGCCGTTGGAAATAAAGGGTCGTCAAATATTTTCAGAGGCACCTCTGGTTTGAAAAGGGTGACCTCTGTGACGTCACTTCCGTGTGCACTCATACCAACAATGCTCCGGAGATTCGAAGCGTAAGCCGATGCATTAAATATGACCTCTGCTGCACTTACCAGAGATTACCGGAGGAATGCTTTGAACTCTTGCAATTTTCAAACTGATTCCGGAAATTTACACGGACAATTGGAGAAACGGTACATTTGGTGCCTCTTCCTGAACATAAGTAAAAACCAACAAGAGTTAATTCACTACTTCTAAATCTCGTTCGTTCCATAAGAAATCTAACAATCAATACAACATTTCACAAAAATATGCCAACAAATCTATCAAAATGAAAGCTACATATGAACATATTTAGTGAAATCCACGGGTTGATTTCGTTATCCTGCTTAATACTCGGTTTCCAGTTCTTTTCGCAAACAGAAATAATACCGCTTAAGATATACTCGCTCATTTTTGTGGTCACAGAATTCATTGCAATAGCCCTCCTACAAATTTAAGTAAAGCAACCTCAAGAAGATTCCTTTAAGAGTTAAAGAGCCAAAATCTCTTTAGTTTGCTAGTGTAATAGAAACAAACATTCTTAAGTCTTATTCTTATAACTCTATCCCGCTTATAGCTGTATTCACTTGTCCTCTTGATAACCTTCTTAGTTTAGTTTATATAATATTCATGTTATTTCATTTAAGCATGCTATTTGCTTCAACAAAATCCATTCAGGGCTATCTTTGCGTACATTTTATGCTGCATCTTTTCATACACATTATATTTTTTTTTCTGAAACCTACGTAGTACATTTCACGGCAGTTTCACATTTCTACACCAAAATTTTTTATCGCTCTTCCTCTGAGAACCATTAACATTCTCTCCGGTGTAAATGGAAACCGATATCCTTCGTTTCATTTTTCAGCAAATATTCCGTCCAACGAGTGAGAAACTGGCACACGGTTGAAGGAATTTTTTCGAAACTCACTAAAATAATTTTATTATTATCATGAGAGTTCCTTTATGCTATACACTCAAGATGGATTTAGAGATTCTAATCGCAAAGTTCTAACCGAAGCTCTCACTATGAATTAATTATGAGACTTAAAATCTGATTTTTCTCATAAAATGCATAAAAATGCATGCCATAAAAAACTCGGTTGCTTCACTACGAAATGAAGCGCAAAATGTAGAATTATTAGGAATATTTCCATATATTATTATGAATGATGAACAGAATCATATAATATAGTGCCATTAATTACGAAGTATATTCTATAAACGTCTCACGTAGACTTACTCTATATGAAATTCTTTTCTAAAGCGGAAAAAAGTACCCGAGTATATAGGAACGATTTTATTTTCCTATTCTATCAGCCTATTCTGAATTGATAAATATTTTTATTACTTCTACATTATTTTTCAATTCATTGGGGCAGTAAATTGAGCTTTGCACACGCCCTCGGCACGGCCCTCTAGAGAAAAAAGTGAACGTAATAAACTATAGAGGAGAAAAAACATATTTGAATATATATAGGAAAAATTGAGTTTTAGAAGCAGCAGCAGCTCTCCTTCGCCTATTTTCATCATTTCTTCTATCTTTTCCGTGAATCTTCTCCTCACCCTTTGGTTTTCCCACAATCACTCTCCTCTTATCAACTTCTTCTTCACTTGAAGATGACGCTTATGCATCGAAACATGTCTTTTTCTGATCCTTATTTTGCAGCTTGAATAAATTAGGAAATAGTTTTCTTGTGAAATGTATTTTGTGTGTTATACAGATACACTGCAACCCGCTTTGGCCAACCGTTTGCCTCATTCGATAGACCAAAAGTTACATCATCAGTGTCATTACGCTTTATCTCTAAAATGGTTCTTTGTGAATTTATTCATTGGAATGACTAATTTAGTGAGAATAAAATTAAGATTTTAGCGCGGAGCAGAATAATCTCCATCCCAATGTCGGAGCTGATACGAGATAGATTGAGTAACCTTTGCCTCAAGATCAAAGCAAAACGTCAGATTACAAATTAGCTTGGAGTTAATTTCTTTCTTCTCAATATTATGTTGTAGAATATACCGAATTAACCTGAAAATGAGTGCAGTTTTTTGTGAGAATAGTTTTGGAGAGATGATATGATACCCTTCATGATGAATGAAAACTGTTTCAATTTGGAGTGAAAAAGATCAACTAACTAAAGACTTTCTCTGTGCGAAAAGTAGACTTTTCTTGCGATATTTTACATTTCTCGCTTCATTAATAGAGACATGTTTTTTAACACTGACAGTTGGTGAAATCACAGAGGAACACCCCAACCAAACGAATCCTTCATTTGATTATTCCTGACATTGAATTTAATGAGTTCGAAAGGCAAACTTAGTTTAGTGAATCCATTTACACTCCATGTCGTGCACTCTGTAATAGATGTCATGGCAGCGGCCGGAGTATCAACATCCGGTTGCGTTTAATTCAATAATCTTTAGGATTCAATTTGAAATATTTATAAAGCCAATCCATTTATGCCCAGCGTCACGTACTCTCCGAAGAGGTCACTGCAAGTGGGTCAGTGAGGTTTGTTAACAAAGTGCGCCCGTGAATTCGGTTAAAAATGCGTAAACCCCCGTTTTCAACCGTATCGATAAAATCATTTTATATTCATGCTAACTGAAAAATTCAAATGGATTAAAAATATATGAGTCCGCGGTGGATACTCTAGTAAAAGATCCGGAGTTCTCACAGTTTCCGGGCCCATTTTACTCCATTTCCTCGCAGCGGCAATTTACAAAGGGCATTGGTAAATGCGAACGCACTAAATGGAGTTGGCGCATTAGAAACAAGATGGAGGCTAACAAAAACGAAGCGCAACGCGCCTCCGTTTCCTCGAAAAATAAAAGCGCGGCAATTTTTAAAAGAGGTCGTAAAAAAGAAGAAGAGATGAGCATCGACGCGTGAAAAGAAGGAGATTTATCGGAGGTCAGTTGAGGACGAGGCATTATTCGAGAGTAACCCTACTGTGCCGTAAAACTGCCCGGAAGGAACGTTTATTTCCAAACTGAAATTTTGTAGTTTGTACAGTCATCAGCACTCAGGCTTATAGGACCCTCAATCTCTCAGCTAATATAGGCATTAACTACGCTTGGAAGAATAAGGTTCACTGGAAAAGATACGGAGTGACGTAGTTTACCCTTATTTTCCATACTTAATAAAATTAATGTTCTCAATCTTTATTGGGTGAAAACAGCAGCACCTATCTTGAAATATGAAATGAATACAAATGAAGACACTAATATAGTCACAGTAGAATTTATCCGTTGACGAAACTAGTCGGATTAAAAATTCTATTGCGGAAATTATTTAGTATTTTTATTTCATGATGTGTGTTTCCCTACTAAACCAGAGCAACATAAGCGGAAAATTAAATGTAATTTCCGCAATGAAAACACTTTTATTTGTTTCATCAAACATTAGGAGTGATGAAAATAAATTTCAATCTTCTACATACCTCATTTAACATTTATTTTCAAGCATGAACAAGACAGCATCAAAAGTAAATGAAAGTAAGAGAGAATTTATATACTAAATTACGGAGACTAATGTCACTACTCAAAATATGGAAGCAGGGGTAGTATAAAATGTGCAATGAAATGAGACTCCTGATATTTGGTGTCGACGTTAAACACAAATAAGAACAAATAAGGTGTACTTTTCCACAATTTTAATAAAACGAAGTAAAACACGACCGGTTTTCGTGCCTCAGCATAATGTCTAACGATGAAGTTGACATCCCAAACTACTCGAGTCCAGGAGTTTTTAAAAACTGCTGAGCCCAAGTAACTTGCAGGCAAACTTATATGGCCTTCAGCACAAGCTAGACACACTAAAAGGAAACTAAGGAGAAGGTGGGCGTCGATTCCGTTGATACCGCACCATCGGAGCTTGCGGTTGTTAAATCAAAGGGAGAGAATTTCCTTTTAATCGTTCTCAGAAGACTTATCTCAAACGAAATATTCTCCGACAGTTTAGTGGGAGAATTAAAGGGGAGCAAAAGTAAACGAAAACAAGCAGTATCTTAGCGACGGAGCCATTTTGTTTTCCCGACAGCATCTCGTTAAGGCCTCGGGGCTAAGATTCGTTTCGAAAAGTTTCGGAATTGGAAAAGGCTTTCCAGGAGGGAGGTATATCAGATGATTGGGAGAGTTTTGATGGCAATGCTCCTTAGGAATTCTTAAATATATCTCCCTTTAAGCAAGTCTCCGAGTTTCAGAGAAGATGGAACATTCATAGCATGCACAATTATGCTTGCTAAGTTGGAGATTTTTTTCGCTAGATACAGCGAAGTTTTCAGTATTTTAGTGACATTCAAACTCTTATCTAGCAAGTTCTGTAGCATAAAATCTCCTTCACTTTCTCGTGACATAACAAGCATGACTTTCATATATATCTCAAGCTATCATTAAGTGGATAAATAGAGACAAAATTCACACTGCAAAGTCAGTTCATATATTATTTTAACTAACATTAAGCTTGCAAAAATTACATTAAATCTTTTAACTTTTCAATTACTTTTTAACGATTATTTTCTACATTTAGATATGATTTTTAAAGGTTAAAGGACGTTTTTGTAACTTTAAAGGGAATATGTATCATTATCATAAAAATAGGTTGTTTTCTTATAGCAAAGTGAAATAGATGCTTAAATAAGTCCTCTTAACATTGCTAAGGCCAATATATCGATTAGAATTAGAACAAAGTTAAGCTTGACAACATCAGAAATATTCATAATTCGCTGAGTTTTGCAAACGCATATTAGTAGAAATTCAATTAGTGTTTACTTAAGAATAGTAAGGAAGTAGTTGAAAATGACAACATAATAACTGAGAATATCCGTTTTGCGACCATTCCCTACACTATGCATATTCTCCTGATATAGTAATATACATTTCTCGTAATCTAACGAACGACTTGACCTACCGTAACTACTCTTCCCCTCTGCCATAAAGACTGAATAAATATTTACGAGTATAAATTACTTCATTTCTGAATATAGCGTGCCTCACGCTGATTTTTATAATCCAATCTGGTCGTTGAAATTTGTGATAATTACCATAATAATAAGTATATAGATAATTGTAAGTATTGATTTCAGTAGGTTCAATCGCAGTTTGTTGAAATTTCTGCTCATTTATTCCCGACTTTTCTCAAAATCTTTCTGCTATTCGTTATTCCGTTCGGTGCACATGTTCTTAGCGGCAAATATATAGGTTCGCCATTCCTTTTTCTGCAGTCACGCGTACTTGAAGCAAAAAGCCGTGCGAATGGATGGACTTCCGTATCTTTTATCGTTTCTCTCGGTACATAATAAAGTCTTCTCCTTTTAAGCCTTCCTCTGAATCAAGGCCTCTCGTCTATTCGTACTTTGCTGAAACTGAGTCGCTGTTTAACAAATTAAATTAGATATCGCATTTTATTCCTTGAAGTTAAAACTAGTTTCATTTCTTGTCCACCATCAAAAATAAATAAATCAGAATTGGAGAAATAAGGTGCGCGCTGACTAATTTTTCAGGCAAAAACTTAATATTACGGGTGATTTAAAATATCTGAGATATATTAAATTTCATCAATGGCCTTCTAATCAGAGCAAGAACCAAATATTTTTAGAGCGCATAAAGTTGAAATGAATGAGCAGTGAATGGGTCTCTGATGAAGTTCTGCAAGAAAAAGGTCCACTGAAATAATAGGCCAAATATAATATTCTTTAGAACAAATTTACTGAGTATGAAAAAAAGGAAGTCAATTCACTAATCCGATAATGTGACGTCATTCGTTCAGGTTGAAAAAGTTCGAGATCCAGACACAAAAATATCTTATTAAATAAATATAAATTTAAAATTTAGCTCTATAATTTCAGAAATTACTTTTCAGGCATCAGTTAACACAGGGAGCTTTTAAATTTAAAATAAATGCATACACCGCTGCAGTAAATTATTACAAATATATATTAAAATACAGTAAAAATATCTATCGCTTAGAAAATATGGTACGATTGGTAATCGTTATTTGTTTGATTAAGTACTGTTGCTGATTTTGACTTTACAAATTGTAAAAGCCAAGATGTTTCTATCCAATTGTTCTAAAATTGAAAATAAATTAAATAAATTATTTTTAATATGCAGTTGAATTGTTGTTGTTTTGTAATAGAATTTATTCCTTCGTTGATTTTAACAGATTTTCAACATTTAATAGATGAGCAGTAGTTATGCAAGATTTCAATGAATTAATAATAATAAATAGTTTCTTAACTACATCACCATCATTTGATTTCTCTGGTTTCTGATGTGATAGTCGATAAATGAGATGCATATTGAGTAGATTTGAACTCCCATGTTCTGCACCATATCTCCCTTAGAGCTAGAATGGACTAACATATTAACGATATCCAATAGCGTGTTCGGTTAATTTAAATGGAAATTCCAGGACATAGCAGTTTATCAAGAAGATGATAATACCATAATCAGAGTTTGAAGTAAGGGATGTCCACAAAGAGCATTCCCTCAAGGTATGCTTCACTGTTGGTGGGGATATTGCGGCCGTACCATTCGTTACCTCTGCATCGAGGGAAAGCTATTTGTGGTGCAGATCAATAGGAAACTAAGCGCTACTGGTTAATAAGTGTCTCTTTCGGTAGCCAATATACATTACATAAGTGAAAAATGGGAACAGAAATTATGAGAAATTAAAAAATTGTTCCTTCAAACTAATTCTTCATTCCTTTTTTATTATATACATTCCTTAACTCCCTTCCTTACCAAACATTGTATTAAATTGGAAATTTCTCCACACACTTTAGGATCATTCTCATAAATCGTTCAAGTCATTTAGCTTCCATACGCCCTTATACATAGCAAAACATTATACATGCATTACACACACAGCCTTTCTTTCACTCCTTAGTCATTCCAAACCCATTGCTGACTCTATCGATACATTATATAGTAGCTTGTTACGGTTCAGCGAAAAAACAAATATTGGTTCAATACAGGTTTCGCTCCTTCTACAAAGGTCTAACCGAATATACTTTTGTAATATTTTCCTCTGAAATTTTATTATGTTTTCTTTTCTTTTTATTTGGACTACTCTACAGTGTTTGATAAGCACTTTCGGAACATTTCTCAACTCTACCACCATGTGGCTTTCTTTCTTTACCATACTGCCTCACTCCTCACTTGCCATAACTCCTCACCCAACCCTTGACGCCAAACCCTTCTGGTCCATCTGAGAAGGACATTACTCTCGCCTCATTTAACTCAGTCGAAGGAGGAACACAAAAAGTGCGGACACACACACTTTGAGAACAAGTGATTCCCCAGATTTCGTCTGCAAAGAGTTGACCTGAAAATAACTGTCGCACTCATCCAGAATTAAAAAGTGCGGAGTTTCAAAGACAAAGCAAAGCTCTTATCGATACAGGGAAACTGGGGCGGGTGTTAATTTCAAGAAGAAAGAATACGCACGATAGATATATACTAAAATAAGATTCTTCCCATTCGTTAAAAGCGAAACATTTGAGTCGATATATATGATTCAGGGGCACGTACAGGATACCATGTGAAGAAGATGAATTTATGAAACTGGGATGTAAACAGGCTCTTTCTACGATAAAAGTGGCATTGTGGTGTTGTAAGGAAAGTTTTTTTCAGAACATCATTCGGTATTACTACAGAATCTTTCAAAACCCAAATGTAATCTTTCAATTAGATATCTAAAGTTATATCATTTCTGAATGCCCACAAGACAGCAATTTACAATCTGGAACGCATGCCGCGACTTGCGTAATTTCAGAAGCACACTTTTCTCTAAAGCCATCAACCAAATTATAACTGTCATGAAAATGACTAAGATTGTATTGTATGAAAGATAAATTCGCCCCTGTTTGATAACGAAATACATTACTAGTGAATAGTAACGATTTAATATTTTAAGTTAAAGATAGGTAAAAGTTTTTAACTTATCGCAATATCCTCCGATTTTAAGAAAGAGCAAATTTATTTCACAAGTTTCATATAAAATTAGAATAATTAAATGAAATAAAAAAGTTAAAATGCACTGTTTACTGTTTTTCTTTTAAGATTGCTGTTGTTAACTTCTACGAAGTCACGAACGATCATATTAATTTCTTTTACGTATTCATATTCATTATCAGAGACTTTAAAATCACAATTTCAGGAGTAAATCGCATTGAATATAACTTGCTATTTCGGTTGATTGGAACGCCACTATTCATAATAAAGCAGAACACGGGTCGATCGTGTAGGGAATGCGATTCCCACAGCCAATTACGGTGAGACACACGTGTGTCGCCGATGACTTCGATTGCAAAGGAATCGAATCGAGTTTTAATCCGAGCGAAAGAAATTTTGCGCAATTCATCCCCTTATCACTTGGGAGAAACTTGGAGAGATCCAACTTCAGTTGTCACGAAGACGTGCACGGCGGTGGGTCAACTAGATAACGGCCTTCCTTCCATTACGTGCACATCTGACGGAAAAAAGAAGCCATTTGTCACGCGGTGACAAACAACCCCGGGGATAAAAAGGAACTTTCTTCGACAAGGACAGAGGGATTAAACCTTAATTAATTGTGCTCCATTATTGCGTATTCGTACGTGAGGAAGCGACAACGAAAAATATATTTATTAATATATTCACGAAAAAAGTAATTCTCGAAATTTAACGAAAAAAGTCTTTCTTGAAATTTCACGATAAAATAAGTTTCCGAAAGTTTGCGAAAATAGTATTTTTATAAATTACACCAAAAAAACGATTTCTAGAAATTTCTCGGAAAGGTACATACTTTCAAAATTTCACGAAAAAAGGATTCTTTAAAATTTCACGAAAAAGGCATTTTTCTATGGCTGTGATTTTATGCTAGAAAATAGCAAAAGTTTTCCTAGAAGGGAAACATGAATTCAACTAAAACTACTTTGCAGCTTTTACTCTGGAACTTTTCTTATAAGTTAAATTTAGCAAACAATATTACATCCAATTAATGAAGAAATTAAGTGGGGAGAGCTGAGGAAGTGAGAGCGGATGAAGAGAAGAGGAAAACTTAAAGAGAAAACACTCATAAAGAAGAAAATTATCGGGCACACACTGAGGATCTCATGAGGGAATTAACGGGAAGGAAAAAATACAGACCTTTGCTAATCACAAAAGTTGGGAATTATGTGGAAAGTAAAGAATTGGCAGGATAGCCTTGATGGCTGCAAGAACCCAATCTTCCGATGATAACCTCATCCTATGATTATGAATCTCAATAGCCAACTAGAAGCATTTGGAAGTTGCACTTTTATTCCACATTGAGAGAGAGTACTCGATATTGACGTTGAGACTCCGACCTCAATGACGTGGTCCAGAATGAAGTCCTTGGTTCAAAACCTGGTTGGGGCGCGGTTGCCTGTTTTCCTCAATTACAAGGATTAATCGGAAGAATGTTCTAGCGAGAATAAATTCTCCCATTTCAGACGGGATTGTTATTATTGCACACGTAAAAGTTGATTTTCGAATCATATTGAACTACCATACATTTCAATAACTGTGCTATACGAAAAATCTCTAACAGTACGATCAATCTCATTCTAAAAATCAATAACATTTCGATCTTTTTGGATCGATCTAGAAAAGACTACTTATTCACAGCAATATTTATTATGAACACAAGACATGTTTCACGAAGTAATTAGCATCATAATCTATCGGAATACATGAATAATATTTAAAGGGAAGAAAAGAAACGTTAGTAAATTGTATAGGGAAGAGAGGGATAAAAGGGGTATGGGAAAGATCAGAGGGTATGGTGCGAGAGGAACACTGTTATGCGTTGGGGGAGGAAAAAGGTGCTGAGTCACTAAGGACAATTTTTGATATGAAAAAGAATCTCACATCGTTCGAGTCTTTGGTCTCCATTCGAGAATGTAGAAGAGCAAAATCTGAGGTATCGTTGAAGTCCAATGGTTACTTATCGATATGGGAAGAATGAAACACCTTTTATGACTCAAAGGGAAGAATTGTGGCTGTGGTTCAGTTTGGCCAAACAACGTCACATTCATTACAGCTGAACCCATAAATTCCTGATTACTCTTTACTACGATTCGCTCACAATCTCGACTCCAAATGAAGGAAAGCGGCAAATAACTTTGCACTGCAGAAGACAAAGAGGAATGCGAAGGAGTGCAACTTGAGGAAAGTGAATAAAGTTGGTAGATGCAGAGAGAGTGACGCCATCTGGTGCTCGAAAGAAAGGTTCAGTTGCAGAGGAGGAATTCCGACGGAGAATGTGCGATTACAGAGTTGGGGTGTCAGTTGGAGGGGCAGTTGGAGGGGTGGGTGGGGCAGGAGGAGGGGTGGGTGGGGCAGGAGGAGGGATGGGTGGGGCGGGAAGAGGGGTGGGAGGGGCAGTTGGAGGGGTGGGTGGGGCAGGAGGAGGGGTGGGTGGGGCAGGAGGAGGGGTGGGTGGGGCAGGAGGAGGGGTGGGTGGGGCAGGAGGAGGGGTGGGTGGGGCAGGAAGAGGGGTGGGTGGGGCAGGAGGAGCAATTTCACAGAGTGGTTTGAAGCGGGCGGTGAAAAACGGTGTCGAGGGGTAGAATGAGAGAAATTAGGAGAACAGAAGAAGGAATTGAAGAAAGTTGTGATGGACATATTGAAGAAAACCGAGAGGTTTATTAAGAAACTCGAGTACATAAAAAACTGTATCAAAGTCATTTAGTCTACGTGTAACAGATGAGAAGTGTGGATGAGAGCAATCGTAAAACGTCAATGAACTAACCAATAAGCGTAGAACTTGGAATAGGAGAACATAAGGCGATTCCAGTAGGCAGGGTATCCTGCTTACATCCTTAGTTACATGAAATATTTTCCCTTTGACGAAGTACGCCTCGACATTTAAGACATTTACCCTTTCATAAATGAAATTATATTTATTAATCACAATTTAACAAAAATGCAACCAAAAGATTTCGCTTGAAACCAAATGACCTCAAACCAACGATGAAATTTATATGATGATAATAAAATTAAAATGATGATAATAAACTTAATATGATTATGATAAAATTAAAACTATGGACATAAAATTAATACGATTGTAATAAAATTAACACGATGATAGTAAAATTAATATGATATGCGAGTTTTATTACAGCAAACGCATCATAAAATCTGTTTAAATTTTCCAATAATAAGTTCTGTATTTAGGCCTCTAATAATACACTATACGAAGTTTTCGTTTCAGAATTTTAAAAATCCGACAGCAAAACGTGCGCCGTGGCTTCATTACGAATGTTTCCCACAAATCGCAAACGGAAGAGAACAAGTGAAGAAAAGAAGAAGCGCGGGAGAGAGACGTAAAAAAGTGAGAGATAATGGCGGAGAAGCAGTAAAGAAATAAAATCGTCCAAGGAGCGCTTCGGTGGAGGATTTATAAATAATGGAGGCGCGGAATTAAAAAATGAAGAGCGGGATCCGAAAGTGTAGGGGATGAAGCAAAATTCGAGGGATTAAGGATTGTAATTGATGGGAAAATTACGTCGTAGGGCTGCAGTTAGTGCACCGAGTTTAGGATTACACTTCCCGATTTAATTCGGAAAATTGAATTCCCCCGCCGACGCACGCAACTTGTCCTTTCTTTTTTTCACGCGGCTGAGAAACAATCCCACAGCGGCTGTCACTTGGAAATAATATCTCGGAGAGACGAAATTTCAGCGGAGGAAACATAAAAGCAATATCGAGAACTTGGGAATTGAGGAAGTGTACGCGAACTGATTATTTTTTCCGTGCGGCGAAATTGTCCTTTCGTCGGCGTAGAGTTTTTCCCAAAGCTATTCCTTTCCAACGGATTCTTTTAATTTTGAAATTCAGCTGAAATGTCAGCCTCTGAAATAAGCAGTCACTCACTCGTCAAGAAAAGAAACTACGCATGAGAATCATACTAAGTATAAACATATTATTGTGAATTTTATATTATGAGAAAGGCTTTATTTTGGAGAGAATTAGACTGATAAGCCATTTTAAATTAGATATGTAACATTTGCGCGACCCTTTTTGTTACATACATTCGAAATATAAGTGGAGAGTAAAATAGGAAACCTCTACCTCGAAAAATAAATTATCAGCGTTGTTATTAGTTTTATTTTATTTATAGTTACTCTCCAAGATTTAAATTAGACAAACATGTATTTGTTACGTCATTCTTCTTAAAAAAATAACTAATCGGCTAAAAGGTAGCAAATTGATCGGTTATTATAAATGTACAATTCTAATAATGCCTCAAACATAAATCCAGCAAGAAAACACTGGAATGAATATGCGATGGAATTATTATGAAAATCAGCAATCATCTTTCTCTAATATCAGTAAGAATATGTTGTTTTCTACCATTACTCTGGCTACCTCTAAAAGCGGCCGTAAGATTCATCGTTCGACCACCAGGTTTTGGAAATTAGTATTCTTATGATTATGATATTCTTTTGTTGAGATCAGTCTTTTTTGTACCTACCCAATATGAATATTGCATGACATTTATACTATTTTTACCTACACTATATTATCTAATTTGAAAACTGTCTACAAGTAACTTACATATGGGAAACAACCAATAAAAACTACAGAAATAAAAAATACACAATTGGTAAAACACTTCATACAGAAACATGGGAAAAATATATATTGTTGGTGAGAAAAAGCAACATGTGTGATTTTGTTAAATTTGATGGGAATCGTGGATTTTGTTATTGTTTGAATTATTGTATATAAATCCATGTTTTTACTTTTGTGATGTTACTCCCACACATACGTCCAATTTTGGTCTATTTTCGTAATAAATAATTGTGCTGGCTTTATTTTCTAACGTTATGGACGAAGGTGAAGAAAAGAGAAGATCGAAATGCTGCAGATAATCTCTAAAATTAAAGTATGTGAGGCCATTTGGAGTGATGTTCGAGGAATGGATAAATCAGACGAGAATATCTTGATTAATCGTCCGTCGGATTTTCTGAGAGCAGCTCTTTCTTCGCGAAATCTCACGGAGCGGAAATATTAATATCGATTCTCTCTAATGGAGATAGATAGATAAAATCTCCATGAGAAAAGATATCATTATCGATCAATAACGCTGGAAAATCTAATTTCGGGAGAAATTAAAGTTGCAGCATAAAATATCAAAAACCGCAGAATATGGAAAATATAATATCAGATTCAGCCACTTATTTGAAATACGAAAATTAGTGCTCAAAAATTTTGAAAAGATCGAGCTATATAGCCCGAAGTGAAATAGACAGTTCCTTAAACAAATTCTTAGAAATTAAATATGAAGACAATTAGAATTTACCCACGGTGAAAACTTAATAAATCTACATCGAAATACTCATTTCATGGTGTAAAATTTCTAAGTCTTTATTTATGCTAAATTATATTATTAGTAGGCTTTCACAGGTATTTCACACTCCCTTCCTTCCTATGTAGATCTTTTTTCCTAAGATAATGCCTTTGTTTATTTTACATCCACTACTTCTTATGTTTTCCCATTCTACTTTATTTATACATATTATTACGTATGTTTTTATGAATACTCTTGACGACAGGTGAGGTGGACGAAGAGATATTTTAGACTTATTCCCGCCTAAATAAAGACTTTTAAGATCCTTCTTTGCCTTACTTACTTTTATCTTATTTTCAATACTGTTTATCCTAATTAAAATTTCGATTAGACATGAATTTCATCCCTGAAAAAGCATTCCACCTCTTAAATTCAATCTTACAATAGAAATGAAAAACTCGAATATTATTTGCGTATGTTCGGAAGTTATGAAAGAGGCCTCGAATTAGCACATTCTTAGTTAGACCCGGAAATAAGTTAGGGCTCCGACTGTATTGTGTGGAATCTCATTTAAAATTGTTTTTTTTTATTTTGACAAGTAAAACTAGAAAAGATAAAACTGTTACATCATTAAAACGGTTTCGGCTCGTTTGGCCATCCTCAGGATCTAATAAAGCACTTGATAAATTGGGGTTTTTCAAATTATAATTCTAAGGTAAATAGCGTCTAGTAAGAATAGGAATGAGGATCCAAGTAATCTACGCAGGAAACGATTCCTCACAAGGAATACATACAAAAGTCCATTAAAATAGGAGACGGAGGCGAATAAAAAGCGTAACCTTCGGCATCCAGCAAAAAACTATCCCCCGAGTTTAATATTCAATGCGGAGGGATTCCTTCAGATGAAAAACTTGTTTTGACAGAGGATCCAATAGAATGAGGATCCGCTGACAACTGAAATCCAATAAACTCCCTCCTTTTTCGTCGGAGACCGAAATAAACTAGCCTTCGTAAAAAACTAGACGTAATTCCTGTATACGTCACTGCAACGTATCCGATGATGCGAGGGACGGCCGCATGAGGGCAGCAGCGTCTGTCACGCCCACTTCCTAAGTCGAAGGAAAAAATACAGCTTCTGAAGAATAATTGTGAAGGAAGGAGTGCTACAGAGTGGAAAGAAGAGGGATTCTATTACACATGAGGCCTCATCAGGAGTTCTATTTTAGCTATATCCAGATACTAATGGGTGTAATATGTGTGATTCTTCATAAATATTGCATTGAGGAATTATAACCTCTATTTAAAGTGGACTTTGAATGTTAAGTTCAAACCGTATTACAATCGATATTGAAGTAGCATGTAAGAATTAATTTAGATACGAGATTGACTGTACTTTAATGTGGTATTTTAGTTAAATATTACTTTTGAAGTTCTCTGTTAATCCAATGTATGTCATCTCGTGTGATTAAATTGAGTGTAACTTTAAAATTATGTTCAAATTAAATACCACAATGAAACCCAGTCAATCTGGTATCCAAGCTTAAAATCAATATGTTTGCCTCTTTAGATTTAAATATCGAATATAATATGACTATCACTATCCAGTCATTACGACGAAATTCTTGGAAACCGAAAATTTCAATCTTATGTTAAAGCGAAGCCAATTCTGTACTTGATGAGGTGAAAATGCTAATATATTTAGCGTTCAGGTTGAATCTCAACGGAGGGCATTGCTTAAGGATTTGAGAGTCCAATATTATTTAAGCATTTGTTGTACGGAATTCTCAACGTATCAAGTTGAATGTCTCTTTCCGTTATCATTATTCTAAATATTCTCATCGAATGTTTCTTTTTTGATTTATATTTCATATTTTACTTGACGTTTACTTATTTTATTTGTATTTCACGAGTTTATCAGGTTTTAATTACAACTCAACTTAGTGGGTCCTACACATCTGAGTTAAATTTATAAATATTTCATGTTACTGCTTGGTTAATTTAAAGTTACTGTTAAGCACAATTAGTGACATTTTCTCAATATTCCAATAATGACCACAAAATTCTTGAAAACCGAAAGTAGGATTGTTTTGGTTTTCCGTTCAAGAATTTTAGCCCTCCAACTTGAGCTTCACACATAAAAAAATATGTTTCTTGGCATCGGTATTCTGTTTCGGATCGATATTTTGCCCAATATGGAAAATCGATCAAAGGCACTCTCAAGTACCCATAACACAGCGGAAAATAGCCGATTTACCATTCCTTACGTCCCATTTCACAAAATTCCCTTTGAAGAGGTAAATAAACCTGAGAGCATACTTAATTCTATAACCGAGGCAATAACACCGCAATTCTTGGCTTTATCGCCCTCATATATTCGCAATCTTATCAGCGAAGCCATTTTCCTCCTTTTAATTTTATCTCGGCTCCATTTTTCTGCATAATATTCTTCTCAAAGGATGATAATAGAGCCTCTCTTCAGATGGCGCTGATTCATCTCTCCGAATTTCTTTCACTCTGACACCCTCACTCCTGGAGGACGGGGTTCGAAGACCTCTCATATCGACTGCCTTTGCGAATAATTTAATTCTATGTGATTTTTCCTTAGAATTGTTTCTGTAATTTCTATATTTTCACAGTTTTCTATTAAATCTTTTAGCTTGTACTATTAGTAGGTTTGCGCAGATTTCCCCCATTTGTGGGTGTTTTCCTGCTGTTGTTCCTTATGATAATAACTTAGGTTTCTCTTTCATCCACTCCCTCACTCTATTTCTATTTACATCAACTTACATTTTATCAATCTGTTTGACAACAGGTTGGATGGAATTTTTTCACTCTCGCATTAATAAAGACTATGAAGGAAAAATAAGCCAAAAACACATGTCTAACCGTACATCTGAATTTTCTTTAGGGCGCCTAAATGGAAAGCTGTAGCAATTAAGCTAATTCGGATCCGAAAATGATATTTCCATTAAATTTCGAAATCCTTAGAGCCGTAACTTTTTTCCTTCGGTAAAAGGGATTCTAGTAATGGAACAAAAGACTGTGAGCAAATGGCTGAAATCAAAACTTTCCCTCTCCTCTGACGCAATTTCGTTAAGTGTACGAGGTTGTTAATTTAATGCGCAGAGGTTTATCTCATTCCTTACACAAAGTGTGCCATTAAGAAAGCGGGGGAATCAGAAGACATTATTTAAAGGCGAAATTGAGACTATTCAGTATATTCTTACTATTAATCCGGGACTAACGGAGATGAAACTTAAATATTCGCATGACTAAGACCTTTACACTCCATTTAATTAGAATAAGCTTCCTATGAACACTTTGCTTGGAAAAGTAATGTTTAAAGTAAAGGAAGAGAGAGCCAATTTTCACCTGCTTTCCTCAACCGGAATCCTAAGTGTGAAAGGAGTCCATGTAAGTGTAGTACAAAGACCTTCTAAATAACACTTCTCATCGCTGGTATTGTTAAAAGTTCAGTTGAGGCCATTTCGCACATGAGCTACCACCGGGAATCGAACCCGAGGCCGCAATTAACTTATCTTGATCCTTAATGAAATGTTAAATGAATTACTGGATTTCGATTGTTTTTCTGTCATCATTCGTTGTCAAGGACAAAATGCACATAGATCTGGTTTTACGCGTTTCTGAGGGCTGATATGAGACCCTACTAATTACCCTTCCACGAGTGGTTTTAATCAAAGGAGAAAGAGAAAAGAATCGCGAAAAGTTAAGCAAAAGGGGAAGAAAGTGCGGTTAGAAAGAGGGAATGACTTATTGGGAATAATGGAGAGCGAGTTTTGAAGATTTTCGCTGATTATATTTACGACTAAAATGATAAAAGAAATAAACAGAGATGAGGAAATTCTCGGATGATTTAGTACTGGCGATAGCGGAGAGAAAGCAATTCAGGAAATGATACGCCCAAAAAGAGATGGAAAATTAAAATTGAACCTTGTAAACATTTTAACAACTTGGAAATCTACATGAGAGTCAATCGAACAATGTATTTCGCATACAATAATCAAGGCAAAAGTTGTCACTCATTGCTAAATCTTTTAAAATGGTTACTTTCCTGTGAAAATATAAAATAAAAAAGAAACAACTTTTTACAAAGGAAACTAGTTTTTCATAAAAAAGTTTGATTGATATAAATTGAATTTTGTAGTTGACTGAGATTGTTAAATACCTTAGAAGTAAACTTATACATTGAAACACGAAGAAAGAGAAGAAATCTATAAATTAAAATCATTATGATGTTAAGAACATTTTCATGGGATAAAAGATACATATTTGACAGAATGAGAGTTTAAAAAGCAGCTATTACTATTATTCGGTAATACAGGCATAAAAATAACAGTTCTGACGATCAAGAGTAAAAAAACCTGCAAAGCTGTAAAGAATGCTTCCTAAGTTTCCCAGTCTTGCGATATGCTTTGTAATATTGCTTAAAAAATAAAAATGACTTATAGGGGTTACTGAATTACGGGCGAAACAACCCGGATTTTCAATAAATTTTGGATGAATTTCTCTTGATTCTGTTTCATAATATCCAAGAAGATTATAATTTTAATAAATTGACTGATTTCAGTCATCTCAATAGGAGCTCGACACTCTAATGAAATTTCCCATACAATCGAATACTCTAATAGTGACGCAAACAGCGGAGTATAAGGTTATCAATTTGGTAAAGACTGCTTTTGTAGTGTAAGTTTTAGATTCAGGGAATATTTTCGTTTATTCTATAATACAGATAATTCTATGGTATGCTTCTCCATTTCTTTATTAACGAATATTGGAAGTAATTATTATAAATCCGTGTAGGTGAACATCGATTATATAGAAAGAATTATTTTTCTTACTAATTTGCATCGAATCTTGTAATCACTCATTAATAACGAGCAAAAGGATGTAGGATACGGGTCCATAGAAAACTATTATACCTGCAATATACATTAGGCTCCTTAAGTGTAGTTAGAAAGGTCCAATGGAGCGTAAAACCATTTATCAAAAGAGAGTGGATTCCAAGAAAACGTCGTAAACCTGAGAAAACATAACGAATCCGCATTTTCCGTCAATATCGTCCATTTGAAGGAGTCATAAAAAAGCCACAAAGAGGAACAACAAAGAATGGTCACCTACAACATTTATGTCGCAATAATTCGAACATCCATTAAATCACGAGATAAGGAAAGAAAACAAACGGGGGAAATAATAAAGAAGATTGTGAATTATGGGAGCTTAAAAATATTGCGAGAGAGGAAACAGCCGTGAGGCAATTCGTATAAAGTGCGGTAAAACTTTGACGTCTGAGGAAAGATAAAAAGGAGAAGAGGAACAAAAAGAAAGATGAGAGCATCACCGAGATTAATGGAAAGTGTACCGAATAAGGAAAGAAAAGACAGAGAAAAAAGTCAATCTATATTATGGGATAACCTGTATTATAACCAACAGGTTAATTTCTCTGATACCCTTAGGCTATCTTCTCTGTAATTCTTACCGATTACTCAAATGACCTTATTTCAATACAGTAAATATCTGACATCTTCACAAAGTGGATTAGCAGAACACATAATTAATAAATTCATGGTGGTTTACATTCTGTCCATGAAACTCTACATACAATAAAACCGATTTATTTTCCTGCAAACCGCATAAGCCAATCGTTTCCCTCATTTTATATAACAATTTTTTACGCCATATTTGTCTTCACACGCTTCGTCCCATCTCTAGAATGGTATTTTTGTATTGTTCTTTGGAATTACTAATTTTGTGAGAGTTAAATTTAGATATCACGAAGAAGTAATGCCGCCGTTGGAGCCGATGCCATCCGATCGAAAACATGACTACAGTATATGATATTAAATGATGATATGATATTAAATAGCATCTGCTTGAAACTGTCTAGATCGCTTCCTAAAGCCTTGGGGACAGAGATGTTTTTCATTTGCTGTGAAAAGAAATTATGACGCGAAACCAAGTAATTAAACAAGTGCTAACTATGTTTAACTTCTGATTTTGATTTAATATATTTAACAAATTAATGATTAAAATCTCATCAGAAATAAAACCAGAAAATACATCAATTCAAATGAGATCGTTGCACAAGGAAGAAAAAAGTAAATAAATTGATATTGTTATTGAACTTATATATTTTTTGTATAAATAAAAAGAGTTATTGGCAAAAGAATGCGGCCGTAGTTTGAGAATTCAAGAAGCAGTTGGAAGGGTAACGTAGTTCTGAAAGCAAACTCACGCCTGTGTTTTAGACAACGGCTATGCACCAGTGCATTGCGGGTGGCATGTTTCAGGGGCAAAGTGTTTCCCGCAGTACTGATACTAGCGTGAGTTCTTCCTTCGAAATTTTTGACATTTCCCAAGGTGGAGTTTTAAAAAGAAACACAATATTTGCACAAGAAGGTCAGTCTTAATGACTATAGAATATCAGAGGGAGGTGCAATGTCATTTAAAAGCAGTATACAGCAAGGGTAAACTAGTGGATTAAGAAGGAAACAAGAGAAATCGGAAGGAACTAGTAGTATAGGCGAATAGAGAAAAGAATAAAAAAGGCGAGGATAATAAACAGGAGATCCATAGATAGGGATCGAAAACGCTCTCAGTTTAATGAGAGAGAATTAGATTTCCCTAAAAAGGTATAAAGCAAACTAGCAACCTCAATTTCCGTGCTCTGCATTTGCACGCTGAGAAGGAGGACCGCTATTTCTCAGAGAATCTGCCTATTTTCACACACCAACACGACCTACTTTACTCCAGACTTTGAAATTGATAAACTGAAAATAGGCCAATTTTTAATAAAACTCCCTTTAATCCCAAAGCACAATGTATATTAGCAATACATAGGTGTATACTTATCCATTCAGATTTTATTTAACTCTAACTAAACTTTTAAAAAAATGCTAGACATTTCTTAATTATATCCAATCCGAATTGGCTACTTTCTAATCTTATAATCTTCCCAAATTTGGAAAATTGGTTATTAGTTAGCTTGTATTTTCTGAACGTGAGTCATAAGAAATGTATCCAAAGTCCCCCCACACACCTTTTCAGATTATCGCATTCTTGAAATAACGTATCTAAAAAGATTCATGTAAATAATTTCCGACTTGAATCTTATTTCGTCCCTCTTTGTTCTTGTATTTGATTTTATAATTATTTACATTCATTCATACTCATTCTCTTTTGTTTTGGTATTCCGTTTAAAATGGCGTCAGAACTGAATGTAAATGAAAATAAGAAATAAATAAAGATATTTAAACAATATTTAGATTAACAATCACGGAGAAAATAAATGCAGTAAATTTTCAACCATGAGTTCTCTTGTAGCAATAAAAATTAAAAGAGAGGAACACATGGATAGAAAAAGGAAGAATGCAGGAGGCGGAGCGACAGGAGGAACTGAGGGAGGCGTGTGCGGTTGGAGCGTCCATTTTGTGTAAAAGGAAATGTCAAAATGGACGAATGCGAGGTAATTAACGAAATGGCTGACACCCGCTGCAGCAAAATATACAATTGCGAGAACACGTCTCCTTGACCGACGACTCGTTCACTTTTTACAGCTTCGTGACGCCATTGTGAGCGAAACTGTTACACTTCTCTCTCTCTTTGTGCACGGAAACAAATCGTGCAGCTGTGAATACTACGAAGACCGTGACATTGCGTGATCAACGCATCATTATGATTTCGTCTCTTTCCTAATCTGTAACACCAAAGTGACTCTTTTATTCCAGGTTACCCAAGACTTAGACTCACGCTTATTTTGCTTTGATATTAGGGATGACACACGTATAGATTTAAAAGTTGTGCCTAAACTTTATGTAACAGATCTAATTAAGCAAATAAATTATGGAAATCAGAAACTATTTTTATTTTTTCCACAAAATATCTCAGCAGCCTCCGGAGGTTTTACCGAATAAATCGTTTGGAAATAGTCACATTCTTATTTTCATCTGAAAGATGAAATGATTTCAATATTTGTACCCGAATTTCCTAAAGATATGACCCTAAAAAGGTTGAGAGATTCTCCTGAAAACTTAATGCATACAAAATGATGCGGTCAATACGTTTTAAATCAATCAGTGCGTTTTTAAAAGCTGTTCCTCTCAATCGTAGTTTATTTCAGCAGGAATACTGAACACCTAAAACCCATTCTCTGAGACACCGGACTTCGTTGGATTGAAGGTTCCTGAAAAAGTATCTGCAACTCTAGATTGTTCCTTTCCTGCTCCCAGGAAATCAATAAACAGTCGGTGAAAAACACTACAAACCTCAGGGATATTTTCTTTCAGAAATAGGCTAAAAATGTCTGACAAGGAGAAATTCCAAGATGGTATCGCGATTTTGAGACGAGGTCTGTTTAGCGTATATAGAATTGAATATAAAAACAACCGTATCTGTTCTAAGTGTTTCTCTCCACTGATTCACGAGATATGGTTATGGTACCTTCAAAAAGAACAGATTGAATTGTATCGATTTGAATAGTTGACCGTGACGGAAATTGCAGGCCGCTGTGACGATGTGGTAGCGCAAATAGTAAGCCGTTTATGTAACAGCAAAACAAATACTCTTATCTCTAATTAAACATACGAGACAACAAGAGAAACATGGCTAGATTAATTGATTCACCAGTTAGCTGGGTGGTTTAATAAAATAAAGTGACTATATAGCCTATAACGTGATGCATCTTGATCAGTGATGTTATAGAATCTGAAAACTTAATTTTAAGAAAAAAATTTTCTGTGAACCGAATTTGAACCACATAGACTTTGGATACTTTTTGGAAATATGAACAGACTCTAACCGCTAGGCCATTTTGATGCATAAAACAAATAGGTTTTGAATGAAATAGTTTAATTCTTTCTGGATCTTGACCACTATACAGAGTAAATGAGAAGATTCACCGATGGAGAAGGAGTATGTGAAAGCTGAAGAATACCATTCAGGTTTTTAGCTAAGGATATAATTAATAGTCGAAACATTACATTCGAATTAATCAACGGAGGGCAACTATGGAATCATTCGATTGTTTTCATTCGGTTGTGCAAACCTCTACGTGCATTCAATAAAACAATTGCTAGCCGAATTCATATTGGTTATCCGAATTTAAAATGCAAAGAAAAAGGTTAGTTAGTTAGTTAACCATAAAATTACTTTTCGAAAAATTATTTCTCCATAATTTGCTAGTCGAGTTTTGTCTTTATCGAGGTATCACTGAATTTGACAAAATTAATTTTAGGTTTTTTTTATATTCGCGACTGTGCTACGGTTGCGTGTCCTACTTCTCAAATTAAATCATAAAAATAACCTTTCCTGAAACGCAGTCATAGGGACAAAAATCCAACAATTTCGACGTAATATATGACATTCAAAGGCAAATAGGATGAATTGCGAGGCGTGCTGCAAAATGCACCAATATGTCACGCGTGCATAACGCCTTCCTAGGCGTGATATATTTCAGAGGATTGCGTTTGCGAGATTTCCAAACAAAACTGCCCTCAGCATAATCAATCCTAGTTCTTCATGTCCAGGCTATTTGACGTCCATTAATCTATATTGATAGAGAAAATATCTCACTGCGACTATTTTTACATTGATATTTCTCGTTAGATATAGGGAGTATTTTAACCTAAATCTCATTCAAAACATAGTTAAACTACAAATAGCACTTCACGTACGATTTCAACATTTTTTATAAACTAATACGGATGAATCTTCTCCATTCGCTACAATTAATTATCCTTGAATCTCATTCCATACAATTTCTTCTAAAACTGCAACGGCGTAATGGTGAACCGACAGCATTTTTAATTTTTAACATATGATAACAACGCTATAAATAATAACAAAATTGATTTTGAAAAAGATATGCCATCAATAAGAACGTTCTTAATCGGAATAGTTGGCTGGATCAGGTAGTGTTTTTAGGAATATATTCTTCAAATTTGAACAAGTAATGTTCTTAACAGATGATAACTTATCTATATCAGTCTAAAATTCCGATGTGCGTAATTAAGAGTTGATCGTTTTTCTTAAGAAGAAGTAATACCACTGCTGATTTGAAATTGAAATCAGAATATAGTGATCATGCATGTCTTTCATGGTCCCTTTTTCACTCTACTCTTTTCGTGTTTTTGGAAACATTATAAAGACATCGGATCACCAAATAGGTAGTGAAAGCGGTCTGCCAATGCCAATGGTCTACAATCTGATATACAAAAACGTTTAAACTACTTTCTCATTATTTTTTTCTGAGAATCACGATAAGTTAATTAAGTTAATTGTTCGGTTTACTTTACAAACTCTCGATTCCAGAGGTTTTAAGTGATTCTATACTCTTTCCATTCACCTTTAAAAGTAGAAAACAAATAACAATATTATTGGTTGCAAATTATAGCACAGCCACCATTGCAAAAACCTTCATTTTGCCAAACTGAGCAGAAATGACGAGAACAATTCAGCACATTTCCCTGCAGTGAAGAAGAAGGACGATTTTGAAAGATAGTAGCGGAAATGTCAGACGTGTTTTCAGATTTACGACCGACTTTTATGAAACGAATCCGGGAGGCGCCAGAACATTTCAAACCAAAGGAAATCGACTGAACGCATTTAAGCAGAAATTTCAGAACAAAACTGTGTCGCACGTTTGATTGTTATTGCATTACTACTCCACGTACAACACTTTCATAAAGAAAATACATAATATAAATAAATAATATAATTTTATTTGTATAAATATCAAAGGAAATGAAAATATAGCATTGAAATGTGGCTGTGAATATAATACGTGCCACTGAATGCCCTCGTCAAAACTGGTGAAACTACGTTTAATTTATAGAAAATATAAAAACTTATATCAAACACATCTAATCCTTCTGAATAATCAAAATTGAGATTTATCGCTCTTCAAATTTTAAATATCCATCAATACAAAAACTTAAGCAATAAATATAAACGACACGCCTAAATATTAACTCGATAATTTATTGAACCATATACTATATGTGGGATACTCATAGCACAGAATCTTCTTTGAACATCTAATTTTAGCAGAAAATCTTCCAAACATTCCCCTTTTTTCTGTCTTCTCTACTAAATAAAAATTTTGATTTGAAAAAATGTGGATGTGTATGTAGAGAACGGTGATTATTATATTAGATTCTGAACACAACTAACTTCGGCTCACAATTGCCTCTTAAAGAAAAGAAATGGGTAATATCTACAATAGTTGATGCTTTCTGACGATATTTGGTGGAACATTTCCATATTCAATATGAAAGAAACAATTTGTCTTCGTCCTTCGTGGACGAAGACAAATTGTTTCTTTCATATTGAATATCTACAATGCCATATTATATACTATATTTACAAAATATACACATTAAATTAAAGAAAAATTGTGTATTACGTAAAATAACTTCGAACGTAAAGATTTCCTCAATATGGCTAGAAATGCTCAACAAAACCGAAATATACATGCTTAAAATAAAAAAATAAAACAATTACTGAAAAATAGAAAAGTAAATAGAAAAAAGCACTGCTAACGAACATTCCGAAACTAGTCGTACAGTATCAATAGAACACAATCAACTTCGTGAATTTTTGTGTTTTCTAGGCTAATTTTAAAGTTTAATTTTATTGATCTCCTATAAAGTTGATATATAAGATGATATGTAGAAAATTCCAAGTAGACAAATAAGATTACCACAGAAAACGAAGTCAGTGAAAGACAAATGATTAGGCGCACTTAGAGATAGTCACTTGAATAAGTTACGTAAAGTAATAGCGCAAGGAATGGGTGATTTTAGGGCGTAAAATAGCGGAAGGATTAGAAAGGAAAGAGGAGATTGTGTTTAAATTATGGAAGTGATTTAATTAGAGGGATATGAAGGCGACAGAACAAATTCTTATAATATAAACTTAAAATCCTCGATTTGTTAACTCATGATAAATATCATAGCTATATTAAGGAATAGTAGTTAATTTACAAACCTCTGAGTGAACCAGAAAGAATATTACTCAAATTTTCGACTACATTGTTAAGAAATTTTCGTCAGCTGTAGATAGAAAGGCGAAGGTTTTTAGCTTTTTAAAAAGGAAAATAATGAAGAGAAAGGATATTTATAGGTTTATAATTCACTTAACACCCTAAGGCAAGCATTAATTTCATCGAAGACATAAAACTTTCACGAATACATGGATATTAAAAATGCATGCGCATTAATTTGGAATTCCTTGAGGCGTTTTTACATAAATTGTCGCCGCAAAAACGAAGTACTACGTTTCATAGAACAATAATTTCTCCGAGATTACAATTCTGCTTCCTCCAGAATAATCACTTTATCTATCCGGATAAATCTTCTTCCCAGGGTAATTATCATACTAATTAAATCACTCATTTTAAGTAGGTTTAATTATTCCCAAACTGCTTTCCATCCTAGTAGTGCTCTAACTTAAAATATCCTTATGCCTATAAAGTGCTATGGCAATTATTAATCTGATACAACTCAATATCTGAGGTATTATAATTTCTTGGTGAATTCATGCATCATGCATTTCAGCTGTGATCAATACATACTGAAAGCGAATTAAAAACGACGTCATATTTTCAGAAATAGAAAACATAGAAGCAAAGAGAGAATAAATAATTTCCTTCCAAATTCAACACAAAGCCTTTCGCCATTTTTATGTCCCTCTGGCGGTCAGAAGAGAAAGGGAAAACAAATGCATCGCTAAACACAGAGAGAAGAAATGCATTTGAAGCGGAATCGGTGACATTAAAATGTTTAATAAAGATGTGCAGTTCGTTGAGTCGCATAACAGAAATGACCGGCCGCAGAGCATTCTGGGAACTGAAACAATCGAAGCTCGAAACAAAGAAAGGCGTCTCGTATAGCAACGAATGTCAACTGCCAGCGATTGTTTTCTTCGTAAAGCCTTTATTTCGAAAGTGGAAAATACACACGAAAATACGTTTCACTTCTATTTTCATCTGAGACCAAATACGACAAAATATTCAAGTAAAGTTGGCATTTAGACCGAATGATGGTCTTATGTCTGAGGTCTTTCCTATTCTCAATAACCGAAAGTACATTTGTAAGCTGATAAGTCAATGACGAACCAAAAAGAGAACATTTTTACTTTAGAAGACCGAATGTTTCATTTAACCGCAAAATACAACATTCGACGAATCGTCAGACCGCACATGAGAAGTACTCTATATATATTCAAATAGCTAAAAGTTGATATTGAGCATAGGAAGACGTACTTGAAGACGTACTTGTTGAGTGAATATATGCTAATATTTTTCATAAATGACAATGTGACGTAGTCTGAGAAATCAGGAATAATTCATTTAAACGATCGTTTTTAAGGAAAGAGAAAACCACAGTTTTATAACCATCTCCTTGTCTTTTACTTTAACCCTTCCCAATCAGACTTTTGTTTTATAACCATCTCCTTTTCTTTAACCCAAATCAGCCCAACAGTCGCATTTTTGCATCAGGAATATCATCCTTCGAAACTTATTAATAATAAAATCTGCAAATAACCGCAATGTAGCTCAATTCAGTATAATCTGCTTTAGTACCGACGTCGTCCGTGAGGGGTAAGAAAAACGACTGAACATATTTTTGTATTAGAAAATAATTAAGATTCACCCAAATTGGTCATGGGAATCTGTCTGCGAATTTAAACTTAGTTACGGAGGAGTTTAAAACTTTCGTCATTTTCTGTATAATTTGGTACCTCGACTTACGAACTTAATCAGTTCCAATTCAAACTTTGAAATTTAAAAAGTTCATATCTCGAAATCCTGGTTCCCGTAATATTTCTCGGTATTTTAGGTCCGTTTTATTAATCTAATTCGTGCCACAATGGAGTTTAAATAAAGTTCGTACGAGGAAAAATCATTGTGTAGAGTTTTTCGTAAATTGAAGTACCGATCTATTAATAATCTTTAGAAATACTCATAAATATTTTTACCGGATTTACTCTACGGTTACTAATAGGATTCCTAATTTATAGTACTAAATAAACAGGAATTATTTAATAATAATTCTATCGTCAAATCTAATCAATAGGATGATTAAAAATTATATAATACACGATTTTCGTTGAAATTGTACACGTAAATATTTCACAAGAAATTTTCCGTAATTGTATTAATTATGAACGACTCAAAGAAGGTCTTTCATGTATTGGAGAACTTAATTATCCATTACTTACTTATTTAAATAGGTAATTTTCGTGTCTTTAATTAAATTGCGATTATTTCGGGAAAGAGAAGAAGCGTTGCAATTGGCTTGTTTTGTATCGTAGCAACGATCGCTGCATTCAGTAGACATACGTCACATGCTATGCGAAGAGGAGTAGAAAGGTCAGAGAAAGAATAGAAGTCTATAAAAAAACGAGACGGTCAGAATGCAAATATCAGAGGGTTTTTATTGGAAATGCTTGTTCCGTTCCTTTTTCGACTATTCTGCTATCTTATGTACCTCCAGATTTTACTCGGTTCACTTTTTACTAAGTTATCATACGCATAACTTTTAGTTAAGTTTCTAATTTACGTTAAGCCAGACATTTTAGTAAATATTTTATGAGGTTAAAGAATGCTGGGTGGCCTTTTCTATTCGTTCGCTCTTTTTAATGACATATTCTATTATTTTACTACTTGCTGAAAAATGATTTCTTAGAAAAGCTGTTGAATAAAAACTATATCTGATATAGATGCTACATTTCCTCGATTATTGGGAAATATAATGAGAAAACCTGTAGGCTTTTACTGAAAAGAAAACAGATTTCTTCCAAATATTTTCATAAAATGGTAATTTAATCTGCAATATTTAAATTCACTAATTTTAACTACTTGATATTAAGGAAGATAACGGGTGCTTCCGGATGGCAAAGTGGGTAGCGCTTTCGCCTTTTTTGTGTATATTCTTACATTCTTTTCATTTGTACTGGTCATTCGCTTATTACACTATTTTTAGCATTCAATAAGTAGTAAGCAAGACGAATAGGAGTCCTCGAGTGGGTAACACGTTCGTCTTTTGTGAAAATGAATCTGGGTTCGATTCCCGGTAGTAGACAATACATACAAAATGACCTTATTCGTAGGAGAACTTTTAAAAATAGTACTATTTCCAAGAAATACTTATCTGATTTAACGTATAGAAAACGTATCTCCAATATTTTAGAGCCTTTTGCTGAAACAGTTTTTTCGAGAGTTAAAAGACAAATTCGCTACTCATGCATTAAATACGCCTTAATATAGGAGAGCTTCGAACAATTTCGGGAGAATGTTTCGCCATTACCTTAAACTCATCCTAAACGAGCAAATTCATACATTTTTTTATGATTGCAAGACAAACTTGGGCACGTGTGCGCGCATGCAGAGAAGAGGAGAATCGCCGCCGAACCTGTTGTAAACAAGTGGGAAAAAAAGAGCATCGCGAAAAGGCAAATATGGGACACTCTCAATGCGGCCGACGGGAAATATAATAAGTTGGATTTTATTTGGCCGTGACGTCACAGGAGGGAGAACTCCCAAACTTGGGTGCAAATAACGCTCTCCGATTCTTCTTTTTGCGAAAAACTCTCTCAATATTCTCGCCGCATTCGCTAAACTTCCCGGAAAATTTCCATCTGCACCTTTCGAACTCACTTTGAGAATCATCTATCGAACCAAATCCACGCCAAATCAACGATTTCGCCATGGAAATGGAAGAAACGTCATAACTTCACTTTAAAGGATCAAAAACAATGCTTAGTTTTGTCAAAATTAACTCAAATTAACATTTTTCATTTTTTTAGATAAAAAAATTAATCGTTGGTTCTAAATGGCGCTTTACAAAGTTCGACCACAACACCTAGAGTTTTAACAGCACCTTGCTTAAGTAAACTGGTAAAACACTCGGTCAAAAATGATGGAACTTAATTAAATTTTTATTTCACCTGTAAATTCATAAATGGGATCGTCCGAGGCAAGAATCCGTGAATTGTAAGGTTAAAAGGAGATCTTGGTTAAATTAAATTTTTAAGTCTGGAATAATTGAATAACTGCGCTTTTAAATTACTCGTACTATGAATATTTAAAAATATCAATGGTAAGAGAATTTAAATTGGCAATAACTTGATGAAACGATATTGAACATAATGTGATGTCTTTCATTTGTACGCTTAATGTTTTACGCAAATCTCTCCGAGTTTCCATTAGCATTAGCAGTTTGTTACTATCATCTAACGACCCTTAAAAGTACCCCAAGTGTTTTTTTGAAATCAAAAAACTGAGAAAGTATTCTTTTAGAAGGAAAGCTTGCTCTGATACATCGTAACGCACATTGATTGACGAAAAGCACGCATAGAAGCTGCCTTCTCTATGAGCCCTATTTTATATTGAATTAGTAAGAGATGTTTAACTCACCCTTCGACTGGATCCGTCCTTAGGCGTCTGGTCCGAGGCGACCGTCCCGAAGATGGTGGGCTACAAAGAGAAAGACTCATCAGTAATTCAAATGAAGAGCAATCAGTGTTTGACACATTTTTTAACTCATCGTCTTTTAATTGATTCTCTTTCGTTTTCGAGTCATATTTACCTTGAATCAGGAGTTGTATTCCGTATATTTTCTTTAGTCTCGTCATCTATATCCTATATTAATATACTTAGAAAATCATTAAAACATATACGGAATTACCAGATTTCCTTTTTTTTAATATAATACCAATGAAATATTTCTATACGATAATGCGTTCATTAGGCTTTGGTAAATAATGATAAATACATTAGTACGATTTCTTTCAGTAATTTGCAATATAACTTACATGCGAATTGTTCGACTATTACGTCGTATAAAAAAGTGTCTCCCAATTGGTAGACGCTTACAAGTCTCCATGGTCAATCAAAAGCATTGACGTCATTTTATTTTATTCGTTTAAAAAATTCACATTTTGAATTTCACATTAATTCAAGAAGAAATACTGTGTTCCACATGAGAGAAATTGAAGCCTATCTGGCGTCGAATCTTTTTCGTAAAATAACATAAGTAAAACATAGAATAGAAGTGAAAATGCTTTTTAGTCGTCCATTTAGATGGGCGAAACAGTGGTAGCAACACCACCACCTACACAAGTAACCTTTCCTCATAAATATCTTTCCCTTTGGGATTTACGGCTCTTCCGGCGAAGGAGAAACTGCGGGAAGACAAAAAGGGCGCAGAGAAGGAAAAAGCGGAGAAAGAAAAATTAAAAAAAAGAATTGGGGCGGTAAAAATGGCGAGATTTATGTGTGTGGAAAATCGGCGAATCGGCAAAAAACAAAAGGATATCGTAGCGCACGCTAAATTTGTCGCGAAAAAGGAATGATTTAAAAGCGGTGCGTAATCAGCGAGGGAAGGCGATTGGATTTATTGCGGCGCACAGAATGAATGGCGAAAATAAACAGTCGAATGCAATTAAAAGCGTAGATACACGAATTTCATATTAGCATTGACTCATGATTCGAATGAATGACCGAAATACTAATTTCGGAGGTTAATATGCAAGGCGTTGTAACACGTCCAAGCAGTTTCCGGTTTATCTTTAAGGTATCGAATTACTGAGTTGATTAATTAGACGTTCAATTTTCCCTTGTATGAATGTAGAGCATTAATGTTTTGTATGAATAAGAACACTCCTCTTATTGATTGCACCGGTGATTATTGAAATAACTCCCGAATACCCGTGAGAGAATTATCCAATAAAACATATGAGTATTTTAACGTTTGAATGCAAGGACTTAACGTAAGAACATTTCTATAAAGCAGTGGGAATTAATTACTTTAGTAACTCATTGTGCTTTACATTGTTAAATTTATTCTTCCTTGATTAATCTAACCTATTATACATTGTAAACGTTTTTTATAATTATAGCGTCGATTAATTCGTTCTATTTTACATTACGATATTAATTCTTCCACAATTATTGTAATCACTCTTTGTTCCAAACAATTTCTTATTAATTATTTTATCGATTGATTCATTGTTAGTTGAACTAATTCTTTCTTAATTAATGTAACCAATAGTGAACTGTAATATGAAATATGGGCGTTATATTTAAGTATTATGTACTTATATATATATATATATATATATATATATATATATATATATATATATATTAATTGCGTGTAAATTTTTTCCCCAGGCATCTGTACAAGTAAATTAATTACTTAAAAACGTGGGTGTCCGTAATGTGGAGTACTTGAATGCTCTTTAACAACAGCAAAATGAGTTAGTAAATAAAGAGACCCACCGCTTCTTTCTCGAATTCATTAAAAAGCAGTCAATCAAACGCCATCTCATTATACGTGGGATCCCGAGAGGTAATGAAATCGGTAATTCTTCCCCATTCATTCAAACTTTTGAGGAGAAATTATGAGTGCGCTACAGGAGGGGATTAATCACCTCCAGGGTAATTCTCTTCGTAAAACTATTTTGGCGAGTAAACATTGAAAATGTACGTCAATCACCTTGAATCAACACGACTGAATGGGATCCATTATGATCATCCTCGGCTGAACTAAGAGAGGCTGTCATGAAACAAATTAAGACAAACTTGCACTCCTCTAAGACGATATCGGTGATCTTAATTATGTTGGTACCACGATTTGGGTAATCGGAGTTGTCCATGCAGGAATCGAACCGGGTTCTCCATTCCGTCGGCTACGCCATCTTTAGGTCCATGGTTACCACGGATGCAACAAAGCTGAGGAAATTAATTACTCCGTTGAATAGAGCGAGTTTAATGGCGCCAGTCGTATGTGGTTTGATGGAGCGTTCATTTCACATTCTGATACGCCTTTTATGCTAATATTGAGATCGAATTCCCGAAATTTTACATCTTATAGATTATAAACGTATCTCGAATCATCAACCCTATGATTCGCTATGGCTATTAAAACAAGGAAATCAATTTTAGTCACTACTTGTGCACTTCTAAATGCATACCTCGAGTGAAGAATCGCTCGACGTACGAACTTTTTTCGTACTCCATAATGACCTCGAGATTCGAACTTAATTTCGATGTACGAAACGTGGTAATCCCAAGTAGTAGTTTTGAGTTGGTATAAGAGGTTAATCTGACCAATAAAACTAACTACAGGAGTTAAGAAGATAGCAGGAAATAGAAAAGGAAAATATCATCAGAGTTCGAAGAAAATCGCAACCGTAGAGAAGCCATTTTTAAGAAGATATAAAAAGTCTTGTAATACTGAAGTAAATTAAGATATATGGTAATAATGATGCGTCCAAATTAAGACGTCGCATTCAAAGACAATACATAAATAATACATATAAAACTTAGAAGAAAGTGAACTGATTTTGGTTCTTTGTCTTCAATTTAGTTGATGAGTGCTTTAGGAAAGTGCAGACAAACTCAGTCAACTCTGGACGGATTCCTCAAACTTTCTCCACCAAACAGAATCATCGTAGAGTTTTATTAGGAAATATTTTAAAAATATTCTTTTCGACGATGTAAAAATAAAAAATCCGATTAAGAAAAAATAATCATATTATTGTACACGAACTTTACTTTTTTGAATTTTTCAAGACCTAACGGATTCATTGATTTACCATAAGATGCAATACGCAATGACCTTCTAGGAATCACCCGATTTCGGCGACAGCATCCTCAGGGGGTAAACGCATATTATAAGAAGAGCACATTGAGGAAATTACAATCCTCTGAGGAAGTGGTTTTCTTATGAAGAAGGAAGCTAAGAAATTTCACGAAGTCATCATCGATCTTATTAATAAGATTCATTGAATATGCATCAAAATACAGCACGAGGCCGATTACAGCTGACAAAAAGCATTAGTAAATAAATAACATCAACAAATATTTAAGGCATAAAAAGCAAACCCAACTTCAGAATTGATTACATGGAAAAGCCATACAAAATTACATGGATCAATCTCCTACAACCATACAGAGGGTTGATTTAACAGCGAGATAAGATGGAATATTGGAAGACAAAGTGTTTGTTGAAAACGAGAAACCATTTTATTACTGATGGAGTATTCAATGGTCAGATAGGCGGATAGGAAGGACCCCGAATATTGAAAAGAGAAAGTGGGAGAAAGTAGAATCGATATAAATTTTATTTCTTATTAAAGATCTTACTGCGCATCAATTCATATAATATTAACTTTTAGAACCTTAGCGTAAATTAAAATCTTGCATCTATATTATATATAAGATTTAAAATATTGTGCCACTCTACAGCCATCGCTGATTCAAGATGTGTTCCAAAGTCCATAATTCTACTCTGACATTAAAACGCAAATCAAATAATATCGATAACAGAGATAAATACTCACCCATAGTTGATAGCAAGTCAAAAGGGTCACCACCACGAAAACTAGAAACCACAGCATCTTGAGAAAAAGTTGATATCCAAGGAATAATTTACACTAAACACTGAACTACTACACCAAAACTTTACCCTGAGAAAACATCGGAACACTGCCCATCACAATGGAAACTTATTCAAACAAAAACACGAGTTCACATTCAGCTTCCCACGACACACCAAGAAACACTCTCTGGACAAGATCAAACTTGGGTCAAGAACGAATTCTCTGCCGAAAGGAAAGCGCTGCTTAAGAGACTTGCTCAGATATCCGCAGCTTTCGCGAAGAAAAATATTTCCGCTTCAGCAGAGCGACCTTCCCACCAAAATATCCGCCACACCTGCCCTCTATACGGCGACGGAATCAAAAACAAAACAGAATCGCTTCCAGGCTTCGCGATTGACCATCTGCCAAATCGAAAGCGTAATTTTAAAGCTGCGATTTTTCCGCGGAAATATAACGGCAGTCGGCATAAAATCTCTCAGACAAAAGCGAATCGAAATCGCGGTGAATCAGAGAGAGGGAATCCGGTGAAGGAGCCAAGAGACTCCTTCCGACGTCTGCAACTGATGGCTGAACCAAAACGAAAAGGCGTGAATGAAGAAGCGGTCAAATGGAGGTTTTTAAATGGAAAGAGTTGTTCCCCTCGTGGATCAGGAATAGAACGCTCCCTTCTGGTCAAGGCCAAGATGGTGGACCAAAGATGCTGGAAGGGGGAAGTTGGATTCCTAAGCAAGGAAAGCAGACTCTGAATTAGAGCGATGGCGTCGATTGAAGATTAAATAACGACGTCTGATTGGCGGTTTCCGTAAGGCACGTGCCACTGGAGAAAACAGACGTCCCAGAATAAATGTTGTGGAAGCAAACATATCGGAATAGAAAAACTGATAGCGTTCTCGCAACCGTTCATCATTGAAATGCTCTTCTTTCGGTACAGGAATATATTTGTTCATCTACCTCAATCTCGTTCGTGCAGGGGCGAATTTCATTTACCAGAGGCTTTAAGCTTGGAGGTGAGATTATAAAAAACGTAATAAATACCATAGATATCTAAGTTTCTTCAAAATGGCAAGATTACACAAGCTATTGAAAAGCACTTTAGAAATTTATAATGAATGATAGATTACTTGATAAAAGATTTGATGGGACATCTAAAAGAGGTAATCATACGTTTCTAACCTAACAATCGTAACCCAATATATTTATGAGTATATAACAAACACTGCGGTGTTTTTCCATATCTTAATAAATCAAATATTTCTCATTTGTCTTTTAGTGAACAGAAAAACTTATCTTTCATTTATTTTGGTCATTTAGTTTTACTACGTTCATACATGTGATGATATGAAAGCCACTGAAGTATGATCGATGCTGAATAATAGCTTTAATTGAAGTCTTTCCTAATGCTAATGAAAATTGGTCGAGTCACTGTGCTTCACTTAAGTCAACTCTTTTGGTATACAACCTCGCTAAGGAAAGCATTGGAAACAATCACATTTCGCATCATTCTCCTCTCATCGCTCAAAGTAGCTAAAGGTACATGGGATCCAAACAGCCTTCGCATGACAACATTTGCTACGTTGGCGTCAAAATCATGTCTCACATATTAATTTCATTTCACAGCTAGACTACGTTGGTATTTAATCTCGTACTTCACACGCTGAGGAACACCGATCTCGACTCTCAGTTTTATTTCATTCCAAGCAGAGTTCTTTCAAATGACGGGGCGCCCGGGGCCAGTTGTCATGGGAACAGCCACTGAAAGGACTCAAAATACGTAGTGCGGCTTCTTTTTCGACAAAGGCCTTTCATCTTACTACACAGTATTCCCATTCAAATTCCGATGAATCTCCTTCCAGGAACCTTCATTTTCATTTGAATTCGCTGTGTCGTATCTCCTATACATTTACCATCGCTTCAGCAATGTCTATGCTACATTATGTCAAAATATACTAAAATAAAGAACAAGCGAGATTGTTATTGCTATTTTCATTATTGCTGTTATTCGACCCATTACAAAGCGAGGTTTTCATAACAAAAGAGAGAATTATATATTAAAAGAAGAAAGAACAAGAAATATTTGATTTGTAGGAAAAAATATCCACAACTGATATATAATAATAACTAATATATCAGAGATACTTATATCCGTCCAAATCGAATATTTCATCAGTCGAGTGAGAGCATATGCTATACTTTTAATTAAAAGGAGATTAAAATCAAAATGTGCGGCCTAAAAGAAGACAACGTATATTAGAGGATCTTCTAATTGCATCCACTGGTCATAACAACCGGAGAATGATGAGTTAATGAGCCGTTAATGAATCCACTCTCTAGACGTACACTTCACGAGAATATCTCCAACGCATGCACTGGAAAGTTGATCGTTGAATGGAAATTCGGGAAAATGTGCTCCGCTTCACTTGGGGTTCAAATGAGAAAGAACTCTAATTAGTTTGATAGCACCTGTTTTCTAGTCTCACCAATTAGTAGTTGGTCAAAAGTTGGTTTAGCACTGTTATTATTGAGTCTCTGACATTCATAATGAACAGATTTCAAATAAATATTAATGAAAATAAATATTACTATAAGAATAGCAAGTAGTAATCATTACGAACCTAAAATATTTTAGTCTACATTATTCTCACTTGAGAAATTTGGAATTACTTATGCGAGCTTGGCATTTGGAATTGTTTCAACTTCAAATAATACTGATGTAGAACCAACTAAAAACAATCCTCTATATATTATTTTAAAACATCCTTTTTATTTTGGTGACAGGGGCTTTTCTCCTCTATTACTCCACCAATACATACATATGAATGACCTCTTGAAAGGAAAAAATTTCAGGTTCCTGGTAAATATAGTCAGACAAATGAAAAATGCTCCATTGGTTAAACAAATTGAATTAATATTTTAATCATCGTGTCGCGTCCTGAACGAAAAGATACCTGGGTTGCTATATACAGATTTAATTTGTTTACTTGTACAATTATAAAATCGGATAGAGATATCTGTTCACGGTCTTAAAATGATTGAAACAGGTTTCGCAAGTTGTCTTAATAGTATATTGTCTCAATGAACGAAGACCTCGACATCCTACGAAACTATATTTTAATAAACCAATATAAACTTGCAACTTCTTGGAGCAGAACGACAGTCACAGAAAATAAGCACCGCTGAATACAAATGTCTGTGTCTCACTTTTGCCCGGTATTATAAATTTATGCTTAATATTCACTTAATCTAAATTGGAATTTAAACTAAAGTGATGTTCAGCGGAATTTTTTGTATTATAAAATTGTTTACATCCCTGATTAGTTAGACACCATTCTGAATACGAGATTTCTTGATTAAAAATCATTTTCATAGGCGTCGTCCATTGCCCATCTTTTATTAATTGAATAACTCTGATTCAGTGAATGCATAAGATGCAATTTCACCGCAGACGAGTGGTAGTTATTTTTATATTTTTGTTTGAAAAGAAAAATCTAGGAAATAAATAAGTAATGTGGATGCATGAGGTATGTTTTGTTGTTTTATTTTGGTTATAAAGGTTTAACTTGAAGCTTTAAGTGACATATCATTACCGGTATACAGACGGTTTACGTAAAGCTGTTAAAGATGTTTTGACTTTGGTTTAAATTCGTTATGTGAATTATCCATCGAGTGAATTGAGGTATTCGTTATAAAATAAAATGCATAGATCGTTCTAGTGGTGACTCTTACTATTGATGATTATTTTGCTAAAGGAAAGTTTTTAAATCATTTATGACATTCAATATGATATAAAAATCTCTCTTACAAGTTAGAGATTAGTTTAGGTTCAAATGGTAAGGCATTAGAAAACGCAAGACCTAGAATTTGCCCATCGAGTTTCGTTACTGGATGTGTAGATAACGATATCTATCGCTACAATAGAGGAATATCGAAACGAACACTGATACAGAATATGAATAATATACATCCTGTGTATCAGCATTAGCTGCGAATGTTTGAGTCTTTTTATCAGAAAAGGATTATTCAGATTAAAAGGATTTTATGGTCGGAGGGAAAATATTCGAACATGTGTTCGATGAAAACAAAGGAATAACGAAACGGTGCGTGAAATAAACGGCCAATGATCAGAGAACAAAAGCCGGAGAAACGAGCAAGCAGGATTTCCATATATTATATACGTTAAATGCAAGAAAAAAGAGAGATATTCGACCGTACTTCCGTAATAATTTATCAGAAATGTCTCCATTACTATTTTAATGGCAATCATTTCCCGCACGTAGAGGAGAGTAATTTATTCATAAGCCGTTCGCAAAAAGGAGTGCTTATTCCCCAAAGAAAGGTCCATTGAGAAAGATTGGAGCCAATGGTACAGCATTTCTGGCAGAGGACCAAAACGATGAGGAAAATCACGGGGATTACAAATAGCAGCTCGCAAATATGTTGTCCGTGGTACAGCAGGATTACATTACAACGACGGATAACCATTGTGTACTAATGCATTTTCTTTTGATACATCCATATTTCTCTTTGAAAAGAAATTTATCTATTTCTTTTTGGTTTTTGTTTCGAAATAATCCAAGTGATTTTTATTCCTCAACTCCTTTCTATGCGAATTTTCCAAAGGAAATAAAAATTATTATTTTTAAATAAAAGGAAAAGCCTGAAAGAAAATATTTATTGATCTATTACTTACTCCAATGAAAATCTTATTATATCGTTAATCATCATTGAATATCGTTTTCAATAACAAATACAATTAGAGTTTGTTTCCCCGTGTTTCTTGTTTTAGAATCACTACAACAACAAAACAGCTATCAAACAAAACAATGCACTTCGAGTAACCAAAGCAACGCATGGATCTTCAAGCAAACAGTGTCGTTGGACAGACCCAATTATAAGCGAGTGTAAGTTAACAAAAGAAAGAAGACGAATATTCACGAAGAGAGACGTGATCTTCCAAAAGGAAACCATTTCAGAAATGAAAGTTGCACAGAAAGATTTCTCATAATTCAGAAAGCCTTAGAGATCATTGTTCCGAATAGCAGCAAAGAATAAAAGAAATGAAGTGCCTTTGTGATGCGTAATAACGATGGGTAATCAAATGAAGCCGATTTGGGTCTCTCATATACGCGGTCCGCCATGTTGACACCAAGTGCTACTCGGGAATCAATCAATTGATATTGCAGACAAATGGCCTCCATTAACTGCGTTGCACCACGGAGAGATACTTCCAAAAATCCTCCACTCCAGAGGTGTCCGTTAATACCAATTAGTGATGCTTCGTAAGAACTCTCAAAAACGACTAAACGGAGACCATGGCTGGCACTCCTTCCCATTCTCAAAGCAAGACACCCTGAAACAGCCTAAACATGGTATCATGTACTACAACCATATTCCAAAAGCTCAATAAAAAACTTTAAAATTCAAAACATTTTAAACAAATTTTTAATGAAACACATTCAGAGTCGAATCGAAATAAGATCCTATTATGTGATTAAAATTTCCACGGACACATCGTACATAAATTAACAAAAAGCATAATATATCCGACATCCCAGTATCTAATGAATGCGAAACTTTGTATATATTCCATACATATACGGACTGATACGAAAGTTTGGCAACTTGAAAAATAATATTTTTACGCTGACAATGTTAAATCCCACCTCTCTTAGGCCTATCATTCGAAAATGCTCATTTATAATTTTTTTGATAAATTAAAATCGATGAAAATCTAGTGATGTTTGAAGGGAAAGAGATGCTTGAAGTATACTCAAGATTTGTAAGAAAAAGAAATTTTAAGGATAAATTCAGATGATCGACCTATTTCTGAGTTACACTGGATTCCAAATGTCTCATCTTTTTAATCAAGAGGTGAGATTAAGTCAAATAAATCAGACACCGCACAATATGTTGCTAAATCGAAACCATTCTTGTAATGTTACTGTTGCGATGAAATAGTTGTGATGTGTTTTTTGTATCATCAGTTTTGTAATTTAATTATTTTAAGGTAATCATTTGCTTTAATGAACTGACGAGATACAAATTAAAAACAGTTTCTTTCTTTTTTTCTGTCAATAACTCAAGTGTTACGCATCAATAAAATCCTCTGCACTACATTAAACGCTTGATATAAGTAGGGAAAAGGTCACTTTCTAAGTGAGAATGTGACTTAGAGGAATCATTCAAAAGAACCCATTTTCGTAACCCATAATTCGCAACCGATCGTGTGTGTAATTATATAAGTGGAAAAAGTCACAAGATGCATTTACCAAGTCCTGGATTTTACAACTCAGTTCATCAGCCTACACTTAATACCGGAGCAGAAGGGACTAATTTGGATCCATTAAGAAGATCTTTTAATCCTCGAGCGATTTATTACTTCGCGCTAATCCACTCCGCCTTTTTTCTCAACTCCGTTTTAATTCGAGATTCATTTGCATCCATAGCAGAGTAATGCACGAGGAAATGGATAATCATCGATTGTCACGGGCAAATTAACTCATTTTGAGGAAGTCACTGAGACCCCATCCATTACGATCGCTTACATTTCCTCAAGGGGCGTTCTCCAGGGATTACTTAATCATTTATAGTCAGGCGCAATCTGAGGGCCGGAGAGGGGCCTCATCCTATGAAGAACACCCAATGAATGAAACATTCTGTCCTTAAAAATTTGCATATATTTTATATATGTTAAAAATCTCATAAGTTGGTATATGAAAAAAATTATATACTCAGTATTTACGTAGTGGTATTCTCTAACATTCGTATTAAAATTAAATTAAAATTGGATATTACTTAGTGTTTCCACTTAAGACGATTTTTTATGCATAATGTATATCAATTACTGATTGCAACTTAAATAAATACTGGGACTAAGAAACCAATATTTCCTCCTCTTGCCACCGGTGTAGCAATTCAAGATTTTGTAAATTCTTCATATATTTTAAGTGTATCGTATGTATTTCACAGCAAATGTTTGTCCATACCAATGAAAATTCAAAATATTACTTCGTATTTTCCACAGCAGATAATATATTAGACAGGCCTAGTTTCGTCTAAGATTAGACATCTTCAAGCAGTTTTCTAACTTTTGTACACAACTGATGTAAACTGATCACTAACTAATCTCTCGGCTAACGAGTCTCCTTTATGAAACGTGTTAGAGATTACAGATTCCGAAAATAACGAAAACTTCGAGATCGGGAAAGTTCTATGGAACTTCGAAGTACTCCAAGGAAACCATCTTTCTCGAACACTTCAAAGAATATCCATTTCTCTTAATTCTGTGGGCCCATTCAAGACGATGAGTATCATCTTGCTGGATAGCTTCTCATATACTTGAAGCACTGATAAAGTTAATGATGGGAATATTAATCAGAACTTTTCTGGAAACTTTAATCGGAGAAATTTTGACCTAATCCCCGATTTCAAAGAGATTGTTTGAAAATTTTGTTTAAAAATCCATATTCCACTTCTGGTGGTAATGATTATTCTAATTATAATAAAATCAATACTTATTGAGCTATTGAAAAAATTAAAATTTATAAATCTTAGAAAAACCAAATATGATAATTAATGTGTATAAATTTGACTTATTCTTGTATGAAACTATAATTTTTTTGAATTTATACCCAATTCTCAAACTTGCCATAAAAGTCGTTAATCCCTGTTTGTTTCTAATAAAATTTTTACTTTTTATCTCATTTTAAAAATTGCCAATTCTTTAATTTAATGAGATAAAATATAAATGTAATAGGTATATATTATTAAAATTAGGCATTTTATAATTAAAATAAACTCAACTAGGCGTATTCCTTTCTTCCCAAAATTCATCTCTCTTTCATTTGAATTATTTTGCTATGATGACTTATAAAACGCTAATTCCAAATTGCAGCAATATACGAAGAGTGAGCTCCCATACACTAACTTACGAATGACGTATGCATCGTTCAAAATAGACGTATCAGTTTTTAAATAAATAACTTTGTTTACCGTATTACATTTTTATTAAAATAAAAATCCATTCTTTAGTTGATATTTGATTCACTCTATTCATTTATAAATTTTTCAAGTTTTAAGGGGATTTCCGCCTTAATATTAATGAATGAAAAGAGGAGAATACTTGCAGGATGATCATGAGACAGGATATTTCAGAAGGAAGTGTAAAAGAATTCCAAATCCATTGGAGTGTAAAAGAAGTTGCAATTTGAGGCGAAGTAAGAATCCGTGCGAATGGAAATAAGCAAGTTGGAGTGTTTGAACTGAATACAGCTTTAAGACGGATCCAACTTGTTAAGGAATTCCTCCTGAGTTATGAGGGTAAATGCAGCTAATTTTAGCTCAGAAGAGCGATTCAATCAGGGATCGCTCATATGATTTAAACGAAGAAGAGTTCGAAATGTATTAAAACAAAACACGTGCGCATACATTCATCTAGCTACGAATTCCTCTCTCCGTGGAAAAGTACGTTATCAGAAGCATGCAGATTCAAGAGGCAATAACAAGTCCCATTAAAAAGGCCTCATATACTTCCGAGTTCTTCTTATCTGCCTCAAAAAGAAATAACTCCGAAGCATTCTTTTTTAAGTGCGAATACATGACAAGGAATTGCAATTAACCGTTCTCTTTTTATTATTTTTTAAGGGAACATTCTTTGTCGCCGTAAACGAATCATAGCCCTTGCCTTGGTTGAGGGCGTCAATCTAATTACCTCCCCTCTAACTACGGAAACTGTCTCCGCCATCTTCTTTTTTCGGAACATTTTCTCCACCTAGCGCAGAGTTTCGTAACAAACTTTGGCGAAAGTCTAATAAAGTTAAAACGTCGAAAGAGAAAAAGTTTGCTGGGAGTTGTACGAATGAGGGAGAGAAGGAAAGAGAGCAAAAGAAAGAGAGAATCAAGTCTGTATTAAATTGTACCGAATTAAAATTTTAGTCTCTCTTCTTCGCCAGTTGATAATTTTCTCGTTTCGTTTTGATATTTCCTTTTTGATATTTTCTTGCAGATGATTTTCCCTTCTCATCAAAGTTCCTTTCTACAGCATCATTGAACCCATTTTATTTTCTAATGGTGCATTTTTTGTTCCTTAAGAATTAAAAATAAATATACATTAAAATCCTATAAATCTGTTTTTTATGGAATTTTGTGTAAACCACGACGTAAGTGGGTTCGCATTATAGCAAGGATACATTTTTAAACCTTTTACGATAGGAAACAAAAAAGAAGTTTTTTAACCTTTGATATTGATTTAAGGACTTCATAAATTAAGGGCTTAAAACGAAATTAATCATCTTAAGTTTGCTTTGTTCACCACATCTAAAGATAGAATATATAAAGAGTCAGCTGAATAATATTCCGTGATACTGGTTGCATTCTTGTCATCTATTTTTAAATAATTGCTGTTTTTGGACTGCTATTTCGTTCTTTGCTTTATTTTCTCGAATAAATTATAAAATTCAAATCTACATTTAAGTAATATTTATCAGAGAGATAATTAAGGATCAATGATGAATTTTGAAAGCATAGGTGAGAGACACTACATAGCTAACACTATATCGGATGGCCCACCATTATCTATTCCTTATGTGTACAATTTGAGATTTGGACGAAAAATAAAACAAAGAGAGGTTTCATTCTAACCTTTTTCCCTTAGGTGATACTTATTCTAACTCAGATCCAACAGTGGGATAAAGATTGATTCGCGATATTTTGATTTTATTCTCACAAAATTAGTCGTATAAATCAACGGAATTAAAAACTCTGAAAGAAAATGTGAAGCAATATAGGAGATCAAAAGATAATGTAAACCATTTTTGGTCCATCAATGAGATCGGTTAAAGCGGTTTGCATTGCAAATGGTGAAATATCTAAACGGAGTAGCACAGCATCTTAAGAGGTACTTTTACCATCTTATTCTTGCAAAAGAGACAGGGATAGAAGGAAAGCTTAATGTAAAAGAGGGTTTCGTATCATTTATTTAGAGTAATCTATTACATTAATGCGGCAATCAGATATTCCACACTTACAACTGATAAGTAATTCTTCTTGAGAACAGTTGCAACGCGTTAAGCATTTAATAAGTTTTTATCCCACGAATCGCATAAGAATTTTACGAAAGCAGAAATGCAATTCTGGAGAGCGCCATTAAAGCGGAAATGCACCGTAATGTTCAGCAACGACGCAAGAGGTCTCCACGGGGCATTCGTTCTCTCCTTTGTTAATAATCCTCTGCCGGAAATGCAAAATGATTGCGAAATCTCAGTAAATAACAGCGCCGCGTGACGGTAGAGAGAGGAAACAATGGAAGTGATCGATTATTCACGCCGGGAGGAAGAGCATAACTTCCTTCGTGACTAATAATCACGGAGGAATTACTTTATTCGAATTATTGATGGCGCGAATTCGTCTGCGAGAGGCATCTAGCGGGAGCGCTCTCAACTAAATGAGGTGCTCCTAAACGAGCGAAATAGGTAACGAAGCGATGCTGTCAAAGGTCTGCAGAAGAGCAATTTCCAGAGATATCAGTTATCTCGAAGATGCAACAAAGGCAAAGCAATGCTCAGCGTATTTATTTTTAATAGAAGTTTAGATTTCTCCATTTGTTCCCAACGAATGATACTTACAAACTACGTTAGGATCTTTTTTACTCTCCGTTTCCATTATCTTTCTAAATGGGCTTTCGTGAAATAATGCTTCTTCAAAATTATACCAACATCTTCTACAGATATGTCGCTCTTTGGTCGTTAATTTTCGATGCTATCTACCGAGAGAAGTATTCTCATATTGTAACAAATAAGATATTATCAAAAACATATAAAATGCCAAAATGACTTGACAGAAACATCAGATTAAACATTCAAACGTTTACAAGTTCTCAATTTAATATTCTGGAAAATTCATAATATTAAGTAAAGGGAACAATATTATCTGAAAGTGCATGACATACCAAAATGTTTACCTGATGATAAAAAACATCACAAAATCGTCCATAGTTCTTTTTATCCATTAATTGGAATCACAAATTAAGTTACTCAACTACTTGCGATGGGACCCCTGATGCATAAAATACAATGAACAAAATATACGACACATACTTTTATATTACTTATACTTATTTTAATTGATGAACTTCCTTATATTAGATTAATATATATTAATTAAAATATTGTCTCCTTTCTAATAGATAAAAAACTTCAGAAACATATCATTGACTGTTACTTATAGACCATAAATGTACAGCATAAAGTAATAAAACGAAAGTCCATTTGTAGATATATCTAACCAGAAAAAAATGAAAACAGGAAATAACGAAATATTAAAAGCGTGTAGATATAGATTTTGCACTTGCGATTTACGTCAGAGATCATTGGGACATAAAGAAGTTATGTAGACTGCAAGCAGCAGGAGTTGCCAATAATAATACATCTCAACGAGGTGAATTTCAGAGTTTCCCAGGAGTACATACATGCAACTTGGAATCTATTACACAAAGCAAACATTCGAGTCTTTGACGACCAAAAGATGAAATGTATCGGAGGCTTGATTTCCAACGGAAGATCGAAATATCCTAGAGTCGATCGACAGAATCGATTTCCCCTTCAAAATAAGGAGGTAACGGCGGAAAAGGAATGTTTCCCGATGAAATAGAAGGAAAGAAGGAAAATTAACGAAAGGCGCGCCGTGACGCGGAAATTCGAAATTTAAAAAATAAATCAAACGAACACGAGGCAGACACGGAGTTTCAACTTTTTTTCGGCTATTGTGTTTCCCATCAGAGGATTATCTCGCAGTTCACCCGAATTCTGCCGAATATTCCTCCGCGCGGACGTAAACACTCTCAAAGATACTGATTTCCATATGCGAACCTGGAAGCCATTTCATAAACGTGAAACGTGACCTCTGCTCCACTTAAAATTCTTCTTTATGATTTACGCTAATGTTATTCGGTGCCCCTTTAAAGTTAGGTTCATGCGTATAATTAATATATGGAAAGTGTTTTCATTTAACGCTATTAAAACATATTTACGCTGCATACATCCAATCAATTCATACTTGTGTCATACACAGTTTTCATCTGTTATTATTTTTCACAAAACTGCTGAAAATATACATGTGTATACAATGTGGCAACCTCTCAACACATTCACTAAAATTCGCATACAAAGTTTTACGGATGCTACGATTCAGACAGAAAACAACGAAAAAGTGTGCTTTAAGTGCAATTTGAAAGTAGAAGTAGTTTTTCCAAATTATGGGAAAACAAACGCTGAGTGAACTGAAAGAGATGATAAGTCACTTTATTTTTCACTTAGAATAAAACTTATAAATATTTATTCATAAGTCTTAGGTACACATGCCTTCCTCTAATTACACAAAATATTTATTGCAGGGAACTGAAAATCACAGCGGAATTATTAACGGTTTTCGGTTCGAGATTTTTTTTCGATTCAGCAAAATAACGGTTTTATTTGTGTAATATATTTGTATTCAGTTCCGATGTCCCCCTAAAAGGCCGAAATGAAGGTCCAATGTGGCCTTCAGGCTCTTCACTGCACTTCGTACTTAACACTTTCAGCCCTCCAATCCTAAAACGATATAATTAGCCTCTGAGTACTTAAGTTGCCGCAAGTCATTGAGTGGATTTCTCTAAAGATGGGAATTCCAACGGCAGGAAAAAGGAGGAAAAGTTTGGCCATGGGGAAGAAGAGTGCTTTATAAAGTAGTGCGAAGGATTAATGGAAGCAGCGATATGGAGAGAAGTTGAGAAAGAGAGGGAAGGAGAACTTTCTTAGCGTGGTCCTGCATTTTTCAGCACGCATTCGGATAATGGTTCCTCTTCTAATAATGAGAGCTTCCTTATTTTCATTATATAAGCAAGTATATGGGCGTATTACATTTGGGGGCAAGTAAGCTAAGTGTCTCCTCTCTGACTAATCCTCGTATCTAAATAACTGAGTACTCTGAGTGGAAGTACTTTTGTTATGAGTAAGTTTTGATAGCTGAGATCATTTCCACCGGGAATCGAACCTTTTGGGGGTTCCTATTATAATTGCATTCTCTTTCTTATGGTTCTGTTACTTTCTTGTACTCTTTTATTTTTTATTGTTCTTAATATTGATGAATTATTTCAAATTCTTTAATCTTTTTTCTTGAAGAGCATACATTATATACGTATAATTTTTTCGCTCTTATCTCCGAGTATTAATAAATTATTATTCAAATACTTCAAACGGACTAACTGACAAAGAACGAAGAACCTAAAGTAAGATTTATAGCAAGTGGGCAGGAAATTTGTAAGTAGATTCCATGACTTAAAACTGAATAAAGAGAAACAAATGATAGGAATGCTAGTGGGTTAACCGAATACGAAAGCTGCAAAAAGCTTAGCAGAAGAGAATTTACTGATCATAAGAAAAGTCCAATACACATATACTATATCCTGAATCAATAGAGAATGGCTGTAATCCCCGTCCGTTCAAAGGGATGAGACCAGGGAATAGCACATTGTATGAAAGGAGAATAAAAATACGAATCATTAAAAAGTCGATACTTTTAATCCGATTTCCGAATCAACTTCATAATCCGATTGCCATTCGAATCGTATATAAAATCCAATTTCAAAGGGGCAGACGAAAAAGCATCGGATTTATTTCAAAGGAAAAATGGACACGAAGAAACTGTGACGGAAGAGGGATTCGAACCAGATGCCTCATATTGATGGGCGGCTGCTTTTACCTACTGAGCTGTCACGCCAGAGCATTCAGAAATATCCGATAAAAGTAATATTTATATGTTTTTCGTTGGAGAATGTTTCGAATATCCTAGTAACATTAGGTACTCGTACATACGTATAATAATAGCCTAATGTATGCATTTATACTTCAATATTTTTCTTCCTTCATACCTCTATATATTTGAGCATTCATAGCTGTTTTAGGTTCTTAAGTATGGAAAGCGCATAAGGAAAGGAAATTTTCAAGGAAAACCGTACTTGAATGAACGGGATCGGAAATCGAAGTCAGGATCTTCCTCTATGTATTCCTCCACTTTAAAAAATCCATAGAAACTTAAACATTTACTACAAAAGTTTAATTTCCTATGGATTTTTTGCACGTTAATAAAAACCATAGTATTAATCCTGACTCTGTCTCCACTTTGTTTGCCTCCATGATGTTTTGACGATGCCGCACACCAATTGAGGTCAAATATGTGTTATAATCTTGTTTACTCGTTTTTCAAAATATTCTCCAAATGATACATCGAAACGACTGTTGGTAAAATGTGAGAAATAAATGTTTGGTGAAATGTCTCTTAGGCATTTGGAGAAAATTTCTACCAAAACGCCTATTTACAGCGTGAACTAGGAGAATGTCAAGAACATATGATAAGATAGGAAAAATAAGGAAGTGAATCAAAAAATGCAGAAGACGTGCTTCGGAAAACTGCGAAATATTAATGATGATGTTAAGAAGACCTTGGCCTACATATTCAAGGCAGGGAATTGTTTACATGGAAACCAGAGGGAATTTATTTCCCCCTTCTCCGTTAAGGAGTTGCATAAAGCTGTTCCTCTCGCGTGAATTCGCAGCCCCACAAAATTCCTGGAGCAAAAATTCGAGAAAAAGAGACTATTCATATTTTCACAGAAGACATTCTACTAAACGCATTTTACAGTCTGTTGAGTTCGATATTTCCATTTTCTTAGCTTAGGATTATGAAATTTAGAGGAATTTCAAATGTGAATTTTATGGTAATTGGAATGGTAATTTTCTTTATATCAAAGGAGGAAATAGCCAAAATATCATTCTATAAACCACTGCCATGCTATCTTCTTATTATTGCAGATAAGCTAGAATTGCCATCCACCTAACCTTTACATGAAAATCGATCCAACAATTGTCTACAACTGGCTTACATCTAGGGAGAGAAACGTCAACTCAAACGAAAGCTGTAAAAAATGTAAAATTTGTAAAATGTAATATATACACACTAGTAGGTAAATAAAAGCAAACATATATTTTCAAAATAGATTCAGATGCGAATAAATATAGAAAAAGTGGGAAAAAAGTCCTCAATCGAAGGAGAAAACCTAGGGGTTGACTCTAGGAACTTGGCAATGCATGTGTAATCACAATGTTCTAATGAAAACATCTCAAATTAACATTAAAAATGCTATTTCATGTTATATTATAGCGACTGCAGATACATTTCATAATCTACTATGACTACTCATGTCCTAGGTGAATCGCTAGTACTGCTAGGTCAAGGGGGGGGGGGGAGATACACGCCTTTCCTTGGATATGTCATCGCTATAAACCATCTCCTTTAATTATCACAATCCATTTGATGCCAGTCTGTTAATAATTAGAAATTATTAACCTTAATAAATGTATATCTTTCTGGTAATTTTGTTTTAGTGTTTGCCTTTAATCATATGAAAGCTAAAGAGTGATGTTGAGTCATTTAATTCACCTTTTCATTTAATCACACCTGTGAGTAATTAAAGAGTGAGCACTAAATAAATATTTCAATAAATACACATTTAAGTAACAATGATCGATTTGAAGAGGAACAACAATTACCGTCTGGTGTGAACAATTAATTTTTGAGAATTACACGATTGTTGCATTAAATACAGCTTTTCCCAACAATCAGAAGAGTCGAAAATATAGAACAGCACGTAAAAACTGAAAACTGAAACAACTAACATGGTTCAAAATTCAACTTAATTTAGGCGAGACTGGAAAATCTCATCGTTTGTATAATCTGTTCTAACCTGCAGTCAGAGGTACTGATGAAAGCATAAATAACGTACTGGTAAAAAGAAACAGAAAGGAATAATCTCGTTGTGGGCGTGCAAAACATAATATATATTATAAATAATGATCCAGAGTCGGAAAACGCCCACTAAGATGGAAAAACATGCTCAAACAAACGGATGGAACAAGATAAAAGGTATAACATTGACACCAAGAAAGCAATAAAAATTAGATGAAATGAAATTAAGATATCGCCCCATTGCAATCATTCACTTATACACAGAAAGCAATAGAGTAACAAAGAATTTATCATTTAAGCGAACTAAAAAAACAACCAAAAATTAAAACCAATTGTTTCATCATCGCATGTTGCGCCCACACAGTTTCTATACGTGGAATCTTTATAATGGGATTTTTTCCGAGTCGATTAATTAAGTAGAAAACGAAAAAACAAGATAAATGAGTGTCAATAGACAAAGTAGAAGATCACCTCCTGAATCGAATGTTGAAGACTATAGCAAGAATAACCCTCTTCAAAGATGCACGACCTTCCCAACATGCCTCACGAGCCAATTACGCCGTTTTCCCATAATGCACCACTCATACAAGAGAGCATCGAAGGCTTTGTTTTTTCTCAATTTCCCGTCATGAGTCACGTCCATTATGTTTAACACTGGATTTGCAATGCACTCTCTCGCCGCTGCGTTTCCCAATGGCGCTGCCGTCGGAGAAATTAAAGCGACGCAAACGAATTATTTAAGTTGCAGAATTCGCCGAATGGGTTTTAAAAGAGTGTGCTTTTATTTACGTTTACTTTTCAAAGAGGATGGCAAATGAACCACTTGCGAATTTTATTGGCCGACTTTTTAAGCCGAGGAATTAAAGGAAAGTAAGTGCATGACGAAGAGATCTAGGCTTACTAAGCCTCTTTTTCCACACATCATTTTATGAATAAAATTAAAATGAGAGCAAATCAAAAGAGCTGTTACGTAGACGATTACATTTCAGGAATGCGAATGTTTCAAATTTCGGATCTAATACAGTATTTGTTCGAAAAATGATTGTTTATTCAAATTCAAACCCAATCGACATCTGAAAAACAGGAATCTAATGAAATAGAAGATAAATTTAATTGGCGGAAAATTTTGTTTTCGTTGCTCAATTTCTGTTCCGTATTTTATTTTTCCACATGCAATTAGAATTAATTACGGTACATTTAATATATTTACGCCTCTGAATAAAACATATTTGCAAATTAAAATAATTATATAACGAAATTATATCTGAGTAATAACATGACAAGTGTATAAACATTATTATCGATGTTTCCCCAAACTTTTAAAATGTCAATTTCGCGCTGAGATCATCTCGTCAAGTTCGAGATTATTTTCCTCATTTTTACTTTCTGTTTCTAACAATTTTAGAATTTCCAATTGAGAAATCACATGAAAATATATGGAGCATTATATTAATTTAGAGTAAATTTGCGAATAATCGTTTCTGTTATATCGCGGGCAATTAAAAACGTTTTATATTTTTCCTTACATGGAATTCCATAGAATGAAACAAGTATTTTTCAATATTACTTTGCTTATAACACAATGATTTCATAAGTAAGTCATTCGCCATCCTCCAATAATGATCCAGAAAATTCAGGCAAAAATACAAACATACGTCAATGAGAAGGAAGGCTACACAACGAATATAAAGGTAGAATATTATCTGATTCAGTTATATCACATCAATAGATGTGACAAAACATAACTTATATTCCATGATACCATAGCATTCCACGAATCAAGACTCCACTTAATCTGATTAAGTCTGTACACAAATACTTCTATAAAAGAAGATGCAACACTTTTCGCTGTTTAATTACTTAATTTGACATAGCGCGATAGTTTAGCTTAATTTACATTCCGCAATTTCATTCCCAATCTTTTCTGCAAGGACTTTTAAAACATCATCGCATCTTTCTGCGAGATATTAAAACAAACGAGTAACGGAATGCACAGACTGACTTTTCAGTGCGTTACGAGTCAAAAGCAGAAGCAAAGGTAATCCTTGGAGATTCCCACAATGCAACTCGAACGATCTCCTAGGCGACGGTCTAAATAAACCGTTTAAATGAGTTGTCACAATATCAAAAAAGGACGAAAATGAAGGCCATCTGCCGGCAGTTTCACAAAGCCGTGCATTGCATTTTCTGTGCTTCATGTTTGGCGGGATAAAACTCGATGACCCATAAATGGCAAGAAAAAGGGAGACAATCGATTACATATAGAGAGGTCGAATGGGCCTTGACCGACATTTCAAACTATTCGGGGCGCATTTGACCTATCTCACGAAACAAAATGACATTCCCGCGTATTCGGAATATTGAATCAAAGCCAGAGATAGATGATAGGGAGCTTCTGTGATTCTGGTAGATTTAGCTTATAAAACGTTGCTAAATATACATTGGCGTTGCAATAGTTGCAAAATATACATTGGCGGAATCAAAGGGGGTTGATGTGGTGACCACGCCCCCTTTGATACTTCGTCCACCTTCATGAAAAGACCACGTTAATCTTATGACCTCGCGTATTACTTATTGCGCGAGTTGTGGAGACTTTTGCATCGAAAAAGAACGATCATTAATTCGGAAGACATTCAGCGTAGAATAAAATATATTTTTGATGGAACAGTACAAAGAGTGCTCACTATTCTCCTGTATGAGAATTACGTGATCCATTGAGTACAGTACTTTGCCCTAGAGTTGAGGAGATTGAATTAAAATCTGATTATGGAGTGTTCCTATCACAGCTATTCTTCGACTATATTTATCACATCAAAATGGCTTTTTAAAGTCATTTGGAGATGAGATCATAAGGAAATTGAATTCTCACCATTTTTGGCAAGTTCGCCCCACAAGCTTGTAGTTAAGAAAATAGTCCGACATTACCTAGAAATATTCTATCGCCTCTGTCTTTAGATGAGTATTCCTCTTAAATATTGCCAAAATAAGTCACCATTATAAGAAAACATCCATATCAGCTGGTCATGACCGAAAATTGAAAAAAAGGTGGAAATAACTGAAACCATTCAGCGTCCCAAAAATACTTATCGGTCTGAATTAGAAAAGGAAAAATCCGTGAAGCTTCTGACTTACAACGTGAAGTACAAGTCTCATATCATTGTGACCGAGGTTATTTCGGAATCTGGATTTTTCGGATATGGTGGAGTTTATGAGAATTGAGAGTCATACTTTCAGAAAATATACTATTCAATGCATTTGCACAGTCTTCCTTAATCAATACTCTCATCCTATGATATTCTCATTCGCATAACTATCAAACTCGCAGCCATATAAAGCGAACTTTCATTAAACGCCGTTTCTATGGCGACGCATTTTTCTCCCAAAGATAAACGCATCTTTTTTAATGGCCAATCTGAGCTCTTTATTTCCTTGCATATGAGGCGATATTGCTTGTTACTGAAAAAAGTTCCGCTAATAGCTCACTTCGACTCACTTTTACGACACTTTTTAGAGCTGAAACGACGTCGTTACCACACTAAGCATTATTATTTCTTTTTCTTCAGAGGCGATAGTGCTGCCGTCCCTCTTTAGAAAATAATAACTGTCGAGATAAGGGAATCTCATATTTGAGATATCGAAACAAATTACATTCTGCTGAATCTCAGCGGAATACAAAAGCAATGAATGGACATTTAGGCTCACTTGATGATTCCCCTCTCATATCCTGTTATTTCTCATTATTTTATTTATTTATTTAAATTGTGTAATGAATGATTCTATTCTCTTTACTTCTCTTTGTCGTGGCTATCCCATTATCATAATCATAGATAATAAGGCTGATGTATTTGCCTTAATGTTGCCGTGGGGTGTGAACACTTCATGATTTTATTTAGCCATCTTCGATTGTGATTAATCTTTGATTGCATTCAAAGTCATAAACGTTCCTTTAAAATCTTCAAGATTTGCTGCTTCACGGTTGAACATTGCCATCTTCTCTAAATGTTACGAATATACAACATTGCGATATTATGTTTATGATTTAAAAACACACTAACAAGTCAGAATCCATCTTAACGATTTCATATGAAAGTAAGCTTGATTTTACTTAGCTATTAGAGACTACAAATTGTAAAACTTTTACATCTTTTGTTTATTTTGAATCTGCTTTATTTTTAATTTTATTTTTAACGTATGTCAACTCGAGATTTTACTTCTGAATTAATTTTGTATATATTCTTTGAATATCTTTAAATGTTTAGTGGAAGAGAAGCCATAATGGCCTAACTTCGCCAAAAACATTAAAATAGCAATATTTTAGAAAGCGCAATATTTTTTAAAAATTTACCACGGAGGGGCGTTTCTAAAGTCTGCATTTCGGGATTATGTACACTTAAATAGTATCCGAACTTCTTAATAAAATGTAATCATATGCAAAACATCATATAAATTATCTATAAATAGCATTGATAATACTTTTGAAAGAGGATAAATTTAAAAGAGTTAAGATAGTCGTCGCAAGATGGCTATTTCGTCCTTCATTTTCACCAATATATTCGCCTGAAGTAAACAATCAGCTTCCTATCTGTTAAATAGCAATTTATTTTTATTCTATATATTTGGTAAAATTGAATAGAATTACTTTCAAATTATAAATATAATTCCCTTAAATAGTAGCTCCATCGCTGCCATTGAATGAAAACAGACATCTAACTCAGTAACGAATCTAACGGGAGACAGTCGCCATCTACCAGCAGATCGCCGTACTAAATGTGTGTCCAGCGGAGATGCAAAAGTACATTCGACCGCGAAAATTCGAACGACGCATGTTCAAAAGGATGGTTTATCGACTACAATAACATATTTTCACAATTAGAGGAGAATTCCGGCTCATTTGATGAAATTTGCAAGAGTTTGCATTTTCCTACGCCGAATTGGTGATAAAATCTCAAAATTATCGAAGTAGCGAACGAAATCAAACACCGAAATGAATGTCTATCTAAAACTAACAGAAGCAAACTTATTGGATTGTTGAATTGATTGAACAACTATATTTCTGATCTCAAATGTTTTAAACTTAAAAATAATTACTAAATCGATCAGCTCCGCAGCATTGCTCACCTGAAGATGTTGCCTAGCAACGAAACCGGCAGAGTAAATAATTAATGATTTGGTAGAGCAGACATAGTTTATAATTATTTTAAGTTTAAACATGGAGGACTTCCACCAAGTAACTCTGCAATATGTTAATTTTTGCAAAGTTTTGGTTTCAGTCTTACATATTCGAATGAATTTTCTTCTTAAAAATTAAATTGAACTAAATCTTAAAACGTCATAACAGATCTTATTGCAATAACTATGAATATGAACTTTCATATTTATATTAATTAAGAGATGTTTAAAAAAAAGATTTCCAAAATAGATTATTTGAATCTCCATTCATCTCTAAAATTGTCTTTGCGTCGTGTAAATAAGAATGAAAATAATAATAAATTCAGCACCTAATTAAACTTTAAATATTTTAACAATAGACCATTTATTTCCTTTTGTCCGGTTTCATATTTAAAATAACTATACCTATAATAATTACTGGGTGGATTAACTTCCTCAATTCCGACAGTTGAGTACGAAAAGATGAACGCCCTTTAATCAACAAAGTGAAAAATAATAAACATTGTTTTTTCGTTGGTTCTACTTAATGAAACTGGGTGAGCACTATAGTTTATAAGATCATTTGAAGAGAATTCTCTGAAAATATATATTATTGCTAGCTGCCAAATAGAGCTGGAAATTCCGCACGGTGGTGACACCTAGCGGAAGAGAGCTCAACTACGATGGAGCAAAATCGATGCGAAAGCGCAGAATCAGAGATTTCAAACGAAGAGCGCGAATTGAAAAAGTGAGGAATCAAACGATATAATTCCAAGTGAATACTGTTACAAATGCTACACAATACAGAAGTAAACCCCAAAATATTACGGAATATTACTACTACCATTCTAAAAGACAATAAAACTAATTTTGGAGAAGCTCTGAAACTAAATACTGTTTGCTGATTTTTGCTACTTTTCTTTTGCGATTGGGCTTACGGTAAACGCAATTGTATTTTTCAATTATTTTATATTCATTCCATAGTTCCCTAATACATACATAAGCAGTGAAATCTCATCCTGCAAAATTTATAAATCCTGGCTTTGAAGTATAACTAACAGTATCTGTCGGTAAATACGATAAATGGGTATACTTAACAGGTTCTGTAGTTAATTCTTACACAGTCTTCCGAGCCAATTTAAGCAGCAAATATTTCGCAACAAAATGACAGTTATTACGATAGCAAATATTAAATAATTTTTTAACAAAAATATTTTCTAGTGACATAAAATTAGAGCCTTCGGGTAGGACGTATATAGAATTTTTCTAGGGGCATCTTATGGAATGCAATAATGTAACAATTTTCTACAATAATTACAACTGAACGTAATTATTTTCATTCTTCTTCATAAGTGAATTTTCTACGAGTGGCAAGGAGTACTAAAAACATGGCTCTACTTTATCTATGACTATCGTTAGCGGAAAAATAAATTCTTGAAACATCTACTTCTAACAATGATTCCCCTGATTCTTTTCACCGAATCAGAACAGTCTACAAAACAGAGATCGAATTCCCAGAAATTGGATCATCCGTGGCTATATGACGATAGAAGCAAGACTGCGGAGCACGAAAAAGAAACCCCCATCAATATTGTGTATATTGGAAGTCATCGTGAGCACTCACCGTCTCCATTGCAAACCCTCCGTTGGTATCTGCAGACATGGCGACCTTCTGCAATTCCTCCGCCAGCTGCAGCAGTTCATCCAACCCGTCTTCAGTCCTCCCTCCATTCGCCCCAGAGGCGAACGCCACAGTGGCCGTGCCCACCTGGGCAGGTGCCGTCGCCACCGCCGTGTCCAGAGGCTTCTTTTCCTCTTCCTCCTCTTCCCTCACGCAGTACAGATCACCGTTCACTTTGGGAGGCTTCGCAGGGGGTCTCCTCACCACTGGTTCCCACACCTCACTCGTGTCGCTCGAGTAGAAGTTGTCCTCCTGACGCTCTTTGGTTCTCTCGTCCACAAGCATTCCATCCCTTCTCACCGTCACATTCTCCTTCGTCACCACCGTCGATGCCACACTCAGAGAGGTGTGCAGACGAACGGGGGCTTTCAAGAGACCCGCCTTGTTCAGGAGACGGGCTAGGACGTCCGAGGGAGGGGGCGTGCCTGCCAAGAGGGCATCCCTCAATGCAGCGCCGTCCTCACCCCCTAAAGACACTGGGACGCCGTTCACCAGAAGGGTCTCTTCCTCTCTCACAGAAGTGCTCTTCTCGCAGTCGACGACGGTGGCCCCTTTGCCCAGAAGGGACTCCACCGTCTCCTGAAGGTCCTCCTCCATCATCCTGATCCTGAATGCGAGATTCCAAATGAGTCTTTTGGGGTCGAAAGGGATTCGGTGCCTCGATTTGTATACGTCGGATGACCACTACAGCGACTGAATTCCGATATATAATTGATATAAACAGCCGTAACTAATTAAGATAATTCGTTTCCACATTCATATTATTACGCTATTTCCTCACAGGATAAATACATTATTTTTCGGTCACTCCAATCTTCTCTATACTTAAAATTAACATTGTGGTAGTCAGACATTACTATGACTTGTTAAAGAAAACAAAGGTTTTACCAACAGCGCAAGGACCTATTTTGACAGTAAACGTTAATTTTACTGCTGGTAAAATCTTTTGTTTTATTTAACAAATTTTAGCTTTCTATGCTTTCGTTATCCCAAACATCTTTCGTTAAATACGAAAATCATTTCATATTTTTAAGCTCAAAGCACATCTTTCATCGAGTTATCCACATGGAAACGCCAAATTAAATTCAGACAGAGGAATGAATTCCAAAGAAGAGAACCACAGAATCCTGAACTTTGACATTTTACCGGTGACCTCTGATGTTAATATTTCGGTCCAAAATTTTCACAATTTGGAGGAAAAAGAGAAGAACGTAATAAATTATTAAGGTGAACTGCGGTTCCAAGAACGAGCCATTCGATTTCCCTATCATTAGGGAAGTTTGCCTATTCCAAATACGTCTCTGAATAAAAGAGCTGAACCACAAGTATCACCAGATTAGAAATCGAGAAAAGTTGCATAAATGCAAACATCTGAAACTAAAACATAGTCGAAAACGTTACAAATTCCTACCCACAGAATGATGTAAATTCATGGAAATGCCTTTTCCTTGTTTATAGTGAAATCTTTTATTTGCTAGGGTCCATATAAATTTTTTACAAATTAGGGTTTTCAGACATCATCTTCAAAAGTTAAAAACGCATTACTTTACTTCATCTTTTGAATCCCTCCTCTCCATAGTCTTTTCTATAATTCTTCTTCTAAGAAATAAATATTATAATACTTTTCTCTCATAATTCAAGTCCTAATATATTCTATCCAATTCCTTCCAATACTTTCCTCTGTGTGCACGATCCGTTTTTCTCGTCTTTTCGCCAAATCTTTCCTTTGACTTCATTCACGACACTCTCATAACTCTCATCACAATAAGACTTATAATACCAATATAACTCTCATGTTGCTCTTGTGATACATATCTCATGATATCAAAATGAGCCTCATCTCATGACTCACATAAGTTATAAATTTAAGAATCTGATTTCAGAAAATGTGTGTTAATCGTAAAATTTCAAATGAACGTGTGGTTATTCGGCAACTATAATCACCCTTCATTGCTACTTCTATTCCATTTCAGAAAGAACGCATATTCTTAAAGGTGAACACGGAAGATCAAAATAATCATTTCCCTTAAAAAGAATTAGCTTGAGAATCGAGCATCAAGACATTCCCGTTTACAAACAAACACTTCGATTGAGCATATCTCGAAAAATAATCTCGCTTGAGTGACACACCAAAACCAATCTAAAAACTATCCGAAATAAATTGAGAATAAAATCATGTTGAGAGAGAGGAGTTACTCATAGTCAAAGGCACAGGGCCGAACGATAAAAGGGGCGCAGTAAATGCAATGGATTATGTCAGTCACGCGATCTGTCCAATTACTTTCTCCGGAAACATAAATCTCGGAGAGATGCGATCGGAATGAACAAGTGACTATCGATCGATTCTTTTCGAGAGTCGTGACGGTCGCATCTCTCGAAAGACATTGCAGTCAATTAATATAACAAATATGATGAGAATTAAAGATTGATGTTATAACTATAAGCAGATGTTGAAGATATTTGGTCTTACATTGTACGCGCATTCTGAGACCGAGTGAAAGTTTCCAAATGATACAGCATAAAAGGCAGTTGCATTAAAGCGGGAGTTCAGCATTCGTTGACGTAAGTGGTAAACATTAAACATTATGGAGTGGCGTTACTAACTTGGAAAGAGAAAATTACACTATTACTGTAAAGTTCAATTTCTTTGTCACAGTGACATTTTATTACCACTTTTAATTGTGCCTCAATAATACTAATGGTAACCAAAGTATTCTAGTATTACAATTGAATATCAACTAATGTTACCAAGGCAATTACCAAAAGCAACGAGAACAGGAGGTCATAAAACTGACGAAATTAAACGTATTTAGTGCATATGAAATGGAAATGTATTTATTTCCTGCAATATGAAAGAATACTGAATTATAAAAAACCCCATCCATTTAAATAACAATCAAAATACTCATTATGATAATTTGAGGAAGAAAACAAGGATGTGTGCTCCCAATGAGAACTTATGTTCTGTCGCAACTTAATCAGATTGTTCCTTAGAGAAATCTTTACTTTACTTCCAATAAAAAAAGGTAGTAACAAATGAATATTCAGCGTAAAGTAATGGCATAAAAGTACAATTATTCTTTCTCTTCTTCATGGTAAATATATGTCACAGAGTCACATGTACTGGTGTTAATCTTAAGTCGTTGGGCTTATTCGTGAGTGACTTTTGATGGTGACGTCCACGCCATGCTTTTCCTTTCGGATGACTCAATTGCCAGTCTGAGATGTGTTTTGACGAGGCAAAGTCGTAAAAAGCAAGGAGAACGCGTGGGAGGATACAGTGGCGCCATCGACGGATAACGGCGGAACTGTGAGATGAAGGTTCTTCATGTTAGTTCCAAGAGCAGACGCCTAGAGGACTCGAGAGGCGGCGTTTTCTCTGAACCGTTAGCTATGCGGCGCCTTTTCAAGAATACGATGGAGATTACGCGGGAAAAAATAGCTCAAGTTTAACCAGTTCAATAGCCTAGGCAAATATTTCGACGTACACTCGAAATAGAATTCATAGAATTAAAAACTACCACAGAATAATATTAAAACACTTTGTAACTTCCGAAGTAGATGTTTAATTTGACCGTTTTGCCTTATTTAATTGATCATTTAGAGAAATGCAGAACTTATTTGTAATGCCAGGCGATTTATGATGTTTAACATAAGAATGAGGAAAGTTTATGCGACCGGATTCGGCGTTTGATCGCCATCTTCAGGTTTGAATAACGATCGCTATAACCGACGGCGTTCGGAAGACAAATCTTAAAACTTTCGGTAGAAGAAGTACGATTCCATTATTATTTTTGGTATTTATACATGAAATAATAGGAGAGTTGAGAAAGGACGGACTAAATAAGAGATACAGAAAGTAAGGTGAGAGAGGAATAAATATTACAGTGATTTAGGAATTTTTTAATTTATGTTACAAATGTCGATATTTTTTATCATGAATCATTTTATATTCATGACAAATCCCTTTCCAGAAACTTTAAATGGAAAATAGAAGGTATTACAGGGAAGTTAGGTTCTCTCGAGTTTAAATCATTACTAATTATGACTATTAATATACGAAAACTCACGTGAAATGGCTGAAATTCAGAAACGAAAGAAATTTAAATTTGAAAAGAAGGATATTCTCCAATTATTTTAACTAATAACATGACCAAATAATAAAAGAACATACTCCGATTATAGTCACAGATATTGTAACGTAATAAGTAAATACATTTTATTTATGTCTTGAAATATTATGTCGTAAACTATAAACTGCCATCAATATATCTCATAAAGGTTTACAATGATAAATTTATGAAATTAAACACCATGGTTATATTTAATACATAAATATACTTCATTTTTTGGGATACTTGATGAAATTATTTCTCATGTGAACTGTAAATTTTAAATCTTTTGAGGATATTATTCTTTTACCAAGATCAAAACTTCCAATTTCACTATCATTATCATATTTTTTAAATAATCTTAAAAGCTAAGCTAATCTATATACGATTTGATCTTACTTTATTAGTAAAGTAATCACCTAAGACTTCAGAAATACTTTTCCTTTCTTCGGAGCATCCTGAGTTGTAATTTCACAAGTAAATATATCATTTCCAGGACAAAGTTAAGACGGATAGTTTTGATATTAATTTAGAAATTTACATGTGATCGACAAATGAGAATCCAGCACGAAGATCCTTCATTTTCATAGTGAATCAGTGAAAATTCATCAACAGCGTGCATTTAGGTTTAACTTGGGAATCCCCACTCGTAAAATATATCACTAAAGAATTAAGCCTCGACAAATTGCTCCGGTTACAGCGGAAGCTGAGAGCTGGACCAAAAAAAATAGAGAGGAAGGAGAAGACCCCCCAAGGAGAAGTATGCCACCAAAGACACCTTGAGAAGAAACAATTGAGGAGTGATCGGCACTCATTAGTTCCCATCGAAGGAAACAGATGGCACCGAAAATGCGGGCGCATTGAGTTTATCATTTGTCTAAGAATATCTGAAGAAAAGGGTTTGCACTTGACCCTCAACTCGGCTATTTATAAAGAGAATGGAAGATTGGAAAGGGGAGATAACACACTTAAGTGGTATTGCATCTGCTCTCTCTCTCTATATATATATATATATATTTAGAGAGGGATGGGAGAATTAATGCCTCCGAAGGTATTGCTGAGTATATGAAAATCACCCATATTAACTATTGCATATGCGTACGTAATTCAAGTGCCGATGGAAAAGCTCTACTAAATGAGGGAAGGGGCGCGCGTAAGCATTTTTCGAAATTATAAATATTGTTTGAAATTATTAACGTATTCACCCTAGTTACATATATTTATTATCTTACCGTAAAATAAAAATACAATCATTTCTATTTAATTACTTTCTTAGTGGATTATTTTTTTTGCTATTTCCCCAAAGTAACGTTAGTCTCTTATGAGACACACTCCATCAAGTAGAGTTAATTAAATAAAAGGAAGATTGAACCATCTCCTAACAGGATGGATACAGTATTCAATATATATATATTCCTGATTTGGCTGAGTTCTTTCCTCTTATTTAGATTTTACAAACCTAAGTAAGTTCACTAAAATTCCCACAGGACAAACACTCGTTCTCTATATGTTATTCGTTCGTCATAAATAAAATAATAATGCAATCATCCAAAAAAATCCAAGGAAATCGTACTGAAAATAACTTAAGTATAAATGAAATCACATTTCTGCTATAATAAAAGAAAACTAGACAGGAAATTACAAAAAGGAACGAAAAATTAAGAAAATTAACGTTAAATTTTCTTGCAAATAATTTATGGCTTTAAATATAAGATTATATTCCATATACTCGTATATCTCTATAGACAATACAATACATCTTAATTATTACTGTCTTCTCAATAGCATGAGGTGAGGAGCACTTAAAGGCAAATCTATGTGACCCCTAAAACTAATGGTAGGCCCCTGTATAATATCTGTCTTTCCTGATTATTTAATTTCTATTCAGAATATGGCACAAACGATTTCTTTTCACACTCTTTGCCTTCATATTAGAGACCACCCATTTTTTAGCAATATTTCAATCAGCCTCTATATTAAGTAACACACCCATTCCATCCATTACGCTGTCATTTCAGTTTTTTATCCAAGCCACGCCCATTTCCCTAATCCTTTTACTGCCCCAGTTTAGCTCCATTTTTCTCACCTTCGGAGCACTCTACACACTTCTCATTTTCTTTTCGTGATACAAGTAGCTTCCGGTTCTAACAAAATTCATATAAAGGAGAAATGGCAGTTCACAGAGATTATATTTAACTTTACTGTAATGATTACAATAAATATCTCATATGTAGCTACAAAATGGCATATTAAATTGGAGATGGAAATATATCCCTCTCCGCTTGGAGAGTTTCCCCCTTTTCAAATTCATTTATAGATCCAACGTGACAGATTAAAGAAACGAATACCAATATTCTACACCACACACAATGCAGTAGCTGAGACTAAAATAAAGTATCCAAACACAAACCAGATCCGAAAGAGAGAAGAATAAGAGGACAGATAGAAAATTAGAAAAGAAAGAAAAAGCAGAGGATAAAGAGAGGGGTGAATTGGGAATTGAGGGGGAGAATTAATTGAAACTGGTAGAGCATTAATGGAGAGCAGGTGTCGCCTCTCTGTGGAGTTCCTCCGTACATGCATAATGGTCGTCACCCATCTTTTGAGTTTGCAGGAAAGGCGCACGTTTCCATCCGACGGAATGCTTTCAGTCAGTTATAAAGTGGATAAAGAAAAGCTCTGGCGTCGCAATATTCGATAGATGAAGCTGCCCTACGAAAAAGACAAATGAAACCACCCTAAGCTCAGCAAGATCATGGTGAAAATTGTCTGAGAAAAATTAGGATTGATTTTTAAATACATTTAAAACCCATAAATCCTTAATTCTTTTCAGGAGGCTATATTTCGTATAATTTGAAGTCCCCACAAACCGTACTCATTCGAAATTATGAATAATCTAAAATTCCAACTTAATAAACTTAAATAACAAAAACGCAAAATTGGAGATCGTAAGCGCGCTTAGCCAAGGTACCAGGTTCGAGTCTCGGATAACCGGGTATTTCCTAGTTAGGTTAGTGTTTGTCCATGTTACATGTTTCACTGTAAACTGGCAATTAAAAAATTATTTTCTTTATTTATTTAAATTAAAAATTAGATTTTGGAAGGGTGAGTAATCATGACACTGATAAGTCTGTATAAAATAAAGTATTTTCCAGATAGAAATCATCACACGATATAGGAATTTATTTTTTCTATTTTTCCTGACTTTAATTTCCGTATCATTTATGAAGTTCACATGAAATTAAAGATTTCAAAATGACGAAATGTTAACAATATCAATGAAAATTTTTAAATATTACAAATTCTAGGGCTTTCTTGATAATCTTAAACCCAAAAGTCGAAATTTTTGGCTATATACGTTGATGTGTTCTTATTTTTTAAATTTTTCGCCATGATAGATTCGACATTTAGAAAACCACGGCATTTTGTTTATGAGAGTTGACAGAACTGAATTGGGTAGACCCAAACTATAGATATTCTAAACACAATATGCCTAACGAATTATAACTTTATCAAATGAGCTTATCAATAAAGTAAATACACTGAGGTATTCTAACATAGACTGGTTCATCGTATATTTACTAGAAAGGGAAAATATAGTATACTTTATATCAGCTTGAATTGAAGCTCTATTTCTCCGCATAATAAGGCCTCAAAAGGAGGAGCTTTACATAATTTACTGGAAGTTTTAATGACGAACCTTCTGCAGATCCAATGTAGCGGAATTTCCCAGGAGCTTCTTGTACTGAGATTATAAGGGTACCGCAGAAATGAAATCGCATAAAATAAGCCGAGCTTGAAAGATATAAATGCATGTACATAACAGCTCCATTCATTTCGTTTTAAATAAGGTTCGGATTAGAATAAAATGCCATTCTTCCCTCAATCATTCAGGAAGAAGAAGATGGAAACAAGATGATAACAACTTGAGCGTATCACTTAAGAATGCAGCTTCGTTCGCACAAATTGAGCGTAAAACGATCCTCCGAAGGGTCGTCTGAAGGAAATCTTAAAAAGAATTCCTCCGACACAAAACGGACAAAGCGCATTGTTTTGCCTTTTCAGAGACAATTGAAAAGCGCCTCCCGCAGCTGCTTAATCGAATCGAGGTGCATCACGGGAAGGATTAATCGTTTCCGTGGAAACGGAGGGGCAAAAGAGCATGTATGTACAGCGCTTTAAATAAATTAAACAGAGGCTACTGAACTCTAATTACGCTTAACCAATTGATTCGCAATTAGGCGCACCAATTAGAAGCCTCACCTTACAAGGGCCCCAATAATAGGGCCTTTTTATAAAGTCCTCGGCTCGACCCCAAATGTGTCCTTATTTTATTTCCATAAGAATTGCTCACAGAGTTCACTTTTATCTCAAAATGTTCAGTTCAGGACTATCCATCTCAGAATAATTATCTGAGAGTCCCAATCAAAACGATACTTGAATCTTACTTCCCCACATATTACAATCAAACTTCGTGCGTGTTGAACAAATGGCTGATTTTAAGAAATAAATTCAAATTATGATGAAAAATTGAGTAATTTATGGTTATATAATCAATTTATTTGATTTAGAAGAACAAATAAATTGTTTCCAAAAATTAAAACTGGTAAAGTTAACATTCAATGCTGACATTCAATTTGTGCTCCCAAATTCTAGCAAAGAGAGAGAGAGAGCAAGTAGTACAAATGATGATTATACTTTTTTTTACAAAACTAGAGCTGATAGAGCAATATTAATGCCATAACCAGATGAATAGGTCTAACATGTGAGACATCGAAATGTGTTTATGCCACATGCCATAATCCGTTACTTCCGCTGGTATTGCATAAACATTTGGCGGATTTTGAGAATCCATGGGATATACAAAATCCCGAGAAGTGGAAGCGAAGAGGACTCTTTCTTTGAGAAATCACAATGGCGAAGAACGAATCAATTTCCGAGCATATATCCAACGGAGATAAGAAAGGGGTTACAAGTGTCACGGAATTTCGCCCCGAAGGCGATGAATGGAAATGTGATTCATGCAAACACATCCCGTTGCTTCCATCTCGTTGCTACGACGAGCAAAAACAAACCAGACACTTTTATTATTCAAACGCTTTTTTCGGTTAGAACGATCTCTATGCAAACGGTAAGGATGATCTAACGGGATATTGTTTAACTATTAAAAGATCTCAAACTTAAAAACAAATCTCAGTAAATCCGTTTTAAACGCCCCCGCTAAAGACGCTATCTCGTCAATACGCGATTTCTCTCGGTCCCATTTACGCGAAACACACAGTAAAAATACCGTTTAAGACGCTCTGATACCCACTTCTAAGGCGGTATCCCAAAATGCAGAAGCCAATCCTCATTCGATGCACCAAATATTGTTTCCCTTCTTTAATTGTCTATCTAGGAGAAATTTCTCCTTTGAAGAGAAAATTATCAATCTCTCCTTTTAAGAAAACCATTCTTAAAAAATATAAAAATGAAGAAGGCAATTGCTATGATGCGCCGTAGTATGCGGACTCTTTAGCTATTTATGCAGTAAATAAAACAGACTGAAGAATATTGCTTTACATTTTTAAGACATAATTCATTTATTTAAAGATTAAAGATCCAAAAGGCCCTTGTCTTTCGGTTTCCAACGAAAAATAATTACAAATTTATCGCAATCCTGTCATGATCCTGTAATCATGTAATCACCATTTCGCTTATAGTCCTTTCAATCGCCTCTCAACTGGGTTTTACTCAAATGTCATGTTTTTCTTTCTTATGATCACTTTATAGCATGCTCAATCCGAATTCTCGTTACATGAATAAATAAATATTCAACTAACCCACCAGACAACTTTACCAAACTCAGACACCAGACAACTCTTTACCGCATGTAAAGATCGTCGAATGCACTGAGGGAATTTGATTTCAAAATCGTTGTTGAAATTTGCGTCAAAGCGAAAATATTCATGAATTTATGGAAAAGATATTTCTCTTAAAAAAATAGCCGTTTAAGTTCGAAAGCGATTCCGGATAGGAAAACAAAAGAAGAAAGGTAAGCGCAGATTCGATTTGGAATTGTGGATAGCAGTCGTCGCAACGAAAAGGTGGAAATGAAGAGGAAATTGGAATTTATTCGTGACTCAAGTTGAAGCGAAGGAAAGAAAAGCGGAAATTAGGAGTTTGGATTTCAGAATATTCCTCTGCCGTAAAAGGAATTCCTTATCGATACCCTTTTTTCGAATGACTTCAAGAAAAGGAATGCTTAAAGTCATATTCATCAAAAGTTAGTGCACATATTTGTGTAAGACGCGGATTTTTCCTGTCCCAAGATGCACTGCATCATGCGCTATTCATGTCAGAAATATGACAAATTCAATGAGTAGCGACATTGGTCCATAATAGGTGAACATACTTTATTTTATGCATATTATATACATACATATTTTATGCAGCTTTTAAGAGAAACTAGGACAATGGAGGAATAGACTAAGATTTTCTCTAGTATTGAAAGGAGGGTAAAATTAGGACATTTCAACCTTTATATTAAAGAAAAATTATCAATGCCACATGAATCATTAATAAGATAGGAATTCCTTCTAAATTAATTAAAACAGATATCCTTTTATCCATTTAATACATTAAATATAATAATCTTTCGTGCTTATACGAAGACAAGGAGAATAAAAATGTAAAGTGAATATGACTCTATCATATAGAAGAACTAGAACAAAGGGAAACAAGTTTTAAAAATTCGCGAAGGCACCAATAAAAAGAGCACGACATGTCCTCGGATGTATGGTCACCCTAGGATCATACGGACATTAGGGAAATTAAATCAAGTTGATACTGCTGCAAGGGTTGAAGAGTATAAAATAGATGTAGCATCAAAAAGACTCTTCGTAGTCAAAGCGATCATATCGTATAAAAGAGCAATATCGTGCCTCTATGAAGTATGAGAGAAAGGAAAGGCATTTCAGTAGAAAGGCATAAAGAGAATGAAATCTAATAGGAAAATAATCCTCGTGGAGTAAGATGAAAGATGAATTCGTGTGAAAGATGATAAACGAGCTTAAAAGCATTCGGTGCTCATGAAAAAGAAGCAGCAAAAATGAATAATCTCCGAGAAATAAAGGAGAGCATTCGCTCGGTTTCGATAAATGGGATGATGCAACCGCAAACATCTGTAACGGAGACATGTCAAAGGATTTGAAAAAAACAATAGAGCTTCTTTGTTTTCCTCCTCACTGACCTTCCAGACTTGAAAGGAAACTTGACAAATTGCATTTTCCGACCATAAATTAATGCCTCTTCCAATAAACGGCCGATACATTCACTTACAATCGTCGCTTTGAATTTACTATTTTATCAAACTCTGGAAACATTACAAGTCGACAATCCTATTACACGCAATTACTCGACAATTAACAAACACATTGCATAATTAATTTTTATTATTATGACTGTCATTATTATCATTACTATTATTAGTAAATTATTATCTCTTCCACCTAATTTCTTACTATATTCTGACATAAAAAAGAGAAGAGAAAGAAAAAGAGAAGAGATTTGATTTGTGAAAAAAAACCTCCAAAACTGAAGATTAATAGAGAGTAAACTCACTTAACGCGGGAAATCACCCACACGAGAAGAAGGTGAAAAAAAAACAAAGAAATTATGTAAATTAGATGAAAGTAAATGCAACTGAAAGAGTTTTGCATCGATCCGTTACATTTTTCCTTATAGTTTTTGCTCCTATTCATTATATAAAAAACCTTATTTTATTTCAGTTACAGATTTCCTCCTGTCAACGTTTACTTTTTCACTTCTATCGTCGTAATCTTAATGTTTGTGTAATTTTTTCTATCTTTTTTTCATTTAATTTTTATTGAATAAATTTAATAAAATCTTTTTAAAATAAAACGGCAATACTTGGTGGAAAATCGTAGATATTTCGTTTGAGTGTGCCGCATAATGAGTAAGTATGTCGCTATAGATTCCACGGATATGCCACAGATGCTGGAGAACTTTCGATTTGGGATTAAAGTAGAGATTACAGCAATGGATGCTGCGATGGACCACTCAGAATGTAAAAGAGAGAGATGAAAGAACGTGACGCGAATAGATTGAGCGTAAATTTTAGAGGATTAACGGATTGCATTTCTATCTCCCTCAAGGATCTCAGGGCGACCATTAAATATTCAGATGACGATTCGCAGTTTATTCTCTAAAATAAGGATTCCTTCTTCTATAACTGTTCATCTCCCGCTTATTCTCAGTTTGCTATAATTCAATCCTTTTTTGAAACATTTTGGTCGGCATATCCTAATCCCGTTTTCATAGATACGTAAACAATGACGTCATAAACAGACTAAAACCACCTAAGTAATTCTCAAATATTGCACATTTTAATTAGTAACCCTTCTCATTTTTCGACCTTCGATATAATTTTTCTCAACAAAATACTACTTATTTTTGTCCACTAAATCTGTCCTCCTCTTGAACACATTGTCAACGTTAAATTTATCTACTGAACAATAATAAAAGGCAATTGAAATAAAGGTAATACATTAAATAGGAAAGATACCTATGGTTTTAAAATAGGTGAGTAAATCTTAAGGTATCCACAGCCAGAAAAGGGGAACGGGGTTTAAAGCCCATATAAATCCACTGTGAGAATTATATGAAATAACTAAAAAAACAAATGCCACAAAATAGAAATGAAATCATGGTGATGAAAGACATATATTAATAACAAAATCTATATAATCGGACAGCCGCAGTTAGTTCGCCTCCGGTGAAGACGGTCCGGGGTTCGATTCCCGATGGGAACCAATGTGAGCAAAATGACGTTTGTTAATGAAGAACTATTATCAATACCAGAACTTGCTTTTATTTAAGGAAGAATAGCGTTACTATGAAAGTTACTCAAAATAAACAATGACACGGACGACAATCGGTAAAAGAATCGAATAAATGACTACAAATTATTTAATATCTTCCACGCCATTCGAAAGCAGTGGCTTGAATGAAATATAAGGAAGCACGATAGTTACTTCTTTCACAGTGGGAAGAGCCAATATACAAAATTTTGAAAATCCACTCCAAATCACTTGCCAAGGCGCCTCGAGTTATTTCCTATTTTCGCAACGAATAATGCCAAAGGAAACATTGGTTCGCTACACTACTTCAAGGAGTGCATTTTTATGAAGTGAAATACTTGTGCATCTCCGTTGGAGTACAATGGAGACTTTATTGCCATTCATATAAAAGCAGAGCTGTTTACTTCAAATCTGGATTCGCTGAAGGAAAAATAAATTCAGCAATATTTCTTATGAAGGGAAGCATCTTCGAAATAAATTGCTTTGAGGCAACAATAATACAAGCATCTTGAAAATTCGACATGTTTAAATTTCGGTAGACTCGAGAAATGACATTTTTCTAATTCAATTTCAACCGAAAATATATTTTCAAAAGCTTTTTCGAATAATTCCCTTTAAATGCAAAAAATAATACTTCCCAATATCAACATTAAAAAATTCTAAAAGGTTTAATTTATATACTGCAATTTATTCCGGAAAACTTCGCTGGACGAGCTCTGAATATTGAGTTAAACTCGCTAAACAGGAATATAATACCGCAGTCAGCAATCGTAAACAAAAGCTTATATTTTCACTTATAAATGTAACATCAGAAAATAGAAAATTCGTAAAATATATAATAAAAAATCAAGCTTTTTATTAATTATAAGGGATGTATTGCTATCGATTTATGAATTAGTCCAGCATAGTTAAGCTATGAATAGGAGTGTCTACACAACAGAATCTGCTATATAGTGCTAGTGATTAAGAAAATTAAGTAAACTACAGCGTCACTTGGTAGAACTTGAAGAAAATTTAATAATTCTACATGTACAATTCCACAGAATGTAAAATCCACAAACGAACACCGTTTTCAAATTAATTCTGATGATGAAGAAATTCTGCCGAAACAGGTCAACGTGTTCGTCTGCGGTTTTTATGAAGTGTGAAATTGTACATGTATAATTCCTAAATTTTCTTCAAATCATAAAGTACCACCTGGTATCACTAGGCAATATTTGGTGTCACTCATCCATGTTTTAACAACTAATCATAAACTTAATCTCAAAACCGTTCGTTATTTACTCTGCACTACTGGCTTCGTTACATAGTAACAACTTCACGTGATACTAAAAATCACTAAATTGGCATTTATAATGTTACATTTAATGTTGAAAATTACAGTAAATGATGACTCTTAAAACCATAAAAAACAAGAAATTCCCTTAAATTCATTTTTTTCTTAGAATTTTTGCGATACCTCCGTAAATAAAAATATGAACATCAAAACAAAAAACTTCCAATCGACCATAAATCTCAAGGTAAAGGAATGCAACTCTAACAAGTAGGAATCGTGATTTATGCAGCACTTCCATAGGGAAATTCTGGCTGAGAAAATGAATTGTCAGGAACATCTGCCAGCCCATTTCCATATCGGGGCAGTTAAAATGCATCACGAAATGGGATTCGCGCAAGAAAACGGGGAATACAAACAACGCGGCTTTTATGCCCCTTCATTATGTAGCCATCACGTGCAATCTTTCTAGAACGCCATGAATTTGCTTGCTCTAGTTTTTCTGTGAAATGGAATAATATGAGAATGGATGAGTGATATGTATTTAAAGTCATATATTCCTTTATTCTAATTGTTATTCAAGGAACACATATTCCGCAGCATTAACTTAATAACATTTACAAAATTAAACGATTTAACGTAGGCCCGATGAATCAGATTAGACTACATTAAAGCTTTACTCGGCTTTGTAAAAATATAATTTCATGTGCCTAATCGACCAGAGTGATGATGCTCCTCTTGCAATGTTGGTTAAATGAATTTAGATCGTTTCGATATATGTGATTCGCTGTGCATTCGTAGGTATGTGATGATATTCTGATTATTGAGAAAGAGTAGTAGTTGTACTGCCGCTTGACTGATTGTCCAACTCAAGTCATCAAATGAATGAAATATCAAATACTATATAGAAAAGCCTGCACGCAGAATTTTCCTGAAATGAGAAACATAAAAATATAGCAAAACCGTGCATTATTTGCACATGATTGAGTGCACGTATTTAAGTGATTTTTATTGATCCTTATTATATATTCCGACTAGTAAGGAAAATCATTAATCCTATCACCCCCAAGAACACGCCCAACCCAATGGTTAACATTCTGCACGTATTGGCAAAAACACATAGTATGGGTATTTTCATAAAAAGAAGAGACCAAAAAAGGGAAGTGGAATTGATGAATAAGTAAGGAAGGTAAAGAGAGATGGCGCGCGGGAGGCTGAATTATGGCGGGCAAAAGTTTCTTTACGAGCATTCCGAGAAACCTTTCTTCCTCTTGCTCGAATAGAAACGCCATCTTTGGGGAAATTTAGGAAGGGGAATTAAGGTGAACGATGAAAGACGTGCCAATTGGCGAATCTCTACAAAAAAAGCAGAATCGAAGAGTTCTTCCACAAAAGTGTACCACAGTGTTTCCAAACTATGTTCGTCTCTTTTTTACTCCCATATACTACTGATGACTCTTGAAGGACTGTCTGGTGGACACTAAGACAGATTTTCCTACTTTTATCACTAAAAATCAGGCGTAATAACCCACTGAAATTCGATAGAAAATAATATCTATCGTTCCACGTGAATATCTATCAGGTCGTGCACAGAAATATTAACGAACAGACAATAGGAATTTTTAGCAGATATGAACTAAAATGTATGTACCTGCAGGCATTCTCTCGGTGTGTGGACAAAAGTATTCTTCACAGTAAGCAATTTCAAACCTACGATCCGAAAATCGCGCGAACTCAACATTTGTTAGCAATTCCAAAAGTAAACAAATTCACAGTTTTAATTCAAAATACTCTTCAATGCTTATAAAAATTAAAGTGGTATTTTATGGGGTTTAAATTTGATTTAAATAAAAAATAATGAGATGGTCCATACTTCAAAGCCAACTTTTCATAACAAGCATTTCTTTCATTAAATTCCTCTATTCATTTACCTCGAATATCTAAGTGATTACGAAGTAGCCCTTTAGCTGAAACAAGGCTTAAGCAGTGATTTGAGAGAGTAAAGAGGAAGAATCGGAGGAAGACAAAGGTCATGGATTCGCACTGCGCCAAATCGTACGCCCAATCGCCTTCTCTTGTTTCTTTGCGCGACATTTTCGAAAAACTTGAAATATCGATCTGAGAAAAGGAACCAGAGCACATCAAACTCTTTCGACGACATCTGAAGATCTGCAAGAAAAGGCCACGTTGAGAAAAAAATCAAGTCGACGAGTGAAAGAAAAAGATACTCCCGCAGGACATAAGAAAGACATTATTTGCAAGGAATACAGGAACTAGAGAAAATGAAATGTTCGAATCTCATTCGAAGTATTCCTTCCATTTCCAAATGGAAATAAAAGTAACTTGGAATGGAATGACATTATCGAAGGGATAGCCAAGATGGAATCCCATACGTGCGAAAAGATCTCAGCTGTTGAAACTGTGTTAACTCGATTTTGCAGGTGGAAATTTAACATATTGTACAGCTTGTACTCAGACAAATATATCTCATTAGCCATATAAACTGAATGAATTAGCTGGATGATCTTTCTCCCCTGATGAAAAACGACGAGTAAAACAAAATTTAGCTTAGGAAGGTCTTTTTGGGTGTTCAATACGGCCTTTAAGTCACTTCCTGAAACATAATTTAAGATATGTTACCTATCAACGCTTTATATGACTTCTTATCTCGTAAAAGTAGAAAATAGTCTCTTTCACTCAGCGAATAAATTAATCCGGTATGATGAAGAGCTCAAACTGAAATCTAAAAGCAAACTAATTCTACGATTACATCTCTTGGAACCTTCGATACAAAATGACATTTAACAGCAGAGAAGAGGGTTGGGATGATTTTTTTCTCTATTACTACAGAATTAAGATTATTGTTATGGAATGTGAAGAAAATGTCTAAAAATTCCCCTCCCTTGGGAACATTCCAGATTTGAATTAATTACCACTACAATAAATATTCACACAGCGTAAACTAATTAGAAAAATAGACTAGAGAATACACACATTAGCAATAGAGATAGACAAACAGCTATATATAGTTCCAATTCACTTCTTTTGAGCAGTTATGTAAAAGAACTTTCTTGAGAAAAGCGTCGCAATGTCTGCTAATTGAAAGCGTTTTTGTTGCTGTGGTGTTGTGTTCTCCGCTATGCTAAACACAGCTAATTTTATCCCCACCGAAGGAAAAAAGGCTTTCCTTCTCTTCCGACATTTTTATTGAGTTTCGCCGCTAAAGAATGGCGCTAAATGACGCTAAAAAGAAACTTCTTTCGTTCCATTTAAGGAGAGATTCTTCGGAGAGAAATGTGCTGAAGGACGTTCTTTTCGATTGGGCTCTATCCATTCCCCAGCGTACGATAAAACAACTGAAGAAACAATCGGATGTACCGGAGAATGATTACAATGAATAAAAAGCAAACAAACGAGAATCTAACATGGCAACTGTAGTCAAGAAGCATTTTGGGAGTCACATGGAATTTCGTCAATGTTTTCCACATTGTGATTTGGTTCCAAAATCCAAATGAATTTACTTCCTCTTATGAAGAAGTATATTCTGAGAGTAACTAAAATGAATTAGTATTTAGTGAACTCATGATTATCCGGGGTTATTATGGGGAGAAGATGTACTTAGGAAGGTGTTTTTACACCCCGTGCCATACATATTCCATATACCCTCAGATCTATAAAGAATATCAGCATATTGCAGATGGTAATCTATTTTTAAATTTCCAAAATAACCTGAGATTTATATTCACATTAAAATGCTTCTTCTCTTTTAAGAGATTAAATTGGAAATAATCACTCTGACAATTTTTTATTCCAGTTTTTCTGAACCACAGGAGTAAAAGCAATGTTTCAAACCAAGTACTTCAAAATTGTCTCGTAAAAATTTTCAAAAATATCTTTTGAAATGTTGTAGCAAAATAGAAGATCGAATAGATTTCATAAAATGACCATAACTCAGCTCGTTCTTTCAAAGAAACAATTCTGATAGTGGTCTACTTCAAAGTCATGTCATACTTATGGGCCCCCAATGGGGTTTCGAAACTGCTGCCCATTTCACTATCCTTTTGATGTTGAATTGGCCCTGGGCGGTCCCTCTTTTCACTATAATAGCATTGGCGATCCTGTGCGGTTGGCGACTGCTTGCGATTGCGAATCAACTGAAACAGTGGAGACCTCTGTTTCTCCAAAAGCAGATGACGATCGCCAGTGGAATGAAACTAACCGTCTACTAAATTTCATATTTTCCATTACAATCACGCAAACATTGATATAATTTCCACTTCAATATCAACTTCTAATCAAATTAGATTTTTGAAAATTAATACATTTCTTACGATTAAAGTAATTTTTGTTTTTTAACTATGATTGAATATATAATAATATGAATGATAAAAAATTGAAACGGCTGACGTTATCGTCTATAATAATGGCACTGGTAGTCAATGAGAATGTTAGAAGATGACGAACTTCGATGTAAAATAGTAATATATTATCTAAGTCGGAATGATTTAATGCCGTAGAAAACATGTGCCGATAAAAACATTCTTCGATGAATCATCATTATATAAGGATACAAAATACGATCAATAACGGTCATTATTTATGCGTAAGTTTTGCGATAACGGAATTCTCGCGTAAATTCATCAAAAAAGCCTCGAAATAGTTTATCTGGTCACCATGAAATTGGCTTATAATCCGACGTGTGCCTTCACATACTTTATGTATGTATGAACGCATTTCCAGACGGAGAAGATAATTCCAAGGTATTTTGATTAGGAAAAGTATCATTTAAACGCGTGATTATTCCACATGTATACAAATAATACATAATAAAGGAAGAGTAATATTTTTCAAAACAACTTTAGAGTATATTTTGGAAGAAGTCTACAGAAAAAAGAGAAAATCTATTTTAGGGGATAGTTGAATTCTCTCATTTCTCATTTAAAGCGCTAAGTATAATTCTTGGAAGATAGTATATGTAAACTAAAATAATACTGCTCTTTGTAATATATACTATACTATCCACATTAAAAATATTGTTAATGTAAAGTGAGTGATGCGTAACTAATGAATTCAGTCACCGATTATGTTCTCTTCGGCTAACACCAAATATTCCTGAATCGATTTTGTGGATTTCTTACAATTTTCCTCCTCCTTTCTTGCAAATTTCCTTATTTCAGTTTTTGGAACCCTTATTTCTTAATAATGCCCTTTTCTCCCCTTGCTCTCAGGGTTCTTAGCAACTTCTTCCCGTATTTTGACCCCATAAAGTTGCTCCGGAATAACTGATCTTTGTGCGATGGAACGGCAGTTAATAATTTACAAGTAAGAGAAGAAAACTGGAAAACGAATGGATTAAAGGTTGAAGTCGTTTGTCTTCGAGGTATCAAAAGAAGGCCGGGATTACTACAAGCGAATTATGTTAAATTCTATTACCCCAAAAAGATGCACAGTATAGCGTGACGGGTACGTAAGTAAAAGAAATTAATCGAAAGCCATTCAAAGCTCAGTTTAAAAGCAGAAAAAGTACTCCTAGAATTGATAATGAGGCGGAAGAAAATGAAAACGAGAAAATAATGGCAAGGATGGATTATGAAAGTCAAAGAAAAACAAAAGAAGAGTTTCAAGCGAGCTAGAATCGCGCGAGCGAAATAAATGGAGAGAAATTTTCACGCTTTTGAAGGAAATAAACGACGGGGAAATGAGTGAATCTCTACGACGTGATTAAAACGAAGCGATGTAATTAAAAAACGAGCATAATTAGCGTGCGAAGGATATCACTCGAAGGAAACAGCATTGATTAATTAAGTACCAAATTAGTCTCAGAAGAATTACTTCCGTCACTCAAAATAACACCGCATTCTACGCCTTACATATTCATTTTTAATATGCAATTTTTCCTTCCCTTCTTTAAATATTCCCTCTTCCGTTTCCATTCCTTCGCTAATTATCTACTATTTTATGGACGTCTTTCTTCTCCCTATTCGACATTACTCTCTATAACAGGGTCTTTCATAGTTCATGTGTAAATTATTTCATTTTTATTTGTCATACAAACTACTATGACGCAAGTGATGTGCCATTAAAGAATAGTAATAAGTTATATAAAGGAGAATTACAAGATGAATTCAGGAAAAATAAAAATTGTAGTGAACACCATTCATAACTAGGAAAGCATATTCGCATTATCTTATAAAACTTCAAATCAAGTCGTACTTTTGTGGAGCTCCATTAAAGTATTGGAAAGAAAATGACTTAGAAAGGGCTCCGCCAAATATTTCTTATTCTTATCAATTCTGATCAATTGTAAGCTCTAGAGAAATATTCCATTACTTCCTCACGAGAGTGCTTTTTAGTGTTACTTCTCTCTTTACATAAGTAATGCAGATTCTATTCGGGGAATTCACTTTCAATCATTCAGCACAAACCCCATTTTTCATTTTTAAAACTTAACAAGTTTTCTTTCCTTTGCTATCTTTCAAAATTTCATACTCCATCCGACCATTTTCCTTATCTTCATTCCAATTTTGTTCAACCGAAATTAAACGCGTTGGACAGAAACTGGTTGAGACATTCGTGCCGAATAATAGCGGCAGTGATTTGCATAAAAAATAGCGAATCTCGTAAAATGCAAATTAAGAATTCCGACTCCAAGGTTTGTTACAATGGCTCATAATTTTCCATGTATTTCCAGCGGCGAATAGAGAAATACGGAAGAGCAAAATTAACATCATCGGCTTTATTATGCGAAGCGAGGATTTACTCTGAAAATGGAAGTAAAAATATACCGCACAATGGAATCTCTCTCAGAATGGAATTTCGGCATAATTAGTCTCTGAGCGCCACAAAAAGAGGATTTCAAAGTAAAACGATGAAATGAATCGCGAATTTGGCAACGACAGCCGTTCGCTGCTCATATTCACCACACCTTCGAAATATTGCCTTTAAAAAGCATTTGCAGATTCCGCTGTTTGTTTCGGATTAAAGTTTTAATTCGCTCCCGCGCAAATACATGACGGTAAAACGTGAGGCAGTTTTCAATGCTTATTATAAATATATATAGATAGATTGGTAAGGGCCTCTATTCTACCTGACCCATATGTAGTTAATATTTAATGTATACAACGATAAAGAAGGATTATAGCGTGGGAATAAATCTTTTCAACTTAAGGTTGACAAGTAAAACACGTTGCGGAAAATTAACCCACAAAAGGGGGTGAAATAAACCACAATATATAGTAAAAATAAATAAATATACAGGCACCGTACAATCAGACTACCAAAATATAGATAAGTCAGATGGAATAGGAAAAAATCAAAATAAAAAAGAGAGATATCAAATACTGAAATAAAAACTTATGCTTAAAAAAAGCGGAAAAGTATGACAGATTCCGAAAAACAGTGAAATATTCGTTAACTCGTTAGCCGAGGCAATACATAATAAGATTTATATGAACGACTATATGTCTTGATTGGAAGTTTCTTGAGATAAAGATGCATAAAAGGTATACAGGAAAATTTTTTATGGAAGACTTTGCAAACAAAATTTGCCGAAAAGGAAACAGTGATTTTACTTATATATTTCGTATTCTATGGAAATCATCTATTATACCAGTTTATCGCGGATGATAATTTAGGATTGTTTTTCCCAGAAGCCTAATGATTCCTTTAAATGGAAGGAAAAATTTAGTCACATATTTCATTGGAAAAGACATATTTCCGGGAAGTGATATAGTTGACATCGCTCTTTTTTCAAAGAAGAATCAATCAAAAGGCGCCTCACAGACGAACTCCGTTGCGTCACTGAACTATCTCCATTTTTAACAGAATGGATTTCTTCACAAAATGAACTCCATTCCCTTGAATAGAATACAGCAATCTTCATTCGTAAAATTATAGCATTTACCCGAAACAATCATTGATTGCAGAAAAATAATTATATGGATTAGAACTCACAACACCAAGTCTACAACTCTTTTGGCTATGAAAAAAATTGTCAATGTTGCTTTTTATAAATTTATGGATGAGATATTACTCGAAGTAAACTAAAAAACTGAAATTAAAATTCACAGATTCTTATAAAATTTCCAGTTAGTATATGAGCAAATGCTACAACGACTAGTAAAAATGCCCAAGGAATACGTAGCGCATGATTTATCATTTGATAAATAAGTTGGGAAATATATAGTGAGTGCGTAAGGTGAGCAATCGATGGTGATTGAAGTCTGGGTTCGAACACAAGCACACTGAAGCGGAGGGATCGGCGACAAAAGGGGAGTGGCAGGGGGCCCCACTTGTTTGAAAACTTGAGGTTTGTTAGGGGAGGAAAGAAAACACTTAGGAAGGGTTGCTTCAGATGGGGTGTGACAGCAACAGCAGAGTCACGTTGGAAGTGTGCGATGCATGAAATTCAGGCTTCCTTAACATGGATGCATGAAACTGAACTTGTTGTATTCGAATAACAACGACACGTACTAATATTTGAAAAAGGAAACTAAACTATTACATAATAATCACCGACGAATATATATTTGTAAAATCTCTGCAAGAAATTTCCTATGTATTTATAAATCATCATGAAATATATTCAGTCCGGCTTCCCCAAACATTTTCCATTTCTATTCTGAGCTTCTCTTTGCCTACTTGCCCCGAAGTGTTCGATAGTGTCTCTATTCTATCTGTGCTTTGGTATTATTCTTGGTTTCTCCACATCTCTCGATGGCCCAGCTCAGAACTGCTGATGGCAAACCGCTGTCGTTTCTTCTCGCCATATGGCCTGCCCACATTCATTTCAGTGATCATTTTTCTTTTAATGTCTGTCACGATATGCATTAAATGTATCTTCCTAAATATCTATTGTAATAAGTATTGGGTATTACGAAGACCACAAACTATGAGATTATGTAAACACGACTGAAAACTATCGAATAGGAATAAACCTAAATTTATATTTTTACGAGTTTGTGATACCATTCTTTTTTGTTCCTTTAATTATTCTTATATTTTTAATTTTTTATTCACAAGATGGATAAGTTATTTATAAATTGTGAAGCAATTTGTTTATTTATATAAATGTGATTCGACCAATTTAATCGGCAGCGAATTGAATTCAGTTGATATTTACGTACGCATTAAATTAACTCACCCAATGGAGACACATTAATTCCCATCCCTCAATCGACTCCACGCGCTTCTTTTTATGCACCCCTTGGAAGCCATTTCGTCTCCCCTTTTAGCTCTGATACTTCTTACCAACTCAACCTCGGCTATGGATGTTTCGGAACATTTGCGAGGGAAAATCGCAATCGGTTGCTATCGTTTGAAATATACTACGTAAGGTATCTAGAGACCGATTGTGCAAAAACGAGACAACTACTTCTTCAAGGACGAAAAATCTGGGACAATATGAACATGATCGGGAAGTAACCGGGACATGTCCGGGACAATACTTTGTCCTTCGTCCTCGTTAACCAGTACTGATTAAATCTAATGATATCTTCATTTCTCTATTAATGCCAACGTGAAATGAGATTTAATGTATTATTTTTTATTTAATGTATAAGTTGAGAAAGAAATGAAGAGGCTAGCCAGGACTAAAATTCGGATCTCCCACTAATGTAACTACAGTTAAATATTTTGTAGTTTTTATCGAAATATTATTAAATAAATAACAAATTATGATTACACGTATGGTGTAGTCCTCGACTTATTCATGTAAACATAACATTAAAATCCATTTACACGCAATACTTTCACTTCATGCATCGATTAACACAGCTCAATGATAAAGAATGTCTCCACTAATAAATCGAAACAAAAATAATGCCAGAGGAGAATTTCAAAATTATTAGGACCAGGAAAACCGGTACGTCTAAAAACTCAGCCTTAGAAATGAGAGCCTACTTAAAAATGGTAATGACATTCGTGAATAAATGCAAGCTAACTTCAAACCCTTCATTTTAGCCCTTCTCCCTATAGAATATTTTACAGATTTGTGATACTATTTATGCTTTCCGGCAAGAGGTCAGCTCAAAAAACCCCGCGGGAAAATCCAAGACCTTGTGGACAGCCAGAGGAAAAGTGTCTTAAAAGGCGCTGCTGTCGGCAGAGAGAAACGAAAAGAGGGTTCTTAGTTTTTGTAAGGGTGCGGTGAGTGAGGAAAAGGGTGAGTTTTGGAGGGTAAAATGAGTATTCCTTTTGGTTTGAATTTTTGATATGGAGGAAGAAGATCCATAGAGAGGAAAGAAAAAGGGCAATTTTCCACTCTCTTAGTCCACAACAGGATGGTTTCATAAGAGAGGCGGGATTCCATAATTAGAGGGTCCGCTTAACACAGCCAAAAGAGCTCTTGAGTAATTCTTAGAAGGATTCATATGAATTAGAATATGACCAACGACATGAGGTTGGTCGCATGTAATCGATTCTTACCCCTAATTGCCTGAATTACGCAATACTTTATACACATACAACAATTCTGCAATACAGCTCGGTTTTATTTTCTTTAGAAAGTATCCAAGAGGCGGTAAAGTTGGATCCAAAAACTTTTTGAGCGTTCCCCATATTTGAAGTTGCGTCAATTCTTAGCTAGTGATTGAGTGGGAAGTATAACTTTTCATACGGAAAAGAATCAACAACTCTTCGTGAATTCCACTGAAAGAGTTGTATCCTATGTATCCTAGTATATCCTTAATGCGAATTTGGTTTTATTTTTTGACATGAATTTTTAAGAATTACTTCACATTTTGCAATTCTATCGTCCAAAGGTTCATTCAGAAGAGATAGTGAGACATATTCCGAGAAATAAAGAATCATATACTTGCAGAAACCAACGATACATCGATTAAATATTAATTTACTCTAATTATTTATCGCAGATTTGATTCATATCGTCATTCTAACATTTTTGCTTTAGTAAAAAATTAAAATATTTCTTAAAATATAAAAAAGCAGAATTATTCAAAGAGAAACAATCTGACGTTATATTTGCATAAATTGAAAGTTACAATTAAAGAAATCGGATTTACATTCTTAGAGTACAAAAAGTGAAATTTTAATTTGTGAGTTATATTTGCACATTTCTGAAAAGGCATTTGAAATTTAGAGCGTTACAATGTGACATTCCGCCTCTACGTACATACATAATTTCAGAGAAATCTATATTACTTGCTTTAAAACAGAAAGATAATATTAATCAAATAACATGTGAAAAGTCCTCAACCAATCACATCGAATCGTGATACACTCTTTCCTAGGTAGATCTGCTCTTATTAATTTCGTTCAATGATTAATTAACCTACGAACTATTTGACTGCATATAAAGACTATTCAAGGACCCTTCCAAATTAAATTCCAGAGATGAGGGTTCAACGCCTACGCCAAACGAGCGAAATAAATGTCTTCATTTGCTGAGAAGGGTATTCCAGAGGGTGATGACGTCCAATTGAACAATCGCAGGAAAACGAGAAAAGGAAATGTCAGAGTTGATTGCTTCCGAAAAATGAGCCCACTCGCACTGCCTAGGAATACAAATTCTCCAAAGAGAAAGTTATCTTCCTTCTCATTTACCCAAGTTTGATAACAGATGAGGTGATGAATAAGATGATTGCTGTGATATTTAACAAAGGTGAATGTTAAAATAAATATAAACAATAAATTCTACATTTCCAAAAAACATACGACCGGTTGCGACTCGTTCAGCCATCCTCAGGTCATCCTGATTTATCTGTTTCTAACGTATTTCACTCAGTTTAGTGTTTACACAGTTTTTTTATCAAGAGTGAAAAGAGAAAATATGTGAAATATATTTAAACGTCGTAAAATCATCTTCAGGTGATGAAAAGTAAAATTTGGTACACATCGCTCCTTTTCAATGAGCAGACCGAAAAAGAATCATCAAAATCAATTCATGTAGGACTGATTTGAGCAAAGGATAAAGAGGAATCCGCCGTAGGAAAACCCCTTCAAATAAATGCTAATGACTTGGTTTTCCCGACGGCTCTTCGCGAACACATTTCAAAGCAAAACTTCCAAAAGTCGCGGCTTTCAAATCATCAAAGTTCGCTCCATTTCCGCGATTGATAATTATCATTTCCAGCAAATGTACAATCCCTCGGGAAACATCCTCCGGAGTTGCAAACTTATCCCTCTTTGCCTTGCGAAACAGAAAAAAGGAAAACACTATCGAGATGTCATCTGTAATAAACTTAGCGACTCTTTATCATAGATCAATCGAATTTCGACTATTAATCACAAAATTATATTTGAAATATCCTTTCCTAAAACCTAGATTGAGTGGGATAAATAGTTTCAGGAAGATTTTGAACTTGAAACAGCTGGAATAATGTTTTATGTCAGAAATTCTTGTGAAAATACCGCACTATTACAGCATTTTCTCCTTCAGAATTTCTTAACTAATTAAAAACATGAATTTCAAATTGCGAAACAGTTAATAAGGAAATCACGAATTAATTTCGTTCGTGGGATTTCGATTACATTGACGAAATGATTTGATTTTTTTGTGCTTTTCCAAAATAGGCGTTCGTAAATTACCTTGGAATATCAACGTCGGTTATAAATATTTACGAATTAATTAAGCGAACAATTCCAAAATAAGGCCTTCAACAGACGAATATTCTCAGCGAACTGAGCACGAACAACACATAAATATGAAATCACGAATTGATTTAGTTTGTGTCCGATTATTTAGCATTCTGTGTGCTATTAATAACGAACTTCTCAAATACCTCCGTGTTAATTAATTCCACAATCTCGAGATTCCTCCATCTGTGAGATTCGAATATTACGGGATCTGCAAATAATAATCGGCTCGATGGGATGAAGTCGGGATAATGAGAAAGGGAATTCGGAAGAATGAGAAAGTCAAATACCATCTCAAGTGAACTGTGATTTAGGTCTTTGATTCACTTCAGCTGTATAAGAATACTAATTAAGATACGCTCTATGTTAAGGTGTCTCAAAGTGTTCCTTTTAATACATTCATCGCTCAAAACGCACCAAGACGTGAATATCTCCGTAAACATATATAATATCAAGATTTAATTATAAAGGAATGCGTTAATGATTTCTGATTAATTTCAAAGAAGAGAATATCAAATCTTACGAAATATTGCAACATTTTTCCATACTTTCATAAATGAATCGATAACTGAAAAGGTAAACCATACAATGGGTTGGAATTTATCCTAAAAATTGAACGTTAAACTGAGTTTGCATGTTATTGAATCAGAAAATGAAACCGTTTTTTATGCTTTCCTTTAATTTCAATCTATCACATCTCATGATGACCTAATGGATCGAAACAGTGGTAGTGTAAATAAATATTGGTGGTTACGGTTCTTTGTAGTCATTTTTCATCATAATGGATGCCTACCACAAAGTCGAGGCCGAATTAGTAAATTCAACTATTAATATTTTTAATAAACTTTATTGGCTGAATCATTTCCCACCCCCATCGGGAATCGAACCAGAGACAGCTTGCACAAAACGCGTTACCCACTTGATTATTCAGGAGCCCGTAATGGCTATCCTCATTGTCACATAATAAGGGTCAAAGAATCACCGATGTTTGCAAACCTTTCTAAAGTTCATACGATTTTCCTGTGATGCTCGTAGCATTTCCACTTTGGATAGCATACAATCATATCCAAGGATAGAGAAGTAGAAAAGAAAGCAAAAGTCGATCCGGAAAGGTGGGATGGAATCGTGAAATTAGCAACGGCTCGATATGAAGAGAAAAATGGAGGGGAAAAGATACAGCGGAGAGATCTGCGAGTTGCTATGGCAACAGGATGAGAATCCCACCAAACATAAGGGTGTGATATTGAAGTTGGCACATTTCTAAAGTTCAAATTGAAAATAAAATATATGCTTACAATTTTGCTGATCCATCCCGGTGTAACAACTAGATTAAACCATCATTTGATCAAAAATTAATGATTCTTCATCGCATACCAAAACAGGTTTGGAGATACTCGATAACTTATCTATTTTTAAAATGAATAATTAGAGTTTGAAGATGAAATATTCCACATTACTAGAATATGGTCCAAAGTTTTGGTCTGGCAAAATTTCGTTTCGTTTTCTTTAGAATTCTAGTGCCATTTGACAGCAATTAATTAGACATATTTCTATATAAGGAGACCATGTATTTTGGGGGTCAAAAATTGTTTAATCATTTAATTATTATGTTATTATTATTTAATTGTGATAATATTATTATTATTAACTGCCTAACTGCCCACATATTGGTAGAATAATCGTCTTAAATATTATTTATAAAATGAATACCAGATGAGCCTCATGCGAGTGAATCTCTCTCTCTCTTTAAGAGTTATCTCTGTAGCTTTTCAATCTTTATCAAAGAAAATCTCTCGCATTGTCGCTATTTAATTTTCTAATAGAGAAAGATTACGAAAAATATTGGTAAATTTTGACAAAATTAGAGAGAAATCTGCAGCAAGGAGAGATTTATTATGTGACCATCTCCATGCGGTTGCGCATATACTCCTGGAAGTTTACAGCATATGTGTACAGCACTCGTAATTATAGGGCAGCATGGTTCGTACGTCGGAATTCAGTTTGTATCTCGAGGTCATGGAGAAGCACGAAAAAAGTTAGTATGTTAATCGAATCGTAAATCGAGGTACCACTGAAGTTATTAGAAATTAACTGAAAAAAATGGAAGAAAGTTGGGTGACGTAACAGCTTCAAATTCGTCCTCTTGATGATGAAATGCACTATTCACTTGAAGGGGAAATCCCTCACTGAGATGGGAACTATTTGTTCGAGAGTAACCATAGCAACGGACGAGAAATAGAGAGGATCCTTTGCTGCAGAGTCATCTGTACCGGACGGACATGCCGAGGAAGGATTACGTTGAGGAAGGCAATGGAGAATCAAGTGCATAAACACACTCATTAAAGGAAGTTGCTTTGATCAACAAGATATAAAGCACTAAGTATTTATACACTAAATTCTGTAAGAGGTCGAATGCATAATGCGAGATTTTCGTCTCTTTAATATTTCAATAATTGTTTTATGCCTGAAAACTAAAAGGAATCTTCCTTAGTTTGTTTTACTTGACACTGAAGCAACGTCGTTTTTAAGGAGAAATATATGTAAATTCAGTTTACATCCCTTATGGAGGTCATATATTCTAAGAAAATATATCATAAATAATGGGCATATCTGATTGAGATAAGGTACATGGGATAGTTGATTAGATAATCTACCAATGTGGTCCAATACCATCTCCGCTTGAAAATCGCGTGAAAATTCTCAAAATTCACAAACACTTCGCCGGAATTTGTCAATATTGAATTTCGCTGCTGTGACGATGACTTCGTTTAATTGGTTTTGGATGATGAAATGTCGTATAATTACATTTTAAAGCCATAGAAGCAACCGCAAAGCTCTGTTCCTTATGAACATCGATGTATAGATCCTATTAATACGATATATATAACCTTTCGCCGAAATATATAAAAAATTTCTCTTCCCTTCATTTGGGCCGACAACTCTTCAATCTCTTGTCCTTTCTCTGGCTTCTATTCTCTTATATTTTTTCATCCTTTCTTTCTGAAACTTCTTTCTTCCTGCGCTTCCTTCCTCCTTTTTTGTCCTGCCATTTACTTTTTTCTCCCTCTCTTTCCGGAGTTCTTCTAACTTTATAACCTTATCTCTGAAAGCCTTCCCATCTGTCACGTCTTTTATTTCTCTATATGTTCTTTCTTACGTCTTTGAAACTATTCTTTGTTTCTTTTCTTCATAAAGATATTTGAGAACCCCCGGCATGTGGCAGGGGGTTTACCCTAAGTATGTTTAATTAATATAACTACTGTGAGCCTTGTTGAGTTGATAATCAGAACGGAAAAATTAAGGTCTCCGGTTCACGTTCGATACTTTTAATTTTTTGGTTACAGATTTCATACCGGCAAAATAATGTTATTTTTGGTTTCCAATTTTCGTTTCTCTTCCCAAGTCCTTCCAACGGCATAGAATCATGAATATGTCACGGAGGATCACTGTTAAATGTGACACGCAATTAGAAAGCTTATTCCGAATGAGGATAGAGTAATTGCTACGAAATAGAGCTATCAAAAGGGATGTGCTTCAACGAATCGCAATATCCGCTTTAAAAGATAATTCCGAGCGCTTCGAATTATGACAGCTTATCGAAGGGCAATAAAACGAACAATCTTTTTTCATCCGAAGGTGATAAAATCACTGCTAATTTACGACACTCCAAAGTGAGAGGATTCATACATTCAGACTCATCGACGTTTTCCTATTTGATGTAATTGTATTTACTCATTACCACCGCAGTGAGGGATGCCAAAGTAATATATTCAGCTCATCTTCAAAATTAACAATACGCAATATTCAAGAATTAACAATAGAGCGTTATTTGCACACATTTTCACCTAAGATTCATTCTCTTGAAGACGCCGAGTTTCTTGATTAACATATTTCAAATACCCAATGTTCAATTCCTATAGAGGGATTGGCCAAGATTACGATTCCAATGGCATCTTTAGTAACCAACAACCAGAACAAATTCTTATGCTAAACCAGCCCACTTCAAAATTCAATCTAAATTCTTGGATTGATTTTCTTTGGGAGAATATGCAGAAAAGGAAGTGGAAAGAAGAATGGCGGGGTGAAGAGGAAGAACAAATACGAAGGCAAATTACGAATTTCATCAGTTGGCCATTAGAAGGGATGAAAACACAGCTAAAAGGAGAAGAGAGTGAAGATGCGATAAACGGGGAGAGAAAATGAGAAGAGATAAGAGAAGGCGAGGAAAAGAGGTTTGATAAAGGAGAAGAGGAGGAAATTATGCAAATCGAAAGATAAGCGAGCTTAATGGCGAAACGAATTATTAAAGGGATTCGCGAGTATAACAACTGTAAAATTGAAAATAAGGTATGGCTATAAAGGAAAATATACAAACATGACATTTTCTTTACGCTGAATTTTTACCCATACCGTAAAACATAAACTAATGTGGTATGTTTTATTTGAGATAATATAATTAGCAGTATATTTATTTCTTTAATGTTCACCTCGTACTTGTTTGGGTATGGTTTAATTACGTTTATTTGTATTTTTTAATGTAATTCTGGTTTTTCTTGTGAAGCATACATTTCTCTATGACGATTGCCTCAGCATAGGTTATCTAATTGTAAGAACCAATTAAAAACCTTTCAATGATTACTGAATCATACATTTTAATCAGTTAATGAGAAAAATACAGAAATTGTACAAAACTACACGTTATTCAAAACACATCCGGTATGGACGGAACTTCGCCATCTTTTGGTGAACTGTTTGCAAGCTTCAGTTCAATACACCACAAGACGCCGAAATTTCGTTGGTCGTGTTCCATTATGTGGTTTTGTTCTTTATTTTAATTGAAAATTGATTGAAATAGATTACTTTGTATAATCCAATTCAATCGAGTATCATCTGAGCAGTTTAATTTTTTCGATGATTCTTCCTGTAAAAGCTTTTTGTTTGTAATATTTTCATGAAAGCAAATAAAACGGCAGTTTACATATTACTTTTAATCAAAATCTGAAATACATTAATACTTTGTATACTTTGATAAACATAAACCCCTAAATAAGGCCAAAAATTGTGGAGAGTATAAATGCTGAAGACACGGTCAGAATCGATTCTCGGCGACATTAAAGTAATAGGACGCCGAGTTGCGCAAATGAAAGGAACGTCGGCCATTGATCAAAGAGAGATAATCGCGTCCAATAAATAAGAGTTTGGGTCTGGAAGATAGAGGGATGAGTGAAAGCAATCATGTAGCAGCAGAACCCCTGGGGAACAAAAGACGACGGGGGAGCGAACTGACACGGAAAGACACTCACTGATGTGCTCTACGCTTGTTAAAACATACTGGAATAATACACACATGCTAAAATCTATTTTAGAACACTAATATTTCAAAATGAGTTTGCTTATGCAATTAAAAAATAAATCATTGACATCACAGACTGTTAAGAGACAAAATAGGGAGACGCAATTGAATGTTGCTGAATAAGCATTATGTTTATAATTTTTAGGGTTCCACTCGCCATTAGCACAAATATGGGTAAATGGGAGGACCAGAATCGTGTCCTGTCAAATTTCTTCATGCTTTTTTCTGGAGAAGAGGAAAGGAAGAGAGAGAAAGGATGCAACTTATGGTATTATAAAAATTTAAAAATACCTCAACATATACTATAAGAGAAGTATATGAATGACCACAAAAGGGGAGAAAGAAAAACTGATTGGATGTGGCGATGTTGAGTGGATTTAAGAGAAAAAGGGAATGTATGAAATGATGAATGAATCTGCAGCAGGATATATGCACTAGGACGTGAGTATTTTCCCCAGCAAAAGTTCAGAAAACAAAGTATTTTTTAAGACTCGCATGCGATGACGTATAAGCGGTAAAAGTTAACCGCCAAAACACGTTTCTCGCCATTGACAGAGCCAAGAACTCTGATTTCGGATTGTGTGAAAATTACGTATTTCTGGCGAGAGATCAAAAATCGTGTCCGATTCATTTGGGGAAATTGGATTGGACGTCTGTGACGTACTTCCGGTTCCGCTGTCACTCGCATTTCCAATTCCTCCGACCGCCATGATGATTTCGCCAATAGTGGAGCGACATAACAACCAATTGCATTCATTGGAAATGGACGGAATTTGTGACTAAAATAGCGGACGATTGGGGGGACAAGTAGTTTTATGGTTGAGGGCACTTTACGAATTGATTCAGAGTTATGTAACAAATATTGTAAAAATAGTATTTTCAGGCTAATGTTAGGTGTCCATAAACTTTATGTCCCTGCTAATTAGAATCTAAGGAACAGGTCAATGAATTATCTCATTAACCTTCCGTTTCATCAACGAATACCGCTACTTCGACAATGGTGAAATCAACAAAATCTACAGCAACAGTAGAAATTATAACCTTTTATTGTTGTTATTATAATTTTTATTCTAACAATAGGTATCTTCTTGCGTTCGCTACTTTTCACTTCAATAAAGTTTCGTTAAAACATATTGCTGCCTTACTTAATGGAAACTCTCCTTATCTTAATTATTGATATCTTTTTAGCTCCACAAAATATTTTATAATATTAATATGAACTTCCGCTTTTCTTGATTTGGTAACACCTTCAGATGCTTCATCTCAGTAACATCTTCACCTGAAGATATTGTGGAGCAGATCAAATGCATTAAATTATTTTAAGTTTAGAAATTTCCGTTTATTTTTGGCCGAGATTCATGATTAATAATACGGTCGCTTTGTTTCAGTCATAGATGTATTGTTGAATTTACAACACAGCTATAATAGCCATAGTCAATTCAACAATACATCAATAATAGCATAGCTGAAGTAAAACGACAATGTTATCTATTACTTATTATATTTATTACAAGCGCGAAAACGTAGTTTAATGTAAACTAATATTCTATTTAACCTGTACAAATTAATGAAGGATTAACTTATAAAAGCTTCCTTTTTTAGGAAAAAGATTTGCACCACGACTTCCACATTTTGGTTATAAAAAGGTAATTTTAGTACGGCCAGTTACACTATCGATTATTCTATAAATGAAATTTTTTTTTAAATCGGGTATACAATATCAAGTGTAGCTCATATAATGGGCTTAAAAAGCACAAAAATGAGCGAATATCAAAATCTACGTTTTGGCAGGATTTCGATCCCCTTCTAAATTTTATAAATAGCCAATTAAGACTCATGATGCTGTAACTGAAAATAGCATACAATGCTATCAAACTACCACACAACAGAATCCTTTGCCCGAAAAAATGAGAAGCGAATTTCCATATTCCGAAATAGTTAATTGATTTGATGCGGTATTCTCGGGTGGAGTGGTTTGGAAAATCTGGGGCGATGTTGTACAAAACGAGGTTAATTACGTCCAAGAATTAATTCCTATGATGATAAAATAATTTCGAGTTTCCAAACACTCCACTGAAATTAAAAAAGGGACAAACTAAACCCATTCCCAAGTAAATTACCGGAATAAAAGTATTAAATTCGAGATGCGTTTTTTCACACTTTTCCCGGAATCAAGCTCAACCGTGCTTGGGATGTTTCCAAACTAAACAATGTAACGAACGATATTGTCATTCAGTATTGTTGAGAGCGTCTAACAATGCAAAGAGCACAAAAATGACTTAACTGCCAACGACAATGGATGTGTTCTGGGAACATTCTGAGAATGTCTAATTAATGGAAATAACGAATTGAATGCAAAGGGATGAATTATCAAAAGTGAAGAGCTCTAGGCACGGAAAGAAATATTTTGTCCCATTCACCGACCTTTTCAACTTTCCCGAATCCGTTTTTAATCTCGATGAATCGAAGCAGGGATTCGAATTCGAAATACCAATTCCTTTCAAAATGCGGAATTTAATCTTTTGTCGCGGAAACAACCATCTATGAAATGGGCGCAGAGGCCTCGAGCTGCAAAAAGAGGTTTCAAAAACGAAACTCTAATAGAGCACTGAATTCTTTGGATTGAAATATTCCCTTAGACTACAACTCCCGAAATAATTAATTAATAACTATTACTATTATTGGGCAATCTATTACTATCTAACTAACAATTAAAATTTCACTACTATTTATTATGTAATTAACCTTCTGCGATATTCTAAGATTGAATTCCACAGATGTGCGAGAAACTTGATGTTAATCTATGAAGAGAAAAATGAATAAATAAGAAAAAATCGCGCATAAACTATATCCTGTTTTTTATAATTAGTAAATTCCGAGGGTAAATGCATGTGAATAATATTTCATTATATATTCGCGATCAGCCCGACATTCACCGGCGATCAGAGAGATCATTCGATTCATTAACATTCGAGTTCAAATTTCTTTTATTTCTAATGCTTAGTAGGAAAGTACGCTATACTGCGGTATATAAAAAGATTAATGTTTTCCTCATTCCAGAAGCTCCTTTCGGCTTCGTATAATCCGGCTGTCAACGGTCAAAATAAAAACCAGCGAGATATATCAGCTCATAATTTCTTCCAAAATATCAAAAGATTGAGCGGCGGAATTTTCCTCTAAATATGAAGGAAATGCGCCGACATCATTTAGCTTTAAAAAGAATCGTCAGCGACCGTCCATTCGCCGCAAAATAAAAAAAGCTCCTTTAGAACTGCTCTTAATGAAAGACAAACAGGGCTGTCGAAACGAAAACATCGCCGCAGCGGTGTACACGGGGAAAAACGGCTTCCGGATGCAGAGGGAGATGTAACGAGGAATCTCTAAAGACACACCAGTAGGCAAGTATGGTATCCTCAAATGCACGTCCTAAACTTATCTGCTTAATTTGGAGGCGTAAACGCTGCCCTAAATATCATGAAACTATTCCCGTCCTTCACTTCCACAATTCAGTTAGTCATCAAAAGGAGTTATTTTATTTTGAGACATTCTGACGCACTTTGAATTCTGAATATGTCTGTGAAAATTAAAGTCGGGTTGGGTTAAGAAATTATATGCGAATAGTGTTTCTTTACTTGAGATTAAAATTACTAAAAGTTCGCAATATAACACGGTCAAATATAGTCAAACCATCAAGTATCATAAGAAAAAATAGAAACTGGAAGACAAATGTTTATTATCGAGCGATTTATGGAAAAGAAATCGAATAAGAAGAAAAGAAAACGGTGGGCTTTGTTCTCTTAAATCTCCCAAAGCATTTTTTTTATCTCTTGCTTATCGTCGTCATCCTCTAAAATAGCATAGTAAAATAATAATGAGAACATTGTTTTGAAATATATTCCACATTATAGCATTTTGATAAATTAATTATTTTTTCTTAGAAGCGTGCTTCTATAAAATGCATATACCAATAATATGCAGAAAGTTGAAAAGGGAAAAAAAATAAAAAAGTAATATGAACATAATTAATCGCCACTTAAATTTGTACTCTATTTTTAATCCGATTTGATTCATTCAAGCTGAAATTGATACGACTCAAATTTTTGTGGAACCAAAAGAAATAAATAATTCGATTTGAAATTTCTAAAATCTTAACTCCTTTAAAATAAGTATAACTTAGATAAAATTAAAAATTGTAGTATTTCACATTATTTCTATTTAGATGAATCAGAGTTTCGGAAATCATTCCTTTATTCATTGAACGCTGTACTCTCTACCCCGATCGTAAAATAACAGCAATGAACAGGAATAGAGAGAAGAAGAGTGAGAATGGACTGATTGGAAGACAAAAGGAAGCAAAACTCATTCAACATCTTCTGCACTCATTATTTACGTTAAATTAGAAAAAAGTGTGAAAAACAAGGACATCCAAGTGGACAGCGCGTTCGACTTTGCTGAAAGCGATGCCGGGTTCGATTTCCGGTAGGAGCCAATATGAACGAGATTACCTATCTAAGTACCTTTAACAATACAACAATAAATATAATAAATATGAGGGAAAATATTAGCAGCAATGGCGTGCATCTTAAGACGCAACAAAATTGAAAAACATTGATATGATAGAGACTCGAACCCAATTCGAACAGAAAGAAAACATACTTTTCTAAAGTATTTTCCAAAGCTAATTCTGAATAAAATAACTACTAGTTTCAGTATTGAAAAGTGGTGAATTTCATGCACTCATTTTGATACGGAGTAATACATATTATCATAATTAACATATAATCGCCGTTCCGACAATGTTTAAATTAGTCCAATGCATAAACTGAAGAATGACGAGGATTTATAAAAGCGACCAAATAGATTACGACGAATGTTTCATTTATCTTTTAACATTTTAGAGCAACCTGACATGACTGAATTCATAGGAGAGGCAGCAAAAAATTCCCACTACTGGCATTTATCTTTCGCAAAAGTGCGATGTTTATGACAACTTTCCGATTTCGAGTACAATCGCTTTCGGACAGCCCGTCACCAAGTTTGAAATCAGCGGAGACTTAAATAAACACAGTCAGCACGGTTTTTCACTCCCAACGGACATAAATTCAGCTTAAAGTGCACAAAGAAACAAAAGACTTGCGAAAGTTCACCTTGCGAAGTGCATTTTGGCATCGGAAACGACTGCTGATGGAAAGGATAACAAAAAACAGTTGAGAAAACAAATGCATTTAGAGTCGACCTTTTACTTAAGAATACATTGAGGGCGATTCAGTTGTCTGTCGATTATGTGAAGGTGCTTTTTTGGGAGGCACGAAAGAAACGCGATGGTGAGATGAGTGATGGTGATTTGAGAGGAAAATGGAGGTCGCTTTGGTACCATTAACTGTTGAATTCCAGATCTACAGAAAACTGAGGGGAATTCAGAATTGTAAAGTGTTTCTATCCAGAGGTAATGCTGATTATATCCCTCTCAAGATCTCAATTGTTGAATACCTCGGCTTACATTTACACAATATTATCGCTGCTACGCTACGCTTCATTATTGTTTATTTATTTACTAAACAAGCATCAATAATCAGCACAAGGCAAATTAGGTTCAAGCAACGTGAAACGATTGAGATAAATAGTCAAACAATTAGGTTAAGTATAAAAAACAGAATTAATTACGGGCATTAAGCAAGCATTTATATAGAGTTATATTTAAGCAGACAAATTATAAAGGTCAATCAAAAAGTATGAAAAATATATCAAAACGTTGTTTATACATAATATTTAAGAAATGAAACATTGGGAATTGACCTTTAATTTCATTTTTATTACTTCGATGAGAAGGTTAGCGGTTCAGCTTTAAAGTTCATTCAATTGGGGTAAAGAAACAGTAAATTAAAATCAGACGATTTTACCTTAAATTCTGAGTGCCTTTCTTGAACTAACAGTTTAGTTGCAATGACTGAAAGATCGTTTCGTACACTTCCATAGCAATCTTATTTTGGCAAGATGTTTCGCATCCGTTGCACCCGCATTCGTGTCCTAGCATCATCAGGCTTTTGTCCTATTTATGTGTTTCTGGTGGTGCTTCGGTCCGATATAAGGCTTCTTACAGAGAAACCCCGTCCTATGGTTTGAATCTCCTTACATCGTTTTGATTTACCCATTTCATTTTCACAGGGATAAGTGTTAATGGGAAGGTAAATGACAACGGAGATGCTAAAACCATTTCCATATTCATCTTCAACCCAATGGACATCCTCAGCACGACCTTCAATTGGTGAGATTTATTGCCCTCGAAGTTAGCTGGAGGAATGCCAATCCTAATTCACGGCTTTGTTCTAAACGCAAATGAGATCTCAAATGGAATGTTGTGGTGGAGAGAAAGTTAAGCTCGGATTCAATATCAGAGTGAGAGAACTTACTTCAGATTTAGCTAAAATGGAATTTGAATTGTTATCTCTGGAAATATCTCGCCGCCGAGTTTCTCGGCAATGCTTTTCTGTTAGGAAAAAATATTCTCGTGACAATCGCACTTGGAAGAACTTTCTCAGGCATTTCTTCACTGGAGACTCCAAAATAAATAAATAAAGTCTTAATTTGGAAAATGTCGTCTTGCGGGATACAACAGCGTCGTCGGATAATCAAAAAACACAACGTTTCGCCAACACTACCGTTGGCTTCTTCAGGTGAAGAAGGCACCTTCACCTGAAGAAGCCAACGGTAGTGTTGGCGAAACGTTGTGTTTTTTGATTATCCGACGACGCTGTTGTATCCCGCAAGACGACATTTTCCAATGGAAACTCACAGCGAAAGCCTTAGAACCAAAGTCTTAATTTATTTCCTCCTTCAGATGAGGTGTTTTCCCCAGCAACCACTCTTTTGCATACCATTTACAGTACAACCAGGTCATGACATTTGAGGACAATTAATCGCAATAGCTTATTCTTTTTCGCTGTTATTAAATACTTTTAAAATACTAAGTGATATTGCTGATGTGGAATGTTTTCGTTAGTTAACAAAATGGTCATAAATGGCCCGTTGAATAAATTGTTGAAATCGATGTAGTTACCAGAGAATTAAATATACATTTTAAGTAAAATTAAGGGAATTTTATAATTTGCATTTGGCATTGCTTTGAAGTTACAGAAGTTTAAGTTAAAGAAGGCAGTTACCCAATATCGGGTTGTTTTGTATCGAGTTAATTTACGTATTTGAAACTGTAAATGCTCCAAATCAACAAACCAAAAACCTAAAATTCACCACAAAACAGATAGTAATACCATAAGTATTTTCATAATTCAAGTTGCTTTTGACATTCTTTTGCATAACCTTTCTCTTGGTAAGGCTCTGCCATCTCATAAATCGTGGACTTGTGGAGATTTCCTCACCTCAGGCGCAATGCCGAAGGCGGGAAAATACGCAGGCGATCCGAGAAATGATTTTTTCGCTTGTTTACGGAGTGGTGGGAAGGGCGCAGGTGTTGTTGAGGATGACGCATTGGGAGGGTGTTAAGGGTTCGTCCCTAGACAACCGGAAATAAGCAGGCACGTGGCGTTGCTAAGGGACCAAAGTGGCGACAACGAAATTGAACAAAAGCCGAGTGTCTTGGGATAGCATCGCTGACATTCCTTGCCTACAATTTGTAAAAAAGTGCGCACCCATAGCTAGGATGAGGAAGGACGGAATATGACGATAGAAGTGAAAAAGACAAAATTCTGACGCTTTAATTAAACATTGCAAGCTGAGTTGTAATTTGCAAAGTATTTAAGAATTCTGGAAATAGCCGGGATTCTTCCTTGAACGAGCTTCCTTAAATTTGGAGTCTCCAGGAAGCTCGTTCGGGCAGGAAAATATTAATATTTATTATTTTGGAAATCGAAATTCAATAGCGAAAAATAGCGCTAGAACTATAAGATAAAATACGATCCTTTATTAAATATGGACGGACAATGATAATTGCAAACAATTCAGTATTGCCTAAAAAAATGGACACAGGGATTGTAGAGCTGTAAATCCAAAACAGACTAACTACGGATGATCTTTTTATTATGGTATAGAATTAATACTAGATTCTTTCTTACAATGTGCTTGTTTGGATTTGGTTATGCATACATTTTCCATGAATACTAAAGTTCGTTAATAATGAAAGTGGCCGTTTCAGAAACGCTATATCATTCTAATTTAAATTATTCCAAATAGAAAAGAGAGATCCTCTCAATTTCATGCATAACTTTCTCTACATAATTAGATTTACGAGTTCACGCACTGCTGTTTGAAACGAATCAGCTCGTTAGAGACGATGAATCAACACTTAAGCTGAAAAATGACATTTTTTAATTGGAGAAAAATAAATACACCCTTATCACTCTTAATTTATAATTCTAACTTCCATAACCATGCAAATCATAGAATAACCTATTGCCAATGGTAGACTTGTGAGGTACAGGGATCTTTGCCAAAAAAGCCATGTTTATGTAAGACATAATTACAACAATAATACAGGTGTAGACAAATTTTCAATTTGCAAAAATTATATACTTTTTATCTTTGATAAAAAAAATTAAAACAAGAACAAGTAAAATTCTAGAATTTTTCATTTTAAGGTCAGATACAATTGCAATCAAAATGTAGAATTATAGAATAGTTTTAATCGCAAAATAATTTCAGATATAAATAATAATTCTTTTTTTCATTTTGGATACAAAAATAAAAAAAAACAAAATAATATTTCACGCCAGAGTAACTCTTCGTATTTGTAAAAGAACAACTTTGATTGTGACGTCCGATAAATCCATAAGTACTCAAATTTTCCTATCAACTGAGCCATATCATAATCGATTCTTCTATTTTATTTAATGCATCGCCACGTAATCCCAGATTAAATCCCACCCACAGTTCTTATCAAAAGCCGAAAATCTCCCATCTATCCAGAGAGAACTTTTGGAGGGAGTTCAATTACAAAGCAATTACGGTTCGTTTGGGCGAAAAATTCGATTCAAAGGTCACAAATTGGCTTGGTTGGGCGCCGACGGGGCGGAAATGTACTGCACGGACGAACGGTCAAAAAAGTAATGGAATTTACGAGAAAATAGTCAAATGAAGACCCTTTGAGTCTTCAAAAAGAAGCATGGAAGAAAGGAAGGAAAAAGTTACGCCGGTCGAAGACTTCGCTAATAACCAAAAGCAAAGCTAATTTTCTCTCGTGAAATTTATCGATAAAGTCTAGAAAACGTAATCTTTGAGCATCATATCCAACTTGTTTTAGAAGTGCTACAAATTAAGTTCAGGCAACACTTCTTTCATATTCATATCACTCGTAAAATCATCATGCTTATGTATTATAAAGGTTGGTTTGAACCCCTGACATTAGCTACGAAAAACGTTGGATGATGAGGAGTGAGGTAGATTTGATCTGATCTTCAATATATCCCGTTCACTGTGTACGCTCCCGAATAAGTTCTTTTATGTTTCGCGCATTATATACCTTCAACCTAAATGCATTGCTTCAAAAATAGTGTATTTTTTAAAATATTCTAGATTTTTCTTTGAAATGAAACCGTTTTTGCTTAGAAAAAGTTTTGGAAACTTTTGGACCGCAAATAAAATATATTCGTGTTTATTGCTCTTTTGATTTACAACAGATAAAATTAAATTAAATTTTCGACGCAAGAATGATTTCTCTTCGATGAGAAATCTTGAATCTGGTATTGTACAAGCAGTACAATACCTGATTCAATACAACAAGCAAGTATTGTACGATGGTAGCAGGAACTTTTGTTCCTTACAGATTCAAATTCATGTTAAGTACCATTTCAACTCGAAAAAGGAGGTTATTTTCTTCTTACCATCACGGGAGATCTAAACGGATTAATAAGCAGCTTGTTTAATTAGAAGGAAGGATAATTACTGGGAGTACTAACAGCAGGTGCTATGTGTTTCTTAATGAGAATAATCCAATCCTAATTTCAAGGAACGAGAGTTTGAGAAGAGTGAGGTTACAGAAGATTGCATTCTCAAATTGAAATGTGTTCGGAATACGAGATCTTTTCGTGCAAATCGCTGAGGACATAATGGGATGCGAAAGCACGCACTCCAAGATGGAGAAGAAACAATCGAAGACAAAGAAACAAAAGAAGTGCACACGAGCGCGCGCTCAGCAATTAAACAGCAGCTTCATTCGATTAGCGATTGTTTCCACGTCGCTGGAGGCATATTCATTCTGGAGGAAGAGTTCTATTTGGATAAATAGGAGCCAAATGAGGGAGGATTTTGAGGAGAAAATGAAAAAGAGCATTGTTATGAGGTAAAGTTGAGGAAAGAGATGTAAAATGAGCAGAGGAAACATAACTGCTGAACAGAAGGTAGGTATTATCTAACAATATGAATGTAATTAAATAAGTGTACATTGTAGTAAATAATTAAATAAGTATGCATAGTAAATAAATACAGTGTTTACATTGTCAACTCCATTTTGCTTTAATTGTAATAACAATGGATACAGCTGAGAACGGTCTTTCGGAGCCAACAATGGTGCAATTGACAGAAGCTATTAGCATTCTTGATGTTGCTGAAGATTTCAATTACATATCATTACAAGTACAGCACAATAGCTTTCACTCAGTTCGATCTCTTGGAAGGTATTCTAAAGAAATTCACAAGACTCCTTCACACCTTCTTGCAAACCACTCTTCAGTCACATAATTTTCTTTAATTCTTTACATTTTAAAAAGTAGAAAATCTAAGTCCCATAGAACAATAAAAAGGAGTAAATGGACAGCTTAAACGCAGTTTGAAAAGGTATAGTCGATAATTTTAAATATTCATAAACGACTCATGTTCGCCGATTTGTGGAAATATTTCGAAAGTTTAAAAATTATTAACTTTGAAAATTATTTTTCTAAGCTGAAACTTTTGCACAGAGCTTATCTCACGAAATTGCGCAAGAATGAAAATATTCATTAATTTTAAAAATAGAGTTCAATTTCTGTCTGATTTCCCGTAAAATACTAAGTTGGGTTGTTTTCCATCATAACCAAATGATTCTATAGTTATTCAACTCATACACAGTAGTTTTCTCGAAGGCTGCAAGAATCGTCATCTGACAGAAGGTTTCCTTTGAAAAATTTGGTGGGATAGTTGGTGATACAGCACAGCGGTTGGTAATCTCATAAGAGATGTTAAGCAATGGAGGGGAGAAGAAGAATGATGTGTCAGGAAAAGTTTATTGGTGGAGCAGAACATGGAGTCCCTCCGCCGAATGACTAGACGCTCTCTCTTTCGGCTCATTTCAGATGCCTTTGACAAAGTTCACAGCCGTCAGCACCTTCAACATATTCTTTGGATAATTATCCGTAAAGCGAATGGAGTTTTCCAAAATATTAACCAGCGAAGGTAATGGAGGATTACTTCTTGACGAAAGAAGAAAGGGGTTAAAAGCTTAAGGTCTTCGTAAGCAATCGTAAGAGTCAAATTTCTAAGGGTTTAACATCAGTCGTGCCGAATTATACATTATTACACTGTAGTGAAAGCTTGATACATCAAACATTTAATTCTCAATCCTAAAATATTTCAGAAATGACTACAACTACCACCATTTACTCTTCGCATCGCTCCGTACCGATATTATCCAAAGAAAAGGAAGAGAAAGTAAACATCCGAACTTTCACTGCATTTATTCAGTAAACCGTTGTTTACCTTGTTTTGTTTGCCTTTTAGAACTGCCTTAACCAGCTTTCTCCATTTAGTAAACTATTTGCAGATTTTGCAGACACCCCTTCTTGCTATCCTGCTGTGTTGTAAGTTTCCTTGTGTGAACTTAAGATTTTTAAACCCCGAAGTACTTCACTTCTTTACACTCTATATTTTCCTTTTAAATTATTTATATGATAAAGAACTAAAAGTGAAGAGAGACTTCTTAGTCTCGTTCCATCACTCGTAAAGTTGTTTATTACATAAATAGATAATAAAGAGAATGTATTTCTGTCATATAGTAAAAAAATACAAGGTTGCAGTGACGTGCTTCATCTATCATACGGAAGTTTCATTTGGTAATGACAGCTGTTCCGCTTTCAAAAAAGAGACATATGCCTTTGTTTGCGGAATCCGAAAATCGGAGAAAAATCCGCAAGACGGCGTTTGTTGGATGAGCTGCAGATTGGGGGGTTGCGTTAGAGGGTGCGTCTGAAGGAAGAATACACATGGGGAACCACTAAAAGGGGAACTGAAGTGATCCGTACGCCCATTCGTCTGTGAATATGAGATTCAAAAGAAACTACGATGTCAAATCTTGCCACTATGTCGAGTCACAGACAAAGAGGATTTCATCTATTAGGTAAGTGGTGTAACCGGAATTACAAGAGAGGGAAATATAAGTGATTTTTCATTTGATATTGTCAGGACGAAAAAATAATTCCAAGGCTTTCGAAAGGTACCCGATAATCGACATAATTAAGATACAGTTGCCTTTTATTTTCGCGAAATAATCAATGTTTCCATTGTTATAAATACTTGAAACAGTGCTGCACAAAAATATCGAACAATTTAAGCTTTAAATAATTCCATACACGACCGTAGCAATGTGTACGTATTCATTTCATAAGTGGAACATCTCTCGCTGAGATTAGAAGTTGTAAAGTGCTTTGGATTTCGAAATTTTTCTCAAAACCGAAAATCGAGTCCCGGACCGTTTCGCAAAACTTGTATATCCGGGAGCCCCTTTTGTTGATTTCCGACCAAATTATTTTACCATTAAACCTTCAAATCAGCGGGAAATATATTCTTCGAAACCTATCCACGTGGGTACTCACTATTTATTTTTCTCGGAATTAATACCATTCCTCGTAAAAAAATTACATTCATTAGATATATACAAATAATTTCAATGCTTATGATACATGGAGTATTCCAAAAATTGTTATAAAAACAATTTTTGGAATTGGAAACAAAAAGACAAAAAAACTGCCAAATAACTAGTAGTTAAAAATTCATTGTCATAAAAATCAATTGTTATAAAACTTAATTATTACATAAATCAATTTTTATAGAAATTAATTGTTATACAAATATTTAAATATACCAAAACCCGCACCAGATCCTTGTAATTGTTGCATCTACTTTTTTAAGCTCATTTTTCTCTACATTTTGTTATTTCTTTGCTCCTTATTTTGCTACATTTCTACACTTCTTCTTGTTAATTTATCACTGTGAATTGGCATTGTTATGCTGTATGCGATTAATAAATATATAAATATAGATAGAAAGTGGTACCACGTCGCTGGGATGATCTAATTTGAACTGTGATATCTCCAAATGGAATATTTTCAGAATGGAAATGAAAAACAAGAAATGAATGATGCAATTGAAGTAAATGGCGCGAATACAGTGAACATCAAAGTAAAGCGAATAGCAGGAATACCCAAGCGAAAATAAAAGAGGAATCGCTTAGTATGCAAGACGAAGGGCGGCAAAAATCGGATGATGAAATTCCTCTCTACGATCAATATGAAGAACATTCGCCTTTAAAGAGCGATCTTTCGAGAAAACATATATTATGCTCCTGATGGACTCACCAATACCTCATTATCATCTGCATTATTGCTGTACTCATATCGCCTTGCTATTAAATTCATTTCTCGAAAAACGACATCTTCTTAGCATCGCAATGAAAGTTAGATTTTAGAAATGCCTTATCACATATCACTTTGTTTATAATGTTGACTTAAATGTAACATTGTCTTGGAGGAAACAACACAATAGCACGGTGACCATTTTAAACGTCCTGCTGTTCAGATACCACATATCAATCTTCAATGTAGACACGAATGTGTATATACTATGGAATTCCACAAATTATCGCTCTAGAAGATTGATATTTTATTCTTTTTCTTAGGAAATTACGGCTCAATGACAGTAGACTTCGAGTAGCATCTCTGTCAATAACATCTCCCTCATAACTCACTTTAAAACCCCCAGTAAGAATTTGCTATTTATTAATGGGTGGTTTTATTAACAGATGGTTTTGACGGTTGTATTAGCAGATTATTAAGATATAAAAAGAATGTAAAAGACAAAACAGTTAAAAGATCAACATGCCTTACAGAGTGCAAGACGTCTCAGATAATAAATTTTAAAAGACGAAAAAGCTGCCAAATCTAGCGAGAAAACAGCGAAACTGCCAAATAATAACGCATCGCATATGAAAGCATTACTAAGTATAAATGTCATATGAGGGGTTCTATTTTTGAATTCGTTCAGTTTTCATCACTTTTCGATGGTCGATTCGTTGATTGCTTCAGTCAGCATTCGGTCCTAAAATCAGAGGTGCAAAAGCCGATTCAAAGGGTAGAGGGTACGTAGAGAAGGGGTCTTCAAAACCGGATTCCATAAACGACGTAAAAGGATATATAAAAGACTCATTAGGGATTCGAGTCAGGCTGCGTTTTATTGCTTCACGAGACAAATATGAACGATAATCAGGTCCATTCGAAAGCAAAGAAAACTGGGAATGAAATGGGACCTCTTCATTAATTGCCCATTTCAGGGTTACAGCTTCTTCCTCTGGTGACACTTTTGGAGGTCCATGAAAAAAAGCACACTGATGTCTCAGTATGTTAAATGTGGCGATGATTACTTCAAATTAATTCATTCCATTCACAATATAGTGAAACACCGCTTAAGAAGCTCTGCTACCCTCTTATAAGATATTTCATGTCCCGCTATAGTCAATCCTTAGACAGCAAATTGGTTAAATTATTCCTCCTTATTTGTTCCTCTCTGCTTCATAGCAGAGAGAAGAATTAAGCAACAAAGGAAGACACTCTTTGTTGACTATTCTTAAAAAATATGACGAGAAGACAGCCAATATTAGAATAGACTCCATAGATAACTACATCAGAATCTTTCAGCTAGAATTCGAACCCAAAAGCACAAAAAGCAAACCTATCAAATTTAAGATATTCTTCTACAGCTTTAATTCTATTGGCGAGAGAGAAAGTCTTTCGCTAGGTGAGGGTTTTGTGTTTCGTAATTCTTTGTGGAACAGATGAAGCGAACTGCAGCTTCTCCATCCGATGCACTGCGATGCTTTCAAACGGTTATGCAATCACTTGTCAACAGTCCAAGGTCAACACACACGCAGACTGTGAGGCGACAGAAAAAAGGACTATACGATCAAAATGAAAATAATATCATGTGAAACTGTCTACTCCTATCAGTTGGTTAATCTCTCGATCTTATGAAAAATACTTCTTTCCGTAGATATACATTCAATCCAATCAGGAACCCCGAAAAATCATGTATGGTATACAATTCATTTATTACAGGATAAATGATGATAGAGGGAGTTATTTTTAAAACAATTATAAATCATTTTATTAATTAATTCTATTTTATATTGTACCTAACTCTTCCTTAATTATTGTGACCTATTGTGAATTGTTAGACATTTCTTATTATTTTTGAATGCGAATTCTAAACGTACAACAGAATTTCGTTTAACTGCGGGGTGATTAGTTAATAAATAAAAAATCGTCTCAATATAAACAACAGTGGCTAAGCTTACTATTAAATATTACTAATTAAAAATTCGTAATACAGATAAATGATAGTAAATCATACATAATATATCGATAGCAATCTAATTTAAGTACGCATTGCATTTTTAAGGTGCTTAAAGATTGTTTTCCAATGTTTTATTGTTTCTTATGTTTTTCTTTGTCTTTGACATTAGCAAAATAAAAGGTTAAGTGCAAGATATAAATATAATAGATCTTACCTTGAAACGTAAATGATATATTTATCAGTCTATCTATATCGTATATGCTCCTTAGAATACATCTCATTTCATTTAATAGGAAATCTGAATGTTTTCAAAATATGAATGAGAAATCTCATTACATTGGCTCACTTCGCCTTAATCACGACAATCACGTGCACACAAACGCAGAGTCAACTCGGCGAGTAAACAAAGATATTTATTCTCACCGGCGAAAGAGAGATTCCTAGCAATTCAGTTCCTTCGTTGGCCTGAACAGATCTTCGTTGTCTGAACAGATGAGGGAGTCTTAGTTACTCGATTGCGGTCATTTCTCACTCTGGAATGAAGCAGATTTTATCAGATTGAAAATCAGGGAAGAAATACGATTTTTTCGCAGCTGCAGTGGGAGAGCATCAAGATGTCTGCGCTCAAAAACCCCACGAAACACTCCTTTTGTTATTTTCGATTTGTTAATTTCTTAAGATGGCGAGGTAAATCCGAAATCGACTTTTAATCTACGTTCAATTCTGAGAGATAGAGAAGATCTCATTTCACGGTGGGATATAGATTGCTCTGATATCTTAATTCCCATAAAATTAGTGATGCAAAAGAAGAGATTCATAAGCAACCATTTAAGAGACAGATAATGTGAACATTTTTTAATCAATGGAATGAGGCGACTGTGACGAGTTGGGGAAAAACAGTGTCTTAAGCGGGTAGCAGAGCGTCTTAAGCGGTATCTTTAGCATGGGTTTAGTGCGAAAGGGACCGTGAGGAAACCACGTCTTCAGCGGTATTTAGAAATGAAAAATGGCAAAGATAACCAAGTGACCGGCTTTCCGGGCAGTATTAGAGTAATTCCAGTAAAAAGGAAGCTCGGCCACGCGCAATAAGTCCTTCTCTTGTTTTCCCGTTAAAGAGTGAGCAATGAGGCGAGTGGAAAGGGTTTGCCTCACTCCGATGATTCCTTATCCCATAAAGGGTATTTAATAAGACAAAGCCCTCAGGTGACATCCTCCCGAACCATGCATCATGTCTTCCGTAATGATCTCCTATAAGGAATACCCAACTGCCGTTTCCACGGAAATGACGCCCCTTCGCATTAAACTGCGATTTACTTCCATAAAGAGGCGCTTAACGAGGCAATCGTCATTAAAACAAGAGTCAGAGAGCAATTCAGGAGGAGAATCGTATCTCTGAAATCACACGAGTCTAAATACTCTCTTATGTGCGCTTTTATTTAACGATCATTTCTTTACTTTTAGAAGACCATTTCCTTCCTCTGCACCGTCCAGAAACTCTCCTCTCTCTATTCTTCCAGATTTACGTCAATGACAACCATGGTTCCATCCGCGAATAAATTGCCGGAGTGAAAACCGAAACGAAGATGATCTTATGCTAGAAAAGAAACCGTTATTAGATTAATAATAATAATGAAGACTTAGAGCGAATTTTAGCCTTTTAAGGCCTTTCTTACTCTCTTAGCTAATCCTTAATTTACATCACATACATTTATACCGGGACTTGTTTAACTCAGACAAATTGTTTAACATCGAATTGTGCGCAAGGAAACGAATTCATTCCTCAGTGAAATCACAAGAGAATGTATTTTTCACTGGGTAGAATCAGCAAGAATGGCAGACGAAATCATCTAAATACGATTCCTAAAGTGTGTAAAATGGCGCAATGAACGACCAAAAAGGCCACATTTGCCCTGAGGACCGGAATTACTCGACTTCTGCCCTAAAAAAAACTCAGAAAACTAAGAATAAAATAAGAGTAAGGGAACAAAAGAAAGTTAAAAGAACAATTTTAAAGAGTAAATCCTTAGAATTCCAACCCTTCTGAAAATTCAACCTACTAGTTTCTTACATCTCGGTTTCCTTTGAAAGCGTTTCTCTAGCAATTCCTCTTCAGATAATAATAAACCCAATTTCCTGAAATCACAAGTAGAATGGAAGGAGATAAAGAAAATGATGGATGAGAAGGAAATCACGTCCTCCTCATCTTGTTTCATTATGCATACCTTTTCGGTCCATTGATTCATTTCATCGCATTTTAATAACCCTATCTACTGCAACTCAATTGCGAGGAATGCAATAATTATATTTGCCAATTTAGGGATTCTGTCGCTATGTCTATTTCCTTCTTTTTTGCTTCATTTCGCACCACGTGCTTTAGACCCTTTTCTACTTTCTCGTAAAATAACACTTGTACATTCATAAATAAGATCACATTCAGTTCATAAAACACAGAATCGTTAAAAACAAACTTGCCTATACATAACTGATGAAATATCAAATTGTTTACATTATTCTTCCCGAAATATCAATCTGTTAAAAATTGCTTCATTAAAAAAAAGTGACGTGCATTGAGTAACAAACGAAAACGCGCTCTTTGTACGAAAAGCAGACCTCAGAAATATAACGAGAAGATAACCAGTAATTATACATTACAATACTTTTCGGATACTCTATTAAGTAAACTAAGGAACTTTTCGTTTTCAGGTGTTAGGGGCTTATTTAAAAAAAGCAGAAATACCTTTATGTTTCGTAAGATAAAATGAGTATTTAATTCTCCGGCAATAGTGCTATTCCGCTTCGAATGCGGTTTTCAATAGGTTTCCTGAAAACTTTCAAAACCGGGTTTTACTGTATCTTAGTAGAGTAATTTAGTGTAATTTAGTTGGTAGAACATAATAATCCTTTTGCTTAGATGTATTCGAATGGTTAACCCTGTATTTTGATTTTATAATTAGAATCTACTGAAGATGCAACGTGAGGAAAAACCCGTTTAAGACGCGATTCATTTCGGAGACCACAATAACAGCTGAAGATCGGCGCCAAGATACTTCCCCTTCTTCATGATTCTCCAAATTAAAACAGATGCTCAAAAGTTCAATCACCGCAGTGAAGAAAATGTGGGAAAACCTGCCAATCCACTTTGCAAAATGTTGCGGAACAAAAGAAGTACGAAAATGCGTCCGTTAACCTCAGCAGAAGAGAAGCCGTAAATGGCAGTGTACATCGAAAGCAACGAGCCGTGAAAAAATAACCACTTTTTCACGATCACTTGTGTCATTTTTATTGCAGGACAAAATGGTCAAGTTACAGCTGTCTTCTCAGAGAAGGAAGAGAAGTGAGTTAAAAGCACTGTCTTGCAAATAGAAATCAGCCCATTGTATGTTCACAACGTCATCTACATTTTTAGCTTTTCGAAGATACAAAATTTAAAGCAAATCATTCTAATTCTTGCGATTACGTCACTTACGGTATAGGAATAAAACTCTTCGCGGGATTCTAATGGTTCATGTCAAGAATAATGATATCATGTCTACTTAATTAATGATAACATAATTAGGGGTGGTTTCCCCTTAAAAACTGATTATTGTGTTTCATCATAGTCATGTGAGCAGCGCATTCGACTGTGATGTTCTGGGTTCGATTCCCGGTGTTAGCCCACGAACAAAATGACCTTTCTTATCGATGCTCCTTTAACAATTCTACTGAAACTGTTAAGGGAAGAAGAATTACTCCATGTTCAGCTACTCTTACGACATTCAATGATTTGAGAAATTTGGATCCTCTGAAAAGGTCTTCAGCTTTAGGCAAAAATTCATGAGTGCAAAAGTACGCGTGTTACATTTAATAACATGTACAAGCAGAATTTCTAATTTAATGAGAAGATTGGTTATTTACATTGGTCACACACGACTGGTTACCTTCGCAACCCAGATTTCCAGATACTCATCTACTCTTGGAAAAATTCACGATTTACCGATAACAATAATCAAATAACAAGAAATCTCTGACGTCAACAATAGAAAGTCTAGAAATCAAACCCCTGGAATCCATGATGGCGCCACAACAATTAATTCGGTGGAGACGTAAACACAGCCAAAGGAAACAATTCCTCCGACTGTCATTTTTATTTTCCGCCTGAGGCGACAGCAGCGCCATTTCAGGAAGCACAGGAAGGGAAATGCAACGACGCCACTCTTGTGAGTGAGAGGATTTGGAAGCAATGGGAGATTTCGATCGGAAAATACGCACCCTTAAAGGAGGGGTACAATCAATGCCTCCACTTCCATGCAAACAAAAGCTATGCTTGGCAAAATATGTATCTCCAATATTCCCAGAATATCTCTAAGACGAAATGAGAAGCTAGAATCTTTCGGGATTCTCAAAATGTTGCAATCAATTGATTTAAAATGATGGCATTTCATTTAAACCAGGGTAATGAGGGTTTGAGGGTATGGAGCAGTTATATTTTCTATTTTTCTCTTCGGTTCAGAAAAAATATCGGTTCAACTCCGGTTTCTCAACGTCTAACGATTTAATACGATAGTAATTTACGAAAGTACGATAATTAGGGATGTATTAATTTATTTAAAAAATTAAACATAATATTCTTCAGAAACAAAAACACAAACATGTTCTCATGATTTTAAAATGGACTGACTAGGAATGAAAGAAAATTTAAAGAATAAAATTTAAATCTCGGCTAAGGTAAGCGTAACAAGAAGGACTTCTCTCCATCTACGGCAGGGAAATTCCTTCGCTTTCGGAATCCCTTTGATATCAAGAGTTGCGAACGCTTTGGTTCGTTTTCCAGGAAGTAAACATAAGAACTCACAAAGCACTGCCTATAATTCTCCGTAAAAGCAATTCCTTGCTCGTAAATCTTCTGCAAGAAAAAATGTTGCAACACTTCAGCTTCTGATAGATAGGTATCAGGTATACTCAAGAGCACTTTCAAAGTGTGAGGATAAACTGTGTTTATTCAAGGAATGCTTAAGAGAGAAGAGGGATTGAAGATTAACTCAGCACATGGAAGTGCTTCCATCAATCGTTTATGGAAAAAGAAAGTGTACATATCTTCACATGTTTAAGTGTATATATAATTCTATAGTTTTCAGTGGAAGTGTATAGTATTCGCATCATCACGACATACTGGGTTTATGAAATCTAATAATATTAAAATGCTACCGATGGCTACATACTGGTATACGCTCTATAAATCCTTTCCTAAAAACACGAAATATTTTAAGAAGTAGTGTATTAAATGCAAATGTAAGAAATGTGCATCTGTTAAAATAGCCGTGGTTAATTTCAAACACAATATGTGAGAGGAGTAGGGGACTGCCAGGTAGGGTGATTTGAGCCCCAGGACCGCCTGACCATGTAAATCTTGCATGCTTTACCATGGATATATTTACACTTAAATGAGCGAGGTGTTCGTCATAATTATAATCATTGCACTTTTCATAATTATCACTTATTGTATGGTCTACAGCATTAATTACTTGTATCGCATATTAAATAAAATTAACAAGGCCAACCTTGACTTCGTGGAATTCTGTAGCAAGCATCTTTAAAGGAAAACTTTCCCACAGTGCATTTTTATTTCGACAACGAGATCTTCAGGATGATGTCAACTCGTTGGTGTCGAATTGAAAATCTACTGTGGAAATTACAGAGTTTTCTTCATAGTCGGCTGTATCGTAAATTTTTATTTAATTATTCTCTTATAATTCTAATCTACAAAACGAGATAAATAATTTCTTATTATTATTTCTAACAATTCATGGCGCAATGGTTAAAAGATTCCAGTTAAGGGTTAACTTACTAGTAATTATTAATGTAAAAAACCTCCATTATGGAAAAGCGCTTTACTGACATTAATTATGTAGTCCTGCAACAAAAACATGTTCGTTTTGTTGTAATATTTTTTTAGTTTAGTAAATCGCTCTTCAGTCATGGAATTGTTTTGTACAATACTTCATGACGCAGTCACCAGAATTGCGTCTAACAAGTCGGAAAAGTCGGTCGGAAAACAAGTAAACAAATAATTAAACACAGAATTCTATGCCGTATATGATTGAGTTAGCTACATTCCAGCAGTTTCTCAATTCCCCTCCATAAAAAATGTCATCCAAACTATAATTTATATCTAGTCCATTACATCTAGGTTTACTCCTCTTCCTTATCCTAGCATAAATATTCTCTTCAGTTCCATCCATTCATCCTCTTTTTATTCTCTTCAGAATTCCAAACAGCAAAACCTCCTCAATGCAAAAACGAACATCCGAAGTAAAACCTTTCGCAGATTTCGTTTCATCCAAAAAAGGAACGTTTCTCAACGATCAAGCCATGCATAAAGGGAGATGTTTATAGATCTCTTTCAAATGATTTCCAACCTTACGGAATAAAAATCGCGCTCTAGAATATGACCAAATAAGAGAACGGAATCCGAGCGCAATCATTTCCAACAAAACTTCTTTTCCGCTCGGAAATCAGTTTTAAAAAGCCGCCATTCCGAGGACGCTAATTATAAGCAGCAGCCACGTTATTTTCCAATTCCAATGAATGATAAACTAGGTGGTTTTTGCACGGCGGAAGCCATTGTACGGCAAAAACAAAAGACAAACGTTAAATGAAACTCCGAGGGAGAATCGGCCGAAAGGGGGAGTCTGTGTTTTATCGGTTGTTTACAATTCAAAGAGAACAGTCATGAGGAAAAATCGAATCAGGAAGGCAAACGGTAGGTACTGAGACGTCTTATATTAAAAGACGCATTTTCTTCTGCAAAAATTAAGATTAAAAGCAGGGTGTTTCTTATAGGAGTGCCTAAACAAAGTTTTGAACGCTGTTTTCCTGACACTAATGTTCCTCATTACGAAGTGGACATTTCTATACGCCTTTGGCTAATGATTTGATGTCTCCCTCTTTTGAGGTTTTAATACCTAGATGATTGCAGTTGCGTACAGCGTGAATGGTATCATCGTTGAAAGTATAATGATTAATTTATAGTTACTTTCTTCTAGTAGGCGTAATGTGTGTTTATATCAACTAACACTAATAAGTATCCCATTAACCTTAGTCCATTCGGTAAATATAGAGATATAGTTTGAGAAATATAGTACGATCTTACCATAGCAGACTGTTTTCGAATCGAAAGCTGAAGAAAATGAAGTGCGGTTTAGGTTATATTTACCGGTTCAACGAAAACAAGCAAACATTGGTTCGGTTTCGCTTCTTTCGTCATTCCCGAACCGGTTTTTTCCGTTCCGAATATAAAATATAATTTCCTACCGAAAGTTTGCTTTGTTATTCCTTCCTTTCGTTTATTAGCACTATATTACACAAAATTTTAAATTAACATTGTTATAGTTAGCTGAAAGTCAAATTTAACTTCAGTTAAGTCATAGTCAACTTCTTCCTATTATATTTAGGTAAATACACAATATTGGGTACCAAATATGAACATCGGTTTTCTATTCGGGTTAAAGAATTAAAAGTTTTCTTTTCGGTGTCCCGTTGAGTGTCTCCTTTCCATGGCAATTCGTGTCCATTACTCTCCGGACAATTGTGTTTCCTCTGAGAGTGCTTAATAGAGTGAGTGAGTGTGGGATTCCCTTACGCCCGTCTATGCCACTTCACACCCTCGATAAAGGACGCTTTTCAATTCGATAATCAATTCAATTTCAAAGAAAATTCTAATAAGTACCATTACTTTCCTTTCAACATCTATCTAATAAGAAGGTGACATTTGTTTAACAAATATATTTCTTTAATCAATCAGATATTAAAGGTCATTGATTAGTTTGTGAGAAATTATGAAGTGAAATTTGAGAAATGCTCCGCAGGTTTGTATTATTATGGTGAAAGGAAGAATTCCGTTGATAAAATAAAAAGATCCCACGTAGATTGTGTTTATTGTGATAGATGGTATAAAGTGTAAAAACACGTTCAACACGCGATTATTACGCGTGATTTCGCTCAAAATTTGGTGATAATAATGACAACCGATAAAACAAAACAATGTACGAATAGCCAGAGGCAATAGAAATTGTCACACTCCGCACCACAAACATTATATAAGCTAAGAATTTCACTGAAGAAAAACTGAGTTACCGGCAAGACAAACCATCATGTCTCATGATCTCCTAAAAGAAAGCACCTCGATGTTTATAATATACCTGAAATAAAAAGTAAAACTTCGGAAAGAATTCCCTTCAGAAAAGTTTAGGATGCTTAGATATTCTCTGATAATTCATCAGCCGGAAGGCCGTTTCTAACTTCAAACCTTACAATATTATTTTATATATTTTCAATTGTAACTTTGTAATTGTTAATATAATAGGAATTGCACTTATGCATTATCTTAATGCTATTTGTTGGTATATATTTACTTGAATTATCACACGTCCAGGATGGATAGACAAACGTGATCAATAAAAGTCATCGTTATTAATTATCATTGCCATTGTTGTAATTTCAGTCACCATAGAAACGGTGTTACGTAAGTCCGACTTGTATTTAAATACGAAAATACTTGTTTGTTTTTTGTCTGATTTTTTTTATAAGGGATTGTGAAAAATATCGATGGAAATTAATAAACCATGCACAGATAATTGACCTACGGATAATCTGAATTTCACTGCACTTTTCCTGGAGATTGATATATAACAGAATGGATGGAAATAATAAAGTAGAGATAGTAGTAACAGAGGGAATTCCAAAGGAAGTATCATTACTCACCAATAGGAAATGAGTGAGATAAAAAGAAGACATGAGTGTTAGGATGGAGCGGCGTTTAGCGATGAATCACAGCGCCTCTAGGGGATGAAGGGAGAAGCAAGATTCACGACTGCAATAATCAGGATTACAATTCAATTCACGTACGCATTCCCCTGAGAGACATTTCAAATGATTTTAAAGCGATGGCTCCAAAGTGTGATCATGAGAATGTAATTATTCGAAGCACTTTGAAATTTCAGAGGACGTGAGAGCAAAAGAAAACATGGGACCTTTTCAAAATTAAGCTGCGAATATAACGGAAATAAATAAATACTGAGTAATAACTAAATAAAAGGTAACTTGTAATTTTGCGCTATTTAGGCCTCGCCTTTTTCATGCATGATCAGGATATTTTCCTCACATTCATTTCCTCACTTACTATCGATGTAATCTATAAGAGAGGCTACCAATATGTTTCTGATACATACTCATTACGTAGAAAGGATTTGTAATGTTTCCAAGCCCCGTTATGTTCTCTGCAGAAAGTTTAATGAGTTCTTTACTTGTTCCTTCCTTTTTCGGGTGTTTATCTAGAGAAGAAATGTTTTCTTACGAATTCTGGTTTTCTCTTCTTAAAAATCATCATTTCAATTTCACATTTTTTAATTGCGGTCACCTCAAACCAAATTTTTAGCTTACGAACGCAATGTGTGATATCAACTTTGGTTTACTTCGACTTTTAAGATTATCATCATATTCCTCAAAGATCTGATAGAATAACTTTATTAATACTAATTTATCTTTACGTCGAATTTAGTGCACATGACTTTTTAGCATTGGAATATATGTATGTCTATTTATTTTATGCATTCTGACAACTCTACCTAATTCGACAGTGTAGTCAACAAAATGCCACAAAGAACCACCAAAGAAAGAGATTAAAATTTAAATTCGTAAACAGTGCTAATGGCCTCAGCCGTCGACGCACTTTCAACAACTAATAATGCTGAATTCTACATTTTATAGGATAGATGCGGAACAGAACTTTATAGCGCAAAGTTCACCAAAGAAAAGAAGAAAAGAAAATTTTGCTATTGCTATCTGATTCATCAGAGTAATCCCATCACATTCTAACCCTACTCTTCTCCAATGTGTTCCACCAAAATGTGCCTCCCTGAGTGTCCACCGAGGGAATTTTCATCGAAGTCGTGAGGAACAATCCACAAAAGAATTCAAAGGCCAAAAACAATAGAATTCCGATATTCACGCAGAATCACGTGAGTCAAGTCACGCATGTGAGGGAACACCCAGTGCTTGTGTATATTTTGACGCCAGAATCCTTTGACCCACCGCCGGCCTTCAAATACAATGCCTTTTCCGGCTTCTTTTTATGTATAAAGCCTTGAAGAGAAATTTCGTTAAATTTTCGTACAATAAATATTTGGCCATAAATAAATAACCGCACTAAAATGCCATCTCTTTTCTATAGAAATATATACAAAGTATCCATTGATGCTGTAACCATTTCTTCATTCAGTAAAACCCAGTTTAGATAATTTTCAGGGAACCAAGCGAAACCGCATTTTAAGCGGGTTTTACTTTAGATGGAATATTTTTCATTATCTCGCAGAAAATGACTTCTTTCTGGCTTGATTATGGCTGTAACAATATGAAGGTATGAGTGACGATGAGCATTGGAATTTTCCATGGAGACTTTATTGGATGCTATAAATATCATTACTAATGGAGTACTTAGAAGTCTCACTTTGATTGCTCAGCGATAAAATGCAACTCAACTACATCATCTCGACTAGATTACCTCATCCCTTTTCCAAAGGTGTTGCAGATCCAATCAGACATCGGATTAAAATGAATGGACACACTTGTAAATATGCTTCGGATGGGTTTCAAACGTTTCCTTTGCATATTTAGTGAAGCTATTCTCCATTCATTTCTACATTGAAGCGAATGAATTTCACAAAGTATCTCTTGAGAAGGTCGATTTTATAGAAATTGTATTGTTGCGTAACATTTAACTCGACCTTCATTGTTGTAATTACATCTCATCTCAAATCATGAAATTATTAATTAACTCATTAAATTCATTCTCGAGGAAACCTTCCTCTGTATATTACATCATATACAATATTGTGAACTCCCTTTTCAATCACAATGTTCGCCACAACTCTCTAATGAAGAGGGAGAATAATCTGAGCTTTAAAATTCAATTCACCGAAGATTTCCATCGAACCATATGTAAACAAGAATCCGCCTTTGAAAAAGACCTCAATCCCTTCTCTCTATCTTTCCTCATGAGACGGACTCTCCCTTTTCGAGTCACTCTACCTCTTTTATAGTAAGAGATCGTAACATTATGATTATATACAGATACCGTAAGATATTTGTTGTGTAAGGGCAATGTGATTGGAATAGACATTATGAGTACTATAATACATAAAGAAGCAAACTATAAGTTCTAATATCGGTTCCTCTCTTTTCTATGGCGAATCGCTTCGAATACTTTTCTTTCCTGCTGATCAAAGTAATGTTACACATTTATTAAGTTCCTTTCATTATTTCTAGCTTGGTTTCGTTTAGACTAAATTAAACTATTTTTTACAATAAAATATAGTGATAATTAGTTGCAAGATAAATGTACACGTTTGGTTAAATTTACTAAAATTACACTTAAATAAAATTTGAAATTTCGGGAATGGGAACGGAATGAATCTCGGTTCAAAAAGTACAATTTCTTCGGATTCGGAATTCAGTTCGGTTTCGGTTCGACCCAAAGTACGATACATGAAGGAGAGAAATAACGTTCAGTCCATAAAAAAAGAATACTTCCGAAAATTTTAAAAATTTGTTACGAGAAATAAAGCCCACGAAATGTCCAAGCTCTGAATGAGAAATGAATGAACGAAGATGGGAAATAATAAAAGCAACAAGAAAGAAAGAAAGCGAAGAGGAGATATTAAGGTGGATAGAGATAAGCATCGACACCGAATTGAATCGGAAGATTGATATTTCGCTTGAACTTCCCATCCTGTTTATGAAGGTGAACTTGTCTCGAAGCCAAGGACGAAATTCAATTTCCTGCGCCACTCTTTTCAATATCGTTAGAAGAATATTTATATATGCATAAATGTCTCGATATACAAATATGAGTTTAGGGCCGATGGGTGAGACAACCGCTTTTATGGATGCGAAACGAATTATAATATATCAAAGTTTTAATATTCATTGAAGATGCTTAATTTAAAAAATGATAAACTTAAGAAAGAAGAATCTTAATGCAATGTCCCGTTTTGAAAAAATAGAGCTTAAAATGGCCAAGACCGAATGGACATTAATAACAGTTACAGAGAAAAACGAAGATAAGAGATTATATAAAGAGGAATTTCTTTTAATTGATATGAGTGGCCCAGCTTACCGGTGAAAACAATATTTCTTTCTTTTCTCCCGAATGTATTTTATTTATATTACTGCTTAAATCTGAATTTACTTTAAATTGCATCACAAGAGTTAAATGGAATATCTAGTTCCAAGATTGCTCGGTAATAAAGACGTTTCCATTACGTGTATCTATTTCAAAAGTTCTTTTCAGGGATACTTAAATTCGATTTGCATTTTCAAATCTTAGAGACTTGATCAATGAAAAGGGCGATAATGGTCCTTAAGGGATGCTGGGAATAGAAGAGAGGGGTGCCGTAAGGACGCCTGGGTACATTCGATTCCTAACGAGTTCTATGAAAGTAAGGGAACAAGGGTTTCCATCTAAGATTATCCAGAAAGCATTCGCATGGGGTGAATAGTAATATTATGCTATTAAAGAATTCCCAAAGTTATAGATTAAGATACAAATTATTCTTTTTTGTACTCTTTATCAAGTTATGCCATGTTATTCCACGTTGTTATTGTGCCTTAAATTTATTTCTCATAATGCCAAAGGGAGGTTCGGTATAAATCATTGAAAACCAGGGGAATGAGAACCAAAGAGGCTGAGAACCCCCTGTTCAAGAGAGTAAGGAAGCAAACTTCGTAGAGGGTGAAAAAAAATAAAAGTGCAAGTCGAAAACAACTTTAATCTACTTGGCAAAGCTCAGAGAAAGATGACTTACAACTCTATCGGTAGTTGACGTAATAGAATTAGAAAAAAATATCTACAGAAACATAAACAAGACGATAATGTAGGTTGAGTCCTAATTGGTTGTTCTAAGGTCGTTTAGGAAGTTAGAACTTTCCGTGTTTTGAAATACATGATTCGGTGGAGGGATAAGTCAGACTTCCAGGAAAATTCTCTCCGTTTTAAATACGCAATGTAAAAATGGAGTAAGCAAAGACTATAAGCGTAAATTCATATACCAGATGAGGACCATAACTGAATCCTCTGAGGATTGAGAAAAGTCATCGTATTGGATGGAATGTCTAAATATTCCCCGGTATCTAAAGATGCCGAGGGAATGTAATGATGTTATCGAAATTTTATCCAAAGTTATTAAAAATACACAAAATACACAATGCTGTAAAGTGAGTCGACATAATGTTACGGATTTCTGAACGGGTATGCTAAATTTTTAACAGCATAAGCATAAAAACAATCAGTGATGCACCAACACAAACACCCAATAAACCAGGAATGTGCATATTGTATCGCTTTACGAAATAAAGAAGGAAGTGTAAGGCACACAGGGACGGAATTCGATTCATATCGAAATCGATAATAACAGAGGGCATTACGCATCTATGATTCACGCACTTCGCCAAGGAAACATAATTAATTTATCGAGAGCAATGAATCAAATCGAGAGGGGCTAATGGACCGAAACGTCCATCTTTTGGGGGTCATGCAGATGGAGTCGATTGCATTACAGAGCTTCGCGGAATGGGCGTCGGAGGGCAGCACTGCAGTTTCTCCCCAAAACATCCTCGTGGTCTCCATTAAGTGTGAGGGAGAAGTGATTTACGTGCACACCCACAAGGAGGATGGAAACCAACTGAATAAGACGTTGCCATGGAAATAAAGAGAGCAATAATGGAAGTTCTCCCGGAAGATGCTAACACACGATCATTCGTATCCCTGAAGAAATCATTCCGATTGTACGACTGTCATCTTCCCTCACATCTATTTTATGCTCGAAATAATGTATATTCCCTTATCTAACCTTTTTAAGCTCCCAAAAATCGGGTGAGTCTTACAAGTATTCAACGTATTTAAGGATCTTAATGAAATCATCTGAAAGTATACAGAGAGGGAGTAATGAAAGAGGCGGACTTTATTCCCACAGGCCCGGGTTCGAAAGAACATTAAATTCCTAACATATATAATCAATAGATGTCTTCCGCTTTCAAGAAATCTCTCTCGATGAAATTCTTAACAGTATAAAATACAAATCATGGGTTTAGTTAGTTAAATATCATTTTACGAATGCATTTACGAATTATAGCCCATTTGAAAATACAGAATCGCAAAAATAATCAATCGCAGTAATTTGTTATATTTTCATGCGATTTACTTTGAAAAGATAAGGTTAAGGAAAGAGAATCTCCACCGAAGAGAACTGAACCCGGGAACATTGGTATTTACTGCTATCGCTAACGCCTCGCATATAATAAAATACTGATGATATATGGTAGGAGTTAAACTTTTTAACTCATGCCTATGGGTGCATATTGGAACAAAACCTGCTTCGTATTTTAGAATGTCTACTTTCACATAAAGTAGGTTTGATCATGATGCTAAACATCTATCTGGCTGTGACTCCTTGTTTGATTCGATTACAATTAAATTCGCAATCTAAAAATGTAAAGGATCGTAAAATAAGCCTTAACGTGTCCCACCGCAGGTCAGTTAGGATACGTTCCCCAGTCTTGCAATACATTCATTGTGTATTTAATGCATTATTACATTTTTCTACTTACATGTCTTCGCCAACTTTACTTAAAGATACGTTTCATCTACATTTTAACACTGCAAGCCACATTTAGGTGTGTGGCAGGGGGTAAATACTCGTGAGGAAAGACTCTGTCCGTGTATATTTCACTAAAAAGATTGATCAATGAAGCAACTAGTCTTAACATCAATTTCTTAGATTTCTTGTTATCTGATCGGCCTGAGTAACAGCGTATAAGCATAACGTTCACTACTTAGTCCAAGAAATCTGAGAATTTATTGAGTAAATTTGACGCCCTGACCTTCTAAGTGTCGACTTCAATACTATGCCGAGAACCGCGTTGGTCACGCTTATTGATTTTTCCTAACAACTCATAGCAAAACGTATATTATGAGTATTTCACAATCGTAATATAAAGACACAATGCACCTTCTCTAGATACTAATATCGACAGAGTAATTTGGATAAAAATATTCTCTCTTGAATTTATTTGCAGTAGTAGTAATGAGTGTGGAAAATGTAACAATTGAATAAGACGGAGATGAGCTAACAATAAAGAAATAATAAGGTTTTTATGTAAAATCTACAATAATCCAAAATGGCTACATATTCGTTAAATTGTAAATATGACATTGTTTTCCTAGAGATAATATTATCACCATAGTTACAGATATTATTGATCTTAATGTATTTGCAAAAGCTATGGTTATCTGCTTGATGAAGATTATCTTCTAACTAAATTCCACAGAATATTTTTATCGGTGGAACTGTAAATTTTAAAAAAATCAGATTACAAGCATGTCCGCCAAAAATTTACGTATATGAAATAAAAACTTTCAGAATTGTTCTACCATAATAACCAGGACTAAAAAGTGAGGAGATTTTTCCAATTTACGGCTGTTTCGTAAGAATGGAAGGCAATAAACATGGAGAGGTGAGTACATTTAAGGTTTCCTGCGATAGCAAGCACACTGCGGAACTCTTCCAAATTCAGAGAGTTAATACATCACCATTTTAGCTCTTTCATGTTTCACCTTTACGTCCGAATATGAGCAGAATTTAGCTTTTTTATGAATGGACGCGTGGAAAGCTGTCTGGATCGAGATCAAAGGAATGATTTATTTTCACACGCCCTTTATCTTCAGTGGCAAACACACTACTATAATAAAGTATACAAGTGCTGCGGGGGTTATTTAACGCCTGTTCGATAAATCGAAGTGTTATCTCGCACATTCCGCGACTGACCAAGGTGAGGTTTGTCACCGATAGAGCGCTAACTAATGCTTTCTACGGGAGAGCTTTCCCATGTTTCCATGGAGATTCAGACCATTTTAACGGCCTTATTTACGGAGAACTTTTGGATAGAGAAGAGAATAACGGTCACCATGGGAATTCTCGGCAAAATAATCCAGAGAAAGTAAGAGGATGATTCGCGAAGTGCAATTTTAAAAATCATACATAGAGAAACTAATTCAAAAATTAACTTACTACACTTCCTCTAAAAAAAAGAACCATGCAAATTCAGGATTCGAAAGAGGATCGAATTGGTTATTCACGGTTACTTTTACATAATTTCAATTCAATTCAAGGGGTTCAATTCTATACAACTTCCACGAGAAATGTAAGTCACTGTAAATGTAATTACTCTTTATCTCTTACAGACGGAGTCATCTAACAAAATTAAATCAAAAATATTGCTCCTACAAAATGGAGATTAATACTGAAAAGAAATAAAATTTAAGTTTATATTTATTTATATTTTAGACGAGGAATATCGTTTTAGATTCAAATTTGTTATGATTGCGGCGAAATAGATATATAGTATTTACTCCACAAAATCTTTTATTCTATTAATCTACATCTCCAGTTTCGTCACTTAGTAGCATCTTCACCTGAAGAAATATCAAAAATGGAGATAATTCAAGTGCAAAAATAGAAGACATAGAATTTAAATTTTTCAATGGAGAAGAAAAGTATAAATAACAAAAACCGCAAACCTTAAAATGACAACTTGGAGTAACTCAATTGATAAGAGAAACTGTCCAGAAAATGAGAGATTCGTTTTTCCTCGACAGAATTTTCGTGTATTCCTTGAGGAACCTTAGCTGAACATTCTATTTGCGGTAAATTTAGCTTTAATTTACGCAAGGAAAAAGAAAATACTATTGGAGGCCAAAACGTTTTAAAAAGTGTTAATTACTTTTTATGAGTGGCTATTAGGGTTTAAGAGCGGCTGGCACTACAAAAGATCTGTTTTATACCTTATTCTTTATTGTTTATACATTATTCCCTTACGTTTATACATTATCTTCCTAAACCGTTCCCGTCTTAATATCGGAATGACTGTTTATAAGACTCTCTTCCACACAGTCAGAATCCGACCTTCCACTCAAAATGAATTTCCCCCGCTCTTCCATACCACAAGCTACTCTTTTCTCTCGAAAATGATCAACAACCCAGCTTCCGAAAAGCACAGCGTTTCCACAGCAACTAGTCTCTGAAAAAAACCACTCGAGGCCCCTTCATAAAACCCTCTCATATTTGCCTTCGATAAATCAGTTTTCACTCGAAAGAGGGCATTCTTATCGGGATCTGGAAGAACCCAATCTACTGCAAGCGAGAAGAAATAAGGGAACCCTAGCGTCAGGGCCCATGATTGAGGGGGATGATTAATCCTAGAAGGGGGGCTGAGTCACCACTCTGATGGCTGCAATCCATCGAGCGTGGACCACAACGCATGCCTCTTTTGTTATGCCTTGATCTTTTATGGCACGCATATCCACCTCATTGAATATTTCAGACCCGTATCAGGTGCTCGGGATTAGGTAAACATTTCATGACGTCATCGGGAATGAATTAATGAGATGAAGGGGCATTTTAGTGAGGATCTCGTTGAGGATGAATTATTATGGGGGTCACAAAACGGTGGAATGGCATCTAAAAGTGTCCCTACGCATGCGCAAAACTTAGCGTCGCCCTCTCGAGTGAGAGCATTGTTGTCATTACGGCACCGTTATTCGACACGCTAAAAGACACCCATTATTGAAGTTACGTCTCACTGATACTCTCTGATTACACAGCTACCTTCTCAAAGTTGACAAGTTCAGATATTTGCGATTTGCAAGAACCGCATATAGCCGCGTAGGTATGTAGGACTGTATTCTTGATCTATTATAAGAAATATGGAAATACTCTCCCTTGAGACGCAAATTACTACTTAACCTTAATTTTTGGAGAATAGTGCATCTTCTACGCGGGTATATACGCAATTCCATATATCAAACCTGCAAAATAACTCATTCGAAATATAATCCCCGAATCCTCGCATACAAAACCGCATTGTACATTATTTTTCTAAGACGTTATTATATATTATACGCATTCTACCTTCTTGAAATTTTTATCAGTTTCAATCAAACGAAAAAATAATTTTCCAAGAAAAAAAAATTATTGGTCACTTAATGACATGAGAAAGCATTCAATTCAAACCAAATGAGGTCATAAATTGGTATAAATGTTTTACAGATACTAGATATTATTGATTACCTTTACTGGAGTAATATGCTTTAAATATTAACAGAAATATTTGTGATGATAAACTCAATTCACTGATTTATCCATGGGAAGATACAAAAATTGTTTTTATTTTTCTCTATCCAAACAAATCTTCCACATAAGCAGCTAACTTTAATAAGTATATGGAGAATCGGTTCGAATAAGCTCGAGATTTTCCCGAGAAATGCAGAGGATTCCCGGGAGAACGAGATTTCGCTAAAATCCCTACCTCAGAATACATAGAATATTACATAAGTATTTCGAACTCTTCCCGGAGATTCCGAGGTCTTCGGATTTCCTTGGCTGGCATTCGAGCAAATCTTATTCACAATCTTAAAATTCTAAATTACACTCGAACGAAGCACTTCACTCTTGAATAAAAGTGAGTACATTTATGGGTCAACGATGTTGGATAACGAACTCCGAATAAATAAAATATGGCATTCGAGAAAACTGCTCGTTTTTCAGTTCTTTCAGAGAAGATGCAAAAATATTTCTTGCACTTAGCTATTTCCATAGCTGCCGAGTAATCAGGGGGAATGCAGAAGAGTCTCTTTAATAGCGATTCTTTTTTGTTTGGCACTTGGCAGACAGCTCCGCGTGTTTCCCAAACCAAATGGCAAACTGCCAAAAGAGAGAATTCCGATGAATATTAAACACCCTTTTTTCACCTGCATTGGCGTGAATAGAAATTTATCTCACCGCGTGAAGTCTTGGACGATTTTGGACATTTACCACTCCATTTGGGGTATCTCTGCATTTGCGAAATAAAATGTGTCCTCTGGAAATGAAATACAGTAAAACCAGGATAAGATACTTTTCAGAGAACCAAGCGTTATAACTAGGTTACGTAGTTCTGATTGCCTTATTTCTCTTTTTCGAAGAATAGTCAGCTTTTCGCCAGAAAAAGAGCGAATTAGCTACTTAATTATGGTCATTTTAACTCTGCATTTTTACCAGATAGACAATTCGGGAAGAATAACAATTTTTAACACTGAAGATGAAAGGGAATCTCTCTAAGACTACGCTCACAAAACAATTTTTACTGGTTAGTTCGATATTAGCGGGTGACTTACAACAAACTCAACTCAATTCTACTCGTTAAAATTCATCTGATCTAATATTTGAACATAATATTTTCAACTCCGAAGATTTAACTTCTTAAATGTATTTCTATCTCACGATCAAAGCAGACAATTGACATGACGTGAAGGCAATGAGTGTTACGTGACAATTGTTTGTGGATTCTAAAGATGTCTATAGCTTTGGAAAATAAAATGGATTTGATTACTTTTTTAGATGTTCGGCACTTATTTAAAAATTAAAGAGCCAAAAATACTCATCCCTTTCGTTATGTAAAATAAATAGAAAATTGTTACACTTCGACTATAACGCGGTTTTCCTAGAAGTCTCTTAACCGGGTCTTACTGAACGCTTCTCAGAATAGACGCTTGGAATTGGGTGTCGTCAATTGAGTTGTCGCGAGAAAGTTCTTTTCCGGAAGTAAATCAGTGAGATTGTCTGAAGACATCCGGCTGATATCCCTCGTCTTCCGCCTTCCACATTCTCGAGGACCCACTCGTCCTCTTTCATTCCCACCATCAGGGGGTCCGCAAGTTCAAATTAATGATTGCAGTGGAGAACGCTTTGCACTTGCGCTGTGTTTACTTGCATTGCCAAGGTTACAATTAAGGGGTCACTGAAACAATTTCGGTTAACTTAATTGAATAAGTACGTTATTCAATCAGAATTTTACAGGAAATACTTAAATAATAACAGGGGTGCATCTTTAAGCATTATTGGCTCATAACATTACTAAATTCACAGCTAAAACGGACATGAAAAAAGCAGACATGTATGTAGAGGACAGGACAGGGATATTCCTTTTTCTAATGCCAGGGATTTTTCATAAATGCTTTACGTTCCATATCTCCTCAAACCCTTTTCTAACTAAATTCCATCAAAAAAGGAATTGCGGTTTCACAAACACGAATGACAATTAGTAGGTGAGTGAAATCGCAGCACGTAATTTATCTTCAAATTTCCATGAAAAAACTATCGCAGGCAATCAATTTGTGGAAAATAACTCACCGTGACAAAGGCAAAAGTCGCATTAATAGTATTTAATGAGCGATTACGTTCACCGCTTATGAAATTTCAATGCTTCCTAACGCGCGTGTCACTTCATCAATCACTCGTCTCATAAAAATGTCACATTCAACGCGATAAATAATTCGCAGTGTAACAAATGAATGTCGACCAAAATAAACCGCGAGTAAATAAAACGTGGAAATGTTTTATCCGTTATTTCTTCTTTCCAAACATTTAATACCCGACGAGTAAATCAGCCACTGCATTGCTCATTAACTACCAATTCACATCAACGTGTTAATTTGTAAAGCCAGCTGGCGTCCATACGTAACCATGACAAAATTAAATAAATATCATTAAACATGTAATTTTTAAGATAAATATTTTGAACAATATAAATAGCAAAGACATCCGCAATAAGAATGAAGGTGAAGGAACAACAGTTTCATTTATTTGAAATATTTTTCCAGGCAAAATCATTGGCAATTATAATTAATACTTAAAAATTCACCAAATGTAACAATTAATGCATTAATCCGGAGCCGATTCCTATAGCAAGTATAACTGAAATAAAGACCTGATTTCGGTAATGCCTTTATTGTTGTTACATTTTTATGTAAATTTTAATATCATTAAACTGAATAATTAATTTCACTCCTGCCAACGTCGAACCGGTATTTTCCATTTTCGCTTTTGGTTCATAAATCTTAAATTTTTCTGTTCAGGTTCTTTTTTTCATCGCAGAAATTACGGTTTATTCAGTCTCAGTTCGATGCCCTGGAGGATATCAAGTATTACTGGCCAAAAATCTCACATCTGAAAGATTATTGACAGTAACTTATTACAATCCGACGAGTATGTACAGAAACTGCTTTCCTAAGGTATAGATCCTAAAGCTATAATGAAAGTTAACATAGGTTCTTAAAGCATCGGAAGTAAGCAAAGGCAAGAGAAAAAGCATACGTTTTTGAAGGGCTTTTTAGAGTGAGGCAAAAAACGACGTTGGAGTGGATGGGGGGCGCTTTAGATGGGGAAATGGATGGGAAATAAAGCGAGGCCTCCCATTTTAACGAGAGAATAACCCCCTTGATTGACTCCCCAAACGCAAATTCAATTAAACAGCCCTCCGAATCAAAGCGAACTATTGACTCCTCTGAAGAGCAACTTCAATCACAGGATTCCAGTTGACAGCAATTCGTGGTGTCTTCATGAACTATGAATGCTATCTAATAGTTGGAGTACTTGAAGAAACTTCGCTTGCAATTCGCTATGACTTGAAGCTAGTACTATACTCTGTTTTGTTTTGAAAAAAATCAGAGGAATTTTCCTCTTGTTTTTTCGAACTGGTGATTTTGAACTTTTATTTAATACTAAACTACTTTTTATTTTACATGTATTGGTAAATGATTACTAAGTTAAGAACAAATGGAAATATAAGAACGGTTCGTGGACTATTCCTCTCCGGTATATTTTGCCCGCATTTATTGACAATTTTTTCGCGTTACTCACGCGGCATATTATTGTACCACACACTTAGGAATGCAATGCTTGAGGTAAAAGGTTTCTCTAATGCATTTTAAAAGATTTACAACCTCAGAAAATATGCTGCTGCAATGAAATGCTCAGATCGATCATTCGTAGAGGGACAAGACGGCGGTATCGGGCATGTGCAGACCCGACGCGTCCATCAAATAACAGTTTGAGAAAGAATCCCCCTTTCCTCATATATCAACGACCGCTTCCAAAAACAGTCTTCCGATCCAATAAAAAGCAGAGGCGTTTGAGAGCAAAAAATGTGTGAAAGTGTTTTTTGTCGTATGAATACAAAGCGAGAGCTTTGTGCATTTCCTCGGACAGACATCGCGTAATAGTCGTCCTCTTTCCCATCAATTCACCCTATTGGTCCATTGATGGATTTGCACTTTAAGAGGACTACTTGCACGGACATAAAAATGTTCATAATTTCGAATATAATACAATGAATGAAGAACTCCCTATTGCCTGCACTGCTAAGCATAGAATCATCGGATTCTCTTGACACTCCTGTAATAATATATTGATGATTGGAATAATGTGGATGATTCTATTCATGTCATAATTTTTATTTAAAAGGAGGAATATTGTGCCTACTTCATAAATAGATATGGATATTATGAGGGTATCTCGAGTATCGAATATATTGAGAATATCGAATATGAGAATAAAGAACTACCTGAATCAGGGATGGACTTGTAGCAGTAATAGCAGATGTCACTGGAAAGAATTTTCCCAAAGACAAATCCATTAGAAGAGAACTTATAAATCTGAGCGAATAAACGGTTGAGTGGAGACAACAAGTGCTTTGTCTACATGAGCGTCCACTCGGAGCAAGTTGGGATTACCCTGAGGAGACTTACTTTTGCTCCGAAAAGAAGTTTGAGGAAAGGATGATTGGAGGCGCAATCGAAGCAGTGGACTCAAGGAAATTCCCTCAGAGGCAGTTAGAAAATTGGATTCCAGAAAACGTATTGTTTGTTAAAAAATAAAGAAAAATTTAGAGCGCGAGTCGTAACAGAGTCCTTGGAAATGTTCTCGTCCCTTATAATAAAATAATAATAAAATTATTGCTCCAATGATATAGGTGTATGTACAGTGCAAATCATTATAAAATCTACATTACATTTAAGATCAATTACATCATTTATGATTTATAACAAATATACTATTAATATTAGTTAGCTAAATAATATATACGTTACAATCACGATTTACAATTGCAATAAATTAAAACAAAATAATTTACTGAATTTAAATTCAATTAAAGAAAAATAAAAGAAAATAAAATCCTGATGACGAAGATGGCTGATTTTTTTTAGATTCACATTATAATTTAATGACAAATAAGATACAGTAAACACTCGATTATCTGGGATAATGATGGGGGAAAATATTCAGCATAATTAGAAAACACAGATAATCCAAACATTCTCTTTTATTTTTATGCATCAATAATTTATGTAATTAAGCGATTTATTATTATTTGCGCTCATAATCCTTTATTATCGATTATTTCATCGACTAATGTAGACTTTACTTTACCTACATGCGCGTATTTTTAGCAGCTATAATTTCATTGTTCTTTTATTCCAACTGATTCATAGAAAAGGACTTGCATAAGCCCTGCTTGCGTTATAGCTTTAAATTACTTGTGTGTTATTTTTGTTGGATTTTCTCTTTTATTTTAAGATTGCGGATAATATCGACAAAGAGGAAAATGTCAGGCACGGATAGTCGATAAAAAGATAATCCTTCCACAGATAATCGTAATTTCGCTGTACATATCCTAACAAGTCCATATCTGTACAAGTGAAGAAATGAGTAACGCAGAATTTCACAATCAATGAATTTGTGTGTGAAAGGCATAACTGTGGATAATGAAAGTTAAAATTAACCTCTCGGAAAGGCCGAAGTTATGTCCAACGCGTGTGCAAACGAGTACCGATGTAATTAAAGCGTGTTCCGGTAGAAAATCAACCGTGGATGACGAGAGAAACTTCGATTGAAGAGATTGCGATTTCCGTGTCAAATTGGCATAGAAAAGGTGGAGAGAGAGAAAAATTTACATTAATTAAGATTTATCTCAAATATTGGAATTTTTCGATAATCGCTTTTATGATATAAAACCAAAAAATATTGATTTTCCCTTTAGTTTCAAGTTGAAGGATTTCGATTTTTCCGATTGCATTCAGTTTTGAATCCGAGAAAAATATCGATCATTTCGGTTTATGCATACGATTCCAGTTGCTCCTCTCCAGTTGCTCTTACTGTCAATAAATGCTTTCCGGTATAAATCAGTTATAGAGCTAAGTTCGCAATTTCATATCATAAGTCTGCTATAAAATGATTTAGCAGTGGATGGAAATTATTATAAAGATTACATCAGGCTAGAACACCAAGAGTTATTACATAAAGTGTAGCAAATGGCGATCACATCAACAGCAAAGGTACGCTACCAATCAGGGAAGACCAAAGAGCATCCCTGGCTCGAAAATATGCAGGCCCCCTATATACAGATACTTTAAAGTAATGAAATAAATATTCGTATTTTTTAGAGTTTTTCAAGAGATAATTCACTAAAAGCATTTTGATGAATAATATTTGCTATGGTGATACGATTATAATGGCTCTTATTAAAGAATACACTTTATTAAACGGTGATTATTAGCAGCTGTTATCAACCATTGATGGAAATTATTAATCGAAATTATTTTTTTTACCAGAAAAATTCCAAATGATTATTATTTTTTATAATACTTTGACTCGAACAACCAGACATGTATTGTTAAGATAACCCAGGATTCATCTATGCAGTGGGGAACCTCACAAAACCTTTTAAAACTGGTTTGTTCAAGTAAAGATCTTCGCCTCTTCTCGACTAACACCCTCCAAACCGACCGCCCGTATTTCACCCAACCCTTGTCTTTGTTCGATTGCATAGAATATCTCAGAGGTGGTCTTAATAACCATACGTGAGAAATACTTGGTGTGGAATGATCGAGAGCCACTCAATCTTTGCCTAGAAAGAATAACAAACTTCTCGGAACTGTTAAATTTTATCTCAAAAGGCCTTTAAAAGGGGCGTTAACCCTGAGAAGGAAACCCTTCTCATATATTAAACGCGTTGTCCTAATGAAGCCGAACCAAAAAAACATTCACTCTCTAAATTTTGGGGAGGGTTTAATGCGTAGAGCGATGAAATACGACGAAAACAAGCGACTTGGTGTTTTTCTCTGGAAAATTAGAGCGTTCTTCGGTATAAGTGGAACAGTTAACGGGAAATTCTATGAATATCTGGAGAAGATAAACAAATGGGAGATGGAAAACGATTGAGGAGAAAATAAGGAACTGGAAAGACAACCGCTAAAACCAACACACGATATGTTTTCTATTGATTATTGATATAAGTTTTATCACATCAAAGATGGTGAATACGCTAAAAATATACATTAGGATGGAAATTGTTCTACTTGGCGATATCTGAATTTTCTTCTCGTAAATTAAGTCATTCCTATAAAGAACTTCATAAGGAACCATTATAGAGATGAGGTGAGAGTACGACATCAGTGATGTAAAAATAATTTTGGTCTATCGAATGAGGCGAACGAATAGCAGTGCATCTGGGAAAAATCTTAAGCGGTACCACATTTACCTTGTGAAAGAGACAAAGTCGTATATTAAAAGGGAGTGTATTAAACAGTTTTTACAGTATTTTTAATATATTAACGAAATTTTATAAACTGGAAACTTGTACACAAAAAGGCTGGTTTTCGGAATGCTGATCTATCCATGCCTTTAAAATCTAAATTATATTTCTATAGTAAGCATACTTCTGTTAGATTTACGCTAGACAGAAAATCTTTCCGCAAACGGAGACGACAGCACCCGGATGGAACTCCTATACCTCTTTCTGCTCAGTATTAAATTTGGAGAATCAAGTTTTCCTCCGAATGCATCACGTAACTGATGGGAATTTTTGGAATTCCTCTCGAAAGGAACGATCACGTTTGGTGAGCACATTTCTCGAAGTAATGAAAAAGATGAAAGGAATTCTGGTGACAAATGACGATCGATAAAGAGTTGTCTGCAGTAAATACATCCTCGGAAACACTGAGTTGCGAAAATGTTGATTTATTTTGGAAGACGGTGATGTACTGGATCGATGAGTTTGATGAAAGGAGGCGTTGCTGAAGGAAGTTTAAACATGTTCTAACATATTTTAAGATGTGACAAATTTGATGTTTCATGCGTTACTTCTTCGTATATTATTATGTTCGGAGATAAGTAGAAGTATTGGCTAACGTAATTTCGCATATATGGTCCCCCACTGGTAATCTCAGCAAAGGCGATCACATTACCCACTTGGATATTCGAGAGCCCAATTATTTGGCGTTTTTCTATAACATGGAAAAGAAGAATGCTTCGGAAATCGAGAAAATATCCTAAAGAATAGCTGGGAGAAAATGGGGAATGAAATCAGTCACAACAATGGTCGATTCGATTATTGTGACGAAATGCCGACATAGTCGTAACAATAGTTAGTCATTCATGTTTTAAATATCTCAAAAGCTATATTAAGATGAACACTAGAATAAATATAAATGGCTAACAGAATCAAGAATATAGAAACGGGGGTTGCAGTATGAATGTAATAGGAGTGAAACGGCATTGAATAGGCGTCAAATTCGTTCTTAAATCAGCTTTTTCGTCAAACGAATTCCTAAATATTTACAGATGAAACCTTCGATTAACCAAACTCTAATAATTCGACAACTTGCTTCCGAGATAACGATCATCAAATTTTACCCACTTAACGAGTTTCTTTCCATCAAAAGTTCTCCATAAGCTGCGCATACGTCGTTTCTCGCATCAGTGGATTCCTCTGAGAAAGGAAAGTTGGGAAATAACAGAATGGACCCATTCCTCCGCAGGGAATAAAATACATTCCAGATATTCCAAGAAAATCCTTTTCTCCAACGAATATAGATGGAAAAAGTGCAAAATTCCGTCCTGGAGTTTGAACCCTATGAATATAATACACTCTCTTTAGGACTTATTTCCCGAGCATGATGTGCATTAAAAACGTTTACATAGTTATGTGTATATGCTTATCTGGAACACGTACCACGTTAAATTTATAGCGTCTTAATAATTGCTATTCCCACTCCATGAATATTAAAACCAGGGTCCGTACCAGATAGGGGTATGACTCGAGAATATAATATTATTGATTAGTTTACTTATACCCTGTGGCATGCCACTTAAGTTAACAAACATCACACAGAAGCAAATCATGATGGCTACACATATATGACATAGAAAGTATAAATTATACAAAATTCACAGGCGATGTATAGTGGAAATTCATCATGGAAAAAACTCAAACAATGGAACTCTTTCCAAAACGTTAAAAAATGAATAGCAATGGCTGTAAATGCCCTCTGAGATATATCCTGGTAGGGTAAGGATGTAAGGTCGTTAGGGTGGCTATAAAGGAACCCTGAAAATGTGACTAATAAAGGATTACAATTGACCTATGTAAATTTGTATTTAGTAAGTTAAGTGAATGACATGTAAGAGGCCAAGATTGACCAACTGCAAAGTTACATGTCAGCTGTGCTGTAATATTGTTAAATGGAGGTATTATTATAGTAATAGTATTGTTGTAGGTAGTTGGTATGTTCTGCAATTGTCAATACTGTTGTATTACGTATATTATTGTAATGTACCATATTATTACTTTATAATACAACTGTAGAAAGTTGCCACCGAACTAATAGACCAACTGCAATGTATGTAGCAATAAAATACCTAGAATACCTAGATATACGAGATAGATACTCGTATATAGATACAAATTTGTCAACGAGATATATATATGCACATAAACTCATACTCCATGAAGCTCTAACTTTATACTCTCTAAGTTCTCTCTAAAGGTTAAAATCTATTTCTCCGGTTCTTTTGCATCGCAAGAAAGAAGAAAAAAGGATACACAAAACTGTCCTTGCGATTACCGACTCAATCATAGAAACACTTGAGATAGAAAAGGCGAAAGTGTATCGTAATACGGTATGGAATAACATATCCTGCAATATGTCCTTTCCGCTACGGACAACCTTTCTGGATGGCTAATCGGACTGCTTTGCGCGGCTGGGATTCCGATCACGTGACTCTTGATGGAAACGTGTCTCTCGAGATGATTGCGTCCCTAATGTGTCACGGATGTGACCCTTAACACCGCCGCTAACCCTTATTTGATGGCCCTCAATGTCAACCGAAACACTCACTTATTACGCTGAAGCGGGGACTGAATTATTTTATCGAATTTAAAGCAGGAATCAGAGCGGCTATCTTCTTATAAAGGGGTTCAACTTGAGTTAAATTATTCGCGAATCATCCTTTTTACTTCGAATTGTCAATGCTTTTCGAAGTAATACTCTTCCCCTTAGCATTCCCAGAAAGGAATATGATTAAGTAAACAATCAAAGGACTCGATAACCAAGAGTTATTTCATTATAAGAACTTCCATCAAGTCGGCAAATCTAAAAGGAGCAAATTGCGATTGTTTGTAGGATCGCATATATGCAGTTTAGAAGGCTGATCGTAACTAATGATTAAAGGAAAGGATAATGGTGCTGCCATAGATACATATGCTTACGTAGCAGGAAAAATAAGGTAATATTCATGTCTGTTAATGGCCGATTTATCTTTAAAATGGCACACTGAGTATCGCATTTTATCAGATTGGCAGAGGAAAGTTGTGTTTTGCTCACAAGAAAACACGTTCCCATAATGTATGAGATACATAATGAGATAAGAAATCGAACGTTCCGTGCATTTTGATGTGGTCTGCTGATATATCTTTGGAAATTATCTTTGGAAAAAGTGATACACATTGCTTTATTGCCTTCAATCGGTGCAATTCCGTGGTGAACGAGGAGATCGCGTTCATCCAATTTCAGAATTTAGCTTCGAAGGAAATGCAGATTTTTATCTTTTGAATTGCAAATCATCGTAAAACTGTACGGATAAATATAGCAAATTCCGCAACAGCAGTATCTCCGCTTGATAAAGGTCTATAACTTGTTTTTGACGTCTTATTTCAAATTATCTTTCTAAATCCGCGTTTTATTTTGAAAATTTAGTGCTAGAAGAAAATTCCGAATCCGATCTACAGTTTGAATCGAATTCAAATTTAAGTGGTGCTATGTTTTCGTACTGACTGTTATGTTTCGCTTCTCATTTTTCTACTTGAAACTTATATGGCACAATTTATATAATTTCTACTCGAAACTTATTTAATAATCAAAATTACTATAATAACGGAATTGATCTTATCAAAAGAATTTCCTAATTGTAAATTTGCAATGCTATACAAGCGGATGAAAAACGATAAGCAGGAGACAAAGAAAATTGTAACTTCAGTTTGAGTATTTTACGAGGAAAAACGGACAAATCATGACGTATCGAATCGAAGATTAAATTAATATGATTCGAAAATCAAATAATGTAATCAGTTCGATCCGGAATGAACAAGAGTTGTTCATATATCACTCCTTTTCATGATTATTGAAAATACTGCAGAAAAATCTCCAAAATTATTAATTATTACTCAATCCTTCTGTAACCATCTTCAGGACGAACCTGTCACTTTAAATCCAAAAAAGATAGATATGATACATTACACTTAAGCATAACCTAAAACAGTTTGAATTTACCGTTTCGTGTATTCGTTTAAATTACGGAAGCTAAAAGTGAGTGCAAAGGGAGTTAAGGCTCTCGTTTGCCCTCAAAGGCAGGCCTAAACATGCGGTCACCGAAGCAGAAAAGGAAAGCCGGACCCATTTTAAGTACAGAGCTATTATCAGGGCCGGTTCCAACGATTGGCGAGGGAGGTTCGCTCAATAGTATCCTAAATTCTCGACTTTTTTGTTTCCTTCTACAAGTACAATCTGAGCCTCGTAAATCTACCTTCTTCTATTATACTATATATCTTCTATATTATTAAATAACGTTGCATTTATTATTCCATTCGTTTCCTTGGAGTTTGAAAATACGACTGACAATTTCAAAGGTTCTCACAAGTTCCCCGTTGAATTTTTATCATGTTTTAAGTGATGGTTTTATGGCAATAAACACAAGTCCATAAAATCAAACATCATAATCACACTACAACTTTTTGCTGATACTAAAATGACATTCTCGTATTATTCTGGATCACAAAATAATCATGTTAAAGCTAATTAATTGCAAACAATGCAAAATTGTCTCTTTCATAGGGCGGAATCAGGAATAGGCAGTCCTATCTTCCATTTACCACTTGTCAAAATGCAATAAAAAGTCCACACACAAATTAATTAAAATTTAAGCAAAAGTATAAAATGTAGTATACAGAGAAAATGAATAAAAGAATGGACTTGTAAAAAGTAATAAAACAGATTTATTTAAGTTTCCCTATTTCATGGAATTCTACAAAATTACTCACAAATTAGAGTTTTCAGATAATATACGATTTGGAAATGCCGAATTCCGTCATCTAGAGTCATCGATCTTTCTTTTCTAAATCGCTAATCCCACAACTGTTTTATGAAGAGAAAATTCTTTGATACATAATCCTTTGAGTAACTCTGAGCAAAGGGGCATATCCTTCCAATAATTTTTTCACGACAAATCCTTTTGATAATGTAGTCGTTAAAAGAGAAGCAAAATCACGCCACAATAGACGGTCGTTTGCGTTACCACAACAGAATTCAAATTGCGGAAACTTCTCCATTTGAGTGTTTAATCCCACCCACAGCGATTCCTAGGATTTTTTCAACTCTCATAGAATTTTCCGTCCTTTGATCAAAGCCAAAGGATTTTCTGGTTCGAGAAACCGACTTGTAATGAGGCTGCACTCTTAAAAACGTTTTCCAGCGAATTCAACGAACGGCCAGTAAATCATTCGTTTATCACACACAGTTCTAATGTTAGAAAAAAGGAGCTACACAATGAGCGGACGATTGGAGGCCGAGGACCCTAGATTGGTGAATGTCATAAATTACATAGATCAAAGAAGAGAGAAAATTAATAGGAAAGGTTAAAATTATATGCGAACAAAGGAAGTACTGAGTGAATGCAGTCTGGGGTGCAGTTGTGATTAAACGTGAGCAATTGTCGCAAGTGAGTGTGTACGCAAGGGTATTTAGGTTACTTTTTCTAGCTGAGGTCCCACGTGAAGTGTCACGGGAGGCTTAAAAATTAAGTGAATGCATCTGGAATGGATTTTCCGAAAGGTATGAGTGGGAAATACACGGGAGAGAGGGTCTCTAACGACTGGGTAATTAATGTACGCTGAACATAAGGTTATGTGACCAATGAGAGTGTTCTACATTGGTTTGGACATGATAAAATGGTGGCTATACGTCAAATAACTTATATAATCGATAAAAAGTCAGGATTAACTGGGGGTAATCATTAACATCCATGAGGGTCTAAAAGTTTTACTAAAGCACAATAACACGAAATGACCATGGTTTGGAAACACCTCTGTTTCTTCAGTATGCCACAAAAACATTTCTTCTTTGTTATCATCGTTTAGTGAACCTTTTAAACTCCTATTTAATTTATATTTAATTATATAAATAATTAATGTATATTCAATGTATATAATCGATATGATTTAGCGTTGCTTGGTAGAGCTTCGTAGGAAAATAAAATAATATTAAGATAATAATGAAATAAAATAATAACTATAAGATAATAATGAAATCGTAATACGTATAAACTGTTCTTGTGTAGACACTCAGGTAAGCTAAGGTAATTTGAGGTGTCGCCTGAATGCTAACCCCAAAAGACAATTATACAAGACAATTCTTGCGTCCCTGTTCCAGTTGCGGCCGGTGGGGGAACCCCGCTCTTGTTGCGGAAGTAAATGATAGGAAAACATGGAAAATTATTTAGATGAGATGAGACATTAAGTGTTCTCCGTAAGCATGTGCTTTTATACTTGCGTATGAAAATAGAATCGTCATTAAAGACCTAAACATCCTTATCTGGAGCATCTTTGCGATAAGCTAATCACGCCAAAGCGTGAAAGATGAGAGAAGATCTGAAAGAAGGCGCTTGATTAGGGTCCAGCGGATGCTGCGAAGTCAAATGCACCGCGTAATTGGGCGTCAGATGGCGAATAATCGACCATCAAGAGACGAGCTGTCCTCCGATGATTCATGGACCAGAGTTAAGGGCACATGTGCGAATACTTTGAATGGAGGGAGAAATACGGACTCTGACTCGAAAGTGGCGAGAAGATCACTCAGGGATTTCGACGAAAATAAGGAACATTAAGAAGAAGATGGAAAGATGAAAACAATTAGGACGACCAAGTGTACACAAAAGCAAAGGACAACAACAAGACTGAGATAATCGTCTCCTTATTCCTCAGCCACGATGAAGCTTCAGCTCTCTTCAGACATTTTTATGCACTTTTGCATGAGAAACTCATTCCTTGTCTTGCATCACGAGCACAACCTCTCATAGGAACAGCTTTTTTCAAGGTCTTCAACTATCTCAAGCTCTGGATAAGTTTACTAAAAGAAAACAAATGCTGAGATATTGGATTTCGAATATTTCATAGCAAATCTCTAGCGAAATAGAGCCAAGGAAAAAGAGGCTTGTTAATTTCTGAGATATATACAAAGTCTTCTAGGTACATCTTGAGATATCTCGTAATATTTATAATCCTTCAAACTGCGACCTCTTTTTAGTTAACTAAATCTTTCGCTTGTTTTTCAGTTTACTCCATTTTAATTGAAGAGTTTTCGCTGTAGTGGAAATATTTTTAAAATTCATAACAATTTTTATTATTTCACAAAAACCAATCACATTTCTTATTTTCGTAAGATGTCTTTTTATGTATGCGTGACCTACTAGCAACGATTAAACTTAATCATATCCACAAGGAAATGATTTTTCCGCTAGGAATTGGTGGCATTCCACAATAATGAAGTACAGAAATAAACCTTGTTTTTGAATTTACATTTTAGTGGAGTGGAAATGATAGGGGTAAAATAGGGATAATTTTTAAGGGCAGTGAAAATACCATCCATGGAATAAAATCGACCTATATTAATATATGCAAGTTTTTTATCTTTAATTTAATCTTTTGTAATGGTACCGTAATTAAATAGGTTGTTAACAAATAAATACCAAATACGCTTCTGCGATGAAATATTAAGTGAATTGAGGATATGAGATACAATGACATTACGTTATCAGCCACTTTTAAATATTGCGACTTCTAGAATCTTTCCTCTACTCTAGCAAAAGAAGAAGTGACGCACCCGTGACCTATTATCGTTCTCGGTGAGTGTCACGCTCTTGAGACGGTGAACGTCACGTAATTCGGGACAACCGAACGGAAGTCACCATCGTGACATCCTCGCTATTTTGGGATCTACGAAACACATCGCAAAACAATGCTCTGAAATGGAGATTCTGCGGTTCGGAGAGTTGGGACGTCAAGAAGTTAAAATTGATAAGCTGATTATAATCATAGTTTAATTTCGATGAAGCATGTTTCTACTTTACGCCACCCTTTATGAAAAAAATATCAAAAAATATCTTATCCTAAATGTTTGAACAGTCACAAATTTTTCAACTACTTTATTTCCCCTTTAAACCTGCTCCAAATTTACTGGCAAATAATGGTAGAGGGGATGAGATTTAAACCGGTCTTTGGGATGAATATTTTACAGAGGAATTGAAATTTTACGAAGATCATAAGAGCCCATTCAAAAAGGGACATTTCCTAATAGTGAAACGGGAAAAAGTTTCCGCTCAAATTTTCTCGACGGATGTTTTCTTTCTTCAGGTATTATCTGCAAGAATTATCTGCCATTTTCTCAATAGAAAGTTTATTTCAACCAGTGATAGAGCACCGGTAGCTACTGCGCGGAAATGATGTACAAAGAATAGGAGTTTCATACATTTTACGAGGAGTTGATGAATTAAAAGTGAAATAGCATGATTATTGGAAGGTAACAATTTTTACTGCAACCTCTATATACATAGACTTCGTAAAAGTTAATTAATAATAATAATATATAAGTGATAACTTGTTAATGTATGAAGTAAATTCCTCACGAAAATGTTTGCTTGTTTGTTATAATGCGTTTGAGGCTTTCTAGTCAGTGCTTATGGATTATATGTGTATAGGAATGTAATCGCACTGTAAGAATAGCTTCATTCCAAATCATTTTAATAAAATGACTAGACAAACTGGAACTTAAACTTAAATTTTACTCTTATTTAGTTCGTAGTTGAGCTCTTTCAATCAAATTGTAACCAAAGATTTTATTTTCTTTATCTTGCAACTAAGTGTCATGAAAAAGTACATTTATTGAGGAAGTCTTACAAGGGGTGATTTTGTGGTATCGACGGGACACAAAAGGGACCGGTCCCGACTCATCGTTTCTCATGAGACACCTCAATGAATAATCGGATATATTTTAACCGACCAATGTACTGAAAGAATGGAGGTAACCAATGACGACCAAAGTTTGGTATTTGAAATGCTAAGGAACGGATACGTTCTGAAAATAATAAATAGGACGTATTTCCCTTAGCAACTGGAAAATAAACTACTGAAACCGGGGGAGCGTAAAACAAATGCCACATTGTAAAGGAATTTTTTAGACCGCAAACACAATGCCCTTTGTCTGTTTGTTCGCGAAATCTTAGTCATTCCAATTCGAACACATGTTACAGCCTTTTTTACTGTGAGGCTGAAAAAATGTTTGGCGACCACTTTCGAATTTGACACGGCAAATGGAACTAAATTTTCGATTTTTGGGATTCGTCCTCAACTTCCCATCGAATTTCTCTGTATAATAGATTCATTTCTCGTACCAAATTCCTTTACCATCCTTAAATGCAATATATGTTCAATGTGATTTTTAAAAGTGATTTACACTTCTAACTGCTTTATGCAAATATGTAGTATCATGATAGCATATTTATATCTGTCTTACTCTTATTAGGAAAGTTGCTAAGAGTTGGTAAAGTACTGTGTTTTTACGTCGTTTATAGAAAAACGTGACCGCATTGTTACTCTATTAATAGAAACGTGCGTTTGTATCGAGGTAATGTTTAAAAAAAAGCGAGCACTGTCCATCCCGTGACAATGACTGTATTTTAAAAAGGTAATTGTGATTCAGCTCAACATATATTTGATAACGAGATTACATTTAATTGGTAACAACTTGGGTTTAGTAAAGTGATTGTGTAGGAAAGAATTATCCATTGATTAATCGTTCATCTTTACACATACATCTTTGTAGATAGCCAACAACCCGTATAAAAATTAGAGGATTAATGAATTAGTTACGGGCTACATAATTCACTAACGAATTCTGAAGAAAAGTCAATATACTTTTAGTGAGAAAGAACAAAACAACTAAAAAAGAGTTGTATCCATAAGTTTAACTAAAGAGATGAGCATCTTAAGCGTGTACACATTTATAATATAATAGAGCAAGCCTCGAGCGAGAATAATTTCCCGACTAAACAAATATAAGTGAGTCATTCTTTCTCGTTAAATCGTCCTTCTTTTATTTGATAAAATATTCGTTCCAAGTCGATTGAAAGCGTTTATGACGGCCTTAAAGTGACGCGAAACAACGGAAACACGAAATAAAACCTCGGGAATATAATGGCGCCTTCTCATATTTTACGACGGCCATAAATATGAGGGAGTAAACAATAAGCACAGTGTATTCCAGTAGGAAATGCATGAGATATATAACGATCAAATGATATTAATTTTATGAATTGGATGCAACGAAGCTTGGATGCAAGCCATTTTGGATTATTCGAATCATTCATTGCTTCTCTAGGTTCTATTTAAGGCACTGGAAAAATTCAGCGATCTTAAAGATTCTGGGTGCTTTAGAGAAATTTATTTCAAACTGTTTGGGGGCAAAATAGTGTGCAGAGAAAGGTAATAAGTGTGCAGCGAGGGGTAATAAGTGTGCCGCAAAAATTGCTTCAGTTGTCGATATGAAAGTTTCAGTTTATTCGAAGTGTTTGTAAATTTTTCTACGCAATAAGTTTGCGCAAAAGTGAAAAGTTTTACACAGAGCAAATGACGCTTGCAAAAGCAACAGCTTTGTACTATTACCACGGTTGGTGAGATGTAATAATAGAATAAATAGACTCCTTCATTTAAGTCGAAATTTTCCGTTTTCTGTAGCCGATGCGAATCTTTAACTTAATTTCAGAAAAATTTGCTTTTTTGTTGGGTGAAGAATCACCAAAATTACGTGATAGAAAGAAACGCTTTCATTTTAAGAAAAGTAGACCATTCTTCTAAAATGTCGAAGAAAAACAGTATTACAAGACAATAGATAATACTATGTACTAGAATATACCAACAGTGGGAAGTAAAGCAAACTAACTCTTTTCGTTTTAAAGTTATTATTTAAAAGTCGAAGAGCCAAAAGAACCTTTCCTTTTTGTTTTCTGCTGTAAAGTAAATAAAAATTTGTGATATAAAAGTTTGTCTTCATATTATTATAAATGACATTTATTTACATTTTGATTGCCGTAAAATACACTACACTCAACGAAAAAAGTATAGCGTGTTCTTTATAAGTAATAAATTTATACATAAATATTTCAATCGGATTCTTTGAAAATATACGTAGCGGAGTGGCTAAGTACGTAATGGTGGTAGACAGCGTGTGTAAAAGAATCCTCTGGGATGGTTGGGAATCCCAAGACCAAATTAGAACGAGAGTATAAAGCGTTAAAAATCGAGAGGGTCTCGAAAATAAAAGACGGTCGAAGGCACGTGCGGCGGCGGTCATCCTTCCGGCCCTTGACCCAATGAGACTCACATCTGCAGACCATCTGCATGGCTGTCTGAAGCACCATACTGTGTTCCTCATCTACGATTATAAATCGAATGAGTGCATTAAAGAAATGAGCATAACTGAATGCCGAATCTGCTGTGACTGACCTCCGTTTGATGCATTCAATTCAGCGGCCGCAAAAAGCAAATTGTCTTTCACAAGAAATTCTCAGAACCGGAAAATCTGGTGTAGAATATGTGCGAAATCCTGTTTCCATAGAAATACGGATCACAGGAGCCGTTTTAAAAACGAGAATCTTCTCCGATGACATCTTGTTACCCAGGGTCGGCTAACTCAATAGGCAAGTCTGACCGTTAAAAAAATCAGTCCAGAGCATCATATGGATAAATACAGCTAAATGTATTTTTTCATATATATGCTGCATTCCGACGGGTAGCAATAGGTGAATGCACCATGACTCCACTTCCCTAATCGATAACTTTCTCATATCGTTCGCGGAAATATAAATTCTTGATCCGACTTATAGCATCTACTTGACTGATTTTTTCTCGCAGTATCACATCTGTAACGCGGAAGACGCATAATATCGGTGTCATCCTCTAAAGACGTCTCCGAATTTATTAACTAAATTAAGACAGTTTAAAAGTTCTATCTGCTAAATATTTCCATCTTACTTCGTTTTATTCTGTTGTTATTTGTTAACTTATTGTTGATTTTTATATTTAAGGAAACATTTTCAGAGACGCAACTTAAGCTACAATAAATTCACTTAAATTACTAAAACAAAAGAATCACAACAAATATTACTAAAGATGATTATTAACGTTATCCCTTCCTAACGACTATCGAAGCCAGCAATCAGAATATGATTTTACATGAATGATACAAAGTGGTTAATACGCATTAAAAGCAAGTAGGTTTAAAACCAGAGGGACCACTTGTGGCATATCTTTTCTGTCTTCATGAAAGTTTTCGTTATTATTTTTTCACAAAAAATATCATTACACATTTTTTATAAATAAGTTATACGAAATATAGTCTCGTTGCACGTTATTCCCTTGCATGATCTACAAGAAAATATTCAATTAAACAAGATTTCCTTTACGTGCTATCCTTAAAACCTTAAAAGAATATCGCCCGTCAATTCCTAGCGATGAAGGTAAGGTTTGTTTACTCCTGCAATGAAAACGTTTACTTCCTGACAACGGCTTAATTTCCTCTTTCGCAACACATTCTGAATACGTCGATGGAAAACCCTTCCATTGACGCGATTGGAAGCGAAAAGGGCTCTGAATAAGTGGGCGTGGCATGTAGTATTACATTGACAGGAAGTAGAGGGTGCGGACATTCACGTCCCGGGTTCGATAACCGACGGCCAGAGGTGCGTCGACCTCCCGGTGGCGCCTCGTATCGGCGTCTAAGAGAATCAGCGAGCGATTTACATGTGTAGAATGAAAACCACGGGCGTGCGGTTGCGGTTTTAAATGGGCCTCACGACCGCATGTCCTTAAAAGACACGCCGATAACAGAATTCGCGTAATTGGTGCGAGTGTCGTCCATCTCTGAATATTCCAAACAGCTGAAAAAAATTGACGGTACTCGATGCGAAAGTTTAGTGACATCATCAAAGATTCCTCACACCTAGAAAATGTTTTAGAAATTCTAGTTTTTCCAAGATATTCAGGACTTACAATTTATGACTTAGAATTACATGTGATTAGTAAAATTTATACTTTTATATCAAGAAGGAACTTTTTAAGTCAATAAAATATTCCTCAAGCGTAGTGTTCCTGTTCAACTAGAAGTGGCTTCAAATACTCCCTCTTCTATTTTCATTAACTGTTTTAAATTATACAAAAACGTCTCCCGAATTTAGATGGAAGAGCTGCACTTTGTGTCGTATGAAGATACTCGGTACTTACTAAACATACTCTTAAACAAAAAGGCATACGAAAAACACTTTTTTGACTTAAAATTAGTTAGTTATAAATATAAGTGCAGAAATATGATATATTATGTCGTTCTGGCACTTCATTATGCTACGAGATAACTTTATCATTGGGGAAATAATTAAAAATATAAGCAAATTATCATCGAATCTTTGCCGATAGCAAATTTAACTTGTACGCTTCTTTTCTCTTCATTACCTCCGATATTTTAATTTCTATCAAATATTTGGCAATTTGCCAAATTTACCGCATTCAAAATCGTTACAGCTGACTAACAGTGCCGCCCGGGGCAGTCCGCCCCACTTGCTACACCCATCAGAGCCTAATTATGCCTAATAGAAATTTTCATAAAAATACATGTATAGTGTGAATTCATATGAAATGACTAAGTGTGGGTCTTATCTTTCGTGTTGCCCATTCTCAATTAGATTGGATTACATTTCCTAATCAGGAAGCCTTCCATTTGGAGAAGATTGATTTCCCACGGGCGCCAGTGGTGCTAATCAAAGCGCCGACGGATGTTCCTTATAAAGAATTTGATGGCAATTAAAATAATCGAAGATGATGGTGTTGGTGATTCCACTCATTTCGGGAATAAATAACAATCGATGAGTGTCCATAGAAAGATTATTATGGCAGAGTTTCTTAAGAGTGTACTTTGGGGAATTTCCGAGTGGGAGTTCAAAATGTTTTCAACCCAACCCATTGAAGATTTAGCGCCGATAATCAGCGGCTATAGTGCTTGGCTCCTGGGTTCAAGGTATTTCTACAGGGACTGCTGAGTTTCGTGTTGTAGCATATTAAATCATTGGCTTATTCTTGTAGAAAGAGGGGGAATAGCTGCTGAATATATCGGTTTAATACATTTTGATATTAATACATGAATAAATATGTATGTATACATACAACGAATTAGGACTAAAGGAATCAGGAAAAGATTATTTAGTATGGAGCGTATAGCTGTATGGGTGAGAAACGTGGATCTTCAGAAAAATGGTTACCAAAAGATTGGTGGCTTTCGGTATGTTGGTATGACTTAGAATTGAATCATATTCAATAAACTCATCCAACTGTGATTACAACTCGCTAATTTGGTTTTTAATTTTTCATAAATGAAGGTATAATTTGATTATATCTTTTTAATAAATAATTTTGATCTGAAATTTAATAAGTCAACCAATTAAATGGCCACGCATCAAATAAAAATGGATTATGTTATGGGAGCGAAAAACCCGGCTATAATCGGTTCGATAGATACCGCCGAAATTCAGCCTTAACATTGAAAAGGAGCGAACTAACCCTGGTCACGGCACACCGAAGAATAGCTGTAAGTAACGATATTGAAATGCAGTAGACCTTACAGAGCTATAAGAGTGGCTTAGAAACAAAACTAAGAGTGAAATGGAGATGAGAAAAGAGGAGGAGAGGATGTCCACCGCAGCGTGAAAAAGAAGGAATTGAGCGTCTGAGAATTCCTAGATGGAGAGGGAATGCATCTCCAGAATGAGGGGAAAGAGGCTATTAAAAGGAGTCTAGGAATAACTCGAAATGATACGGCCACAGCCTCCGATTCCCACATTATTTCGCGGAATCTGCCAACGAAGGAAACGACGAAATAAAGGGGAGTTCAAAATGGGCGGGTTTTATCACGCGTGTTTATAAATTAGAGTGACAGGTTAATGAGGACGTTAAACGCGGAATTGAGTTTGTAAATCAGTGCGAATAACGGCCTTTGATAATGAAGCGAAAAACACGAAAGATGATTAGTATCTGAAGGGAAAGTCTATAGAAGCCTCTAATAAATACCTAAAGGAATACTTTGGAGGTGAAAATAACAAAAAATCCTTGTCTTTGAAGGCAGACAATGCTTTATCGATAGCGAGTTTTATGCATAATATAATCATCTCTATGTATGAGATGAACGATATGACGTATAAATAAGTAATAGTTTAGAACGCTACGAGTAACTTTTCATTAGTAATTTAAGTGGACTTTCTCTGCTTATTCTGCTTGAGGAAGGAAAGAAATTTCATTCGCACAAACCTGCTTCATGACAATTTTTTCTCCGAGTGGTTTAGTAAAAATTAAATATCCTGAACCAAAGTTTTGTAAACATACGTTTGCTCAAAGCAAACCGCAGGTACGGTGGGATTTCTTCGCAATTAATTAATGGATAACGAAATGTGAATAACCTGCCAAAGCGTAAGTTACGCACTCCAGCGCTCGTTTAGAAGCGTTTATTTCTGCGGAGGATACAAACACGACTTAATCTCTGTAATCCAGGATAATTTCCGCGCATTCAGTCTCTTCCGCTAATGAGAATATTTCAGCTCGTTAGACCGAAAAAGTAGTTCACGCCCTCAAGCGCTTATCGAGCGAACTAAGCGGTTAAATAATCACCGCCCCATAAAACCACGAAATAAAAAACGAACGAGTGGCGTCAAGTAGAGGGAAAAAGTGAAGCGAGCGCGTTCTCCTTGGCGTCAACAGTCGCGCGCTATTTTTTTGTAAATCCATTTGTGCGATAAACAATGGATTGCGTGGGATTCTCACGTGGGAGCACCGAAATTCACAGAGGCGTATGACGTTAATGGGACGTCTGCAAATGGCCAGCATCTTGGAAGCTGCAGGGGTTATCAGACAATAGGTTGAGCTTGAGGTACCCGATTGGATACCTCTGCTTCTGCATAAATGGTGTATCGAAAATCCATACCATATGCATTCGTACCTTTGAGGAATTCTCCCAGATCTACCGAAGACAAATCCTAAGATATAGGAATATGAAAATGAAAGTCATTCATAAAATTTAGACAATTTAATATACTAACATTAGAAAATACTTTGCTGAAATAAATTCATTTCATTCTCAAATAAGCCCGGATGATATAGCTATAATAGGCGGCTCTTCTTAAATGCAATAGCAATAGTTTTCTGCCTACTAAACTCAATGCTTCCTCAAGGCAAAGAAGAGAAAACGTGAGTTTGAAGAGAGTGGTCATTCACCCGTTGCAATGTGGGTCACTATCGCTGTACATATTAATGAATCGATTTCAAATCACCAAAACTGCTGTTTTATTTCAGAAATTGCTGCGGAAATCCGCGAAAATGCTTCACAAATGTGCAAAGAGCAATATCGCAAAACGAAATAGTAATAGTACTCCAGATATCGATTTATAATGCAGAGAATTACGAAGTGAAACTAACAGCGGAAAGCTGAGGTCCACATTCGATTATCGAGAATCGTTTGACGATGGAATATTAGCCAGAATATAATTATAGAGAGAAATTAAGAGTTACTTGTCTTCAATTACACTTGCTAAGGATATTGCCGTTACCTTTGATGCTGTAATTGCCAATATACATTTATTTAATTTTTGGAAATTAGATTTTCGTAATTTCATCAAACTGATAGAAGAAACCCAATATCAACTTGGGCGCTGACTAAGCACTCAGATCAGTTGCATCTTTCACACTTTTTCATACTAATTTTACCTGAAATTCAATAAAGAGCAATATCACAAGATGAGCAAATCGTATGTTCATATACATAAATACCTTATAGCGCTATATAAATAACCCCAGCTTTGGAATGCGGCAGATGTAAACAGAAGGATTGTGCCAATTCTTTACATTGTTGTTATCGTGTATTATTCGCGGAGAGAATAAGTGCATAAAACGAGTAGCATCTATTACTCTCATTTACGCCCTTTGGTAGAAATAGCAGGGAGTCGTCTTATACCGGTCCATAGCAAACGTGCTTTCTCTGAATTTATCAAGCCCTCACAACCCAATCTCATTTCAATGATTCCCAACCAGCGTCTGAGAGCATCTTCGTTTGCCTTTTTCTCGAGGCATTTTTTAACAGAACGTATTTCTTTGAGGTGAACTTTCTCGAGTTCACTGGTACCCCTTTCATCCGCTGGATCCCATATACTTGACGCGTATTCAAGGTGAGACCAAGGAGAAATAACATCCTTCTTATTGCATCTACCGACAATACGCTTTTTAAAGCCGAGGTTTTCCCAGATTGCTTACCCCAGATTTTTCGAAGATGTGTGCTCTAGTTTAGATCATTTGCAGGATCCCGAGATATTAAACTGACTCGACTACAATTATATATATTTCACTAATTATATACAGCTTATTCTGGCGCTGTTGTTTCCTTTCGAAGAAATCAACTACGGAGCATTTACTCACATTGAGCAATTACTAGCAACACCTTTGCATAAGAACTAAATCGTTTGATTGAGAAATACTTATTTCAGATTTCGTTATGTATCACCTTATCAGCTTTATCAAGTGAGATTTTATTAAGACGTAAGATTTTCAATGAAGTACCTCACGGTGGATCCTCTATCTTCACGAATGAGAAGAAACCGTACAACTGTGGTTCTTGGAATGAATGTGTGTTTTATGATTCGGAGAGAGGGAAGTAAATGAGGCGAGAGACGAAAACGAAGGAGAAGTGAAACCACTCTTTGAAGGGTTTAAGTGCCGCGTGATGTGCATTTTTCAAAAGAGTTAAGCACTCCTCCGTAACGGCTTAGGGATGGAGGCTAGAAAAAACCCACACCAGTGTCTTCAATGATGGATTTTTTGTAAGATTCATTTCAACACAAAACGCGATGCAAGTTATTCTGAAGATGTATAATCTCACTCGCTGTATCCTTTTCTCAATCACATAACTTTAAAAATTTTGGTATTTATTAGTGTTTTTGCTAATTGTAATGCATACAATCGTAATACTCTATATTTATCCGGTTATTGAAAAGATTAAATTATACGAAAAGAACTTAAAAATTGAATTCAGTAGTTGCTAAGCCTTATTAAAAATAAATCTAATGATGCCATAGTTAGCCGAACACTAGTTTGGTTATGTTTACAAATTTCTATGAAATATTTGGACCTCTACTGCCTATGAAAAGGCACATACAAAACAAAGGAGCACCATTTTTCTGTCACTCTGATCACTGTTGCCCTCTGTAACGCGCACTCTTTCCCATATTCTAGCGGAGGGAACATCGCTCTAGCTCATGCGCCTTATATCGTAATATCATTTCTTTTTCCAATAAGGATTTGCCGAAAATTAGTAGGTGTCATTAAGACCTACAACCACAACATTGCGCTGCAGAATCTAAAATAAATACTGTTATCAGAATGTGATTCAGAATTAAGTAGAATTAAATAATTTAGATCAAGGAATAAATTTTAATCAACTTATCAGTGTCAAAGTATAAGCTTGTTAAAAAGACAAACCTACATCTTACCATGCTTTCTGATTCAAGAAATTAAAGCATAAACAGACGATTGAGCACATAGTAGAGAAGCGATTCGCCGAAAGCAAAAGCCGGAAAAAAGAGGGCAAAGAGTGAGTCATCCGGAAAAATGTCAACGGAGGACGTGCTGAGGATGCTGAATGACCACGCAGAGAAGGATCTTGAAAGGGGAGTTAATGGATGGAAGAGCAGATCAATGTACGGACACTTTGATGCAACCGTAAAGGGATAAATGCACGCAATGAGACACGGATCACAGGAATAATACAACTGCTTAACTGCAACGCATATTGGAAAGAGAGAAAATAGAACCTTATACAATTATCACTGTTGTGTCTATATTTATCCATCCGATATCAGTAACTCCCGTAAGAAATACATGGAAGTAATATTGGATCCCTAATTTCACGCACTTTCACCTAACGAAATAGATGATAAAATTTAAAGATTCATTAGAAGATCAGGGACCTAACACATATCGATATTTTTCTACCAAAATTATCCTTTTTTCGACTCTGGAAGACTCGAAATTTCTCTCATAAGAAATGCGCATGAAGTTCATTTTGATCGATTGCAGACATTTTTTTTGCAGAATTAAATTAGAAGTAATGGTTCTACGAAATCAAGATAAGTACCAATAGAAAGGATAATGAATAAAAATTCTTATTTTGTCGTGAACTATTGCTCGGGATTCCACATAGTGAGAATTTCGATAAAATAAACGAAAATTCAACTGCAAAGAAACTGCCAAACTTTCGGCAATACAATTTCATTCTGATAATCTGTCTCGGTTTGATCAGTCTTATTTATTGTTATTCCAGTCCTATTTTTTCGTTCTGAGAAAAATTTTACTGTGCCATCGTATTAGAAATGTTATTTAAAATTTTTATAAGCTACCTAAGTCACGTCACCTCATGTCACGCAAATACTTAAGGGTTAAGAAAGAGATTTATAATATAAGTTCTAGATTTCGAGTAATATCGAAGTGATCGAAGAACAGGTCAGATCTGGATTATCTACCGATTCGAATCCGCAGTTCGAAAAACGAGAGAATTTATTCAGAGACATTTTCAAATTTATATTTCCATATTAAACCGAAATTCGAAAATGAGAATCTGGGGAAATATGAAAAAGACGTCGCAGCTGCGAGGAATTGTACTCCGAAAAAATGAAGGTCTAATATTAGCGTCGTAAAATACAGCAGCACCATCTGCCGGGAAAATGATGTCCTTAAGGCGGCAAAATACGAGACTCAATTTAGCGCCCTCTGAATATTTTAAGCGGTTTAATGGAACCAAAGTAGTTATAAAAATGTCCTCCGCGGATAGGGTTTCGCTTAATTCCAACAAGCGAGGCGCGTACTTTCTCATCAAAGTGACGCATAAGGAATTAGAAATAAGATTATATAAACTAAACGCATTGTTTTTGTAATCTATGTAAAGATGAAGACATTATCTCGCCAAACTACCAATTACACTACATTTGCTTCTAATGCGTAGAAAAAGGACGACACAACCATCGAACCGGAATAATTTTCGCTCCATTTCAACGTAAAAAATAAATTTCGATTCCTTTTGCTCTTTCTGCCAATATCCAAACGGTTCGAACAGTTATCTTTTTTGGCAACAATCATCGAAATAAGATATCCTTCCGAATTATTAAATATTATTTCTAGCTTTTATCAATTACATTACACAATAAAAGTCTATAGAATGAAAATAAGTGCTAATTATTAGCAAACCTCACATCTCCACGGATCAAATCACCGGGTGCCCTTCAGACGCCTCTGCAACCAACCGAAACACTTGTAACTGTTCCTCAACTTGATTTAAAGCACAGTTAGAACTGTTTCGCTTATTCTTATAGATTTCTTATATTAATTATGTTTATATCATATACAGTAGAAGCACTAAATTCTGAGTTCAGTTTATAATGAAGTGACACAATAGGAAATGAAATGAAGTATACTGGAGAGATTCACTGAGGAGATATTAACAACCGGTTGACAAGTGAATGCATGCGTTACGTCCTTGTGTTCATTTCAGAGGACTCGCCCATCCGCGCCTTCCACAGGATGGCCCTCTTTCGCGTGGGAGAAAACATCTGATCGGAAATTGGATACACAACCATTGCTATGCGACAATGTGCATGTTTTGCTAACGTGGCTCTCGATACATCCGAAGCCATTGGGAAATGATACGCAGATAACCATTCTTTCCAGTGATTTCAATGAACGAAATAGTTTTGAGGCGACCAAGATGAACTAAGCGGAAAGCTGCCATATCCAGAAAGAAAATTACTTGGTAATTGTCACGAAATAGATATGTAATATATGCATTGATACGTCGATTTAATGCATTCATTAGGAAATTAATACATGACGAAGGGTCTTGATAAAGGAATCTGGTTTATTCATTAGTGTGAAACGTAGACCATAAGAAAAGAGGAAAACCAAAGATTTGAGGCTTTCGATATTTGATTTTAGCACAAAATGAAAAAAGTATTCTGGGTTCATAGAAAAACGAACGAGGAGAGGAAATGCTGAAGAAAGTTACAGAGGGGAAGACAAAGACAAAAGATGAATTAAAGAGTGGGAAGAGAGACCGAGAGAGGGCATTGAATGAGGGCACATGAACCTACCGAAAGGTAGAACATTAATATATGCGTTTCGTACAACTGGTAGTAGAAGAATTTTTAAAACAGCTTCGATCGGTAAGGTCATTTCGCACACATAGATACATAGATAGATAACAACTTTGCTTATTTATATTTGGGCATTTATTATTATTTATTTTATTTGCATCGGAAGTACATATTTAGAGTCGGCGAACTCTTGCAGCGTAATACTGGTTGCCTTCTCATCATATTCTTTAAATAATTTCCATACTTTTCGCATAAAGAAAGGGTCCTTCTTTGTTAAATGATTTCGGTCATTCTTCACTCTTAAACACCCTTAATTAGGGAAGAGACGTGTAAACAATTATCGGTTTATATCTTCTTTCGACTGAGGCGGAGGTCAAAGTGGGGACTGGAAATATCTGCCTTATAAAATGGTGTCTTAAGCGGTATATTTAACGTGTGTTTAGCGCGAAAGGGTCCAGTGAAAATCGCGCTTTATGTGATAGAGGGTATAACTGTGCTTACAATTAGATAAAACCATTCAAAGACCATGATGAAACGACCAAGAGGAGGTTTAACAACCGTTTTAATAATGTTGAATGGTTTAGGCTGGACATTAATTAATTTATACACAAATAAAGAGCAAACGTCATAATGTATTCGCAAAGAAATTTTAAAGGACTTCACTTCTGAACTTTCATAGTGGAAGCAGAATTGAAAAAGGCGGAAGGCAATGCTCATTTGAATAATTCTCCCATAATTCCATTCTCTGATAAGAGAGAAATAAATGCACTTCTGCCTTGCATCGGCCGTTCATTGTTTTGGGCAAATAATTGACACTTCCTCCAGCTAACGAAGCGCTCCATATGAAATTCCATTTCAGAGCGACTCTATTTCCTCTCTTTTGTACCAAAAAATAACAGATGAATGCGAAATGCGCGACGAGAAGATTGAATTAAGCGGTGGAGGTAGATTACGCTGAGATAAATATATATATATAAAATAATAGAAGGAGTTTCTAATGACTTCGGATGACAATAATCAATCAAGATAACGAATAAATAGGGTAATTATTCATTATAAGGATGTCAACTTCCTGAATTCGCAATTATTTCCTGCACTGATAAAAACATATATATATTTATAATATTCGAATTTTTTTCATTTATATCCTTTGTTAAGTTGATATATATCTTCCATACAGAATCGATGAGGATAGTATGTTATTTTGATTACTACACCAATATTACATTATTGCCTAAGAAATGATTTCGACAGCAAAATTTTCCGTTTTTTTGGAACGAAAACATTCATTATTTGAAGTTTTATTCTTTTTTTATAATTTTTAAGATTATGTAAATACTTTAGTTGCTATTTGCGTCAACCCAAGAGCTTTAATCGCCGTAATTCATTCTTATCATTAATTTGATTAAACAGGGTATACAAACATGGCCATTTAAAAAACTAGGCTTTATCAAAGGATAAAGTGTATGCCGACAATTGCTGTATTCAAGAGTAATGAAAAATGCAATAAAGAGCAATGTGTTTCGCTAACGACGTAATCAAGGTCCATATAGAATCAACATAATGAAGTATATTTACCTATTAACAGTACTGATAAATGTTACAATTTCCATCGTGCCAGATGGGGTTACTGATTTTATATAATAAGTAAATTTTAAATAATCACATACGTCAGTAAAATATATCGCTATTAAGTCAGGTCATACGAGTTTTGAATGCACATTGAAAAGGGAGAAATGAGGTAAAAAAAGAGAATGGAATAAACAAAAAGCAGAATCTGCGCCTGGAATCGACCGAGAGCGGATGACGACGATGCAAATTTCCATTCGCGAGTTTTTATTTTTTCCTTCGCAACCGACAAACAATGATCCAATTGAGAGTGGCGACTTTAATCCTCCAACATCCTGTTTATGGAAGGAAGGGCTTAATTACCAATAGATGATGCAAGCAGGATTTTTATAGCTGGGAAAAAAACATAGATACCATATTTAGGGTTCGTATATATATATTGCAAAATCCCCGGTATCAGAAGTGATAAAGGAAACCAAATGATAAAAGAATTAATTTTCACTGTAACTGAACTGCGGTTAAGGTTTACGTCAGGTGGTACTTTTTCCCCCTGCCACACGCCGAAAGGCGGCTTGCTGGGTACATATGTAGATGTATACTTACATACATGATATTTATACATTAAATACATTAGTAGAGGCAGTGTTAACAGTGATTCCACAATACGCAATATACACACAAATTCTACATGATGATCCTATACTTATTCATAAAAAACGAATAATATTTCGCTTTTCTTTGTTAGCCAAGTGGGTTGTCGAAAGCGGGATCGATGAGTGCGAATTGACCTCAGCTATCACTTTTAACAATACTTCTGCCGATTTACATCTAACAAGATTTGTTCCAATTTTCGTTTCATTTCTGCTTTTGGTGGCAAAGTTTTTAATGAAATTTAAATTCACATTTTCACTACGGAAAATTACGGAAGACTGTTTGGACAGAATGGGCGATTGGATGAGTAGACTGACTTTATCACGTGTAAAACGTGCCTTTTATTACCTATAGAATGCTATAAAATACAGTTTCCATATTAACCAGCTCGAGACAGGAAATAAGATTTCCAGGGACCCTTTAAGGGAACGTAGAAAAGGGACAAAGTGGGAGGAGATGAGTAATTACCACGGTTACGCTATGGAAGCGTATCCCAGGTGATGCAGCGGATGCCTCTAATGGCGGGCGATAGACAATTGAAGGGCGATGGCGCGACCTACATTCGGCGGGAAAACAACTGCCTGTCTAGGGAGCGTTTCGCAAGCGTAGAATAAACGGCGAAGAGGCACTTCGATACTGTTTACACTGAGCTTTCTAGTGGCCATCGACGTCGTTAACCTCATATGAACTCTCCATGGAAGAGACCGTCCAAAATACTCATAGGAACAATAACCATACGAATAAATGTGGTATTTCGTTTCTGTTGCCAATAAAGCAAGGGATATTAGCACTATTTTTTCCTTAATTATTTATATTTCTTACAATATATAAAGTGTCCCTAAAGTCTGGATGCAGAAAAAATAAAATTTAAGGACTATGTTTTATTCAGTTTGAGTATTATATAAATTCTTTAAGGTCGATGCCCTTTGCAAGCTAAAAAAAAACTACGATTGGTATGCGGTGCAACTATAAAAGGCAAATATATTCACTAAAAATTATGCTTAGCAGCAGGCACCGAATCTTCTGCTTATTCAGTAATATTTAAACAAACACATCTTGTGAAATAGTGGAGAGAAACGCTTAGGACAGAAAGGGTTATTGTTCATATTCAATTCTCTATTAGGCAAAATAGGCTTCGTCTCAGATCGCTACCTCTCCTTGTTAGATACTCAATAGAGACGTACTGCAGGTGTATTAAATGCATATTCATTTCAAGTTTCTCTCCTTTGTTTTTGAGTAAACGCACCGGATTTTCTCTGTTTACCCGATTTTGATTAGCCCCTGTTTATTACAATCGAAAATTGGTAATCTTATGAAGAGGTTATTTAAACGATTTACTACTAGGATATAATATTAAATGCAATACTACTCATATTAACATATCACTCAGGCACAAAGTCTTGTGATAAATGGAAGCTAAAATCTGACCGGAAAGCGGAAGGCGAGGCTTCGAGTCCCTTTTGTTCAAGAGTTTCGATGCTCCAGGTCTTGATTCTAAAGATCAATTCGTAGAAGAATTTGTCGACCAAGAGATTGCTTAGCTCTATTGTTATTCAATGAACAAGCCAAACTTTCAATGAAGAATGTATTATGATATAACAGTAAACAATGCAAACCGACGCGCTCTAAAGCAAGCATTAGCATGCGAAGAATTATTTCCGGAAATGTCCTCAGCGACATTTGGAACGTGCTTCGAATCGGACGTTGGCATTTGTATTTGGGTCACGTGCCAAAGCTGGACTATTGTCACTTGGAATCGAAGCAAGGTCACGGACTCAAGAAGAAATCTCTTTGGGGATTCATGCTTGGTCACACTAATCAAAACAATCTACGACATTACATTGCCGAGAGAAAATTACAAGAGAGAATTACGAGAAAACTCTTCGTTTACAAAAACGCGTAAGAACAAAATCAGCGATGGTTGTTGTAACTTTACAACAAGGAGCGGGGAATTGGGAGAATCCTCACTATTTGTAAAATAGCCAATCTTCACATAAATCAGGCCCTAATTATGTATGAATGAGTCAGAAGCGAAAGATGAATTTAAAAGTATGGAGACGTAGTATGAATACAAGAAGACAATCACGTGCTTACCACAAAATAATACGGCGTGCTTAGTACAAAAGCTTCATTCTAGTCCTCAATAAGGAAAACCCTAAGGACCAAAGCAGAAAAAAAGGAATAAAAATTGTCCTATTGTCGAGGAAAACATTGTCTCAGGCAAATGAGGGGATTTCCCACAGTATCTCTAATCCAAACTATAGTACAGCACATTACAGCATAGAAGGAAAACGAAAGTCGAGATATCGAGGTATTAAATAAGGAAAACATGTATAAGCATATTTGCGTTGGATGAGATTCGATTGGTCGAATCCCGACCCACCGCACTATCGATCCACGCGCAATCGAAGTGTTGTGACGGGCGCACCGCAACCAATCAAATGCATCCAAGGAAAATACAAGCAGACGCTGATATAACAGCATGTTCTATAATTATAGCCTCCAAAAGGATGCAGCATTGAAATGAGCTAGCAATACGAAACCTACGGCATTTTCCAGGGAACTTTCATCTGCCTCTTGAAACGAAGTCACTCATTTATTTATTTCCTATATTCACATATGGTAATGATGTCATTTAATGGTAGTGAATGCCAAAACAAAAGAACACAGCTATATCACAGTTGTAAATAAAATAAAAACAATCAACGAAAACTTCAGGGAAATATATTCAAAATAAGATTTTAGTTTACTATGCTGTAGATGAATGAAAGATCGGATTTAATTAATATTTCTGATTGAGTTTGTTGCACTAATTAGTTTCTACGTCCAGGTTATTGCCTCAAGTAAAAGCAAAACGAAAAATATTAAAATTAAATTATCTTAGGCTTCAAATTCGCTAAACTGAGAAAAACAGTAAAAACAGATGAACAAGAAAGTACTGCGTTCTATTATTTAATTAATCGATGATTTACAGTTACTGCTTCCTTACATAATAGATAAGTGTAGCCTTATGCTATAAGAATACCATAGTAATGTTTCCTGACCAAATATTAAAGAGTTACCAATGTAATTGATGGTTTCTGGCCGTACTTCGTGGAAAGCCATAATCAAGAAATTAAGAAAGGAAAAGACTTTGTAATTTCCACACTATATTTTTTTTCTCTAAAACGACATGTTTCGGCTCACGTCATCATCAGACCTGATGATGGCGTGAGCCGAAACATGTCGTTTTAGAGAAAAAAAAATATAGTGTGGAAATTACAAAGTCTTTTCCTTTCTTAATTTCTTGAAGAGTTACCAAGTAGAAAAATTGTGTTCAGAGGAAATTTACAAGGATGCAGCAGCCAAAATTACATAATTTTAGTCTAAGTTGTGTTTCCCTAAGTTGAAAGGCGGCAAAAATTTGATTTGATAAGGCGATATGACAAGTATAAAGAAAATTGTAAATCCGTTAAATAAATATTGAATACTACAAAAAGAGAAACATGAAATATACTATATGACGGTTTTCACAAATGTATCGCTTTGCTCGACGTCCTTTAATGGATTCCTCAAATTTGGTAGTGCTTCATTCCGGCCTTGAGAAGGCGTTATCTGGAACACAAAATTTCACTCTCACGAATTGAGTCTCAAAAAGCAGACATTTTCCATGAAAGTCGTAATACGAATCATCCTCTTTAATTAGCAATTACTCAGTCAAAACGTAGGCGAATTGGACACAACGTATCTAAATGATCGGGAATCAACCTAGGATAAACAGGGACGTGGAAGACGTTATACTGAACTCAGCAGTACTTATGCTAGCAGTAATTTTGCGATAGAATACAAAACATGGAAATATGAAATCCGGATAGCCATATATTTCTAACGTCAACATGGCCGTGTGATTACAGTGTCTGCCATAAATGCGAAAAGATTTTAAGTTCATCCTCGGTGGTTCAAACCCTGTTCAGAGATAAATTTTTTTTCACAAGTGACTTAGATTCTTTTCAAAGTTATTTTTATGATATTATATAATTTTGATATAATTGCCATTTCAAAGCACTTATTTTTTTATATTAATGTATATATTATGCCTTGTATGTTTAAATTCTTGTATATATGTGTGAATATGATAGTGGTATAGGTTAACTATGCCAACTTTCCTTGCGATTAACAGCTGCGGTGTTATTTAATGAATAAATAGAAATATTTATCTCTTTAATAGTTTTATTACAAGGGAGTTAAAAGATAATTTTAGAGGTCAATCTAATAAAGATTTCAGAAGATTAAATTCATCGAAATGAATCAATTGCTTGGATTACCTCCATTAAATCAGTGAAGTAAACAAAAGCTATCAATTCAGCAGAATATCGTATTAAGCTAATTAAAACATTATTCCAAATTCGTCAATCATCTGCTTTTGGCTTCATTCTCTTGCATCTATGCAATCCCCTCTTCATCACTCTCTAAAACAAATGAATGGCGTAACTCCTTCACATAAAACAAAAGCAATCGTAAACCGCATTTTATTTCACCGACCGCCACTTTCAATCCTTTCATTGCTTCTTCTCCACAGCAACGGAAAACCAACAAAACCCACACATTTACGAAAGAAGGAAAAGCGGATTTTTACGCGGACTTTTACGATTTCCGAGAGAAAGTGAGGTTCCATTCCAATTTGTTTTCTTTTCCCTTGGATACGAGTGCAGCAGCACCTGTCCCTATCCTCATGGTGAGGGTATCCTTTTTCTAGGATAGCACGAATGAGGAAAACTGTTATTTCCTAAGAAATATCGTCAAATTATCAACCTGTTGAGAATCTGCATACGTTATCGTATCAATTCGAAATTTGCTGACTCAGTGATATTTAGGGTAATAATGGAATGTGAAGAGAAGGCAAGAATTACCAGAGAACACGGATGATCCAAACTCACTTTTATCTTTTATTACGTTCATGATTTACAAAACTAAGCAATTCATTATTCACTAATTACGTTATATTTTTCTGCTTTGTGGGATCATTATTACCTTCACCCGACCGTAGATTCGCTTTGATCATGGTATTTTAGTCGTATTCCCGATATAGAAAGGCATATCCTGCTTGTATTTGAACGAGAAAATACTTCCATTATTCGAGTTTTATTTTTCTAATCGCGAAAAATAACGACGAAGGTTAAAAAATCATTAATGGAAATCCTTAAAAATAGATAATCAGGAGTTCACTGTATCTGAAGTTTTTATTTCAATGATTGGTGATATTTTGTGAGCATCAGAGTCTTTCTCCACACATTTTTCATTTACTATTAATTTATTTTTCAATCTTCATTAAGACAAAGTACCCGTTTACAGTAACGAATGACAAATAATAAATAAAGATAAGTGTATGAAAAATGCGAAACACTGAGACGATCAAAAGAATAATTAAAATAAAATACATGAGCAACAAAATAATTCGTGACATGGAAACAATTATTTCAAATGAGCTCGAATGATTGATTACGAGCAGGAAGAACTAAGGCAATTGGTGATAATTTCTTTCATTAATTAGTATCGTGGATCCAGTCAGATGAAGGAAGACATTACATAGGACTCTAGAAATGTACGAACGCAGAATGTGAACGAAAATCAATGGAAATGAGGAATACGAATCTCGTTGTCAATACGTTTGCTATGGAAACCGCGATTCTTTCTTTTTAAACGGAAGATGCGCGTTTTCATCGGATATTCCATCAAACGGCGCTCTAATGGATTCAGCCCACGAAATAGAGGGCGTGGCATAATATCGGACACCTGGCGATCACTCCAAAGGATATGCATTTCCAAGCAAATGCGAGAATATGGAATGAGGTCAAATCTGCGAGATATGAAACACCCACGGAATAGTAATAAAGGGAAAGAATTGGATGCGATTTACATTATCACTCTGAAAGGCACTGGTTTTGCATTGTAATCATACTGACTACACGGAGTTTCATCTGGAGTTTCATCCAGAGAGTTTCGCCTAAGGGAAGTTCAACCCGAAGACTTTTCACTCTAGAATTCGCTCATTCGCACAAAGAGTTCATGACTTTGAATCAGACATTACGATCATGAATTTTCACCCAAGTGAGATTTAATCAAACTGATATGTCACCCAAAGAATACTTTACACAACGGATATTTCACCATATGTGGTCATAAAATTAATATGATCCGACCTTATTGGTTAACAGGAATTGTAATGCGATTATAATTCTCCACATTCAAAAGACACTGAATGATCAATTGATTCCACGATGTAATTCTAGAAATTGTCTCAAAACGTTGACTATCTTCAACAGAGGATGAGAATAATTTGTACTTAGAAATAGTTTCAGATGTGAACACCGTTCGCCATTAGGAAGTCGTATTCGGTAGACTGCCTTTTGAAACGGGACATCTCATCATCGCATCCAACAAACTGTTCTCTCGTCCATTCCGCATAACATTCAAAAGGAAAATTCATCCTTCACAGTTTTCTTATCATTTTCCATGAATAGTATTTGATTTTACTCCAGAAAATATAAAAATAAAGAAGTTTTATTTTACAGTTTTTAGGCAAAAAGTGTATAATTCGCGAATTATTTGCTTTCCTCTTTGCACCTAAAAAATTAAAAGTTGGAATGAACAGCTATAATACTTTTAAAAATGACCTCTCGCAATCAATGCCCTTACGTCGAGGTCTTCATAAGGCGCAGAATTATATTTTTTTGCACTCATAAAAGTGTGAAATTGATCATTGCACTGTAATATTTTGTGAATTGGTTAAGCGTTTTCTTATGGATTGAAATTTGATCGTGAGCGGAAATATTCGAACAATAGTAAAAATTATACGTTCAAATTTTTTTTAATTTTCAAAAATTATTTTCCAATGAAATGTTTCGTGAAATAATCCATCCAAACTTAAGATAGTAACCAATTATTGGAGCGTATTTAGTCTCTATAATCTACAATGAATCTATTTTCTTGATTTTAGAATTAAAGAGATAACGATTAGAGTAATGCTTCTGGTATCGTCTTAGTAAATGTTACCGAGCAAATCACTTCTTGTTGTTAACCAAAGAATTAAAAAATGAAAACGTAGGAGTAAATAAAAGGGCATTTTTATGAATTAATCATTGAGTTACTGCATCAGACGATGACGACAATTCACGGCCCTGTTTACTCCCGATAAGGATACTAAATTCCTCCCTTTAACATAAGGAAGCTTGTTTTTACTGTTATTATCATTATTCGAGCAATCGACAAGTCTGGAAGTTTAAAATAGCTAGTGAAGTGTTTGTAAAGATATTTCTGAGAGATATGTATTATAAATATTTTTCCTGATACCAACGTCAGCCATTTCGCAAACAGTCACAAACACAGGCGTGGCTCACAGACCACGAAAATGACATGAAAGTATCAAAAGCCTCGGAAATACCTGATAAGAATCCGTAGAATATAATCTTTCGCCGCAAAGTAAAGGTCCATATTTTACTCAGGTAGAAAACATGAGTAATAAATCGAGCGCAGGAATCATAAAGTCTGGAGTGCGAAGTTTAGAAAATGGCACTTATATAGCAGTGCAAAATGAAAGAAATTTCAACGAAAACATGAGATACGCACGTAATGTCTCATTCCTGTGACGTAAGAAAGAGAGGCGAATCGCTCCAAAAACAGTTGAAGAGAGAGTTTGCGTGGGAGAATGAGTAGGAAGAAGAAAGGACAAAGAACTAAGAAAATTATTCATAAAGAAGGACAAGGTTACTGAATAAAATTCTTCGCTACAAAGGCTAAAACTGAATACGAGTATATCTTTTATCCGCGAACGTTTATTGATTATTGAAAGTTTATTCAGAATGTATATTATTGTTAATAATTCTTGGATATAAAAATACTTCAAGGATGACAGAGAATCAACTCCAGCTTGTACTCCTTGAATAAATGTCTGTCATAAACTACGATCTGAATTTTTTGAGAACATAAATTTTAAAAACATAATTACATTTTAACTGATGTAATAGTTCCAGGATTCATTTATGAAGGTAATTTCGATCTCCTACTTCAAAGTATTAACCACGGTCGAAGGAACTCAAAAAAAGACGTCAATATGCGGGAAAGACGCGGTCTCTGAGATAAGAGGAAATAATATACATTCGTGGTTATTGATGTGAAATAGATTGGAAAAAGATATATTAGATTGAGAGAATCATAAACGAAGAAGTGCTTCAGAGTGTTTTAGAGACAACCATTATTTTGAGGAAATCTAACGAAAGTAATAAATGAACGGGTTACATAGATAAATAAGGAAAGAAAGATGTCAGGGAAGTGTCTCGAATGCTAATGAATGATGTAAAATGGAGTCGTAAATATGAAAGTAATAGCTGTTCACAGCTAGAGACATTCTGTTTGGAAGAGATGGAAGAACTGAAGAAGAACGGACGATAGTTGAACGGCGTGAAACAAATATGAATAACAGGTGGTTAGCTTAAAGAACTTATACTAAATGAGAACCCAAATATATGGCATAAAAAGTGATGTAAGAAAAGAAAACTGACTGTACAGGAAGTCACTCGGTTAGTCGATTGTTGGGGTCTTCTATGTTGCTTAGCAGAGAGTCCTAGAAGTCCCGACCATTCCCGGTGCCTCGAAGACAAGATCCGAAGACCAACGGAGTGCATTCAACATCTAATACAAAATACTAAAAATATTTGTATCTCGGACACAGAGTACCCCGAACGTACCTGAATGCTCTGGCAAGACAGTTTAAAGTTTACAGCAAACTACCGGCAATTGAAAGATCCGGGTTCGAGTCCCGGTCCTATCTGACATTTTTTCGTATCCGTTTCTCCTTAGAGCTAAACTTGGCCGTAAAATAGGGAGTTTAGATTATTCAAGACTGAAAGAGGATCATTAAAACTTCTACCTATATAAGGGTATCCTTATTGGAGACGTTTAAATATATTGAAATTACGATGCATGTATTGCTGAACCTCCAATACGAATAACGAAGAGCAGTCATTTATATTTAGATTGCAATCGTCCGAAGGGGAATGTATTGCGCCACACAGTCTGAGGCGATTTTAAATTTATCGTCTCAGCGAAAAAAAGATTAATTCGGACGAAATCGAAGCAAAAGAGAGCAAAAATGGCAGTATAAATACCATTGAGGCGCAGACGACGGAAATAGGAAAGTAAACAAAAGAGCGGCGGAGAGAAAGGAAAACAAAAGGCGAATGAAAAAGAGCAGAGACGACAAAGAGCGTTGAACAAACGCCTCAAATAATGTATTGACTCACTCCAGAGAAGAAAAAGATGCATAAAATTATGCGTTATCGCCTCTAATATCTTTCATGCAATTACATTTGAACATATATCTTCATCTAAAATTACTAAAACGAATTAAACATTGCTTTCCACAAACTACGCCTATTATTTTAAATCACATATAATAATCTTTATGTGTATTTTTCAGTGATCATTTAAAATTTTATGCAATGATTATTTTACGTTTTTTAAGATTATTTTTAAAACTTATGTAATAATTATTACATATATATTTCTCTGAAAACTTGTAAATCTTATGTGTAAAATATCAAAACTATACCTCTGCGACGTCTAGCTCATTTAATGTTCAATGAATTTTGCTAGGTAGATTATAATCTTAGATAGTCAAACAATATAATACAAATATAAGATAAATCAACTCTAGGATTAACAAATATACGGCAACCGCGAGAATTTTATCGATGTCGGCTTGCATAAATTTTATACTATCCAATGGACTGTATTTATGGATGTGATATTACTTGAAATAAATTAAAATTGAAAAAATTGAATTGAACACCGAAAGGAAAAATCACGGGTGAAAATCTAAGGCGTGATGGCCCACGTCATTGTAAAAGAGACTGAGCAAAGAAATATAAGCATAATTGGAGGGAAATAATCGAGAAAATGCCGGCGATGCCCCTGAGTATGAGACAGGACACGTTGAAATGCCCAATCCCGGAAAGATACAGGAAGAGATCTTAAAGTGACCTTTTATGTAACTGAAGCGAGGTTTTTAATTAATTCGTTAGATATCCTTGGATTTAAGGAATGTCAGGCCAAGGCGTGGGGAACCTTGTTCCATCGGAAGGCTGAGAATAACTAAACACTCAAGTTGTATTCAATTAAGTGAACGAGATCACAATAGTATCGGACTGATGTTTTGCGATGCATAGCATTTAGGAATTCAGGAAAATATAATTTACGATGTATGCTCTTTTATTTGCCTACCATTCACATTTAAATTCCGTTTTATACTATACTATATCACACGCAAAAATTGAGTTTTTCCGTAAACAACGCTGAAGAAATGCCGAGGCTGTAATATCGATGGACAAATTCATTTTCTAAAGTGATTAGTGCTGAAACATGTACAACTACACGTTTTTACAATAAAATTTTGAATTATTTAAGCCGAACTTCACTAAGCTGAATGAATAAATTATCACAATATCGCTTCAAAAGTTAGGGATTGTAAATTTATAATTGTAAGCGAAGAATACACTATGTTGGGATACGGAATATAATCGGTGGATTTTATCCCAATCAGCAGTCGCATTTTATGCCGCACATTTATTATTAAGATTATCATTCTCTCCTGCATCGGCCGAATCGTAAATTTTCCAAATTTTCCATTTTAAAGGATTACCTAGACACAAGATTATATTTAGAATAGAATATATTTCATTAGTCAATAGGTCGAATAAATTATTGAGTAACAACTGGTTGTCTCAACTAACATAATAACTGCAATTTAAGCGAAGAGAACAACTAAGACAGACCTAAGCAATCTAATGTTGTGAGTGAAATCCTTCAACTAGAAAACTGCACTGCCTTGGAAGCAATCCTTCAGCAGAAAGGGTGTCCTTGGTATGAGTCGAGGTCAATTAATTGGAGACCGCATAAGAAAACATATAAGAAGTGGGTGCCCAATGTAAAAAGCGATACGAATATGTAATCATTCCAAAATGAACTGTCTTATTACACTGCAAAAGTTCTCTTCCCTTTCCAATGCTGCCACATTTGTAACTGTTGGAGATGAATAAATATTGGGGCGTATCGTATACCAAATTATAAAATTACTTCTAATAGTTGCACAACCTGCCGTTCCATTTAAAATGAGATATGATCAATTTGAGTGTTTAATCATTTCATGATTCCTCTCCGGAAGTCAACACGAAAGTATAAGCTACAGATTACTCAATCGCTTCACTGCGGAAAGAATAAAAATACATGGAATTATTTTTCGACAAATGTCTTAAGAATGATGGATAGAATTTACATTACATAATTTATTGAATTTAAATTAATTTTGTATATTCTATAAATATATCACGTAGATATAATCAATGATGTTCTTTCCTGAAGCGAGTACCCGTTAACAAGTCACGCCATTAAAAAATTGAAAATAATTTAGTATTTTATTGAAAGTTCGTTAACATAGTCCTATTGAGGCTACCATATCAATGAAATCACCGCCCAGGATAACTTATATGATTATTTGATAACAGAGACTTTTTCAAAAATCTTTAATCTCAAAATCAAAATTCTCAAGTTAACAAACGATTTCCTATCCAAGATTCCAACATGAGACGCTCAGCACGCTAACAGTCATTTTCCCTGAAGCTGCAAGATAAATCAAGATATAAACAGGGCACGTAGTAAGGGAAATATATTATTTATAGATTAATTAACTTCAGCTTAGTAGATGATCCACCATCTTCGCTCTTCCGTTTCTCATAGCATGCATTGCTAAAGAAAAGGATAATAGGTGTATTTAATATTCCAGGGAAAAACGGGCATGAAAAAGTCTGATCGTGAATAGAACACTATTCTTTCTTCCTCTTTCGGGAACATTGAGCTATCTCGCCAGAATATTCAAACATACTGTTATAATTTCTTGCCTGTAAAATCTTCCGAAACCTATCGAACTTATTCGATTGTTTTTTATAATATGCAGCTGTTGAATTTAAGATTACAAATCCATTCAACAAGAAGAAGCGGCAATCTTGAATGAGATATAGTTACGATTAAATTAAAGAACATTTATATCTATAACATGATTAAATCAGAGAACATAACCCAGGTTAGTTTATGTGTGAATTCAAGGGTCAGCAAAAGCGTGAAATGGCGCCATCTGGAAACAATCCACGCCATTCCTTTCACGTCACGATGATCACGGAAAAAAGAACGCATGCAGAAATATACCGCCGAATCCAGAACAGATGGTGTTTATATCAAATAATAAGGAATCAAACGGCAGCTGGGAGACGCGGATAATCGAAGCCACGGATAATAAGAAAACTGAGAGGTAAGTCGATGATTGTATATTTAATCTTCCAAGTCCGTTAAAGAAAAAAGTATCGATAGAAGTATATTTTCGAGGGTCCGAAATTTAGTTGAGCCAACCGATTCTTCCAATAAGAACTGATGATCTCAAAAGCAATATTAGTGAGCGGCATATAAGAAATGGTGATAAAGAAATAATTGCTAGCATAAGTAGATGTGAGGTATAGAAAAGTAAAAGTAGAAACTGTCTCCAATTTAGCGATAATGATATCAGTTGAGATAAAAGGAACTTTTGATTAATGATGGAGATGCACGAATAATCAGAAAACATATACGAGGGTGGTATGAAAAGTTTCCGATCCCAGATTTTTCAGAAATCTTCAGAAAATTTTCAGAAAACGTGTCGAGAAAAGGCGAAATGTCGGAAACTTTTCAGACCACCCATGTATAGTGCAAACCTTCACATTTATGTCTTACAATGCTAATAGTTTTCATGAATGAAGAAGTCATTATTTTTTCGAATAGGAGGTAATTTTCGATTGTGTTTTGTATTTATAAAAATCTTTCTGAAGATGATCGCAGATCTTTCTAGAAGCGATAATGTCACTACCGTGGTATTCCCACTGCTCCATAGAAAAGGTGAGTCCTGCTTGTTTTAGAAAGCAAAAATATGTATTTAAGAAAAGACCGCAGAAAATATGGACGAAGGGAAAAACCTAAATACACGGATAATCTTTGACAGATGATTCACCACGAATAATAAGGGGTTCACTAAATGTGAAGAGTTTGGGTGTGAGCAGAATGGTCGAAATTTTTAAATCTACGTCACCGAAGCAAAATCTCTTTGGGCCATAAAAGTAGTCGAACCGAGAAGTATTACGTGGGAACCCCTGAAAGGTGTGGTTGGCTTGATTTCACACGTCACACAGTGAACCGAAAAAAAGCTTGCCAAGTGGCCAAAAATAATTTCATTATTTTTTTAGAGAAGGGAAATTGAAAATCTGCACAATATTTCACAAAGGCTTTGAGCATAGGTTGCTATGAGAAATTTATCATTATATATAGTAGTTGAAAACGTATTAGGGGTTGAACCGAGACAAATTATTTTAACTGGGAAGGATGATCACCGATCAGTGGAGAAACATTCAAAATAAGACACAACATTGACAGATTTGAAGGTAAATATTGAAAATAATATGAGGATGCAGTATTCTAACAAGATTTTTCAACTTTATTCGAATTATAGTTTTCTCACTCATAACATCTTTTTTAATTTCATACGTTACTATTAAAAGTTACTATTTTTGCCGTAACTGTGATATTACTGGAGGAAAAAAGCAATGTATGCAATGAAGAACAAAACGGTGTATAAAAATAATAAACAAAAAGAATAAAACCGCATTATTAAACTACCTTGTATTCCATAAGTTACACTTCCCTTACATTACTATCCTTTCTGCACAAGTCTAACGTTTGCTTAATTTTTTCCCTTTTCGCTGGTGTTTTTCCACTAAGAGCGATGCCTTTCCACCGCAGTAAATCCTTCAGTTTTTACATTTCGGAGTTGTAAATTATCTTTCCATATTTTTTCTAAGATTCGCAGTTGATGTATTTTCATAGTACACGCTGGTGTTTCTCCACTGTTTTCGAAATGAAAAAGAGGGCTTTCGTATTAGCGGCGTGTCGTTACTCAAGAGTTGGCACACAAATAGGAAATGGATGTCTTGTGAACATAATTTAAGAACTCAGACATTTCAAAATTATGATGAAGATATAAGAAATTAATTCTAAAAAATTATTTACATGTAAAGTCTACAATGTTCATAATTAGGAAATCAAATACTTCATCCCGTACAAGTATTGAGGGAGTACTAAAATTCGTTTGGAATAAAAATCTAAAATTTATAACGATGTTTTCCGAAATCCTCATGAATTGTAAGATAGCTAAAAAATTTAAGAACGTGTACTAAACTTCGCGAACGATAACTCGTGAAACTTTTACTAAACTTCTTCTTAGTGCGACCCGTCGATATTTTCGAAGAATCTTCGGATATTCACTGTATTCGCACATAGAGCACACCTTATAGACTCCTTTCGAACCTGGGACTGTTTTCACCAAAGCGTTATTATCTTATACAGGAACCATCGTAAATTTAACTTGTTCGAGGTTAAAGTATGGGAAACTGGTGGAAGATATGAAATGTTAACTAAGCTGAGATTCCAGTACATATTCAATTTTTATATCATAAAAAATTTTATATATAAAAAATCTCTCCCATAGAAAACTTCTGGCTACACAACTTCATGCAAGATATTATATAAACCTCCCTCTAATCTTGTACTTCACATTCTTTACACTCTCGTCTTCATAATAGTAAAATAATCGAAATCGTTTGAAGCTGTGCTATGCGAAGTTGTAATGTTTACTCTGAGAAAACAGAAATTACCGGAACTTATTAGATTAAAAATGTCCTTCTTTGGCAATGTTCCAATTTCGCTTGGCGGGAATGCAATCTCAAGGATAGTTCCATATGGCGACGCCAGGGGAAAACCGTTTATGGGAGCAGATGGGGTAAACAATGAACTTGATGATGAATTAAGATTGCGAATGAGATCTTGAGAGATTTTATCAACAACATTAAAAGGGCGGAAAAACAAATGAAGGCGTTAATGCTTTGTTTATTTTCGCGGCCGAGAAATGATATGCGCCGGAATCTGAACAGTTGCCAAGGGATACGGATTTTGAAGGGCCAAGAAAAACAGATTCCGCGCGATTCCTCGAGAAAACGCACTGACATACCTGTAGTGTCTGAAAATCTGGGAGAGTCAAGCGGAAGAAAGGAAATATGGACTTAAAGCGATGCATTGAGGTGCGCCTAACTCGAAACTACTAAACCAAATCTCCTCTGCTCAGCATGTGTGGCCATCTCACTTTGAAAATGTCGCGGGACACACCATGAAAAGTCGCTAAAAATAATAGAAGAATAAAACAGCACAAATTTGCTCGACATTTAAAAACAGCATATATTCAATGGCAGCCGATTGTAATCCTACCGCATACGTTTCTAGTAATTCTATTTATAAACTATGAAAAGAAAAGCTATGAGAATTGAGCGTTTAGAGTCTGATTTTTTATTGAGAAAAACAAAGAAGAAATATTTGTTATCAAAGAAAAAGCGTCTGTTGTTAATTCAGAATAATAGCAAGCAGTAAAAATTGATTCATTCAAATAATTTAACATAATATTAAGATCTCAAATTTTTAAAGCTCAACTGGAAAAATCGCTTCAAATTAATATCTTCTACTCTTTCTAAGCAACTGTCGATGACACGTCTCCACAAGCCAAGTTCATGGCAAACTGCGGTTTTACCGGTTTCATTAATTCAATCCACTCGGGTGGACATGAACGTCACGCTAGCATAAAATAATATCGTCGTAAATAAATGGCAGTGAGTCATTGATGAGGCGAAAGAATAATTAAATATCTCCAATTAAGGTTCGGTCATTCACATGACGGCCTTCTTGAGGCGATGGCCTTCGAATTCTTCCGTTCAATTACTCGGTGCAATGATTTCATCTATTCGATAATAAATATACCCTTGCGAACCAATCCTAAGATCGTAAAAATCAATGTTCTTGAACGATACTCGGAGTAAATCTACCGAAAAGTTTAACATTCAATGAGGATAATAACGCTCGTATAACTGAAGAGTCAATTAATCAAGCAGTGTTACAGACTTTGCACTTGGAATTTTTCCATTAATGCAATTTTCTTTAATTACATAAAGCAATTGTTTTGTAGACTGAATAAAATTGTGTGTGAGGTACACTATCTCCTAAATCTGATAGCGGGCTGTATTACCGTACCGAAAGACTTCGGGATCTACCAACTGCATTCTACTCATTAGTTTGACGACATTTAGCAACTGCTGTTTGTAATTATATGGAAAACATTAAAACACGAGATTCAATTCCCTTTTAAATGATGAGACATCGATTAAAATTTTCTTTTTTCCGATTCTACCAATCAAATGCAAAAGAATAACATGTCAGTATAATTCTGTCTTAATTAATTCTGTCAATAGACATTACATATAAGGAAGTATAGTCATTTCTAAAGACCAGCGAATTGGGTATTCTTTGTGATTCCCTGCTTTACATTGATATATAGATATTTATTGAATCACGTTTGAATATCTGCAATTAAATTTTGTGCACAAGAAAGGAAGACATTTTTACTCAAGAGAAATAATTTATAAATATCTCTGAGAATAATTAGGTTGTTAAATTCCTGAGGCATAACTTGGCATCGAAGGATCTGATTGGAGGTCACCTTGCGTAGAAATGACGCCCACACCACTCTGCGGTCACAGCGCACTTGCAATGTAACTTTAATCGAATCATTGCTTTCACTAGCTATTCACAAGAATGGATTTATTTACACTTAGGAGTTTACGAATATAGAATTATGGCTTAATAGACGAAATATCATGCCGAATTAAGTATTAGGCATAACGGTGAGTTGCTGTTGAGTGAATTACTTTTCAAGCCCTTAGATATGCAGTTTTGGTACATTCTGGCAAGGCAGTTCTGGCAAGGCAAAGCGCAGTTATAACCCGATCTACAAGCAACCATCTCCGGATTAGAATATTTTGAGAATAAAAGTATGAACGGAATGGCTAAAATAATATAAGAGGTTCGTATACTAAGCCCGAGGCAGGGTTTTAGAGCCTCGTTTTTTCTAAATAATATTTTCGATTCGAAAAATGAATTATCGCCTAAAGTAAGTCTTTCTGCTGATGACTATCCTCAGTTGGAAACGATAAGGAGAGAAATTTATCAAAAGAAGATTTACGTAGGACATTTGTGAATAAAAGGATGAAAACCGCGTGATAACCCATGGAGAATATTTGCTATCAGAAAAGCAATATTTCTTAGGAACACAAATGCTTTTTTGCTCTGAACAGCCGTTGGTTGCGTTGACCGCCTTCCCCTTCAGCAGCTGACCGTCACGCGTCTTCTGATGCGTATCTCCGCCATTCCACTTTCTAATCCGTCAGCAGAACCGAGGGGAACGCCTCTCAGTGCCGAATAAACAAAACACAGTGTTATCGCCGTGGGCGGATCTCATGAATGGACCTGAGTTTTGTAGGAAGAGTTGGTGGTATGAATTAGCTGAAGGGCTCTCCCATTTCAAGGACTCGATAAGACTGTTTATGAACTCTCCGCAACAACTTTTATAAGTATGAGAATTTGGAATTCTTCGGAAAATTTGATGAACTGCAATCACAAAAAAAGCTGTCGTTGTTGATTGAATCGATGAGAGCCGCGCGAAAAATGGAAGGATCGGCAGGATAACAGCGGTGCGGGCCGAGTTTCGCCATCAAAATATATGTTCGTTTTTCACGTTATCAATAGACTTCAAGGATTTACATTTGCACAAAAAATGATTTCAGTATTTCCTCAGAAACTCTCCCGCTGGAATTTTTATCTTACCAAAATAGGATGAAAAGTAGCAGGCGACTACATTTCTCCCTGCATTTTCCCGAAAACTAGCGTATTCTTATAGATTTTCCCAAGACACTCTTATCCAAAATTTTTAACAGCAAATTGATTAACATACGTGGAAATTAGATTTCACGAGAAATATTTTGATACCAACAAAGACCTTATTTCTTAAATGATAAACTCAAATTCATCGATTCAAAAACATAATAATTTCTGCACTCAATTTTCCTGAAAATATCGCTTTCTTATTTTTCCTTCAATTTTGACAATATTTAACCTTGATTTAATTGCACCATGCCATAAAGAATTGATTTTTGTAAATGCTGAATGCCTTCCTAATAAGTTCTTGTCGACTTTCTTCTTCTGTGGAAATGTAGCAACAGCGCGCGCCGTTCTCCCGTAAGAAATACACGAGCCCACATGATTTACGTGGTGTCTTCATGACGTTGGACGGACTTTATCAAATTATTAGAGGTACGTCTCGTTCATGGGTACTTGTTACGAGTACCTTTCAGGAAAGTATTTAATATACATAAATACGTAGGACTGAATTAGAGGCGAAACTGGGACAAAATAGTCCCTTACATTAAACCTGATGCTTATAAGTATAAATAAAAAAAGAATAAAAAAGGAAATAAAGAAAACTGAAAAACGATAATAATACGAATAAATTTTCAAAAAAAATTAAAAAATTATGTGATGAAATATTGTTTACTGAGAGAATAATACCCTAATTTTCAATTAAAAATTAAACTCCTGATAAAAAGTCAGCGCACTTGAAATTTAACAGAAACATTTTGCTATTTGTTAGAGTCCCTCGTAGTGCCTTAAAGAAATTACTTTTTGAGGTAATGTAGGTCATCCTTTGGTTCCGCCCCTAAATCAAGGACAAAACTAATTTAACGGCAGCCGACATAAGCAACAAGAAAAAGACGGAAACCACAAGGCGAAAGGAGACATACCGTATGTCTTGTTTTGACCTGAACACTCCCTTTAATTAACGGATCTACATAAATATCCTGCAAGCCGCCTTTTAGCGTGTGGCAGTGGGTGTAAACACCGAACGATTAAGTTACGTTTTTAGTTTGTTACTGTGAAATATTGTTCGCACATTTTGTTCATTAAATAAAGACCAAAGAAAATTCATTTGCTGTAATGTGGCAATAAAAATATATTGCATTCTAAGTAGTATTTTCATAAATTACCAAACACAGTGAAAAGACTTTATCATTTAACGGAATTATTTACATAGTAATTAGTTATGTATTCTATAAATATGTAATGGAGACTTACATACCTTACTTAGTGAAACCCACGAACAAGTCGTACCTCTAAATATTTGAAATTGGTATAGTATAGAGTTCATAAACAGTCTTACTTATTGAGGTCCTCAGCTAACGTCTATTTCGCCCAATCATGAATCCGCCCCTGTATGCAATAATTGTGTGTATTTGCACACTTCTCAAAGAGCCACTCAGTCGAAAGTGCAATTGAAAAGGTGAACCAATTTAAAGCGGCGCAATTCATGGCAGTTAATCGCGAAAAGGAGGCGCTAAAACGGCGAGCGAGAATAAGATCTGAAGAAGCCGCGAGAAAACGATCACGTGAGTATGACGTCACCTTCCGGTTCTGCCGAAATTCGGGACCAAACGACAGATGCAAAAGGGCTGCTAATGTGTTTGAGGGGCGTTTACTCTCCGTCAACGGGTCGCTCGAATAGAGGCTCCTCAATAAGAAGACACATTTCGCTTTATTACAAGCACACACTTTCATCGATTCACCTCAATTGCATCCAATTATTCCTTATTTCATTAATTTCATTATGGCGAATTCCACCGCCAAAAATGACGGGCCTAATTCTAACTTATAAACACTGAAATACTGTTATTGCAAATATCTGACCCTTCTGAATAATAAAAATAAAATAAATTGCTCTGTAATCTTAAATATCAATCGCGAGAGAAAATGAAGCATCAATATAAACAGAACGCTTAAAAAATAACTCGATAGCACATCAGTCAATTGATGAGCTTTACATGTATTTCTTCTGAAAGTTATTGGAATCAGATTAATAGACTATCCACGACGGTGGTCATTGCGATAGATGTTAAAGGATAGAAATATTTAAGTGAAAACTGCTAAACACATTAACATATATCAGCGGGATTTATTGAGCTACCATCTGCACAACATTCGTCACACTTTTCATCATTTTCGAATGACGCTCAACAAGTTCCCGCAATTTCAACGCATTTCACGCTAAAATAAAGAGATAATGTTAAAATGTCGTAATAAGAGTGTCATAAAATCCGCACAATTAGATATCGAAGTACCAATTCGATGAGCATTTCCCGGAAACAAGTCGGACACCCTGCATTTCCTATATTCTAGAAGTAAGATATGTTACTTTACATACTCTAGGAATGTGTTCTTTCCTACCATTTTAAATAAAAAAATCCCTAATTTAACTGAAGACCATGGATAGCAGCATAAATATTTATGAAAGTCATTCAGCAAAATAACGGAAGTACTTGACATCATTAAGATATTCTATTGAGATAACAAATACGATTTCCAGGAAATCAAACTTTGACCGGATGTTACGTCAATAATAATAAGGCCGTGCGCAACGAAATCTCATTCTCAAATGAAGCGATGCGTTTTATTGTTCGCTTACTGTTCAGGTTGTTTGGTTGATAAACTTTCTTATAAAAGGTACGAAAACTTAGATTACTTTCTTCTTTTAAACGGAAAATTCATGATTTAGATTTATAAAAGTGACGATCTCTAAATTATGTAGTAGACCACAAATAAAATTGAATGCGTTTTGATGGATATCGTATAGAAAGAGTAATAAATCATGAAATAAGTGACAACTTCCGCCTTGACTGAGTTAACTCAAACAATCGCGATGTGGGCAGTGAGAGTGCGGTCACAGGAGATGCGACGATTTGCTGAAAAAAATAAAAAAGGAAAACAAGAGGGCAAAATTTAAAATAGATACTGAATATCTTCGGATACTGAACATACTTGATGAGATATGAAGGTTAATAGGTAAATTAAGCATCGATAAATATACGCAATAGATCAACCATTCGTTTCAAGGCAATGCTTCAAATCTGGAAATACAATTGAAGCATACATATTCCTCGGTGGTGAGTTTTTCCCTTTCAAGTCGGTGGTACAGTTGGCTAAAGTCGCTGCAATACCCTAACACTAACTACAGCCATTGGGATGTCGCATTGTGGTTTAAATGAAAATTGTACTGAAAAACTGCTCAGCACAAATAGTTCCTGCTCTAAATTAGCATCTGTAGATGTAAATATTGTTACCCATGATGATCTATTCAACATAATGATCATTGAAACTGTTGACCGCCAAATACTCATTCTTGATTCTTTGCTGATAAATGTTTCCAACAAAGGTTAATAAGACAAATAACTGATTCAATTGTTCGCTGCTAAGCATTTAAACTTTCTTCATATTGTTAACAATAAAAGTAAATCATGATACCAATGAAGATTTATTCGGTAGCCGCATTCATTGTTCTTTATTTCTATTCTTTGGGTGGAATACAACAGTGGAGGTCGGCGGAGCAACATCTGGGACGACTAAAAATAGGCCCTCATGAGCGCTTTCATTTCTTGCTATCAAACGAATGCATTCTTTACACTGATGTAACGAGGATAGAATGACTTACACATCCAATATGATACATGGAGGCAGAAATTAAAGCTTCAACTGTCAAAGAATATCGTATGACTTTAGAAATGCAATGGTTCACTCGCGAAATGTTAGGAACTATTATGAAAGAATGATATATCACTGGTAATTATATCCCGGAAGAAACATCATTGCAATTTCCTGGAAAAAGTAATAAAGGTAAAGTAAATGCGCCCATGAGAATTGTGGGTGTATTAGATGTAAGTGAGCGAACAGATTGAAATATTCTCATATATTTTGCAATTTTATTTCATTTTTCGGTAATTATTTAGCAAAGAGCTTGCATTAATTTGTTCCCGCCATCAAAAATTGATTGACGAAACATCATTTTGCAACAGCTGTGATTTCTTATCCTTCCTATGTGCACAATAGTGTACTAAATGTGCTAAGAATGCCGCGAAAATTTTGACGGTAGTGTTAGAGCTTGCGACATGCTTTCAATTTTTCTGCGCCAAATACGAAAAATTTCACTAGACAACTGCTAGCGAAATTTAAGTTTCGCTTCATTTACGGTAATTAGGCTGGTTAGCGGTTGTCTTAGATAAATAGAATACATATTTACTGCAAGATTAAGCGATTTAGATAAAAATTTTAAGGTATCCGCTGTGTATACAAACGAAATATTTTCTGCGATTTCAAGCGAATACATCTTCATCTTAATTTTAGCAAGGGACACTTTCCCAATAAACTCGCCATTGTCGACATTTTGAAAATAAGCAGACATACAAATATATACTAATAATACAGGCATACAAATTGTTAATATGCTTAACGGATGGTAATGACAGATATGATAATCACAGATAGCAGCAAACATAAATTTAAACTTCGTCAATACACCTAAAACAAATACCCAACTCGCAGTTTGCTGTAGAGTAAAATAGTTTCGCGGACATCGAGATGCAAAGGAAACGATTTTGGAAGTAAAATTGAAAGGATTGCGGTGCCAATCAGAATGATTGATTTACATTCATACATACAGGCCTGCACAATTGTTCGGTACTTCCCACCGCAGTAAAAGTGTCCCTGTGTGAATTATTAAGACTCCTTTTATGTTCACGAGACCCTTCTGCCAATGAATGTCGAATCAGATTTTCCCCAGCGTATCTTCGCTCAATCCATGCAAACAAATAGAATGCTCACATTTGGACAATTTCGCAATGTTGTCACCTTTCCTCACGTAAAAACGCGAACTTCCGTAGAGAGAATTTTTCGCGAGCCATCGTGATTCGTGCCGAAAACATCTGCACACTATGTAAATGAATATCGCTCTTCTTTTATTTGCACAGCAGATAGTGTCCGTGAGATAGCCTTTTTAAGGGGACGGCCCAGGGCCCGAAAGAGTGGGGGCCCTTCATTCCATTCCGCCCTGGGCAGTCGTGAAACTAATTCACACATTCGTAGCGTTGGCTGTAGGCGTTCTAATTGTAAAAGAGAAAGGAAAACATGCTTCAAAAAAGCGGCAGAGAAAGCGATAATTCCGATACTCAATTCTAGATTCTATGCGTGCGCACATGAAATGCCGATTCCTATTTATTCCATTTTGAAGTTTAGAACAGCAAAATCGCTTTTCCAAAGAGAAGGCGGAAAGGGTAAACGCTGCCATGTTCATATAGTGGACGCAAATGCGATAGAAAATATAGGTAATCAACTAAACATATTTGGAAAATACGAATCGAATGTGATTTTTTCATTAAAAGTGACCGCATTTTCGCCAGGAATAACAGGACGCAATTAGAAATCTGGAATTTCTTTTCGTGAATTTTCTTTATTTCTGATAACTTAGCTTTACCAAATCTTTGTCTGCGTCTAAAAATCTATAGCTGGCAAATTTTACTCCGTTAGATTACGGTAATAATGAACGACTTTTATAGGAAAATATTTTTCTTACATCTAACCCATTGTCAGATGAAATTTAGGGAAAAGACAGCATGAAAAAGGTGAACAATAGAAATAGAACAATAGAAATCTACTTCATGGTTTTAAATACCTAAATTTTCACTTAAGGAAAAAATATACCACAGCAGGCAAACACTTGCAAGAAGTGAAAAACTTGCGAAACCAACAGATAGTTAACTGAATTTAAAGAAAAGGACAGGTTAAAACATCTGAAAAAGAAGAATACAAGTACATTTTAGATAGCTGATACAATAAGAAATACGTTTGTTTGCAAAAATAGAAAAAATGAAAAAAAAGAAAAATTAACAATATGATAAGCAAGAGACTTAGTAATATAAAAAAGAATGCAAAACACAAAAATATATACATACATATATAAATTCAGCATAAATTACAAAGGATAAGTAGAATATATCAAAAATTATTTATTAAAAAATAAAAGATCACGGTTACTTTTGCAATAGTCATCATGTTTGTATAAGAAATGTAAGCAAATATACTTGAAAAAGCAGAGATTTTTAAGGGCGAGGAGAAGCAGATTTCAGATGAAAAATTGAAATTAGGTAAAGTTCGACGACCTAATGGGACAATGAAGAAGCCAGAAAAATGCACGGAGAAGTGAGTCACGTTTGACGCACGGCAGATATATTTAAAGTAGCACTTCTATTATTGCTCAAGGCAATTTCGCCGAATCGCAATTTTAATGCTTCTCCTTCTGGCTGGTGGATGGCAGGTGGTGCTAATACTGATTTGGCTACCATTAAACTCTAAATAATAACCGGAAATGTTGAGACCTGAGTAGACCGGGTATCGAACCCAGATCTTCCTCCTCTGAGTTTGAGGATCCGGGTACCTTCCGGAGTAACCGCCAGCAGAACATCCGGCATTCATTTTTTTTAACTTCCGTTTATTGCTTAGGTTACTCCGATTACCCTTTACCTTGTTGTTTCTATCATATTATTGTTAAAACAGCTTCGACAGAGCCATTTCGCACATGGACGTTCACCGGGAATCGAACCCAGGACTACTAAAGTCGAAAGCGCTGCCCATTTGGCTATCCGGAAGCATCCTTTTCCAAGTTTTAAATGGTAATTAATTATGTGGAGTCCCCTGACAGCCAATTTGTCCCTGGTTCGATGAGGGCATCATATACTCTCAACATCGTGAAAAAGATAGGAAGCCATACGACATTAAAAGGAGACCATCTTATGGTCGGGAGAAGCGCTCTTCTAACAGAAAGCAATATTACTCTATGCTCAATGTCTTCAAATCAATAATCGCCAACTTTTCTTTTCCATTCAAAAACCGCAACAGATTATGCCATTCCAGCGTAAGTAATTCACGACATGACATTGGATGAAGAATATCTGAATTAATAAGCAGCGGTTATAGCCAAATACTGACCACCCACCGTGAATGCCGCCTTACCCTCAAAGGAGTCCCATTTACTATTAACCATACGATTTAATCCGCATTCCATTGAATGCATCAGTTCAATTCTTCGATCCCATTGCAACAAATATCCACCCGAGAAAAAGTACATCTGAATTACGATACGGAAGTGGATGCTATTAATGAGATTAACATATAAATCCGGCATCAATTACCTCTTATCTCCGGACGATTTCGCAAGAAGAATTCTTATGGAGCACATTTGTGGGGGAGTGAATCAGCTGTAAGAGGAAGAGTAATCCGATACCTTCTGAAGAGAAGAACATATGGGATGGAAAGAAGTCAAGATCAGAAGCAGTCTCTCACAAAGGAAGGCACCATAAATGAAGCCAGCATTCGATGAATACTGCGCTATTTTATGTGAAGATATAAACAAAATACAAGAAATGCTACAAAAAGAAAAAGAACACTATGCTAGAACAAGGGGCCTTCCGAGAATAAAATTCAACTGAATTTCAAAGTGAAATAAAATCGATCGATATTATTGAGCAGCGTTGTTTAGAGAATATCATAATGAAAGCACTCAATATAATTAAAAGCACCGAGAATGTAATAAAAAAGCACTGATAAGGTCATAAGAAGGACAGTGAGTCGTAACGATGGCTTTTTCAGTTATACAATCAGAACTTCTGAGAAGTTTTGAATCGTGCATTTGTAAAGACAATTCATTACTAAGAAGAACAGCTTCGAACAAAGTTAAATAAAGAGTTTTAAACCAATACTAAAATGTCTTACTTGGAAAACTATGAGAAATCATTTTGGTATGAATTCCAAGGTTTTCCTCAACGAATTAGCTCCTGTTACTACTGAGCGGGCTGCAGAAAATTTAGCTTTTTGCGGATTGATCGTAATTAATCAAAATTTACCAATTAAATTCTATTACTTATGATTATAGAGTCCACTGATTCACATTTTCACATCACGGGTGGATTCCAACCGATTTTACTAACAGAATACTCTTCCACTTCAGTCATAGTGAATTGTCATCGAAAATCTAATCAAATTCCTCCAGGAACCTACAGGGGATATGAAGAAAGAACAGCACTGAGTTAAATCATTAACAGAAAGACTGAATGCATTGAAGCAAGGAGAAAAATCGGCCCATTCCGAGTAATGAAAAGAGTCGAAAACAAGTGCCTAACGGGAACGACACCACGTGACCCATGAAAACAAAAGAGGAACGTGAGGCGGGTGCGGCAAACAGACGGCGAGAAATGGCAAATATTCAGACAGCGGATTCTCGAGAAACAAATGAAGAACGAAAAAGAGATAATGATTGCGAAAACGCAATGGGCGTCGCTAGGAGAAAGAAAAGATATTAGATGCAGTGGAAGAAGGAGATAATGCACTTTCATTCAAAGATCAAAACATGGATGGATCTGATAAAAAGGAAGCCGATAGAGCACACACACTGGCTTCAGATGAGTAATGGCTCAGATTGTGAGATAAATAAGTAGCATTCGCGCCTTTATTCACACCACAAAACCGCCGTTTTAATCAGAAAATATGTTTTCGTAATTATGTCTAGAATAAGTTGACACGGTGTTTATTAATGTAGAGAATAATACCATAAATGATAGGAATAGCCCTGATAATGAATAAGAACGAAGCATGATTAAAGTGCTTCCCTTTGAGAAGGAGAGGTGGGTTTATTACTTAGATTGTTGTTTGTTAAAATAGTTTACACTTTTTATTATTAACTTATTGTTTTAATAACTTTATAACTCAGTTTATATTGTTGTATCGATTATTTTGGTGTATTATTTATATTGCGGCATTAGGTATATCGCTGTAGTGTTACAATAGTTTATACTATTGTATTGGAAAATTCTTTCATTAAGAAGTTTCTAACACAATTTACATTGCTGCGTTGGATATCTTGACGTGTTGTTCATTGAGGTTACATAATTTATATCGCTAAATTGTAATCCTACTTTTTATACTTTATATTGTTGTATTTCCTGTAGAGTTCGTGTAATTTCTCTTCGTCAGCATCGAAATTCGGCCAAGCTGTCAGTTGCCAGTCAAAGACCTTTTCTAACATAATTAAAGTTATTTCCTCATATTTCTTTATCGTAAGGAATCTTGAAACATTTCAATGCAATAGACGAACTCAAGCACAGAAACGAACGTAAATCTTAACTCGATGAGTTCGTATATTAATATATATTTCATCGTGAATTAAAGGGAATTCCGTTCACCTCTTTGATGCTAAACACGCCGCATTCGAAAGAGGACTTTCTGGAGACACAACCTTTCAATGAATGGGAGAGAGAATATTTATCGAGCGATTACAGCACGGAGAGTAATTCCGTATCAACAGTAGAGAAACAAAAGCATCCGAACGTACTAAACAGTATTTTAAGCTCAATGTTGATAGGTTTCAAATCAATGCCTCCGTTGTAGAAAATCAAAAAGGATCGCCAGAGTCATGGGATTAAAAGACATTCGTCAGGGCCCCCGATTATACGGGACCCCAAATGTAATTAAAATGTATAAGAGGAATAGAGTATTTGTACTTACTGATTATAAGAAATCTAACAGCTATAACCTAAGGATCTGCCATACCTCTCACGTTTCTGTCCTCATTTACAATTACTGCCCATTCTCGATTTGAATGAAAACTGAGATGAATCAAATTCACGGATGAAAAGAATTAAAAGTAAAATAAAAGATATTTTGACGCTTCACGACCGCCGATAGAGTCTAAAAAGCTCAAAGGAATAGCTGAATATTTTTTTTAAATTACGTCCCAGATTTGATCCCATTAAAATTTTAAATGCACCAGTTTGTTGCTATAGAGATATAGTTACCCTAGGTTTAGAAGAAAAAAAGAGGCGAAGCACAAAATATCGAAATAAAACTGCGTATTGATAATGTTTTCTCGAAAAATTCTCTCATCAATTAGGTATTCGTGTCCTCCGACGCTTTCTCAGCGGACTATGGGGAAAACCGGTGAGGAAGGTTATGTTTTCCAACTGCCAAAGCAATTCTAAATATCTCGAAAGATCTACTTTAATTCCGAAAACAACAAAGAGAACTGAAAACAAAATTCCAAAGTTTTTCTTAACATAATACTAATAATAATAATGAAGCTGGAGCCAATATTTGTTTCCTAAGAACAGTGCCACTGGAAAAGTACTTAAAACAGTCACTCATCAGCAATTATTGAGAGTAAATACAGTAAAACCAGTTCAAAACTATTCCGCTTAAGACGCTATCCAGTCAATACGCTTCCACGCTAAACAAATGTTAGAAATGCCGCTCTGCTACCAACACACAAGCTTATTTTTCATGTTCCCAGATGCACTGCAACCCAGTCGACAGACAAAACTTTGTTTACATTAAACTTCTCTAGCTGTCTATCAAGAAGTAATTGCTTCGTTGAAGAGTAAAAATTTACCAAAACTAAATACAAAGAGAGGGATAAAAGATACAACGAAAAAGCAACAAAAGTATTACAAAATAAGAGTTGGCGGATTCTAACTACAGCTGTGCCTAGTAAACTATAGAGGATTCCTTTTCATTTATAAGAAGTAAAGAATCTATTTAATTTTTTTTTAAAGTCCCTCTAGATATCTGATGATATATAAGAAGTATCCCGGTTATAGCGCTATCCTGCCTATGAAGCCTTTTTTCCTGAAAAGCGTCTTAAACTAGTTTGACAGTAATATGTTTTGGTTTCACCTACATACATACCCGCAACAAACAACCAAATACACTAACAATTATAACCCGTGTCTCTTTATGTATATACAACGTATGTTTGAATAAAATGTCACCTGTGAATGTAAGCGCCCATGGACAAGGCCATCCACTGTGAGGAAGCCCTTTTGCTGGACCATCTCATCCGCACATGCGCCCAAGATGTAATCGATATTCGTCCCCACTTTCACATTACGGAGTGATTTGCAAAATGCCTCTCCAACGGGAAAAAATCACTTGGCGCGAACAAAAGACGCTCGACATCCTTTCATCTGCCGAACACCACCTGTTCATTGCGTGCACAATCAATCCCACTCACGTTATGCGAGACTTATGTCGAATATCACGTGTCTAATATGATAAGTAAGCTGAATTTCTATCTTTTATATAAAGTACTGTTGAACAAATCTAAGGCTCCTACATTAAGATACACAAAAAGGTTTATCACATCAGATTCGATACTATTGAAACAAAAACCGCTTCCTCATTTTCATTCGCTTGTTTCTTTGCATAACAACTGAAACTGATCGAAGCGATGTGTGTACCGCAAAGTATTTTATTTGATGGGAACAAAAGGATGGATCGAATTCACTCACACGGCAATCAGCACAGAAACACATTTATATGTATACAAAGCATGCACATAAGTAAAAGTTTCTATGGTCTTCCTATGTTTCCCAATACACATACAAGTTTCCAAAATACAATGCATATTTTCATCATAAAATAATCTCTCAATTATCTAGTATATTTTAATATTCAACTTTTTCCATTGTCTTCAATCTTTATTGTATCTTTTTCATTATTAATGATACAAATAATGATACAAATGTTAGAAAGGTTAAGTTAATGATAATGGATAAAAGTAGCATTCCACGACTATATTTACCTTCCTTAAACTGGTTCTAGGAACTATTTTCCTTCCTTAAACACGATGGACTCAAAGAAAATTACTTCCGAGAAACTCTTAAGAAGCGCTAAAGACCCGCACAGAAGATGTCTATAAGGAGAAAGGTTTTTTTACATTTTTTATAGCGTCGTAAAATGTAAGAAAAGGGGGCAAGTTTTAGTCCTCAGACTGAAGCTAAATTTAAGCTAAAGAAAGGGCTGAAACAAAATGCATCTGATGCACTCGAAGGAAATTGGAGATATCGAATTTTTTATTTGAGTCTCGATTTTCTCGTGTAAAGACGTTGAAGCTGGCAAACTAAAGCTAAATTAATTTCATGACAGCAGTAGCATCAGATAGCAAATTTTAAAAATCACTCCAGATATAAAATGAATAATTTATACTATACAATAAGGTACGATTGCATTTTAAAAATGATAATGGGGAAGAGTCTACCGAGACATATTTTCTTGGAAAGTTTCCAAAACTTGAACGCTCCACATAAGCAGGGATTTTCCCATTCCCTCCTAGTTATAATTATCCAACTTGTTCTACAAAATTAATGAAAATTTATAGCGCTATAATTAGTATTTGTTCTGAATTCTCAAATATATATTAGTAAAAAATATATCCAACCAAATGTTCATCTTCCTTGGTTTCCGAACGACGCAAAAACGAATCTCGACGTCTATGTATTGAGGCACTGCATTATATCATAAGATTACGAAAACAAACCGTCCGCATGAGTATAATATATATTTTACATGTTAACCAATACTTAAAGTCCTATGTGGTAAAGTGAAAAGAAATAATTAGCGACTAAAACACGTGTTTACCTTACTTGATACATCTTATTGCATCACCAGTAAAGTAATTTGGTTATATAAACCCTTTCATGGATTCTAATTATATTCTAACTCTAACCAACCTCATTTCGCGGTCTTTCATTTCCTCTCCGTTGTTTACATAATCTTCATTCTATACGGCAATTTGCAGTATATTACCAAACGCATCTATGAATTAGTTTATGCATATTTCTAAACATATAGATGCAAATCTTATCTTCCTTGTGATATTAATATATTATGCAAACAAAGGTTGTAATAAGATAGGTTAATGATAAATCTTAGCAGATGTACGACAAGTCAAACCGAAAGAACAGCACAAGTGAAAAATAGGGACATGACTGGGACTCGAACCGAAGTCTCCCACTTTCCGGACTAAACACTGAACTACCATGCTGCGTCGGTTTCATTTCTATTGACGGATTCTTATGGAAAGATAGTTTAAAGGATTGAATACACCAGCTCGGAAAGTGGCAGACCTAGGTTCGAGTCCCAGTAATGTCTATTCTTCACTCCTGTTTATCTTGAGGGGAAATGTCGAAATAATAAAAGATGGAAAGATAAGTTTCGCTATGAAAGTTATAATTGGTAGATTTAATTCTTCATAGAGGTCAAATCAGAACACACGGAAATTTTTATACACAAATTTTTCACGCATAAAATTTCCCTCAAATCCGCAAAACATTTACATCTCGGAAAATCCGACGTATACGAAATCGAGGCAAAGGACAGAGACACATTCATAATACACTGAATGGCTGAAAAAGACATGTAAAAGGGGTATCCCAGCTGCAAGGAGAGCGTGCTTTGCAAATCAGAGACGTGTTTAGTGGAGTGTGAAGGTGATGCAGCAATTGCGAAGACGTGCGAAAAGAACAAAGAAGCAGCGAAACGCGACGGCACGAAATGCTAGCTTTCCTTTTTCTTGTGAGATAAGAATGAGTCACGCCCTCTTTAAGGACACTGCGTTATTACTCGTAGTCGATTCAAGTACGTACTTTTAAGAGTTTTTCCTCCATGTAAATGAGGCACTCCAGTCGATCTAAGTAGGATATCTCTGCAGTTTATTTATGTATTTCTGGACCAAAATATTTTAATCAAAATGAATGCATTCCGACAGATTTTCGATTAATTTCTCTACATTGCGGTTCAATCTTGAAATCAGCTAAAGAAATGCTGAAGTAAAAGTCGTCAATGCCTCGACATAAATGCTTCTTTTCTGGTAAGAGCGAAATTAACCACGCACGATATTAAAATTTCTTTTACACTGGGAAGCAGTTTCGATGTCAAAACAATCATTAGTGATTAATGTCCCATACATATTTCTATTTAGACGGTTCAACATTTTATCCGCCATTTCACATTCTCTACGACAATCTACGTTCTTAACTTTCAACTCTCGTGGAATTTTCAATTATCTTCTCAAACGCACTTAAAAAGGTTATCTAATTTTCATAGCCGAATTACTATGAAATTTTGAACGTTTAGAAAGTAAACCAAGGAGACAACACTTGTAATTTCATCATGGATATAGTACTTCCGCGATATTTCAAAATCAATTTGCAGAATTGGCTGAAGGGAAAATAAAACTGCACTTTGAGTAATTGAAGGCGATCACCAAATATATTAAACTTGACAATAACAATCGCCTCGAAGATTAATAGGGAAAACCTTTTATATTAGTATTAATTCTCATTTTATATAATATTCCGCATCTAACTTAATATACTGATATATTAATAGCTTTATCTAACTCTCGCTTTAATATTCCTCTGCTTTAAATATTTCGATGAAAACCAATAAGGACATCAATCAGCAAAAAATCCAATATTTGCGACCAGAATTTGCAGAAATTTCGAAGGGAAAAAAGTAAACCTTATAGAATTAGGGAAGTAAAGAAATAAGAAATATTTGCTCGTGTCAATATACGTTATGAACGCTCAAGGAGATAAGTTTACAACATAAAATACATCACATTTCCTGAATTTTTCAATGTTTTGAGCACTCTCAAAATGTATGAGGGTCTACTTGCAGCTGGGATATGCATGACATAGAATACGAAATACTTATAGAATAAAACTTATAATAACATAATATAAAAGCATATTAAATACACAGCATAATCCAATGAATGTTTGGTAACGAAGGCTCATTCTTATGAAAATAATTATTAAAATAAAACAAATTTCAAAGGGTAGAGTTGTGACTGAATAGTCTTTTCTTCCATCCAAATCTTCGTCATATAAATACTTTAAGAGAAACAGTATTGGTGGTATAGTTAACAGTACTTCGACAGATGAAGTTCTGTCGCACGTTGGCTCCTACAGAGATTCGAACCCAGGACCGCTTTAACCGAAATCGTACACGATGTCCATATGGCTAACCAGGAGCCCGTCAAATAAAGTGAGAAAGTGTAGAAAATAAAACTTCTTTGTTAGTTTAAAAATCTAATTTTGTATTATTATTTTATTATTATTTTTACACCTAAAACAGCAGAAAAACACCCGCAGGAAGGTACGAAACCATCAGAAAAGTCAGTTTAAGAAGTAAAACAACGTACGGTAAAAGACGTTGAAGAAGCCGAACTATTTAGCGTATATACGTAAGTTAGCTGATTAACGTACATACGTTACGTTCAATGTAAATTATGTCAATTTTATGGTGAGTTTGAGGCTGATAAGTTTCCTTCCGCTAATTGCCAACAGCAACAAATCTAAACAAAATGCAAACATATATGGTAAAGTTTTTAGGGTGATAAATGAGCAAAATTAAATAACTAAGACGCTCTCTTTGTGCGAAAAGGGAATCAAAAGTATGATGTAAGGCAACCATCATTACTGTATACAAGCCAGTTATAACTTTATACTGCCGCAGACTCCGCTTGGTTCTCATAAAAACGTCTTCGCCTAGTTTTACTGTAATTTTATCGATTGCGACTTCTTCATCTAAATGAATAACAGTAGCGTGGGAATCAATCAGAAGCGCTCGTAAGAGAAAACAGCGAAAAGCAGCCGAAAGGGGCATCTGGAGGATACGGAAGACGACATAGAAGTGGCGGAGGAAGGAAAGAAAAGGCTTAGTCATTTCGGCAATAAAAAGTGGGAAAAATGCAAATAACTCTGTGAATGAGATAGGGATTTCAAGGTCCATGAGGAGTGCCAAGGCCAAGACCCACTTGGAGGAGGATTCTAAATTTAAGTTGCATTGATAACAAAAACAGTTGCCACACGCGATGCGAATCCAGAAATTCCCTCGCTTTCCTTAAAAACATTCCGATTCGGGATGAAAATATAAATTGACAAGTAATCGATTCGATTGATTTTACCTCGGTGTCTCTCAACTTTTCTCCTTTTCTGGTAAAGAAAAGAAAATCTGTCCGAAGGATCCAAAATTTCAACGGCACATCAGCGCATCAAACCGGAAGCAAATGAAAAATGGAAACAAAAATATATTATCGATATTTTTCTCGGAGTGAAAACCGAATACGGACCAAAAAACCAAACTCTTGAACTAATTAAGTCATTTAGATACTCATTACTGAATTCCTGATTTTGAGAAACTGAATTTCTAATCAACGATTTTTGAAAATATATAAGGTTAAGAAAATTAAATTTCTGACAAGGACCTCACGTTACTTTCAAAAACCTAACAACTTCCGGTATTCATTAACATGAAGAAAATTGAATTTCGGCATAAATCAACAATAAATTCTGATAACTGCCTACGGATACTGGAAAATGAATAATTTATTAAATTTTGCCTACGCTGCAGTAACAGCAAAGTTTATTCGCGAAATTTATATTTCCGTAATGACATCATAGCAAATACATTTACATACAGACCCAAAAAGACAGAATCTCTTACACTTCCGGCAAGGGGTTTATAGCACCCTATCTAACTCTTAGCAATATTACATTCCCATGACAAAAAAACAATGACCAGAATGTTTATCTATCTTGACGATTATTTCCTTGTAACGATTTTACGCTTTCTCATAGAGATCGCGAACTTCGTTAACTTGAGTAACAAATCTACTATATCTGTTCTGTACTGATAATCTTTTCGAATGATTTCTGTAGCTAAACAAGTGTATCAGATTGGAGCGAATCCCACCCTATTATAGCTGAAACACTGCTGTCGAATCTGAAATCTGCGTTGAACCAATTCCAGATTGGAGAATAATCCCACTTCGCAGAGAATCTGAATCGCACACCAATATTCTATGGGAAGTCAAATTAAGAAAATATAGATTATTTCTTTTACTGTCGATGAGTATTGCCTCGGAATTCTATTTGATAATCTTTGCGTCCGATTAACACTTAAGTAAAACAACTACTGAGATTAACTCCTGGGTATTAAAAACTCCAAAGTAAATGATAATAAATAAATCAGGAACAATTTTCACAAAGAGACTTTATCATGATATTACAGAATACGAAAACATCACACGACTTGTTTCAAGCTTAAGAATCATCTGCAAGTCAAAGATATTTAACAAGAAACAATTACGGAATATTTCAAAGTTACTCGCGAATCTGTGGAATTTATCCAACGTATTTCCTGAAATTGGATACAAGGGTTATGTTGGTAAATTCGATGTTATTATTCAAATTTCCTGGAAAGCATTTCCCAGTCGTGACATAATCAGAATCCACATAACATCTCGCTTCGTTGTTTCCAGCCTGGCGAATAACCTTTCACAATCTCATAAGACGAAAGTAAAACTTTCACTTTCAAACACGCAAGAAAGTAAAACACGAATATGATCCGCGACTTAAATCGCACAGGAAAACGATTTATGAATCATAGGAATTGATTTAAAAGTGAACTTAAATGGGAAAAATCCAAAGCTACTGATAATAGTCTTCGGGACTAAGATCGGAGGCAGTGTAAGTGGGCGGGTCCGATGTTGAGAGCAAAGGAAAACAAGAGGGTGAAAGTGAATATTTAAGCTGTCAGAGAATCTACAGGGATTTGATCGAGTGTTAACTCGCAAACGGGCGCTATTAATTTAATGGAATATGAACCACAGCAGTACCACTGTACCACAACAAGATATATATTAGCTGCATGCTACCTAATAAAAGATGGCACCAATTCTCTAGTTTGTGTCAGAATTCGTCAAATCTTGCAGAAGAATTCCATTAACTGGAGAATTCTCGGGACATTTTTCGTCTTAGAGGGAACCTCGAGAACGTGCAAATAAAAATCGGGCGAATATATGGCTCATAATATATGATTTCAATCAATTTTCAACTAATTAACAGTCTTAAATAAGGAAAGAAATATACTTGAATAACGCTGCAGAAAAAGACTAGTTACCACGCTCAATCAACAACGTCTTGGTTACCAACTTGAATAATAAATAAGCGAAGAGGAAATACTTGCATTAACTGACTTACTAATGTAAACCTTCACTCCCACTCACTCCCAGCACTCCCAAGTTTATATCAACAATAGTATTTTCGCTACTATGACAACCAATAATAATTCGTTGTAGCCACACAAAATTATTATCCAACTGTTTGATAATCATAGTATTTACGTGCTATGTTAAGGAATTAAGCAGTTTGCTTCATGGAAGTTTAAATGTGTTTAATGATATTTTCAAGTCGAATATTCGCTTTTTTCGCTTAGGACATCGATTAGGTAAACCGCTTCTTCAGCGAATTTCAGCCAAGGACAAGAGACCGATGGAATGGTCAGCAAAAGCCTTCGTCACCAAACATACATCAAATCCACGAAGCAAAAAGTGCACTTACCACTAAGAGGTCAATCTCCTTCCTTTTTTCTGTCGCACTGACACAAACACACAATCACACACACACACCACTTGCACTGATAACTCACTTCACTTATGCACTGATGCACTTTGACGGCGCCACAGCGGCGTCTCAGAAGGACGCCCTCTCATCTTCGACGACGCCTTCGGTCCAGCCAACGGTGAAGACCTTGGGAGGGCAATGAAGCAACCACAAGAGGACGGCGAAATTCCATGAAAAGGACTCACAAGGAAACTTCACTCCCTTTCGGAGGAACGGCGGCCACTTAGCGGCGGCTCAGCGCCCGCTGAGGAAGGCAACAACGCCCGAAAAGCTCTCGCGGTGACAGACGTAAACAGAGAACCACTGGAGATGGTAAAAGTGCGTTCGAATGAAGAAGGATGCACTGCAGACGGTGAATGTCAACCCATACACATTCCAAATCGAACACGCAAATAACTCGGAAGCACGTGCAATGTCCCTAAATATACTCCGGCAAGACTACACCCACCGCACGCGCCGCTTCGCTGACACACGCACGTGGTATTCCGCCGATCACACCTAAATTCACTCCACTCTCGTTAACATGGTTGCACTCAGCAGCGGTTTGGAATTGTTTCCGCTTCCAGAGAGATAGATGAAGGTGAACAGGTCTTTGCGAGTGCCGAGAGACGTCCTCTTCCGTCGGCAGCGCGAGTTAGACTGAAGCGAAGGCAGACGAAGGAGAATGAGGGGAGGGGAAAGCGCCCTCCCCTCCAACGCTCTCAGCCATGCGGTCGGCATTTCGCTCGGGAGAACCGGATTCGATGGATTTGTCAATTTCCATACTGCCGTTAATTACTGTACCAAATGTGCTGTAAAACTGTGGAAGTATATTATCGAATTTACGGTGAATTATCGAATGAACGCACTCTTAAAAATGGTATATTGATGATAAAATTCCATCGAATTGATAGAAGAAATAAAAACCGCCACTAATCAAGCAAGATCACTCTCAAATTAAGGAAACGGGGCAAAGATGCCGAAGCAACGATTTCGATAGCATAAAACTGAAATCAGACTAAGAGAATCCTACACTACTTATCGCTAACTTCTGAGTTTCTCAGGCAGAGAATTAAGGCACTGAGTTTATTGATACTTTGAGATTAGTACGTTCCTGCTACCGTATCTTGATGAATGAAAAATTTCATCCGTACGGGATGGATAAAAATGTGTCTTCTTCTCTTTCTAATAGCTGTGGAAATATGCATTGCATTCCTAAGTACAATCAACTGCTTGAGCTGTGACTTGGAGGGACTCCATTCTGGAACAAGAAAAAGTCGATCTTTTACCAAACACACAAATTTATTGAAGAACGACCAAGGTTTTGCTTAGTGTTGACTCGAAATCATAAACGCTCCACAATAAATATGTATGGTTGGTAAATATTCGACATTTTTCCCCTGAATTGCATTTATTACGTCAGTCCTTAATGAATGGTATGAAAAATGTGACTCTTAGAAATATCCTACTTTTGTCTGAGGATAACTGAGCCGGAAAGTGTCATCTCGACAACATTGGAAAACGTTAAATCCATCGCTAGTGTAGCATGCATGTGTGTTTGGATTAAAAGTACCAAATAATGAAGAGGAGCTCTGTCAAATAATAAAGATAGGTAATGCATGAAAGGATGGTTGGACAAAGAGAGATGTATTCAAGAATAGTAAATAATGGAGCTAAAAATATGAGCAAACAACGTATTAGTTGGAAAGAGAATTACATTAGGAATTATTATTTATGTACGAAAAGTTGCATCTTTTTCAAAATCGTGAATTTTAAAAGAGATGCATCCTTGCACCACAGATTGCAGAGTGGAATCCGACAGTCGCAGACCACTTTCACTGTGCTCAACGAAGAGAAGAGAAAGTCCCTTTGAATTGAAAATATATGTGATTGTGATGGGCGATTCCAATCAAATAATTGGCTCCTTCTAAAGATTGAAACAGTGGAGAGAATCAACGGCTGTGACGGATCGGAAAACATCGGATAAATATTAATTTATTTAAGATGATTCTGCGGGAGAAGGATGATGAATGAGGGCGAGATTGAGTAAAATGCGAGTGACCTTTAAGGGAGAGAAAGACCAAGTAAAAGCTTCTTGAGGGAAACATTGCCATCTTCAAGAGAAGAAAGAATGAAAAACTTAAGTTAAATTAAAGGAGTAATAATTAGAGGATTCGCAATGAAAGCATGGAAAGACGAGTCTGAGGCATAGAAATACGAGGTATTTGCGGCCGATCCGACAATCATATAAGAGAAATAGATATGAAGATGAGGACTTTTTCTTTCCGCGAACGATACCCGATACAACAAACTAAGACGAAAGAAGTAACTCGAAAGTTCGGTGTTTAAATCCCCAAACCACCACACGCAGAAAGGCGGCATTTATAAGGGTATTTATATAGATGTAGATGTAATGAGTAAGTTCAACAAAATCTTTGACATTTTCTATTTCAAAAATTCCCATACTATTTCAAAAATAATGTGTTGTTATTGATTAATCGCGTCAATTTCCTGCAAAAGATACAATAAACACAGAGGTTGTCTACGGGACCCATAGACGCATTTTCTAGGGAAAAAGTACGGCGTACAAATATTAATAAAAAGTAATGGCGGAAGGGAATGCGCATGTGAGATGAGGAAAACATTTCAATAAAAACGGCAATTTTGAGAGAGAGAAAAGGATGCAGAGAATGGGAGAGGAATTCAAAGGGTCCATCAGATGAAGCGAAGTTTGACATTCTCTCTCCATTGAATTCCTCTTCACAGACGCCTGTGAATTTAAATTAATTACATCGCGTTGGAAATTATCGATGCCATTCCGTCTCCGTCAATTTATATTCCAATGATCGTAGTTTATTTCAGTTACTAACCTTGTAAATAATTAAGTTTTTCATAACACACTAGAATTCCTTTCTATTGCCACCTTACTTCTGAAAAATACCAGCCTCATTTGTGGCGCGAAATTAGAATTCGTGAGTCGATACAAATATTTAGGATTCGTTTTCATCAGTAATTTATCGTATGAACACATTCAAGAAGTAGTGGGGTCAGCTGATAGGACTCATCTCAATTTCCAGATCCTTTTCCTTTGATAATAAATTGTGTGAAATTCTCGAAGCAGGAAATTTACTCAAGAATTTTCTTGTGAAAAGCTTTAAATACTCGAAATACTTATAATTTTCCTTAAAGCCTGCTTCCCATAGCGTCAAATATAAGAATAAATAATTAATAATTGATGTAAGGGAATTTTACCAAAGTAATATTCTAAGATAATAATGATACTGTCTTTATTATGCTATTTAAGTTCGATGAGCCGTATCATAATATTAAATGAAATAAATTTGTTCAATGGTGACTCCGCGGAATTTCACAGCAACCATCTTTTAAAAAATAAAACTCCTACAGCAGATTTATAATTTGGAATGTCTCCTCAGCATTGATATCAAAATATTTGACAATATTGATCCCGAGATATTAGCATCTACGTCGACGGAATTAAAAATCTGCTGTGGGACTTACCAATTGCTTCTTTTCTTCTCTATGCAATCATCAAAATACAGAAAATCGTTTCCCAACCAAGATAGCGTTTTGCACGCCAACCAATCGATATTTGATGTACGTTAATGAGAGGATAATATAGTACTGTATTGGGGTTCATTATCACCTCAGCGAACAAATCAAATAAAACTATCTTCGGAAGTATCGCAGGGTTATGAGAACATCTCTCAGAGTTGATGAGAGCGGAGGAATGAGAAGATGAAAGGCAAATATGCAAAAACCCGACCAACGCATTTGCGGTTCATCCATCGCTTGAAATTTCAAAGCTTTTCAGTCCTTTGAAGTCATTCTCACTTTGTGTAATGAAATGGAATATTTGTAACTGATTTTGACGTTTAATTGGTGGAATAGTTGACGGAAATTGCAAAAATGTGTGGCGATAAACATTCTGTGAAAGAGGACTGAGAATCACACGAATATAACGATCGTGACGAGTTGTTACGCTAAAATGTGACAAGTGTTAAAAAAATCAATACGTGACTGCATAAACGGACATGAAAAAAGCCAGACGGACTAAAACCATCTACTTTCCCGTTCTTTCTTTCTGTTGGAAGCTTCAAACCGTTCAGCCATACAAGTAGAACTTTCAGACACTTTATTTTAGGAGACTTTACAGACATGAGCTATTTATTTCCATTTCTAAAAGTTTTTAAAGAATTATATTATATTTACATAAAATTATTTTATGTAAGATTATTCAAATATAATATTTATACATAGGATGTATACCAAATTTTCATTAATATACTTAAAGGAAAATTTTTATATCGAAATATTTACAATATAATTTTTGATATTAACTTTTATGGAACTGTTCATATACCTTTTCATGAAAATATTTATGTATTTTTTAATTTTAATATTTTATAATAATGGTTCCTTTATTGTATAATAATCGTTGTATAATAAATTTTATAAACGGCATCGTCCACGGCCAACGCCTCTTTGAGACAACGACCTAAAACATCATTCTTTTGTTCAATTTCACATAAGATATCAACGACTTTGGTGCATCTCAACTCAATTCTAAAATTCTTAAAAATATACACAAATTCTCTCCCTTTATCAAAAAGGACAGTGATAATTTGTTATGCCTAATATAAATTTCCTAATTCCAGAGCTAAACTCAAAAATTCCACATGATTCTGCGATAAACGCGCTGAATCTAGCTCAAATGGCTGAGACCGCATAACTGTTTAGGAGTGACGAGAAATGTGAGACAGTCGGTAAGTGAAAAAAGCAGAAATGCAACTCTAGCACAGCGCCCTTCGTGATTCACGCGACCGGTTTCTTGCGACATCTTTATGAAGGCAGAGATATTTATTTGCATTCCATTTACACTCCCGATTCGATAATCTTCCAAGCAGAGAAGGAAAAAGTTATTCCATACGATACCGAAGTCTAGAAGTTAAGTTTACGTAAATTATAGAGAGATCCTATCCAATTCCGTATGGATTTTCTAAGAGTATTCCATCTCATAAAAGAGTATGATTTATCGAAATGGATGGAAAATATTTGAGTTTGATACGGTACAGTAATGAGTGATCAAAATGCATTCAAATTTGAATATTTCGGGATAATTCATACAACTACAATAAAACTCGTTTAAGACGATCCCGCTTAATAGGCGATATTCTCTCGATCCGTTACAAGAAATACTGATTATGAGTTTTCCCTTCCCGAGATGCACTACAACCCGCAATAGCAATTCACTCCAAAATATATTGATATTTATTATTAAAATATATGTTATCATAATATTAATGTAAATTCTTCTATAATCATCACCAGTGTCATCTTTACACGTTTTCCTTTGCCCCTGGAATGGTTTCTAGTGAATTTCGTCAATGAAGTGTTTTTTTGGAATAAAATTAAGATTTCGTAAAGCAGAAAATCTCCATCTCCCGACGAAGCTAATACGAATTCTGAGTGAGATCTTCTCTATCCCTTTTTTCTCAGGACCAAAGCATGATGTTAGATTGAAAATTCGCTAGTTTCCTTTCGTCTCAAATAGTATCGAATAAACCAGAGAGAGTGCTGTAGCGTTATAAGAAGTATGTAATGTTCTTCCATTTTTTCATCTTCAGTGATTTTAACAAAGAAAAATCCCTCCGCTTTCTTATCTAGAGCACTGAATAGTTCTTGTAAAACATACACCACATTTCGTTCTCTTTCTATTTAAACAGTACGATAATTATATCGACCGGTTAATGTAAACCGGTTTAGAAGAACCATACTGTGTCATATTATTTATTGCAGATTATTATTAAATGTATTAATTAGGATGTTTGATTCAATAAATATTATTTACAAATTTTAAACCTTTACAATATTCTCCACTTGCTATATCGTACTTTTCGTTCTTTGAGGTCGCTCAAGCGCTCTCAAACCGCATTCTGCATCTCTAAAGAGAACCCCTCCAGATGGGAGACTCATCTTTTTCGCACATTTCACACACAAGACTCCTTTTTCGATGCACGAGATCAACGCCCTCTCCAATTTGGACCCATAATCTCAAACGCGATAATTTCTATTCGAAGCCCAAAAACCCGCCTTTGGAAGAAAAGCACGATAAGGAGTGGGAAAATGAGACAGCTCAATATCTTCGTTAGTACGCGAAATGTGGTGTATTTGCAGATTCATACGATGTAAAATTTCTAAATAGATACTAGAGAAATCAATTGATGCAAGGAATAAAATTATAATATATTATCGAATAAATTGGTTAAAAATTAAACTAATATTGTCCCTTGAACATGGGAATTAAAAGAGATAATAAATTGTGAATATAGATAATTGTAAATAATAACATTTTAAATTATTTATAGAAGATTTTCCTTTCCTAGAGTTAGCATAAATTTTGGCTGACTGTATATTCGGTGAGAATTTTCATGGATGAATCAGGCATCCTCAGAACTATTTGTTACTGTTTTCTATTCTACTGCTATATACCTACAATAGATATGGTAGTAGTGAGGTTTTTCTACAGCTTAGGTCATTCTGCAAAGATGGACTCTCACAGGGAACCGAACCCGGATGCGTTTTCCCCAAAGTCATATGTGATACCCATTCGGCTATCTGGGAGGCAAGCAATAGAAATAGATATTCATAAATAGCAAATCAAATACAAATATTGAATTAAATAAACCGCAAAAGGAGCTGATTTACTATGTTCATTGAATCGTCTAAATTTTATCCAAAATGCAAATTCATTCCGAATAGATTAAGATTAGAACAGACTGGATTAAGTCTAATAGGATAGATCACGTAGTTCAATCTTACAATAGCTCTAGAGAGATTTTGTTCAAAATCTTGGCTGACCGAAATATGGTGAGTGCATCGACATGGAAGGCCTTGATTATGACATGAATGAGGCTTTTGTGTCCTCTTTTTCAGAGACTGCGGCACACATTGGCGCATCGGTGACCCGCTGCAGCTGGTCTTAAGGATGCTGGATTGAAGCCATCTACTTTGGGATCAGCTGCAGTGCTTAAGGGTGCACCGTGAATATAAAACCCAACTCTCCAACTTAACTAATAATATTCCTTGTGGTGAAAAGGACTTCATTTTCTCGTTTGAATACCAGCAGAATGGAGGATAAATGGTAAAGCATTGTCTTGCTGCCGCTCAAACAATGCAATAATAAAGCTCACTGATTGTTGGAAGCGAATCAAATGCTTCCAATAATAATCTCGAGCGTCGTTAGAAACTATTCATTAGCAAGCAATCCAAGAAATAAACAAAATTACACATCGATTAACATATAATCTATACACATATAAATGAGTCTAGGAAGCGTTAACGGTTCCTTTCCACGTTGAAATACAATGAATTCAGATAAAATCTTGTATGTATTATTGAATGTATATGTTATTATGTAATTGGTAAATTTAAATTACTGTTTGAGTAAAAAATGATAAATCACTAAAGTCTAGAGCGGAGGTGGAGAGCAGCAGTCTTGTGATCATCGACGTCACAGAAACTGAAAACTAATTTTCCGGAAAAAAATTTCCCAAAGTAAGGTTTGAACCACTCAGGATAAACTTTAGGAATCATTTGGAAACTGGAACAGACACTCACACCACTCGGCCATGTCGATGATTAAAGAATGTTGGTTATAGATCAACAAAGAGGCTGGTTAAGTAAGCTACTGCATTTGCCCGACTGATAACGACGGATAAATGACAGATATTGTACATTTATAGCCCGCGAATCGCCATATGGAAAGCGGTAGTACAACACCAACAGATAATATGTAATCGATTTTATTTAGCCATCTTCGACTGCAATCCAGGGTAATGATAAAACATGATTGGTATGCGGTGCATTTAAAAAAGGCAAATATATTCATTGAAAATATCTTAAACGAAGAGAAATATGAAACATTGATAGGCCGTGATCACAGCGAAACCCGAGCAACCAAAGTGAACGGCGAGTTCCCGCGACGTCATCACTGCCACGGCAAAGAATTCTTTTTTGGCAGGTTTGTTTAAACATAATGTTCACTACCAACTTCAAAATCAACCTCAATCCGTTGACACGGAAGACTTCTGAATTCCTCAAAATGTACGAAATTCTTGTATTTTGGTACTTATCTTGATGAACTCGCTGCTAAAAGCCGAAACGTTCTGGAGAACAGCTTGGAATCAGTAAGCCACTTACCTGTAAAAATAAAAAACATATCATCAATATATCGTATCTAAAAAATTAATATGATTATCGAAATATCTAAATCATAAAGGCAAGGGTAATGATATGAATCATTTTCACAAATAGGGCTAAAGAAGAAGAGGGTTTTCCGATTATCATATTATGAATATACAGTTAACTCTCGATTATCCAGGATAATGAAGGGTTTTAATGCAGGGATAATGAGGATACACGGATATTCCAAACTTTTACTTCTTATTATTTCATTAATTTACGTAAATATGAAATTTGTTATTATCTGCGCACATAGTATATAATCCTTATTAATGTCGAATAGTTAATATCTTAAGCTTATGTCATTAAAATTTAGCCAATTATCTTTATCAGAAAGATAATCAGGACATTTCCTAAATTTGGAGAATAACGCAAGAATATTTCGTATCATGCACAGCGTGTTTCCCCAACGTAATGTTAAAATTTAGAATGGACCAAAGAAGCTAAAAAGCAAAACTTGACTCGAAAAGAATGGATGCATGGGATAGGGTAGTTAGATTGAAATGTTACAAAAATCACATACTTAAATAAAAATACATTAAATTTACCTAAAATAGTGGTTGATGGTCTAAAAAGATTATGGTAAAACAGAATGGAACGGAAACACATGGGTGATGCTTTGAAAGAGATTATCTGAACTAAGTAGGTCCTCAACCAATGCAAAATTTATATTCGAAAATAATCAAGAAGTTATCAAGTTATGCATATAAAACAATTAATCAAGTTAAAACAACTTAAGTAGGCGTATGAAATCCAAAGAACAATACAATTGGGCACAATTACAATACAATACGATAAAATTACACAGTTACAATAAAATTATACATTAAAAGGACAGAATTATTTTATGCAAAAGTACGAAATGCAACTTCAGTGAAAGTTAAACAATTATGTAAATGATCTTTTGTCCACAATCAGTTTAAATTATCAAACTATAAACAAATGGAAAAACAGAAAACTGAAGCGTAAACTAGAAACGACTAGTATTACATAGAGACGAATGCATTTCGACATAATAAATGTGTACGACTAGAAAATGCAGTCCTCTGAAGCCTCTTGTCATACTCCTCTTTTGGGGATGAGATTCAAACCAGGGCTTATCTGTAAAATTGTTGTAAATTATATAATGTTGAATAAATGAGGAAAGCAAGGGAAAACTCTTGTCTGGTTGCATTATTGCTCTCTCTTTCGGTTGAGGATCAAACCATCCTTCGGGCTGCAGACATTTTCATATTAAAAATTTGGATCAATATTTGGAATGAGTAAGGAGAGAAGAGTTGAATGGGTCAGAGTGCTTTAATCTAAAGAAGGAATCGCAATTTCCCCAACCGAATGAGAAGAGCTGCGGCAGAAGGCCTCTCAAATGCGCATCTTCTTCATTTGCATTAATAGTGCGTAAATCTCTCGCGATAATCTTCGGCTCTTCGAAAGACTTAAGAAGAATCCTTCACGATAAAGATCCCTCGTTGAAGCCGTTGCTGCATGAACAAATCGCTCAAGTCCAATTTACAGATGCTGATGAACATGAATTGTAAAAAGATAAACAAAAGTGTTGTACGTGAAACAGAGAAGGTGTTTTTCCATTTATCTCTGGTACTTGAGAAGTTCATGAATTCAAATATGCAGAATTTCAAGAAATATTCAAGGATGCCCAAAGCTGATGTCACTATCGCATCACGAAGCACTCAATGCAAACACGATCGACATTGGGTCCTGGAATTTCGTTCTCAATATGTATACACAGCGAGATTTGTGTTGTAGCTACATCTTTCAAGCATCGAATGGTGACTCTTTTTACCTATTCGAGCCTTTCCGAGAAATGCCAACGACCCGAAAAATGTGTGAAGTTAAGACACTCCTTAAGTGAAATAAGAAGAGGGCATGTGATAGACGCAATTAAACTTAATCACGATAGAAAAGGTTTAGTCAAACTTGCTGTACGTACCGCAACGTATTACTCATTGGTGACCAAAATACATGGTGCACTGGTGGGGGATAAGGAACGACTACCTCCTTCATGTATACAAAACAAATACTATGTTACTCATGGATTAAAGATCCGATTACATGATGCTTACTCGTTCTATTGGCTATTTAGTTATCACGTTAACCTAAAACACATTCTCAATAACCACAGTAATGTCCGAATTTTGAGAATAATTTTTTACACGTATTTAACTTAAATTGCTCTTTAAATTAGTCAAATATAATATTCGATGTTGAATTTATTTATAGTAAAGAGAAAATCTAATAAAATTTCGTTGTTGCCAATTCTCAATCATGCCGTTGGTTCAAAGAGGCAGCCATTTGATTGGAAAGAGGCATTCGAAATGTGTAAACACAGCGATAGAGGAATGACTAAGGCAGGGGATATCGATTTAAGGGGCGATTCGGAATGAGGGGTGCCTATTATTCCGTAGTTTGGTTGGGGCGAGGGTTCCTGAGGGTGGAACCTAAGATGGGCTTATATTTCTTCCCATGACGCATACGAACCCCAGCAGAGATGACTCGAAAGATCTTGACTCAGCGTGTGATGCTGGAATGAAGTGGCGAATGCTTGGGTAAATTTAATAGAAGAATTACTGAAAATAAACAACTGAGGAGACGATAACTTAAAAAACCAGAATCTCCAAAGGAAATTAGAATGATTATTATTAATTTAACAAGGAGACACACATTTAAGAAGCTATTCATGGAACCGTTGTATATGGCGTTATAAACGGGTTATTAAAAATTTGTAAATCTTTTGCATCAGAAAACAGAATGGAGGACTTATTGTCCCTTTAATGTTTACTCTTTACAACGTCTAAACGATAAAGAATCTTTTTTAGTTTTCCTATTTCCCTTATGTGGATACAGAGGTCGCGAACTAGCGTTATACTATTTGCCTTCCGGTCATACTTTCTTTTTAGGAAGGGTCATATTTTCATCTAAAGTGGGTGTCTTCCTTTGTTACTTAATTTTAGTGAAGTTTCCCCCAACAATGAAGGATATTTTACTAGATATACAATGAAAGAAAACAAATGTGAACAAACTTCGATCTATCGACTGATGCGGAAGATTGGCTTCATTGAGTTGTATTGCGTCTGGAGACAGGAAAAACTTACGTCATAAGAGATGCCTCTTAAGGGATATATTTTGTATGTATTTAATGTGAAAGAGAGACCGAGAGAAAACCGCGTATTAAGTGGGATATCCTTTATGCCCGAGCGTTTTAAACGGGTGTTACAGTAATTCTTCTCAACCAGCCAATCGAAGAATGCTCATCTTGCCTATTTGCCCGGTATTCCGGCGAGTATTCTTCGTATGCATGGTAAGAGAAGAATGAGGACATACTCTGAAAGGACATGTAATCCTAGAGTGTGCAAAACCGACAGGTTTGATACAAGAAAGATAAAAAATTGACAAGATAATAAAGATAAGAAAAATAAATAAGATAGTACACAATCTGGAAAGCGAAGAAGTGATTGTGTATTAATGCATCGATGTATTGGAAATGATATAATAGATGAGATTAAAGGGAGTTAAGAGATGAGAATGCAGACATAATGTGCACTGAAACACCCACGTAAATGCTTAGAATAAATGGAAGGACAATGCAAATATACAGAGACGGAGCAATAATATTGGATTCGTGTATGTAATAATGCAAACCTAAGATTTAATCGAAAGAAAGTAGAAAACCGTTAAGTAAGGAAGTCCATTCCTTCGCATGGAGGAGATGAAGTACTTTTCCATCGCTTTCTTTCTTCCCTTTTCTCTGCTTCCTTCAGCGAATCTAAATGCCATCAATCGGAAGAATCGCTTTTCTGATTAAAATCGAGAAACTGCACTTTATTCCGATATCGGCTCGAGTATACACGAATGAGATGACTTTTTAAGAACTACCAATTTCTATTTCCTTGTCTTCTGAACGAGTTCCGGATGATAAATATTCATGTTTTTCGGATTTACATAAAGGCGATTCCCGTTTTCATTAAAAGTTACGCTCACCTCAGGATTTCTAATATATCCTCTCTCAAAATCTTTTGTTGCAACTGATTTCCAAAGCTTTTTTGATTATAGTTCAATACTTTTTATCTTATTTTTTGAATAGGATAGCGGCAAATCGTTCATTTACATTCGTCTCCCTCTTTTTATGAATTTCATAATTCATATATGGATGAAAGCATTATTGGCGCCCCATGAGAGCCATCTTCTGTACAACCTCGTATGCTATTATTATATTTACAAAGTATACCACCAAATGAAGGAAAAAGAAGGATTAGTGACATGAAATTATACATAATTAAATTTATTTAAATTATGAAAATAAAAATCAATTCAAAACAAGAAAAGATATATTATCATTCGAAACTATTCGCTTTCAAAAGAAGGACCCGAGTTAAGGGAAAACAAAGAATGATGACTGTAAAGAATAACTGTTTTTATGATTTTTTATGATTTTATGATTGTGATTTGTTTTATATTTTTCAAAATGTAAATACCTTTAAATATAATATAATGGTTTTTCGTTTTCGGTTCGGGAACTAGAATTCCAATTTTAACTGTTAGGATTGAGTTATCGCCTTAGAAATAACAACCGCAGTTTCGGTTTTACTTGCCAAGATAGTATGCCTGATAAGTACGTATATAATCTATATCACAAACTTCAAATAAGAACCTAAAAATCGGAAAGAATCTCAACCCGAATAATGGAAGGGACGAATTGTCGAAGTGCAAACAAATCGAAGAAGAGAGAGCATGATAAGTGCAATGAGGAGAACAAGCGACGATCGCCCGCACATTTAGTTTCAGCGTAGTATTTAGTCCAATTGAACAGTACCCAAAATTCACTCCTGTTTCCACCACAACATTTCTAAGTCTGCAATTTCCATTACCACATAATACAGACTAGAGATTCATTTAATAAGTCCTTGAGTTTATATTATTTATAAGCAACGATTTGAACGATAATTCTTCGAGAAGGAAATCAATGGAGCATGACGAGGAACGGTGGGTTAGAAAGCTGGCGATGGTTGATATACGAAGTTGGTTTTTTTCGAGTAAGGATTTTTAAACCTAACATGGGTATTTTTGAATGAATTCTGCACTCAACTGTGCGAGTCATTTGCGTTGGTTTGAGGATATCACTACAGGGATTTCTCTGTTCTCTCAACATTCGGTCCGACCAATTCTTCAACCGACGCATGCTTCCCTCCGTCAGTGAGGGATTGCCATGTAGCGATGAAGAAATTAGTTTTAATATTTTCAGTGATGGTATATTCGTTTTCCGCTTTTAAGGATATCACTATAAAAAGTCTGGTAGCTGTCGGGCATTATGGCCAGCCAAACGTCCCAAAAGGAACAAAATCTGTCTTTCTTTTCTCAGCCTCACTCTCTTTTCTTTCGGTCTTGTGCCGGATCCTCCTCTGATCCGAACGCGACAACTACATTTTGCGATTCGAGATTTACCGTTTCTTCGCTACGGAACTAAGTTTCCGCGCAAGGGATTGTTGCAAATAAATGGCTTTCGCCTAATCCTTATGAAAATGGGATGTTTTCTCCATGGCTACTTCAGAATTTCATGTCAAAATCAAACCGCCGATGACGGCTGGGTTAGCGACACCTCGCGCCCGCTCGAGCAAACTGGCTTTCGAATCTACTGCCAAATGGTTGGAATATTGCGTGTTAGTTGAGGTACCAGAGAGTGTTTGAAGGGAAGTTGCGACGTAGTAAGATTGTTTTCGATCACTCGCTGGTAACGCAGAATACTTGAGATAATGTAGGATGAATCAAAGTGAAAGTCGTCATCCTGTTGAAAATGGAATAAATTATGGTATAACGTAAATTATAACGTAAGTAAGGAATGTTATTTAGTGTATACGGAATGCTATATCGCATAAATCTAAATTCATTACGCATATACATAACATTCCTGCGGTAGCAATTCCATTTCAGAATCAAAATCGATATCGGAAATTCCGAAAAATGCTTGCTTCGTTTCAGTTTAAAGATGATCCATTGAAGATGAGATGTAACGGATTCGCCATGCATAATGGAAGGTCGTACAGATGCCGCACGACAGCAACGCTCTCGGCAGGGACATGCAACGCTATCGGATGCAATGTACACACGCTCCCAATCTGTGCATTTAGTGTTGCTATCTTTAACGTGCACCGTCTCTGGCGTTTGCATAAAACCAATAGAAAAAAATATTCTTCTAAAGTATTTCAGCACCTTTGATTATATTCCAACGCAGAACCAGGAGTCGACGTGACGTAATGTAAGCTTCAGCTTATTTTACCTATTGTAATTAGCTTTGAATAGTAATTATCTTTCCGTTTTTCACTCGAGCTCATTGAAAATTCCGCATTTCGGTTCGATTCAAGTTTTTTTCCGTTGAATTCTCAAAAAATGGGTGACTGTAATGGTAAAATCCCGTAAACTCGAAATGAGAGCAAATTGATATCAGTTTTAAAGTGTTTCCAAAAATAACTCTCTTATAGCAATCGCTTCTACGACTCGGAGTCATTCAAAATGTATTCATTCAGGCGTATCATAAGACACGCCTTGACGGCCTAACTTTTTGAGATTTCTTCATTTCTTCTTATCGTTCGAGCAAACAGATCGTAAAAATGCCCGTTTGTTTTTTATTTATCCGCTAGAGGGAAATTTATCGTGTAAAAGGCTCCGCCGACATCTCTTCAAATATTTTATTGCAGTTGTAAAATTCGCCCACTTCATGAGACTTCATTCGGAGATTTTTAAGATCCAAACGAGAGAGCAAAGGCAGTAATGGGACTCAATGATTTACTGAGCTTTTCGTATGATTAGCGCGACATTTAAACTCTATATATAAATAATATATAATATATAAATATAGAAATAAAAGTATAAGTGTCTCCATTGATTACAAAGTATTGATAATACCACGTCTGCTCTGCTCTGGGATTGTTACTCGAACGTAACCATTATATTATAAATATACACACAATAAATATCTATTATATATAGCTTAAATAATATATACATGGTTTTAAAGGATATCTTTCTGAGCGGCTTCAAGCTAACTCTAATCCGAATAATACTATACCGTACTCTTAATAGCGAAAAATATTTCATGATTTCTAAATAATAGTGATGTGAGAATCATTCTTTTTTACTACGGATCAAATTGCCTAAATTATTCAAATTTCTAATCAAACTGACTAAATATTCGATGATTTGTCCCTTTATTTCTCATGAATTTCCCAAACTGGAACTCATATTTTCTTTTTTCCTTGTTTACCGTTGTTATCCACTAAAATAGTCTTTCTAACTTATAATAATGATTTCTGATTTGAAGTTATATCGTTTTTATAGTAATTTCGACTATTAAATTGGTTTTGTTCGGAAAATTACGCATATAAATCGTGCCATATGAATTTTTGAGTAGAAAAACAAAACATAATAGATAATTTTCCGTTAATTAAATTTGTATTCGGTTTAAATCTTTTCAGATGTCGATTCGGCTTGAGATTCTTGTTGAAAAAAACTATTTCGAAGATTCGCACATCTGTACTAAAGAAAAAGGACGTCATAGATACATTCATAGGGCTAAAAATTTCCAGGAAAAATCTCTCTTTAACGTTCTTTGGATAAAATACTGGAATTAAATCATACCAGTATTATACACGATTACGAGTTTTCAAAAATCAATTTTTAATCGAACATAGTTTAGTCTAAGAAAGAGGGGAACGGAAAAATATTGGTGACGATTTCGACAGGAATATCTGTTTTAAGTTAGTCCTTATTTCACAGAAAATTTTAATTCGGACATCATAAACTAATTATGAAGTATGAAATATAAAAGAAATAAAAAAGCAAAATTAAAGATTAAATAGGATTAAATATTCAATACAAAAGTTAGAAATGCAACAAAACTGAAGGTTAAACTAATTATATAAATGACTATTGTCAGATAATTATTTCAATAAAAGATAAATATGCTAAATACTCCTATTCAGATGTTCCGGGAATTTCAATTCTAGATTACCTTTAAAAGAAATTATTGATGAATTCAATTGGATTAAATCTCAGTCGGATGCACAGTTTGTCCAGGTGCACCATGGCGGTGTAGGCGAACCCGTCTGCCCGTAATTGGAGGGACGGCTGTGGGTGCGCCCCCACAAGGGGGCGAACCGGAAAAGGGCGGCGGCTAGCGACCCCGCAGCATGTCACCTTGAGAACCACGAGTCTGTCAGCACCATCGGAATTTCCTTCATTTTTAATAAACTTCGCCCACTTCACTGGCGAATTATATTTAGATTAGAGCTAAGAGGAACGTATCTTTTTAATTCTTCGAAATTCACTCGGCATCGCTGTGGAGACGTTTGCTCTCTCAGAGCACATTTATTATTTAGTACTGTTCGGTAAAGCCCGGTCTTCCAAGGAACCAAGTGAGAAATAGTTTGCAAGCGATATAACACTATGACAGAGATATCACGAGTTTTTTACATTAGAATGCAAAAGCCATAAGTTTTTTCGACTTTTGAGTTTTAAATACACCCTATACACCTTAGAAATGGAAAATCTTATATAGTTTGAATTAATGGTCACAGATATGGATAAAGAGTCCGCGAACTACTGTTGTTGTATTCTCGTTTAAGAGTGGTCTGCCTTTCGGACTAAAAGAGCGCCTTACATGACTTTCGCAATTGTTTACAACGAAAGCACTTTTAAGTAGACAATTAGGGAAGAATAATGTAAATAATGTGTATCGACTGCGGAGGACGAGAGAATCCCCCTGCGTAAGAGGATAGCACCATTCGCTTGGAGTGGACATTAAGGGGGATTGAGCGTTTTAAACGGGTTTCACTATTTGTATATGGTATTTAGTTACTCTCCATTTACTACTCACCTATTTACTTACTTTACTATTTATTTATTCAGCGATTATTTCTTCATTCATTATTTTATTGAGTAGTTGTTGCTGTTGTCTTTTATCGTTGAGTTATCAAGGTGTACTCTCGGTTATCCGTGACAATGCTGTGGAAAGTGCACGCATATTCAGAAAACACGGTTGAATCAATCATTCACTTTTATTTCTCATATTATTTGAGTACATATTCCGTTATTTTGATTCGTATTTTAGATTGAGTTTCCTTCATCAGAACGCAGATCTAATTAGCAGAGATGATGTAGTTGTATTCCCACTGATCCATAGAAAATGTAAATCCTGCTTGTATTACAACGCGAAAATACTTGTTTTGTTCTTTTGTTTCCTTTAATTAATATTTCCCTTGGAACAATCTATGCTAAAACAATAGCTATATAACTCCACAATTCTGGCGTCAGTATTGAGATCTTTAGTCTCACTTGTAACATAGTAAAGATCACTTTTGAATATAACTGAAAACGAGGCTTCTTCTATGGATAAGTGAATGACAACAACTTCACAAGGGAACAAAACATTGCACCTTCGATTATTCGATTCGTATTTTAAATGACCCTCACAATATTCCCAAATATCGTCGCTATATTCATTCCCTTAGGGCGGTAGTAAATCTGAAGCATTGGCTGGCTTTTTTACATTAGCTCAAGGCGTGATATATCATGCGCCTGATGGCGAGAATTAAAGACGAGAAAGTTTTGCGTGGAAAATTTCAATGTTTTGTGATGGAATTTCATTATGAGATTTATTGACGGGACAAATTAACAAATCACGTTTGTAATTTAAAATTGGAAACATAGATTATTAAGCACAACAAGAGCTACAGCAAAGGAGATGCATGATTTGAGGCCTCTATTCAAGAAATGTGAGTTAAGGAAAGTGTGGTGAAACGAAGTAGAAGCAGTTTGTTGGAGATGCTAGGAATTGATAGATAGAAAATAAAGACTTCTTAATAAAGGATTTTCTAGGTACAAAAGTTGTGTTCCAACTTTATCACATAAAAAGGAAAGTATTACCGAAGCATTCATTGATTTTTACCGGCTTCGAGTTTTCCTTATTTGCATCATTTAAGTAGGAAGCTGTCCTGTCCTGTCGTAAAGAAAAATATTTATCTTCAGCTTGTTCACAAGCGTAGGTAGATCTCGTTCTGTCATCTTTTTTATGCCTTAATTCTATGTATGTATAATATACATTGTATTTACATATGATATTATAATGTATCAATAAACTATTAAAATAGCTCAATTTAATAATTATCGATTTATATTTATCAATGTAGTTACAATTAATACTCATATAATTGATTTCTTCTCCATAAATCAAACTTCTGTATTTTTCGACACGATTAATCGAGTATAATGACATTCCCAATAAATAAATCGCTATGAAAGAATAATCCATATTGGAAACGTACTCGTCGATCTAGAAGGCTAAATCAAGAGTATCAAGCAAGCCCGGACTTAGTGGAAGGACACTACAAAGAAATGAATAATCACAGTTTTAATTTAGACGACCGCTACGTTACCTGAAGATGATGAAACCGAAACACGTGGGAAATAATGTGGGAATAAAAAAAATATCTATTCTTCATTTCTTTAGGAGAGTAAACAATCTACAATCCATTAACACATATGAAGCTAATACATCGGAGGGAAGTGAGACCTCTGCCGGTGCTTTCTTAGAACTTCTTCATGCAATTCTACACATCATGCATCTACATCTACATAAATACCCAGCAAGCCGCCTTTCGGCGTGTGGCAGGGGGTCTAAACACCGAATGATTGAGCTACATATTTAGCCTATTATTATCGCGTATTGCTTCAGAAAGAATGATTCCTTAAAACGACTTGTTCTAGCGTCTCTTATTTAGCTCACATTATCGGTGACCGAGTCATCCGCGAATATCCTAACATTGCTATCTATCTCTTCACTCAAGTCATTGATGTATATTAGGAATAGAAGAGGTCCAATCACGCTTCCCTGAGGTAACTTTGACTCTGTTCGAAATAACGCCATCAAGTACTACTTTTTGTTCCCGTTCGTAAAGAAAGTCCCTAACCCAGTCAATTACTTCTTTATCAATTCCCGCTAATTTTAATTTGTAAATTAACTTATAGTGGGGGACTCTGTCGAAAGCCTTCTTAAAATCGAGGAAAATTGCGTCTACTTGCTTTCTACTCTCGGCAGACTTTAAGATGTCGCGAATCTGTTTCAAAGAGACGTGCTATGCAGGTTCTGTATAAAATGCTACCTAACGCCTTAAAAAAAGATTGTGAATGAGCGAATGCTCAGTGAATGTTTCATGTCTTAAGTCTTAATTTGGAGTGAGGGAACTACTTTTCGTCTATATCACACTTTCTTGTTCAGAATACTTTCAAGGGCAAGAAACAGCTCTTCGGAGAATGAGAATAGAATTCTTTACTGAGAACATCATAAACTAGTAGTGATGATATGCCAAATATACGTATCATTCGAATGCATAAGAAACTATTAGATCGCACGTATTGTAACTCATACATTCAAATCAATTCTCTTCTTAATTATTGTAAGCTATTTTGAAGTTTCAAAAATTTCTTATTATAATGAATTGTATTGCTGCCATCGGTCTATTCCTTGCGTTGTATTTTATTTCTTTTACACTAAAAAAAGGAAATGGTTCTTTAAGCTCTTTAGGTTAATGAGCCTTCTACACTCCAAAAACGAATAAAACATCTTCTTTAGTTTGTTTTCCTTGCGAAAGATATCTAGAACCCGCGAACAATTTTTGTATAACACTGGCTGCCATCCCGATATGTTTTAAGAATACTCTGCTTTTCATATAAAGAGAGAATCTTCCTTTTTTACTTCAGTTTGGTCATTTTTCACTCTATACTTCTACTTTTAACTCGGAAGCATTTTTTTCTAGATGGAAAATTGTGATAGAATAACCAGGTTAGCCTGAATAGCTAATTTTTATCAGGTAGACTATAAGGAGAGAGTGATGCAAACAATTTTCGGAGTAAGCCGCAGGATTTTCTATAGTGGGCTGCATTGCATCTGGGGAATCCACCTTAAATGCGGAGTGTTCTAAGACAGTATTTTTACCATGTTTTTACTGTGAAAAACCGCTTATGAAACGGGTATGTACTGAAAAAATTATAATATTTCATAAGAGAGAGTGGAATTTTAATTCCTAAAAATTCGGCGAAACGTAGCTCGCGGTGTCGATGAAGTGTCCCACAGCGGCGTCGTGAGCATCGAATTTCCCATCGGCAGCCTCCGAGAGATTCTGTCCACTTTAATGCGCTCTAGCGGCTGATCGTGGAACTAACGCCCTTTCGTCCGCTACTTTTGCTCTGTGATTTTTATTAATTTCCCCACAAAAGTCGTGACCATAATCTTCCAGTTAATTTCAAACAGTTCCTAAACTAAACGACAGCTCTTTACGAAATCTCCATACAAATATCCCTTGATACTCTCTGAAATTTTGAAAGATATATAATACATGGAGAGGGTCTCTTGGTATAACTTTGGTGAATGGAATCTCAGCTGCAGGATTTTTATCCGTGTAACAGAGCTTAATATGCAGACATAACTTGATTTCCCAAGTTGAGAACTAATGGGAAACTCGATAAGGAAATTTGATGCGAAGTTCTCCGACTGAATTTGAATACTTTCTCCATAAATTACGAAGTGGAACTCTCGTTAAATCTTAACAAAAATCCATGGCGTGATCATTCACGTATTTGACCCTCAACACAACGTCAGTAACCGAAAAACTTAATCGGTACATTTACTCCTTAGATTTTTCTTACTTTTTAAATTTTCTCTTTAGAAGTGAATTATTGGAATGTTACTGATTTATGATATTTCAACTTGAATTAATATCATTTTTGTCACATTTGCTTATTTGGTTTCGATGTTATACGCGATTTCTCTCTCGATCATTGAACTATCTCAAGGATTTAATACCCTTTTTGTAGATTTTTCCTTGCTTTGGATCTATTTTCCCTAAGGTAACCCATTAGGTTTTTCTATCACTCCCTTTATGTTTTTCAATTCGATTTCTATTTACCTTATTTATATTTCTATCAATATCTTTGGCGACAGGTTTGATGGAACCATTTAATTTTATTTAGGATGTACGAGAACAAGAGATCATGGAGAAATATCACCATTTTTAATACAAGTGGTCGTGTGACGTCCGTGAGATTCGCAGGATAGAAAAATATTTCAAAAATTAACAGAAAAAGTTTTTAAAAAAGTCTCATAGAAGCTAGTAAATACCATATTGATAAGAATAATTAAAATTTAAAGTTCAATATAGTAATGTATCTCGTGTGAAAAGAAAAACATGATTCGTGGGGACCTCCCGATGGTTAATGGCCCCAATATACAAGAGAACATCATAAAATAATAATTATTAGTTAAAAAAAAATATATATATATATAATGTGAGAACGATTCTTGCGCTGGCACCTTTAGTTCTAATTAAAATGCCCTCTACTACAACAGTATTCAAATACACAGCATATCCTTCTACAGCTCTACTTTCCAGAGACTACTAAAGAAGACAATCTAATTACTCGAATAGATGTCTGAAAGAAGGCAACGGTCTCCACTCCAACTTGAAATAAACGAACGGAAGAGTAAAAACTTGAGGCGATTGAATAATTTCCTCTCATTGAATGCTTTAGACATTTAATAGAAGAGGTTCTCCGACAAACTAAAGTTCATTATCACATCGACCCGATTAATCCCCGGATGAAATGCTTCGTCTGAAAGAGGTGTCAAGGACGCACACTTTCTTCCACTCCTCATTCGCATTCCTCTTTCCCACTCACATACACATTTGCAAAATGCAGCTTCTTTCCGAGCAAATCACTGATGATCTCAGTGGATTGCATTTACGATGCTCTCTACCTCTGCTAATGATTAAAATTCTCGATTTATTATTCTTACTCATTCTTTCAATGAGAAGAAATTATACTAACTTCTATTCGTATCGCTTGAATTGGCGTTTAAATCTATTTAAGAGGTAAAAATTATCTATCTTTTAATTTCATGTTTTACAGTCCTACTATAAAGTCATGCCTGATCATATTGATAGCTTACTATTACTTGTTTTCTTATAGTTGTCTCTGAGCTAAAAGTAAGATCAAAGTCAGTCAAAGTCTTCACCTTGGCTGAATATTTTTTTTGTGCGTATTTCGGTATGCATAGAATGTTTTTTATATTGCCTATATTTTGAATCGATAATATAAATTTTACGTATATCTAGTGATAACAACGTGATATGACTCGGAAAGATGCATTTAATTTTACCTTTGATTGCAAGCACTTGTCTAGAAGATTGTTCGCAGAAGCCTGAGTTATATTAGAATATAAATCAGAATAAAAATAACAAAACCATCTAATCGTTTCAATGGACTCTGTCTTGGAAAGGATAAGCACGATCAACCATTCACTAATCACAATTATAAACTTAACTGCAGTGAATTTATCCGAATCCAAAAAACGTTTCCCTTTATTCTTCGAATCTCCTTTTTCTACCTAAACCACACCTTCCCTTCCCACAATGCCCCTCGGGGGCGCAGAATTAACGAGTGGAGGCGGAAGGAAAGGATTTTCCTCACCGACAAACTTGTAATTGCTGTCACTCTTACTTCCTCCGTGAACTCATTTTCCTCTGATTAACAAGTTGGCTCTCACAGAATTTCTTTATTATTCTAATCTAATTCCATTACTTCATGCTGTAATAATTCGAGAAATGTCTCATCCTTTTTTGGCGTAGAATAAAGAAATTGTGTTGATCGAATTCTTGCAGTAAGAGTATGATAATTACCGAGTTATTGGCAGTGCAAAGAACCGAAACCGGCAACTAATACCGATAAAAACACTTGCTGGATTGAGAATGTGTACAACGAAAAGTGTCATTTGCAAAAAGATTGCGATGCAGTTAGGTTTCCGGTGATAGCACTCTAGCGCAGTGTATGAGAGCTATGAAAAAACAAAAGCGGAATAAGTGGTTTTTATTAATTGGATTGAAACAATTAGATCGAGAATCTACTTATAAATACAAGCACAGGATAACGACTTTTTGCATGTGGTAAGAGGTGCATGTACCGTGATTCTACTTTCTTAAGTGATTATTTTCGTGTATTGTTCGCGGGAAAAATGAATTCCCGAATCGATTAGCCTATATTTCTATTATTTTTCTTGCAGAATCAGGTTGGCACGTGACGGATTCTCGCCTTCCATCACGCTAAAGAATAAAAAATCCCTCGTTGGGGCCTCAAATTGGTCCTTGCACTCAGGGCCTCTGAAATTCGCCCCTGGCTCATGTAACACAAATCTGGAACAAGGAAATGAAGCCTTTGTTTAAATATCCTATCTTCAAAAGATTCCTACCCTCGTGGTTAATTTCTTAGTACAGCGCAGTAGGTAAGTCACTCATGAATAATAATAACTATAAGAATGACTGATATATTTTACGACGAATCCTTCAATCCATCCCTTCAATTAAGACTAATTCCGTCTCTTGATCATCCGTGGAATCTAACCTCCATCGTCTTCAACTCAAACTCATTTCCAATGTGAAAAAAGCCTTATTTCGCTCGCTCCATTTACAAATTACGTAAAAAGTGACTTTTTTTTCTCTTTCCTCTCAAAAAAAAAGAATTTTAAACACTCGACCGCTTGGCTGAGTCTCATTTGCTGACGCGTTTCCATGGCGACCCACTCGTTTGGCATTCGTCGTTAACTTCGAGAACAAAACTCAATTAAAAACCGACCGTAAATTTCAATTCCAATTTTATTAAGAAAAAAACGTGTCCGTTCCAACACTTATCCCTCAGGAGGTGTCCTTTAAAAAGTCCTTTCTAATTGGGTAAAAAATAGTCCACTCGGAATGAATTCGGTTTCTGACAAATCCCTAGGGCAATTAATCTTTGATATTATGTTACGAAAAAGTTTGATTTATAGCGGTACTTGTCTGTCGATTTAGAATGAGAAGAAAATTAAACATGGACAGAAATTTTATAAGAAAAATAAATATTTCACGATCGTTAATTTTGCGCTTATTATTATTCATTTGTTTCTATTTATTCATGTTTATTTTATATATTGTAACTTTATAGTCTTTTCCTTTAGTTACATTTACTTTAGTTAGAGTAATTTTACATATTTTCTAATCATTACATTTCTTTTATTTATTATTATTTCAAATATATTTTTAAATTTTATTTATTTGTCTTTAATTATTGTTATTTTATATTATTATCTCCGTATTTTATTTTCAAAATTTCTATTTTATTTATGTTTATTTGATTATTTATTATTTAATCCCTTTTTATTTTATTTTTAAAACTAATTTCAATTACTCCATTAACTTTACGTAAGGTCGACCTAATTCTCGGGAATATTCCAGGCAAATTAAGCGTCCACCTCTTCATATTTTCTAATGAGCGTGTTAAATTTTGTTACTGTTTACGAGTACATATTATTTTATCTGCCCACAAACACTAGTCTCTGCAGCGAAGCACTCTGTAATAATAATATAATCTTATTCGGCTACATTTTGTAATTAAATTTTGGACCAATTATTCTTCATGAAAGGTTATGCTTAATGCGGGAAACTTTAAATGCTCACCATTACTGCCTTTAATTGCTCTACTGCGCTTTTCGAGTCCAAATAAGATTGAAGGAGGTAAGTTTTTACGGGTAAATTAAGCTCGAAAGATCGTGCGCTTCGTGGTGGAAATTTATGTACATCTTGGGTGTCTTTGATCAATTACAATTCCACCGGAAGGAAGAAACTTAACCAGGCTTAAGATTATGAACAAAAGAGGAATTATATTTCAAGCTTGCACGAATTTCATCAGCAAAACACGACAAAAAATCAGCTAATAAGGGAACTCCCTTGAGGACGTAATTGGCAAAGATTTAATTTGAGCAAGAAAGCAAAAAAGCAATGAGGGAGAGCCAAGTATTGAGCCGACATAAACCGAGAGAAGAGTTTCCGAAGGAAAAAACAGGATTCCAATTTCTGCCGGAAAAACACACTCACTTCGAAAGTCCGTCCTCAAAAAATAAGGCAGAATGTACGAAAAATATCATAAAAATTAATTAGATTACGTCTTTCAAAAGGCGTAAATTTTTAAAGATCATTTTCACGAAAGAGGAATCAATATTCGGTTTTTTCAAAAGATGAAGGAAATTAATTTATCGATGAAGTATATGTGAAGTACAAGCCGAGAAGACTCCATGCATAGTATACGTCAGGAAAGCAAACGATCTTTCAATTCATGCATCATTTGGTACGTTATTGTCAATTTTCCTACAATTTCGTCAAATTCTAAGAAATACTTGGGATTTGAATATGCGGAATCACTAAGGAAATTGAATGAAAGATTTAAAATATCGATTTAATGAATCCACGTCCATTTTTTGTACTATGGACACTACTATAAATTACGATTAAAATAATGAATTTAAAGAATCGACTTGGATATTAGGTTCTCTTTGATTACAAATCCAGTCAGTTTCCATGGTGATGCGTTTTTGTGATCTGTGAATTTTTATTATGAATAAAGATGCTACTGCGTGTAATGAAAACATATACGTTGGAAAATTCCTCTAAAGGCGATAATTGAAAAGTCTCTTAAATCAGAGAAAGTTCGTAAATTTTTAAGTAAATAGTCATATAGAAATTTTATTTGATGAAAGCGATAAATGTATATGCCTGTGTTTAGCAAGTTTATTAATTTTTGATAAATGCCACTCTTTGTGAATAATGTTACTTCTTTTGAAAAATACATACATATATTCATTACTATAAAATGAGAAACTCCGAAATACTCGTTTATTTCGCATCCAAAATGCAAGACAAGTATTATCGTCAGATGGCGTTGATCTTTCAAGAAACGAAGTAACTATGCTTAGTCAAAACCCTGATGAAATCCATCTGATGGGTATCCAAAACTTTAATCATAATTCTTCATGCCGTTGGGGGAAAACTTTTTATTAAAAAAAGGACGGGAAATTGTGGCTGTACCCGAGCCAAGATCAGTGGCAGCGTAAATAAATCGGAATTTGCGTCAAATCAGCGACGGAAATAAATAATAACAGTGCAGATTGGATATTGGAGAAGCAAGATATTAAAGGGGTACATGTATGTAACAAGTATGTACTAGAGTGGCATATACGGGAAAGGAAATGTAGAGGAGAGTATTAGAGAGTACTGATTGGACGAATCCAAATAGAAAGGAAAGAGATGTTCGGCAAACAGAGGAAAATGACGACGTAGAAATCAAATTTACTTCGTTTATTAAACTCAATAAAACATCAATGGTTGATCTGTTTTAACAAATAGAATGGATATATATAGGCAGGGCTGAAGAGCTGGACCAGAGAGATGCGCATAATCTTAATGTTATTGTAGTTAGTTGCTATATATAGTTAGTATAGCGATGTTATTTCTTAGTATACACCTTCTAAGGAAAGAATGAACAGCTTCAATCCTGATTTCCTCATATATTTCTTAACTAAAAGATTGAGTGTTTATTGAATCAAACAGAAATTCTCCTAAATCAAACAGTGAAGAATGTTTTGGGGTGTTCTCTCAGCTGCGATTCTAAGGCAGTCGATACAACAATTCATCCGCAAATAAATGGATAAATTGGTAATAATCGTTCAAAAAAGCGGTCGAATACCGAACAAAAGAATGCGGTCGAAAAGGCCTCCGTCGCATTCACAAAAGGGAGAACGAATCCTATTGAAAGCTACCCTTTGAGAGAAGAAATCATGCATATCATTTATAAAGCATGTTTACCCACAATGAGGCCACCCTTCTTTTGGCTTGTTAGGGGTGCTTCCCCTGTTTACGGCGTGGTTTCTAGGGCACCAATCTACAACACGTGTGATGCGGAGAAGCAGCTTTTACTAGATTCGGAAGAGCTATCGATTGGCAGAAACAATTTCCTTTTCACATTCGAATTACGAAAAAGTTTTATTAATACGAAACTTAATCCTTATGGATTCACAAGATGCCTCCCGTGTATTCTTACGAGGTCACGAAAAGAAAGCTATTCTACAACAGCCATGTTAAGAAAAAGACAGCATGACACATTAGACATGAAAGCGCAGTAAATAAAAAAACACCTCATTAACAAATTTCTTAATGCCATACTAATGACGAAAACAACAACCTTCAATAAGCCACCTCAGTAAAATTACTAAAGATGGACGGAGTAGAAAAGATATTTTCAGTAGAATTGTACGAATAAACGCTAGTTTCCTAGTAAATTTAAGATTCTGCCTAACAAAAAAGATAGATGCTATAACAGACGATTCAGGAAGTCATATTTTCCGCGAACTTTACACGAAAAGGATTTGGGGAAGTAGAGTCACGGTGTATGCACCCCCTGCCACACGGCGGCTTGCAGGGTACATATGTAGATGTAGATGAAAACGTCAGAGAGACGACTTCCCATGTCCTTTTGGGCATTAATCGATAAAATATCTACTTTATTTCTGTTCAAATAAATGAGTTCCAATTATTTTTTATATATATAAATTAATCAAACATTTTTCATAATAGTACATGTCTTAGTCTATGTTTGGAATGTGTGTACTCCGGATTTATCTGGATTTATACATGCAATATATAGATATTTACTAATATTTAAGTAGATGCATATTCGTACTTACGTAAAAGTATATATAAGTACGAGTAAAAGTTGCTTGCAAACTGCAAGCTAATCAGTTGAATGAAATCAGTTGAACCCATGATATTTAGTGTCAAAGTCTGAATAAATATGGTATCGTACTAAGAAAGGCCTCAAAACATTTTTTTAAAGTTCTGACCGGTTCCAAAGTTTCGATTCAATATCTTATCGTGAAGGTCATAAAATAAGATTCCCTTATCACCGTTTGAAATGCATGGTAGAATCAAAATGACGCTCTTGCATCGAAACAAGGACTATTAGAGAAACGGTGAACCGCATGAAATAATGTTTTTAAATGCCTCTGTTACCATTCCGGGTTTTCTCTTTCCAGCTTATCGAGAAGGCATTTTAAAAAATTCTTAAAAATTCCAGCAATGCATTTCTTACAGAAGAATATCGCACCCACCTGGCGTCGAACTCACGGCCATTTTGTAATATTTCTTCCATTGGTAATACAGAAGACTACCTCAAGTTCAACCTCCGAGATTTTGGTTCCTCTATCTTACCGATAAGTGCCTCAAAATAATTTTCAAAATTCCGCGCAATGCATTCTTATGGGAAAATTGCGATTTTCGGGACATTCTGGTATCGAACCCATGATAGCTGGTGTCAAAGTCTGAATTAATATGGTATCTACAGGGTGGGGCCAGTACGTCGTAAAAATTTCACGTCGATAGTACATACTAATGGAACATGGTCAGAGTTTGTATCCCCTATATATAGGTATATTTCCGCAGAGGTCGCTATAATATATAATAGATATGTAAAATGACAGAGTAAAGGACATCGTCGAGTTTCCCTCTATGAAGAAGAAAAACGAAAAAGACGTGTCCTCTAGAGTGCTTGATATAGTTAGTAGGGAAGGACTCTTAACGGTGCTCCTTCGAACCCCGCCGCATGCACTTGCAATGGCCAATTAATGAAAGCCAGACGAGAGAAGGCCTAATTTGGCCCTTACGAATCCGACATTCGTAATTTTCAAAAGCCGCTTTTAATGGAGATGTTCTATAGGAGAGATTAAATTTAAGCCCCGACGTTCCTACTGGCGTTCTTCAGAGTGATACTTCCTTTTGCTGCGACGAGCGGTCCACAAACTGAATAACTACCGCGGACTTACGGTGATCAAACAAGCTGAGAAATTTCAAAGTTATGAAAGATTTATGAAATATCAAAATGAATTGAGGCAGATTTTTAAGAGGGGATATTTCCACAAATGAGGGAAACAGGTGATGATGAAGGACGAGTTGAAATTCGGTCACCTTTTAAGAGTTTCTTATGAAGAGTTATTGCATGTACTGCTTGAAATCAATGTGCGAAGGTGTAACTTGGTATATTATCCAGAGTCAAAAAGAAAATTTTGTGGAAAATTACTGAGCCTTTTCTTTTTGAATGAACTACGTGCATTTCTAAGAGAAAATGAAAATAAATTTTCATGTTTTCAAATCATTCTACAACGTGATCGCTTAGTTAGGTGAATGCCACAAATATGGGAGGCTCTCAATTTTGAATGTGCCCCTTTGAAAATAAAAACTTCACAATAAATCAATTCAACGAGTTATGCAAAAGCATAGATAAGAACCTGAAGTGTAAATGTATTGATTTGAAATATTGATTTGAAAACTATAATACAACAGCAAAATAAAATAATTGCATGGAAGTAACGAAGCTCAGTTAAAAATAAAACGATATTTGACTGTCACTTTTAAGAAAGCAGCATTCTCTGACTTATTTCTATCTTATGGCTATCGTATTAGGTAAAACGAGAAATATTCACCAATCGCAAGAGCGTTTTCCTTCTTAATTAATTAATGAAATTCACTTTAATTAAAAACAGCAATTATATCTCATCTATTAATTTCATTTTCCTAAATTTCATACCATGTAGAGCATAAGTTTCTGAAAGAAGCATGGGATTATTCTATGATTTGAATTGTATGTGCCTTTCTTTGAATTTAATTTTTGTAGCGGACCTTCTGCAAGATGTCTTCGGTATCCTTGATGGCAGTCTTTGCCAAGCCGATGGCAGCCATGATATGCTGTGTTGACATGAAATGATTATAATTTAGGATGAACGGCTTTGATCTCTTGCGATTTGTGGATTTTCCCATCGTAAATTATCTTATCGATTCCAGCTCATGCTCATTAATTCGTTATTTAGGATATCGATTTTTATAAGCGGGAATTCGATTTTCCTAAATTAGAAATAACGTTGAAATCTGTAGGCCACAATGTTCGTGAAATATATCAACAAAATATTAGCTTAATAACCATACATATTTATTAATTCAACCGTTTGCGTAAACTAATAAATAAAATTATCACTAGTTTGTTGGAAAGTATTTATATCATATTTATATCGGGCAGAACTGAAAATTTAATTGAGAGTCAACTTCAGCGTAGTTCACTATACAGCGTCATAGACGAAAAGTTCATTTTAAAAAGAGAAATAGATTCCGAAATTTGATTATCAAGTTATCGCAGAGTAAAAGAAGAGTGACGTATCATACGAGGTATTAATACAGGAAAATGATTACTATTGATCTTACGCAATGAAAATAATTTGAGGACCTACTTAATCTCATAACAAAATGATCGGAAATACATTTCTTGTTTCTCACATAATGACGTTTAAAATAAATTATCACGAATAAATGAGATAGATCATATGGAGAATGAGGGTATACAAGTGAGCATATGAATGTATTATATGTTCTTGTAGGTATTTCTGTAATGACCTCTACAGCCATGTACATGGACTTCATTCTCGAATACATTGATTTCGCAGAAACAGTCCAACTGATTGCATAATTTGGTCCGCATTCACTCTATTACTTATCTTTCGCTACCCTTATTTTACTCCGTCCTTTGATCCTTCCTTCCGAATGCCCTCTGCTCTAGAACACCTGCTTCACTCTATTAACTGATTAACTTCAATATATTTAGTTCGTGTTTGAGTTCTGTGTAGATCACATGGGCTATAGAGGCTTCTGCTCCATAAGGATAACAATATATCTTTACGATTACTTCCAAATGGTGATTCACTATTGGCGACAGCTGGTCGGTCGGTAAAACTAGCATCTGCTCTAACAGAATAGCCTCCAACGAAGAGGATCAAATCTTCCATAGAATATTTCCTAACTCGCTAACCGCACCACGTGACTTTATCCAATTAATAACTCCCAATATAACGTTTAATAAATCTTCACAACGAATGAAAATTCACGAAGCCTCTCCTATCATCCTGAGACACTCTCTTTTACATTTATAGCAAACAGATTACCAGTATGCCTTCGGTTAAATTTCTCTGGAAATAAACTACGTTGGATCCTTTCAGTATTTTGTCAGCCTCAATGTAAATAGTTACCGATTATTTTTCTTTTTAAAAGTACTTTGACTGGAATGTTTGAAATCACAGTCCATCATATATAAATCACAATCCATTCACCATTATATATAAATCTTAGGAGAAGGAATGAGACATACTAAATGCGACAACGAATATTCTTCTATTGTCACTATCAATGTTATGACAGAGTTTTAGAGATCCAATAAATTTATGTTCTTTTGTTCGGTTTGGCGTGGAATGATCCGTAGCAATAGAATTTGAACACATTATAATTATATAGAAGCAGGAAGAACACAGATGAGTTTGGCATGGGCGGGTAGTGAAGGAGGCACCAAGAATCGAGCTGAGGATGTAAACAAATCCGTTTGGGTCCGTTGCTAAGGACGGCGTCGGGATACCGCAGGTAAACTGGTCAGGAGAGAATGATGCGTGTGAACACAGGCAGGTAGTAAAACATCCCAACCGAACCTAGAATAGATAGTTGTCTCTCAGACAGGTTTCTACCATGCTGAAGGAAAAGATTAGATGTACCATTCAACTTACACAAACGGTAAGCAATCTTTAAATGAAAACTATATTTATCGAATAGGTATACAAAATGGTAAGATATAATGGTATTAATGAATGACCCTTATTTAGAGCAAAATTGTGACTTAACACAACCTCCGTCTTTAAATATTGAAAGGAAGAGCTTCGGAGAGTTAGACTAAAGAAAATGCAAAACATAAAAGGAAATAATATCGATTAAAAGCTCAATTCAACACTAATAGAAATAATAATATCCTGACAACAAATTTTAAAAAGATGAGAAAAAAAATATAAGAAAGGAAAGTGTCATCGATATATTCGAGATAAAACAGACGAAATAAATTCAAAAGCATGAAACAAATACAGATATAAACGGATGTTAAATTTAAATAACGATGATTAAGCAGTGCAATAAAACCAAGGAACGATGTAAATGGAATTAAAGAATAAGGAAATATTGAAGAACATAGAAATATATTAAATATAACGGAAAAAATGAAAAATAGAAAAATATACTGCATAATATTATACCAGAGGAAACTCAATTTCCGCGTATTAAATGGGTGATAACCAGTTTCTACTGTATTTGCATCATCACTCACTGGATTGTCAATATTCGTTCAATATATACATTCATATCTCATATCTGTCGCTCCGGAAGCGTATAAGGATTCCTTTGTTCCAACAAACTTGCCGAGCATAACCTAGATTTAAAAATAAAATCATTAGAAACAAAAGAAAAGAATTCACTATCTGATGAAACATGATGAATATTCTGAACTCGGCCGCCGGTGAAGTTTCTTTAGAATTAATAGAGCATGGGAAGAACCCTTTGACGAAGCGTTCGCTTGTTTTTCTAGGGCAATTGATCCGATATAAAAGAGAGTTTGCTATTCAAAGAGACTTTTGCATAATTTGCAGTGTGAGGTTGCCCTCTATCTGCGGGGGATCGAAACAACGATGCTTCTCATTAATCGAAAGGCTCTTTTAAAGTTTCCTTTGTAACAACTTTTATACTAACTAATATACTAAACTAAAATCCAATTATATTCTTCTTTATTAATAGGAAATCTATACAATAATCACAAAAAGCGTAAACATCTTATATAATAATAACCAATATTTATATCCTTATATATTTATTTATCTGATGTCCCGTGAGAAATAGATGGAAGCAAATTTTGAAAATCAATTTCACGCACATCACGATTAGATAGAATTACGAAAAATTCGTTTTGAGAATTTTTTAATTTTGATCATTTGACAAAAATATTACAGGTTCGACTATGGACGACTCGAAAATATTCTCATAAGAAATGCACGGACGTTCTTTCTGATCGACTTCTTTCCTTAGCACAATTTAATCAGAAATAATGAAAATCGATACAATGATGACTCAATATTTGGTCAATAAGCCTATGAATGGTTTAATAAAAATCATATTTTGTAATATATAATCCAAATTAAATAATAATGGGTATTTTTTCTATTTCGATATCCGACTAAAACCGACCCGCTGTCGACAAAATGAAGCTATTTCCAGAAAATTTTAATTGAAATCAGTTCATTTTATGTTTCTGCGATATCGAGCGAACAACTTCTTTTAAGATAAAAAAAAGATTCTTAACTGAGTTCTCTCTCTTATAGATTAAATCTGATTTCAAAGATTAAATAACTTAATTCCCAAAGTATTAATAAATCTATATCTTCAATTAAAGAGGAAAAAGATTGAATTCTATCTGTAGCATAAAATACATATTGTGGAGACTCGACAAAACTTCTTGAGAACGAGTATTCCCGGTTATTACTTATGCATGGTTTGTGTTCAAAGGAAGTGACGCTCAATGGATTTCACACCCATCAAAGGAGAATCTATAATGGAAGCGGTCGATGCTAGCGCCGCGTGCGTTAATTAGGTGAAACATCTCCCTACGGAACGCGTTGAGATGGGCTGTTTGCAGACTTCGTTTAGGTTATTACATTCGCACCTCCAAGTGGGTAACGCGATCGCCTTTGGGGGAATCGATTCCCGGTGGGGCCAACGAAGATGGAATACAATCATAAAAGTATTAAGATCGCAGCATTCATATGGAAAACCAAAGCAATGAGGGATTAAATATCCAATTTACATTAATTAATATCGACATATTAAAAATACCGCTAAAAACGCTCTGATGAGGCGGATATCCCTAGAAGCCCTTGTTCTTCAGTCATTGTGTAATAATTCCTTCATTTTAGAGTGGAAAGTTATTAAAATTAAGTAACAAAATTAAGAGCTAAAATTAAATGCTGTAAAAAATCGTTCTTCTTCCCTCATTGTCTATCTAGATTGTAGAGCGAAGAATAACCAAAATTAAATAACTAAGACGCTATTTTAGTCCGAAAAGCAGACCACTCTTAAGTAATGACAACTAGAATTACACAAAAATGGACTTTTTAGATATATAATATAGCTGTGAAAGTAAAGTAAACAAAAGAAGATAACTTTTCCATTTTAATGTTTAAATTTCTTAATTAAAAACTAAAGCACCAGAAAACAGTATCCTATTGTTTTCTGATGCAATAGAAATAAAAAATTGTAATTCCCAAATTACAACGTTATCCCACTTCTAAAATGGTTTTCACTGTGTTCCATGAAAACCATTTCATCCGGATTTTAATTTAATTAGTGATAGAATGGATTTAGAATTATTGTTTAACGGTAATTGTACATCAGTCTTCCATTACAACAAAAAAGCTTCAAATCAAAACTAACTTTAGAAAAATTAGCATTTCCCGCACGCAGTTGTCACAAACTGACTGTTTTATAATTAAATTAATTCTGTCGATGACGTCCGCGGTTTCTATAAAGTTATTTATGTAATTAATTTAATTTATGAAATAATTTCAATGATAGAGATACAGTTATTAATTTAACTAACCAAAACTGTTTTGTCACTTTGGAAAAATTCGCTGAATTCAATTGTATCACCATGAGTTTCATTTAACACGCTAAAATATAGAATTTTCCAACTTAATTAAATTGGGGTTTTACTAACGTATGCAATCACCTAATGCAGGTACTTAGGAGTTATATTAACTAAAAATTTGGATTTCAATACACAAACGAAACCTTAACTAAAGCGTTTAAAAATCTACACTGTGTGATTAGAAAACGTAAAAGGAAGAAAAAGATTAGAATTATAAAAGTAAGTAGTAAGACCTCGATTAGAATGCGTGACAAATGGGAAAAATAAAATGAATATCAAAAGGACAGCAGCAGCATGGGTATATGTTAGAGGGACGCAAAAAGATGTTAGGGAAGTTAAGAACGGAGGGTCAATGAATCGAGTTGTAAGCATCCTTCAGTTACGAAACGGAGGAGTTAAAAAGCAGAATAGAGGAACAGCACGTAGAGATCATAAGAAGAAGTTAAAAACGAGGAAACGATGGACCAATATGGCCAAGTACTTGTGCATAAATAGAGGGATGTAAAATGGAATATTTTGCCTGAAGAAGCCTTCAAACCCCAACCCAAAAATAGAGAAGAATTTAAAAGTAAATGTTGGAGTTCATTGCATAATAGTGGATGAAATTTGTTAACTTTTTAAATCATTTATACAGCTGTAAATGTATTGATGAAAGGATATGCGGCCCGGTGAAGGAACGATGTGAACTGTGACTACGAATCAACTATAATGATGGTATATGTGTGGTGTAAATGTATTAAAAGGGGTGTCAGGGGGTTATTCTATATATTTTCTAATGTTATTGGTGGTTGTTAAACACTTTTCCTAAACAGATATTCTTATGGAATGTTAGCGTTTATTCCAGTGAGAGATTGGTGAGGGTGCGTTTGTCTAAGTGATAGTTAACAACGTTGGGGATACGACAGTGAAACTGAGCTAAATAAACAAATTATGCATTACAATGTAATATTTTAATGTCTCACGAAAAAATTAAATTTAAGCTTAAATTAAGTTTTTCATTATTCTTTCAGTCTTAAGTTTGAGACCAAAAAACCCATCTTCACTTCACTCTTATCGTAATGCAGATAAATCTGATTTTTACAAAAAGAAATAATTTTCAGATTCCGAGCGTGAGAAGAGAATGGTAAAACATATAAATTTTAAAATACTATAGACAGAGTAAATTATAGCAAAGGTAAATTAATGAAAATGAAACTCCGTAACACTGCAATATCATTACCAATGTTCAATATTTTAATTAATAGACGAAATTCAAAAATTTCACAATGGAGCGGAATGAAATCCATTGATGAGTTTAACGAATTAAATTGGATTTTAACGTCAAATAGAAATGATCGCAGTTTGCATTTACAAAATGAGGTCACTCCATTTGTAAATCTTTCAATTTTTACGAAAAACGTCAGTGATTTAAATGAAAATTTAAAGCCTACATTTATTCAATTTAAAACTGTAATCGAATTTAATTAGTTCAAAACAATGAATATTAATCAGCGAGAGGATTCAAAACTAGCGAAGCAAATGCGAATATCCGATCGGAATTATCCTAAGTGTGAATGAGTTTATATGATTCATTCCTTTCCTATTAATTAAGATAATTTATTTTCCGTAGTTTGCATTTAAATTTAATTATGTCCGTGTGTTTTAGAATAATTTATATAAGTGAAAGAAAAAATAATCAATGTTATCAATGACAACGCTGGTTAGCCATAGAGGATTCTTTTATTTCCGTTGCTTTGTCTTCAATTTATTTTCTATTTCTATTATTCATACTCATCTATATATAACTAAATATTTGTATTTCATAACGTTCCTGCTTTCATTATTCCTATGCATTTGTTACACTAACATCTCCATTTGTATTGTCTATGTAAAGATTACATGCATTGTTTGTTTCATATCTCTCTCAGCCTCATTTTTGAATTTAGTTAGAAGAAGATTTGTGCGGCCCTCCCTTTATAATCAGACATTTTTTCCTAACTTAGGCTGAACCCACACATCAGTCCACTATTTCCAAGATATCTCTTTAAATATGACATGAGAAAGGAGAGAATTACGTCTCGTCTCCTAATCTCGCCCGAATAAAGGCCCTTTATTATTATTATTATTATTATTATGTATTACTAATCATACTAAGTCACCAAAAATTGAAAAGGCAAATATTGAGGAGATGTATGCCTCTACCCTAAATTAAAAGTCAAATGAAAAGATTCCAACCATCAAAATAAGTTAGCGGAATGTGAGTGTTATAATTAAAGATTAATCAGAATTATACAAAAGGAAAAATATATTAAAATTACCGCATTTTTTATTTAATATTTTTATCGTTATGTTACAGTAATGTGAAAATAGGCTATCAGCTCCTCTTTATTCTCTATACCATAGGAATTCGAACTGTAATTATCTTCTTGCCGTTTTCTTGTTCGTTGAGCACGAAAACTCCTGTTTTCATTCCGACTTTGAGTCCATTGTCTAGCTCCGATAATATAGTGATTCAAATTTTATACTATGGAAGACCCTTGAGTAGATTTTTTTAAATAATTATAGAATAAAACCATTGATATAGAAGAACGAAAGAATGAAATTCGATTGTTCAAATTTCAATGTAAAACAGTGACTTGCTGTTGCAGTATACACACTTCATAGTATATAACTACCGTTACACTTGAGGAGAATTCCTTCTCGAAATAGAAACGAAATTGTTCCCATTTTCATTATTTGATAGAATTTCAACATTTTTGGTTGATTTTCAATCCGGAAAACAATTAACATTTTTTGTTCTCTGTTTCCGGTTCGGTGCCTCACTCAATAGTGAAAATTTAACTTTTAATCTTTATTCGCCATGTTCTTAATTATGATGCATTGCTTTCAGGATTCAATTTAGATATCGATTCTTTATCCTTCCAAAAAATTATGCATGGCTTCCGAGATGTAGATCCCCGAATCCGTTGATACGAATCGTGATTTTTGTCTGAGAATAAAAACGAGTCTCCGCTATTCATTATCGACACGAGAAAATGAAGGACTCCATTGGAGAGATAATTTGAAACATCTGCATCTCTATTAAAATATTCACACGCTGCAGCAAAAAAGCGATCCGAATTCTCTCCACGTCCACCGAATTTGTAAAGCATCTCTCAAAATAACGCCAGCCGTACTCTCTCTCATTTCACACGTTCTAGGTCATCTCAGAGAACTTTTTCTATCGCTCGGCCATATTTTATGATCGCATTAAAAAAAAGAGGGAATGAACGCGTTCGAATAGAGCAGAAAGACGCAGTTTCAAAATTAACGAAGAATATTTTATCGCATTTATATATTTATGCATCCGATGTCACTTCCGTATAAAACACAGGGAAGCAATTTCTGAAAATTAATTTTACGGACTTCCCGACGAAATAGAATTACGACATTTGGAAATTTGTTACAGGTATAAAAGGCTATTAAACATCGACATTTGTTGACCCAAAGTATCAAGGGTTCGACTCTGGTGGACTCAAAAAGGCTTGAATATGAAATATTAGTAAATTTCTCTTTGATCGACATTTTTTCTTTGACAAAATTAAATTAGAAATAATGGTCCTACGAAATCAAAACGAGTTCTTCTCTTATGAGACGAAATTGAATTATTATTTTTTTTTGGTCGTTTTCGAGTCGTATAAGGACAAAAATTACGAACGATTTGCATAATTTTGCGAACTCCACACCCCTGATGACTAAAACAATTGTTGAACTTGAATAAGAATGTATGGAATGCACACGAATGTAAGGGGAGTGAGAGTTGACATTTCATGGTAAGGAAAGGATCTTTGAAAATCAGAGGTCAGCAATATATATCTAGAAATAATGCACCAATCTAGACTGTAAAATTAGACTGCGTCTAAAATTTTAAATAATGTTTTCGTTTTCCGAAAAATGGAAAATTTTGTTGTCGAAATTATTTCCAAGGTAACAACGTAAAAAATGCGATGTTATTTAGCAACAAAATAAACAAATAGTATCGATTTGTAAATTTATAATTTGTTAAATTTAGTTCCGTCATTTTTGTTTGGAAATTCACTGAATAATTATAATTAAAATAATTATAATGAACATTAAAGTATCGTAAGATGTCTAAGAAATATTAGGATGGCTAAAAATTAATAATCTCACTACGATGATTACTAAAACAACTGCAATTTCATCGTCATTTCAACAGCTCAGGCAGAGTAATAATAATCAGCTTGCATTCCCTAACTCGATTTTGAATTCATTCTGGAAATCTAATCTCCGCACAGAAACTTAGTCAATCTCTTCCACCACGCACATGCATTTGATTGCATTAATTCCATTCCAACGATCAACTTGTAGTTCCCTCTCCCGCCGCTGCGAGCGCTCTTTGATGTTCACGTGAATGAGAAAAGAGTCACCTTGACCGACTTTCCTGAGTCACGATTCCTTATAATTTCCCATCTCACGCCAATGCCTTTGTTTACAATGGAATTCCCGCCAAAATCATAACTTCCTGCGTATGATTTTAATAAGGAAACAGATGGAGAATATCGATACGAAAATGTATGTTTTTGTATTTATAAGAAAACAAATTGGCTCATTGAATAACACAGCATGCCTACTTTCTATGATGCTCTACTGAAGTACCTTGGAAATATTTTTTCCATGGAGAAATGCATATGTATACACAAACAATGAAGGTACAGACACATATCGGATTATCCGGCCAGAACGACAACCAGCTAAAGGCGCGAGAAGGTCGTTCAACAGGGATTGATCTGTATTTAAAAATTCCTTTAAATGAAATCTCTCTGAATTCTACTTTTCCGATAAAAGACGTATTCTAGCAAATCCCTCCGTTGACTTTATAATCCTCAAAGTCATATTTAACGATGCAAATCCCTACTTATTGAATTAATCCTTTCGATGCATGCATTCGCACCAGAACACTCTTTGGATCAAATGCGATTCCTTAATTACCCTTGCTCCCAAAAGTAAACACAACTCATTAATTTGGCTTCTCTTCCGGTAGAGATCGCCCTAAATCTTATCCGAGTGATTCAAATAATTTTCTCATTAATGTCTCGAAACAACAGAACGTACTAAAATGGTGACGTCATCAAGGGAGACGTGTTCTTGGTCATGTTAAAATTGATTGCTAAGTTGAATCGAACGTTAGTTATAACTTATGGAAACACCTAACGAGAGCTTTACAATATCAAGTTCGCATTTTTAATTAAATTACGTTTCAAAATATACAGTGGTAATTGAAAGAATGTGTTAACAAATGATTATTTGAACATCAAAAAATTAATGAGATATCTTTAAATATAGAGCAATCAATTTCAAAGATTTATGGAACCGAAAATCGGAAGTGAATGAATAACCATTTTCGGTTTAGGATTTTAAGTCTTCGGTTCGGATTCTGTTTTCACTCTGAATTAAATAACGCCTTTTTTCAGTTCCGGTTTGATTCTCTGATCTTAGCTAAAGGATTTCATAATTGGTACGTGGATTATGAAAGATTTTGGATCCCTAGCTTACAATATTTAGTAAACAATAAATATTTGAGAATCGATTGAAGGGCACTAAAATTATCAACGACTATGATCGAATCAATGGGAGCAAATCAAGCGATCGAACTAAACCCTTATTTTCTCAGAATCTTACCAGAAGTTTTTTTACTATGAAAATAGCATGAAATGTATCAAGAGACTATTTCTCTTCGTATTTTCCCGAAAACTCTCGGCACTCTCATAGATTTCCCCTAGAAATTCGTCTCCAAAAAGTGAAACGGCAAAGTATTTACCATAGATGTATTATAGATGAAATGTAGCAAATTTTGATACCAGGAAAGACCAGGTCTGAAATATAGGCTCAATTACATCGGTTCAATGAAATTTGCAACTAATTCCCAATTTTCTTGAAAGCATCACTTTCTTATTTTTATTCGATTGTCAGCCTATTCAATCTGGATTAAATTGCACTTTTCAGTGAGAAATTAATTTTACTCTAAAATGATGTTTATCAATTTAATTTTCGCCTGTCGTTTGCTATGCAAAATTCGCGCGCCGTTCAACCCGTAAGGAATACAAGGGACCATAAGCTGTCCTTCATAACGAAGATTAAAGAATATTGGTCGACCGTCCATTCGCCCAACTCTCATTGCAAGAGACAAATCGAACGACAGCAAAATGTGACAGTGCATGAGGGAGTACCCTAAATGCAGTCCGAATTTAGAGTAATGCTTTGCATGATCAAAGCGCCACCAGACGGAGAAACATCAAAGAAAAGAATCGATGGCATCCCCTTTAAAAAGGGTCACTCACCCTGGCCTTTGGTGTCTGCTTCAATCCGATGGCTGGCTGGCTGCGATTGCTCTGCAAAAAAGAGAAGAGGGGGTCAGTTGGATGAGGCAATTACGGGGGCGCCTTGTTTCTCTCATTTTATACACACAAAAAATGAATTCGGAATTAGAATATATCGCAAATAGCAGGATGTGAAAAATACAATTCTTTGATATGTTCTTCTTCTATGTACAACCATGTTCAGACGCTTTTCAGGGAACAAAGGGTATAAGCGAGATAGCATTGAAGTTGGGATAATCATTTCTCTTACATCAGAAAACATAAAGGAAGGATTTTTCGTTTCTTTGATTTTGGAATAAGCGCTTTACACCTTTAAAACGAGAAGGAATATTCATTAATTTCTCATAACAGTAAACATCTAGGGACCCCGTGAACTCTGTAATAATGGCTGTCCTCTCCACATACGTTTTGAAATCATCTGCTTTCGAACACAAATGATGGATCCTTTGCTTCTTCATTTTAGTAACTTTCAAACTCTACAATGAAGCAATTTTTAGCAGATAGACGAATAGGGAAGAATACATTTCAGTCCATCCAATGAGGATTGGTTATAGCGGATTGCAGTGCTTCTGGAGATTGACCATATAAGTGGGCGTCTTAAGCGGTATTTTTACCATGTCTTTCGTGTGAAAGGGACCGGGAATAAACCACATATTTAACGGGTACATTTTAAACGGCTTTTAGGATATAAGAAAGAATAAAAGTAGATTGAATGGAAGAAAATTTTAAGAATATTATATTTGATATGCATGTATGTCCGTCCTTCCATTTCAAACTGTTCTAATTATGAATTGAAACAAATACACCGGTAGAAAACTTCATTCTTTCCTTTCACTTTAATTACCGAGTACTAAACTAAGCAGTATAAACGGAAAATATGAGCGTTTTCAGAGTCAAATGAACCTGATGTTTAAATATTAAAATGGATGAAGCACAAAAGGCATTTACAGGAAACGTGGCACAAAGCCAAATGTGAGAGAGTTCAGTACGAATTTCTTAGAAAATATTCAACAAATGGAACGCAAGGGCCATAGAACAACCGCTTAATTAAGCTTCTTTTCTTTAAAAGAAAATAAAGTCGGAAAGTTCATCGCACGTGAACAGATGGAAAAACTACCAGATGGCAAGTTAAGCGGTCTAAATCTATTTTTCCGGAAGTTTCTTTTATCAGCTTCATCTGGCGTAATTTAGCGTCTTTTTCTGGAAAAATATTATTTGTGGCTACTTTTACGGGGATTTACAGTTTTAGGCATTTCCTTAGAATCGAGGAATAAACTCTTTTAGCGGAACTTTTGAGCGATAATGACTCAAAGACCGGAATACATTTCCTTCGTAAGACTGAATTGATTAATGTAATTTGATTATTTTTTATGTATTTAATTTTTATTTATTTATCTTTTCAATAGTGCTGTATAAATTTTATACTTTTCCATTGATTTAATTTTTGTTGATTATCCTTTAATATACTGTAAACTGTATTTTTTTAATCCGATCCAGTAAATTGGTACCGGATACGGGTTTTTATCTGATAAGTATTGAATGAATTGATTATTAAAAAGGAGGACTTTTTCATTTGTTCTACTAACTATTCTCTTGAATTATATATTTCGAAAATGGACGTAAATATTATAACAATAATAAAAATATTCATTGTGTTAGATCTGCTTTTGCCATACATTCTCATAATTATATTAAATAGCCATCGAAGATAGATCAATATCGTAGAAATGAGATCTAATTAAAGATTAATTTAAACAAGGAATATTTTCATCATTAACGACTCAGTTTGCCTTCCAGAGGCCTTCGGTCGATGTCTTTAGATGATCTCTGAAAAGTTAGCACATTCGCTCTGCCGCCGAGAAAAAGTTGGTCAGACGTGACCAAATTCAATTAAAAAGTTTCGTATGAAATTCAAATTTGATCGTTCGATATCAAACCGTCTTCGGACACAAAATGTTTCCATTAAAACTCCGCCTTATTCATTAAGCGGAATGAAATTAGGCTTTGAAAGCAAACGAAGGCAGATTGGTAAGGATTGGCCTAATTTACATGTCTCACTCGATGAAGTTCACGCCGAGAACATGTTCTTTCGAATGGAAACGCTTTTTCTATTCGCCATCTCGAAAGCCTTTTTCTAAATAAAAGTAATCTTCGAAAGAAAACGGTTTAAATGAGCATTTACTGAAAGACCGGATTCTTATTCATCCCAACGGCGCTTTTGAAACGGCAGAAAGACAGGCGATTGGAATGAAACTGAGAAACAGGCCGAAAATTCGATCAAAATCCTCCTGCCTGTGGTACGTAAGAAACTGCTGTGGTTTACTAAGTACAACTCTATTATAACATCTGTAATAACGATCTATTCTCATTATAATGATCTAGTCAGAATTACTAATGGGGAGCATAAATAAAATAAATATTAAAAAATCGAAAAATATATTTAACAGATTAACCTAAGAGCAGATTAACCTAAAATTAATCCTCAAATTTATCGGAAACATCAAAAGAATATCTCTATCGCGCATTTATAAATAACGATATAGGATAATTTTAATGAATTTTTCATAGAAACATTGGAAACTCATGGAAAAAATTCATTTCATTAATTTACCTTCAGGAAATCCAGTGTTTAATTCCGCGGGAGTAAAAACAACGAAAGTAGTGAATTGGAATATTGAAATGACATTACACATTTCAAAAGCAATGCTGTGAACAGATGATTGAACATGTTTTCATAAAAAGAGTATCTCTGAACGGAAATTGGGCACTGAAATGCATTTATCCCACAAATAATTTAATCCGGCTCTGCAAAAATTCAGCGAAAGGTATTCAATTTTAGTGATTAAACTGCGCCTAAATTGCTTTAAAGGTTCCTACCATTAAATTCAGCGGTTAATTCTTAAGGCATATTAGCATTTTTGCACCCGAAAATTACTCTCCGCTACACTGCTGCCTTATCAAAGAATCAAACTTTTCCTTGCTGAATTGAAGAAAGTTTGAAAAGATCTTTCTTTGAAAATTTTTAATCGAATTAGATGATTGAAAAGGCCTTGAATATTTTCGTGATATTTTACATCTTTTAGAGAAAGAAATTAAATTTCTATGCATATTCTCAAAATTGTTTGAGTCATTTGTGTGCTACTCAGGGAGATTTGCATAATCAAGCGAGGCGACTTCTTAAACGCCCGAAAACTCCTTTTTTAACGCATAAAAAGTCATCTTTATTCATCAGCAATCCCAACTTGCCTAGCTCTCGTTGAGAGAAACTTCGTAACGATTGAATTGTACTGTTTCCATCACTTTGGATTCGGCTGAGTAATCACAAAATGTAAAGAAACCACAGCTATTCACCGAAGTTTACATAAACAAATTTAGTAAACTTACATAAATATATAGAATAAATTGACATATAATTTGAAATTGAAGTACCTTCTAAACTCTTCCTACCTAGGTGAATGGAATAGTTCAATTTTTTTCTTTTCCCAAAGTTCATAGAAAAGTAGAACTGTGCAAACGCTGGAAATTTCGAATCTATTTTTTTGCTAGACAAGAATTTCGAAGTCATCCGCGAAATTTCAAATCGAATAAAACTTTAAGAGACGGTAAATTTTGTTTCCGAATCATCCCGAGAAGACCATCCATTTTTGTTTTATCTATTTTGTTTCGCTTTTCGATTTTATACATGAAATTTGTACAGCACAATTCACATGAGTACGACTCTAATCAAAACTATTTAAACGAAATATGTTAATATTATAACGATATAATAACCTGTAATCTTCCGGTAATACCTCTATCTCGCTCAATTCACACCTTTCACTCGGATAGCGTCTAAACCGGATTTTACAGTAATTTTTTTTTTTTCAAGAACAAGGAATGGGTGATTTTTGCACGTTAGGGCGTGCACCCAAGAAAAATCCAAAGGAACTTGAAAAAAGTCCGACGGGACCGGCAATCGGGAGAACTGGGTTCAATTCTCGGTCCCGTTTGACTTTTTTCAAGTCTATTCTTCCTTGGGATTTTTTCAAGAAGTATGTAAAAGGCAGCAGAGTCTGGAATTAAGTGTGTTAGAAGTAGCTCATCGCCATTAGAATTATTTAATACTTTGTTTAGCTAAAGTTTAACAGCCTCAAAGCTTTCCGTTATGAGCTAACTGAGGTTGAAAAATAAAATCTCCTCAAATTGATACACAGAGACGTTGTTCTTTTTGTATTCTTTCTTCATAGAATTTATAGTTCCTTCCTTATCATTTTTAATCTCTGCCTGTTATAACTTAATATTGAATTAAACCGCAGGAACTGTGTTTGAGCCAGAATGAACTGAAATATCTCATTTCTTGCCTTCTGCATCTTGCAACATATAAAAACTGCGGATACTCAACCACCCGAAACTATTAAAGGACCATTTTCTCCATTTCTTTTGAAGTTGGAACTTTTAAGAAAATTTCGCAGAGGTCCTCATTACCGAGATTTCCTTTGATAACTAACCGAGAGACATTTTCTTGGACGGAAAAGAGCAATTGTTCGCTTTGATTCGGAGTCTTCCCGAGAGAGGGCGTCTTAAATGCATCGTTCCCACTTTTTCTCAAAAGGTCTTGTTATGCACTGGCATTTGGGGACCAGCAATTATACCGCGCATTCATTTTGCCGAATATAAAAATGAATGCAGTTATTTAGGGAAACAATAGTGAACACTCGTGAAGGGGGATTTCCTTTTCTTTGACTTAATAAGCCTCTTAAATACCAAAAAATCTGCACAATAGAGCCCGTAACGCGACCTTTTTAAGACGTTTGTAAGCAAAATAATTACGTACGGAGACTTACCTTTTATTCAGAATTGGTTTGATTTATATTACGTTTTTTATTACCCCAATTATGACAATTTTCCTGAAGTTTGTTTCATTACCGTATATATTTGTATGCACATCGCCTAGCCTTTGAATAGAAGACTAGGAAGAATAAAACTTTTTAATTTCGACATAATATATCATCTGGGAATAACAAAGTTTCTTTCTTATTAGATATGAGACCTTTCTGCAGAGCTGAGTTTGAGCACATCAGATTCGTAAATCATGTCTCGATTTGATCTGATTTTAAAAAAGAGAAATACAGTAGGAAAAAGGACAAAAAAGAAGAAAGTTTCTATGATGACATCCAGGAAAGAATGAGGGTAAATTTATACACCGGTATTTTGCCTCTTTCGGCTTTTTACATGTCACGTTGGAGAAAACATTCTATTCGTCAATATATATATATATATATTAACAGGACAGAAATGCAGTTATATAAGGGTATATAATGATAGACAAGTGGGCAGCGCGTTCGACTTTGGTGAAAGAGGTCTTGGGATCGATTCCCTGTGAGGACCAATAGGTACAAATTTGTCGAAGCACTTTTGAAATTACTACCATAATAACAATGATGATGAATACAAAGATCAAATAAGAAGTCTACGAATGAGCCTCCTGTTTAATCAAAGGACGAATTTAAATACGATTGTAGATGATCGATTTAATTACTATTCCCACAGTGTTCCCCAAAATGCACGATCTAGACTTATTGAAGGATAGGCCAAGGGAAAGGATTCCTCGACGAAAGACGGGACAAAAGAAAAGTGAAAGTGGAAGCAGAAAAGGGTGGACTTATGAAGCTGAGGAATTTATAATTAGGTGTTAAACGGTTCCAAGGAGAAAATGAATAGAGGGCGAAGGAATGGAGTAGTTAAGAATCCAGGGTCAATTTAACGTATAAAATTTATAATCTTGATTCAGTGCGGTAGTTGAGCTGCCCGCCTAGAAAGTTAACTTATAAAGTGTAATAATAAGATTTAATTCTTCGGTAAAATTTAGTCCTGGGATCAATTGTAGACATGGCAACAGGGTCACAGTTTAAGCAAATATTCAGTTGTGAACATTTCAATCAAAATTAATGAAATAAACGGGGAAGAAAAATTAATTAGGAAGCATTGTAAAAAGACAATGCCTAACTTCTACAAAATAGCCTGCAGTGAGACAATTTTCAAACAAACATGTGCATCATTATTAAATCAGTCTTTTCACTGTGATTCCTATTATCCACCAAATCAATACTTGTACGAATGAAAAATTAATTACTTATATAACAGGGCATTCAATAATTACTGTGCATTGAATAATGAAGTAACATTGAGCATTTCGCATATTGCGATTTGAATATGTAATTGTACAAATAGCAGTAGAATTGTTAAAAGTGTTCCGACATTTGAGGTAATTTTGTACGTTCCCACCGGGAATCAAACCCTTTCACTTTCACGAATGGCGACCGCGCTACCCACTTAGCTATTCAACGTACGAATTTAATACTTTAAAGTAGCACGTATCGGCAAAGGGCATGCAAATCTTTCTATGAACTGATTCTTTTTGCACTTTATATTAGGGTCTTTTCGATGAGTAGATTTTCATATCTGGAATGTTTTTTTTGTTTTTAAAACTATTGTACACTCATAAACTCAGAGCGGATATTCGAAAGGCTTGAGTTAATCACCACTAGCCGAAGAATGTAGTGTTATTTCTTATTTCATGGCAGTCTGAATTGCTATTCTTATTTTAGTAATAGTAAAAGAGTTAGATGAGGCCTCCATCGAGCCCTTTCTTCAAAGGCGGACGCGCTGCACACTTTGCCATCTCCGAATTGTATAGCCACACCTACTGCAGGATGTTTAGCTTCATCGTGCGCAAACTTTTCAAGCAGTGTAGCGTCTTATTATTCGAGAATATAAAAAACAAAAAGTGACCAAACTAAAATATTATCCTCAAAAATTTTAGGATAATTTATACAACAACAGAATTAAGAAGAAATAAATTTAGGATTTAGTAATCATCCCCGTGTTTGTGTGCCTTCGTTTTAAATTTACGAAATGATAAGAAGATGAAAAGAAACTTCACTTGCTAATCCTTAATTATTTTCATTCCACATTCAATGAATAACCCACGGAAAGTTTCAATTAGAAACTCATCACCGCGAGTAGTGATTCGAAGCGTCTTTCCCAGCCAACCTTTCAATTTTCTCCACAGCGCCAATTAACTCAGATGAAAGCAGTCTCTTTATCCCTTCGCGAAATTCGGCGTTTCAGAAAAAATTGCACCTATATATAATTGCGAGGCAATGATCAAATGTATTTAAAACGTACTTTCGAGACGTTGAAACGGAAAATGCTGGTCAAAGGATGAAAAGCGGAATTTCGTAGACTTCAAAAAGGTGGGAAATATTCCGTTTGAGATTTCAGAGGAAGCAATTATTCATACGGAGCTGTCGAATGGTTCTCCTCCTCCACTTATGGTAATGATGGAATGGCGAGTGGAATGTTCCTGCCGACATATTTTAATTACAGGAATGTTTTTCGTTTGCCTTTAGCTCAAGATTGAGCTGAATCTATGATTAGTTTGCCTATATCTCAGTTTCGTTCACGGCTGTAATAATGTAAAACCTACTGAAGTGTCAATAATGCTAAGTGATGGGATTAATTTCCGTGCTCAGTGAGGAAAACAAGAGAAAACTACTTCACTCCTTATCTTTCCTAATATTCCCGTCTCTCTTGGTAGATAAAGTTAGAGAGGCTCCAACCAGCCTTCTGGATGAATATTTCACAGATAATTTTGATGGGAAGATTTTTAAAATAAAATTCACGAGATAGAACAGCAATTATAATCGTCTCAGTATTAGCTCCATTCCAATGCCATGTTTCTCTCCGTCCTTTGGAAGTGAATGTGGAAAAGGGGAAAAAGATGAAAGGGAATGTAAGAGAGTGGTGCTGAGGGTTATCAGTGAAGAGAGAGTCCTCTGGAATGCATGCAAACGAAGATGCAGCGAATCTTGAACGTGCTGCACTCCCAACTAACTCTCCTGCCAAAATAATCCGTAATATCATTCCTTTGACTACATCACGTACGTCTCATACGGCGCTTTGAAAAGGAAGAACCGAAATTCTATAAACGGGAAATTCTGAATAAAAGAAGGAAAGATCGAAATAAACGAATCGGGCACCAGACTGAAGATCAGCAAGATAGGATATTATCACTTTGCTCTCTGAGCAAAAATTACCATATAGAATCAGGACGAAGGGTCACAGAAAAGATATGGCTCTTCTCTATTAATAGAAAGTAGTATATTGGAATGTCTAACATAAGGATATATTCAGTCCCTTAGCCCAAAATAGAGATAATTGTTTAAGTGCGTCGACAGCAGAGATCATTCAGCACTAATAACAAATTTAAGTTTTGTTGTGGTTCTGTGTGTCATCAAAGTAACCACAATGTTTAATTTGGAGCATTTACCAGCGTGCATAAAATAAATATATACCAGAAAGCTAAGATGTCATGGGATTTCAAATAGATTACAAAGAATCAGATAACAATTTATTATTAAAATAAAGAAATAGCTACAATGGTACTTAAACTACTAAAAGATATGGGACAGCTAAAATCACTATTTCAGATATATTTTTAGATTTTACAAAATATCCAGTTTTCTGTAAAAGCGCAATACTCTGGAGATTGTCTCCCAGTGCAGTGTCTTCGTTGACTCTCATCGATCTGAGAATTACATTTCATAATAACGTCCTTATTAGCCGAATTTTAGTTTAATAAGACCACTCTTACATATAGTTATGCTTTCAAACAAGTAAAAATATCATAACCAGGATTCGAACCCGAATTTTATCAGACTAAGTTTCTTCACTCCGTTATCATGTATTTTCGAAAGCCTTCTTTCATTTACATTGAATTGAGGTAGGTTTAAAATTAAAATTTAGTAATGGTTAGATGCAATTCGCAGTTATTCGTATATGAATATCAAACCTACTTTAAATTACGCTTTGGCAGAATGTGAATTGTTGGAAACAGAAAATCGGAACGAAATAAATAAGGGTTTACGGTTCGAGAATCTCAATTATTATCGGTTCAAATTTCGGGAAAATAACGGGTATTTTTGGCTTCGGTTCGATCCTTAAAATTCCTTCGATCCCTGGGATGTGGGCGTGTTGTTACCCTATCTTCGAACCCTGGATGTTTAATTTGCGGAGACGCCGTGCCTTGGGAAATCACTGCTCCAATCCGAAGGATATTCACAGACTGCCCTTCTCTTGATTTACTATGGACGATCTTATAAATGACCTTCCATTCACTCGGTACGCACTCAAGTATATTCGAATTTGTCCAAATTAAATAAGACGCCATCTTCTTACGCGCTTATATAATTAGAGTGATTGCTTGGTTTAAAACACATCTTTCCATTGAATAGGGTAGCAATATCCTAACAAATAGGGGACGGGCAATTTCCCATCACCAATTTGGAACAGTGTCTATCAGTTCTATAGTATAAATCTATAAGTAATACGACAAAGCAGTATGTAATATGAGACCTTATATAAATAGTAATATTGGACAATATTTGTGAGGATTATGGAGCAAGTTCTTATGGTGATTCTCAAAATGTATGAGAGAACCTATGAAAGGGATGGATAACATTTTCCAACGAAAGACCACATTAAACATTCGGTCTCATATGAAAAGTCGCATATGAAACCATGAATTCCCTTAGTATTGCCCACAAGAGTTGAACACCGAAATTTTACATGAGAAAACGGATTAATTCGCACACTGAAAGAGGAGATTTTCCAGTTTGTTTTTCACGTGGCGTAATTTGTCAGATAAGAAGAATGTTTATCATGCAAGGAAAAAACACACTTTGTAAATGGTGGCACCAATCCACAAAGTTAGGCTGGAAAATGTCAATTATATAGAAAAATATTCATATTGGCGTAATCGTTTTGGGGCAGGACTAAAATTGAAGAAACGATCAAAGCTCAAAAATGTCACATTTGCTCTAAAGGTTCACTTCAAATCTGATATTATTATGTTAATTTAACCTCGAGTAAGTAAGACGAATACATTACTTGAATGGAGCGATACAGCGTTTTTAAATTAAACAATCAGACGATCGACCACATCTCATTGCTTGACAACGAATTAACAACTAATGGAAATTAGCATTCGCTAAGTCCTTCAACTCTAATTTATGGAATGCTTGACAAAAAGTAGACAAAATGTATCCTTAACTTAATTCCGGCATGGAAAAATACCATAGCTTTATAAGTACGTTTACGCAAAACTTCCATCTAATTGTAAGTCAAAAGAATACGGCTTCCAAAAGTGTTGCAGCGTATAGATACATCCACTTTAATTTCGCGAAAAAATATCCACAAGATGGAAAATTTTTATCATTAATGACTGCGGACTTGAATCGATTACCATTAGCGCGTCCTTTTTCTGGAAGATGCCAAAAAAAAGCCAAAATATCTGGAGCAGGCGGAGAAATGCGTAGCGCGATTAAAGCGCCTCTATCGGTACGAAGGCGAAATTCGCTTCTGGCATCATCCTTTCTAATGTGAATTGTCACATACTTTTTAAGGTAGTAAAAGCGTTTATTCCTCTAGGATGACACAATGGCAATTGAAACGTACATTCCTAGAATGTCCCTTAAAGACCTCGACTATCGGAGTCTTTACAACCTCTCATTCATTAACAGTCAATTTTCTACTCTTAATACAATGCATTTTTAGTTGGTTTAGTAAATATGTTCCAATAAAGTATCGAATATATACACCGGCCAAAGCAAACATTGCTCTCAAAGTGAGATCTACATATGTACCCTGCAAGCCGCCTTCCGGCGTGTGGCAGGGGGTGCAAGCACCATGACTCTATTTGCCCAGTCGATTATTTTCGCGTATTGTTCTGGGAAAAAAAGAATTCTTGAATCGACTGGTTTTAGCATCTATTTCTCTGATCTTTCTCGCTGTATCAGAACGGCCTATATAGCAAGGAGGGCGCATAATATCGGCTACATCTTCTATGAACGTGCTCTGTCTGAATTTATCTAGTAATTTAAATCTCTGATTGAGCCTTCTTTCTTCTAAAGAAGTAACTAAAAGAGATAATGATCATAAATGTTGTAAGAGAAAAACAAAGAGCAAGCTTTCAGAAGTTCTAACAGATTTATTGAAATACGAACTAATTACATATGTTTTACTGTTAAGTGTTACTTTATCAGCGATTTCTACAATTAATGCATGATTATTCTTACAAAATAGAAATTAGTATCCATTTTTCCTTCTTTAAGATTAAAATAATTAAGTCCACATAATAAAATGCCATGAAGTTGCCAAAAGTAATTAATCGTAAGTTACTTCAATCAGGAAATTGAACCACCATTCGTGCATTGGGATATTCTGAGATTAAAACGAGGAAATTCATGCTAACGGCATAATTACTTCGCTACCAGAAAACAACCCAAGATAACAACTCTACCAAGTTACAATCCTAGAAAAACATACTCATTGGTCCTGGAAAATACATATCTATCAATACCTGAAAGTGTCAACAACTGAGATTGACAGAGATCAATCCTTTATTGTTAGAGGCGCATTTCTATGGAAACCTTTTTAAGTTGGGTAAATAAGCCCTCATTTCTCGCTCAGTGCGCCCTCAGCGGAAAAACCAGCGGCACGCTCGACAAAAGCGCGGAAAGTACAATAAAGAGTGAGCAGACGTAACTAAGGCAATCACTACATATCGCACAACTACATACAATGAGCAAAAAATGTAATTTGATGTGTATGTCGTTACATTAATATTATGTCAACACAATGTGGAAGAATACGAAAAGTCACGCTGCTAGTTACAGAAAGGTAAATATATATTCGAAAGCAATACTAACATAAGCAACCTTACTCGGTGGGTTTCCTTTCGTACAGCAAAATACTTATTCGAATACATATCTTTCCAAAGCGGTAAATCGCTAAATAAAGAGAGCGAGTTACAAATCAAATGGCAAAGCAATTGTGGTTTGATAGAGGAAAAATGTGAGTTTAATCAGTTCGTCGAGAGATTTCGACTCGAAATTGGGACGCTTATAAAGTCAATTCCGGAACAAATACTCGTTTCTGTGTTTTCTCTAGTTAATGGACTTAAAATGTCCTCTCTGCAATGACTTCCTTCAAACAAATGCCTGATCACGTAAGCAGGTAGTGTGTGAAACAACTGTCACACTTAAAATTACAAATATCCATTCTGCATCATTAAACTTAGGTTAATTCCTCATCTATTTCAGGATATTAGTCATATCTGTTTTATCTAACATTAAAGCAGTACATGGATAAGATAGTAACTAATTTTTTTAAAAGAGCAAAATAGTATTCAAATAGGATATTTGAAAAATAAGTGATTTAATAGATGAATAGATATTTCTTTATCCTTATGAGCGAGTTTAGATAGTACATTAAGGTATATCTTCCACTTAACCTCGTAATGAATCTTATAACCCACGTCGTGGAAAAACATCCAAATATAAAGCCGCGAAAATACAATAAAAATATACCAAAAAAATATATGACTTCATTCCCCCGAATCGGTGAGAGACTATACAGTTTCTTCTTACATTTAACCTTTCGTCACATAAAAGTTGAAACGAACGAATAGTTTCGAAAAAAGTGTCCGGTAGAAAATTACTTCCGGGGTCTAATTTCCTGATTTTGCACTCAGAAAAAGATAATTAACCACAGCAGGAAGTACTCGGAAGACAGGAGGTGTGAAAAACATTTTAAACCAACAGATGGTTAATTGAAGTTTAAGGAAAAGGCAGGTTAAAATATCTGCAATCCAATATACAATGAGGATACAAATCACATAGCTCATAGAAATATAAATATCTATTCGTAACAATTAAAGAAGAAAAATAACATTATGAAGTACAAAAATTTAGGTAACAAGATAGGTCAGTATGAAATATAGCAATTGCAAAATAAAAAGGGAAATAAAGAATTCACTTCCAGCTTTGTCAGTGTTCACTGATAAAATTAATCTACATCTATATTTATTTAAATATTCTGCAAGCCGCTTTCGGGGTGTAGCAGGGGGTAAACTTAATTAATTATTTAACTAATTAAATGCAGTACGTAATATTAAAATTGCCTTAGGAAAAATATAGAAATTGGCGTTATTATGCTCCGAAAAGTACATCCGGAGAGGTAGTGAAATCCGGGAATATTGGAACATGTAGAAACTATTATCTTAACTCACCTTCGGGCAAGTTATGCACGAAAATATGATCAAAAAATCATAATAAGCTCACTTTTATCCAAAAAAAAGCAAAGCGTGAATCGGGGAGCTGTAGTCGACTTACATGAACTTGAGGTCATTAGAATGAGTGTAATGAAAAAAGATTAGGAGAGCGAATACAAGGTTGTTCAATGGAATCAGAAAGGCTGTTTGAAGATCAATCCACCGCAAACCAACAGAAACGTAAAAATTGTTTTCCTTTGATCAAATCCTTCCCCGAAATTTCGCACCAGTGAGCCTTCAAAGAATGATTCCCGCAAAATAAAAGGAAAGGTTTTTTCGAATGAAATTCTTTCGATTCCCATTCAGGATACGCCGAATTGGAGAATTTGCGTTTTCCAAAGAATTTCCAAATAACGGCAGAAAATTAACATTAAGGTTCAGCGACTGACAAAAATGAAGAAGAAAATTTGGCGAGGATATATTTATCGAACAATCAAGCGTTAAATGATGAATGAGTAATTAAAATTTAATACTCGTGATGAGGAAATTAACAAGCAATTTCTCCGTAGCATAAAAATGAGGAATACTTATTCTAGAATAAATTTAACATTTTTATAGCAATCAATAGAAATTTTTAAATTTTTAGATTTGATAGTGAAAAAACAAGGTAATTAGCAGAGCAAAATCTAAACTGGGAGTCTTTCGTTCACCAAAAGTTAAATATTTATGCATTAACAGAAGAATAAAAAAAATTTAAATAACAATATCAGCATTTATTCATTAATAATTACAAAATATTAAATCTGATACGTAAATAATTAAAATTATTTAGTTATTCTGATAATGGTGTAGATAAATTAGGAAGTGTACGTGGTTGTCTACTCGCCATTAAATATAAGTGGAAGGAAGTTAATACAGTAGAAAGGAAATTAAGAAAATTTTCACTAATATATCTGCGGCTTTAAATACAGCTAATTTTGACAAAGAAAAATTTCCTTAAAATCCGCCGCTCCCAGTCGTCGTCCTCCTCAGGCCATTGGAGTCGAGTTTATTTGCAAAATTACAAAAAGAAATCTTTGTCCTCATAACTTAGAGAATTTACTACTTAACATGTATTATTTTGTCATTATATATATGTATATCATCATTATGCTGTATCATTTGTCATTACATTTCTTCGTATGAAGAAATAATGATATACCAATTATAATTGCTTTTCTATAACCAATCCTCAGGTACCTACGCTTGTTATATTACCTGTTTTATAAATATATTGTCAATTTATGCCCCACATTAATTAATGGTCGTTTCTAATATCCACGACATATGTGACTAACCTTAAAAATAATTGTATTTTTCATCGCGCACAGTAAATCATCTCGCCTTGACGTTGAATCAACTTTCCTATAATTTTTGAACTCATAACTAAAATAGAATAGTCCAGTTAATGAAATACTTTGAATATTTAAAGGTAAATTTGGAAATTACCTGAGTTCATGAGCTTCAAAACTTCTTTCCTTTTCATTTTAATAATTTGAATTTATTGTTATTTTGTCTAGTTTTTACTGCTATTTTGTATTTTCTGTGTATGACTGCTATATCGTATGGTAGAAGGGGAAATTCCAATCTTAATTCAATCAAATAAAGTCCTTTGTTCATCTATTTAATATTTTCCGTGTGAATATAGCTTCATTTCGAAAACATTGACTCAAAGAGATGTAAATAATGCATCAAAGCAGAATATACGTTGAGAAATATTTTCTCTCACATTAGAGGATTGCAAGGTTCTTTTTGAGGAAAAAAGCAGGAGTTTATTTTCCGTTCGAACTAGTGTTTTATTCATATTAATTAGCAGTTACTGTACGTAGATTCACAATGTATCAGTTCCCCAACATGTTGTACTTGGGTGGGTTGCAAGATAATATAGACCAAACATTGCCTTTATTCCGATTTCTTTTCAAACATTCTCGTCATTTCACAAAGCACACCAATCCGACTTCTGCTTTGAAAAGGGCACAAACAAGGGAACAGAGTGAATTATGAAAATACAAATGGAGATTGTAATAAGGAAGAGTGAAAAGGTCAGAGCGGTGAATTGACCTCCAAAAGATCTTCTCTCACAGGAGGTGAAATAATTCGCTAACTCAGCTGTTGTCAGAGAAAAGAGAAGTGCCCTGAGCTAGAATTACGAAAGTTAGATGACGACCATAAATGTAAACCCTCTCGCAATATTTATTTTATGAACAGGATAAATTCAAATGTAACTTTCATTTACTTTTTTCTCTGTCTTACTTATGGCTGTACTGATATAAAAGTTATTGAGGCATGAGTGATGCTGAACAATTGATTGCAATCTCTTCATGAAATGCTATGAAAAGTGTTACTTGTAGAGTCTACGTACTTCAATTGCGTGAAATTGAATCTCTTATGTTAACCTGGCTCAACGAGGAAAGCAAACTCCTGCTTCATTCTTCTCTTTTAAGCTTTCTTAGGTACTTTTGGGTCCAAACTCAGCGATGAAGACGATACATGTTTGTATATATAATCTTCAGTCTTCATCGTACATATCTAAATAGAGAAGTTGTCATTAATTGCGTTTTACGAAATCTTAGGAATAATTAGAAGAGTAAAGTGAACTGGTCGAATATTAAATTTCTAAAGCTAATACCGTCGCTCTTTATTTAGAGTAATTCCGAATCATGAAATAAAAACGCTTAATTATGAGTTGACGTCTTCAGGATGATGAATGAATTACTTGAACCATCACTCGTTCATGAAACATATCGAATTAAAAATCTGCTGTGGAAGCTACGGTGTTTATCCTTTCTAGTTAACTGTTTGTTCAAGCAGTTTACTTTATTCTATTATGGCAGATTACCAAGTGAAGACCGTAACCATTGAATTTAAGGTTTTGGAGGTTTACTTATTAGAAATTTGATTCACCTCTACGAGACAATCCTCATACCTTAATAAGTTATTCCGTAGACTATCCCTGATACCTGTGCTGTTGTATAAGCTAGTGTGGAACTTCTATAAAAATTAGCAATGCAAGCACACGATCCTCAAACATAAGAGGAATCCAGACACATGTCACTGGCATCACATAATTACCATTATCACATGTCATCAGACATTTTATTTAAAGCAGAGTTTTAACCATAATGGCTTTAATTCACTGACGACTTTTTGCAAGGTATTTATGCAATATGAAACAGGGTTACACTGTGGTGAAATTAGGGACGTACAATGTGGGAAGTGTGACATTCTGATGGAGATACAATGGAGTGTGATTCTGATGGATGCACTTGAGATAACTATTGAGAGTAAATGCAAACCGCGCCTTCGCATAACCCGAATACGTCGGAATGGGAATTTGGCCAACACACAGGGTCACTGTCAGTCAATCATTACTTAAGCGGTATGTGTAATTACGAAAGGATGAAAGATAAATGCACTAATTTGATAGAAACTGACAAACTTTAATACAGCATGGATGCCAATATGCGGCGGGTTCCAATTGTCTGACAATTTAAAACATTCTGCAATCGAGAACATGGAATAGTATTTCCTGAGAAAACGTATTGAATAAATACTTAATATTATATCAAATTATAGTTTGGACGAAAAAATGAAGAAAAGGTCCGCTTTAGCCTAACCGTGATCTCCCACTTTCCGGTCGGTTGCTTTAGTAATATTTTCAGCTGCAGAGGACTTTTACATTTCTTTGCCTACATTTCAGTATGTATTTCATGCACTCTTCATTTGTAAATTATATTTCGTAATTTGTATTTATTCCTAATACAGGGTTGACATAACATATCATATGAATATTTGAGGTAAGATACAAATGCCAACTAGAATGTCTCACATCATCATCAAAGGTGAAAATGGTGATTCCACAATAGCTGATGACTAAACAAACTGACAAGACATATATGTTAAGGGATACATCTGCTCTGTATATCAGGGAGCCATAGTATGTGCCTCTGAAGCAAGGATGGAAATTTTCTATGAAGGTTTCAAATACGGTAAATATATTTATTTCAAAGAGATAAATAAAATTGTTTTCCCTTATACCGCGATGTAATACTGTCTCATACCCGTTGGACATCTTTTTAAAGAATAATCAACTTTTCGAACAAAGATCTTCCTTTTTACTTTATCATCGTACTTTTTCACTCTACAATTTTACCAAAGGGAAATTAGGAAAGAATAACGAATCACAAGAGTGGTGAGGGTTTATCCTAGAGTTCTCTAAGACAACAGCTCATAAAACGCTGCCCTTCCCATCTGCTTTATTCAATTTGTTTACATTTTGAAACGGGCTTAACTGTTTTGGATGAGGTAACACTAGTTATAAGTTTCTCTATATTTACATCTTAATTAAATTACTATGTATTCATGTTTTTTTCACTAAACTATTTCTACTTACATTTCCGTATTTTATTTATTTAAATATTCGTTGCTATTTGGTCTTTTGGCAACACTAGAGGGGAGTATATCAATTGGATATTTGAATTGCTTGGCATTCGCCCAAAGACGGGAAAGCAGCCCCTCCTAAAAACCCCTCGTAGGCAATACATAAATTATAGTTCGTTCGTGGAAACATTGACATAAGTAGCACTCTAAAATACAAGGAAGGCCCATGTATATATAACAAATAATTCAATAATGGCTGATACAAACAACTATGATATTACAAGGAAATACAAAGCAGTTTATTAATGAACTCTGAATACTAATTTAAATCCACTTTCTAAGATGGACACAAAAATAAGACTACATACATCTAAATGTGATCTAATTTTTGATTATTTTTACGGCATTAGTAAGAGAAGTTCAGGTAAAGCGTCCCATTCCCTGTTAACGAATGATTCTTCATTTATTGGATGTTATTTGTCGTGGCAATCGTTGCTAGGAGAGAACTTAGGGAAGAGTGAATGGTGTCTTGAGATCGCCGTGACGTCGGAGTAAAAATCGACCCGCGAAATGGACGAATCGAAAACTGCAGACCCACAGCGCCATCGGCTGAGGAGCGGGGGGTTGGGGAAACTCGAAAGCAAAGGCGTTTTTGGTTTGCGAGCGATTTTGCCGTAAAGACGTTTGAAAAATTGGAAGAAAGAAAAGAGAGGTTTTGGAGAATCTTGTTCAGTCATTCTGTTCCTTTGAATATCATCTTTACATTATGTTCCAGACTGTTTTGGGAGCTGTGTCTGACAGCTGAACAAGAGCCTAACTCTATCCCAAGGTTTATTTCTTAGATTTTGAACATCTTCCACATCTGCTAGTTTGCATTCATTTCGAATAAATATCACAGAATCTGGCGATGTATTGTGGAAATCCATAACGGAGAGTAACTCGAAAAATAGCACTTTTTTACATTGGACGTTGAGGTTGTGAGAAAATGTACAACTTTTCGATTTTTCTTTCCTTTTAACTCCGAGTTTGTTCCGAACCTCGATTTGTCGGAACTTAATCGAAATTAAAATGAGCCTCTTCTTACAAAGTCTTCCAAAACGATATAAGTAGCTTAATAGCTTAAACCATCAGCCAGTAAAATGAAGATCCGGATTCAGAATTTTTTGGTAGCTAACGGTTGAGGATTTACTAATGTAAACATATTTATGGATTAATTTAACATTTCATTAGACTGAAATTTTACTCATATGTATGTACTCAGGGTTTCGCCTACATTATTTGCTGGCTGTGGTTAGACGTCGCCTTTCATTGTATTCGCAAGTCTTTTTACTACAACTTATTTGAAATTAATAGCAAATACATATAAGGTTTTCTCTAAAGGCTGAATTCATAAGACTGGCCGTTAAAGGGATAAATTTTCCGGATATTAAATCGCTTATAGGGTTTCTTAGTTATGAACTGTAAAGTTTCGACTTAAAAAAGTCAAAACTCGATCGATTTTCTTTCCAGATGTTAATTGAACATTGCCAATAAGCCATACATTCTTCGATACAATCTCTTTTTAGTATTTTATTTTGTTCTATGAACTGCCTCGCTATCATCTCGTTATGCCTCGTTTAAATTTGAAAAATAAATATGAAACATTCAGAATCACTAAATTTAAATAAAAACAGCTCATCATCCATCCATCGATAAAAATGTCAAATTTCTCGTAGCATACGAAGCATATTTGAATGACCAAATATTTACATGATGACTTGAACAGCTCCCCATTTATTCTCTCTCATTTTTCAGAACATATCACTACTAAGAAATCATCACACGTCTTTTTTGCTTCCGCGGTTTCTTTTCGCTCTTTCTTTTGGGGGCGTATTCCCACATTCTAGGTGTTTCTCCGTAGACCTTCAGTTCAGGAATTGTTTGCACAATCCAACTATTACTGTATTAAATTGAATATAAGCCTTATTTAAAATTATCCGTGCTCCTACTTATCTCTTAGCTAATACATATTAAATTTTTTAAATTGTATGCTTTTATGCCTTTTGTCAATTATATTTGCATGAGATTTCATTTTTCTAGATTTAACACAACTGTACATAATAATTGTGAGTTAATTTTGTATTATTCCTTAAAACATTTTAAAGGCTGGGTGGAAGAGATTGACATACTGGCCTAACTCCGCCAAAAGGGTCAATTAATAAAAAAAAGAAAATTTTTCCATATTAGACTTGCGTCATTATTTGCAATTCCTATTCGATCACTCCCCCAATGACTTTAAGCTCAGAGATGGTGAGTATAGGAATATACTTTTCGACCCAAATTCTCTAAAATTAAAGACAAAATGTCAATCGGCAATTTGTAGCTAGTGACGAATCTCTTCTCAAATAAAAAATTGGTTCAAAAAATACGAAATAAACAGGAAAGAATCGACTTTTCTTTAACCATTCAAAACCTAAGAAGACTGCGTTATAAAATTGTTAAAAAACAAACCACTTTCAAAGATTCCCTTTCTTAAAGGAGAACGACTTGGAAAAGAGAATGGTAAAGATTGAATAGGAGAAAGAAAAAGAACGTGGAGAAAGAAGCCTTTAAGAGGAAAATGAAAAAAGGCTAATGAGCACAAGGAAGTAAACAAAGAAAGTAGATGATTAAAAGGAAAAAGAAAAGGAAATCGCGTGGGTTTAACAGAGAGTAACCTTCGTTTCGCTTAATGAGAAGCTCTTCCATGGAGTAATAAAGAAACCTATTATACAAGAGTAACGAATCGAGTTCCACGAATCAATTCAGGGAAAAAAGCAAAGATTTACATATACGCGAGGAAATAACTAATGCGAAGGCAGCGTTCGGAGAAATTTAATTATGTATACGCAATACAAAATCTCATTCTAGTTAATGAGATATTCGAATGTGTGTATAAAAAAGATAAAGATGCTTATTATCTTATCTTTAATTTGTTATTCCGAAATGCCTTTTTCATCGCAGAACGGATACAATTGTAGTGTTAATTTGACACACCAGTTGGTCAACTCCATATCTAATTATGACTCATGAATACTGGTTTTTTTAGAAATTAAGTTAGTGTGAAACATCACTTTTAATTTCTCCGTAGTGATAAAAAATCAATATCGTGTCTAGATATTCATTCAATTAAAGGAGTCAAAAATTCAAAAATAATCGTGCAAAATTAACCTTTGACTTAATTTGGATATAGGTTTGCTTTTATACCTTCATGTTTATAATTCTATATTTACTCAGCAAAAAAGGTACAAAGGAATTCCGGAAATCAAGAGGAAATACATAAAACTGCAGTAAGCACAAGAAAAACAATATCAACTTTTGAATTATAATTAGATGACTACAAGAGCTTTTAAAATAAAATTAAACTTATTTGACAAGAAATTCATCATTTTTATGTTTCTTACATGAAGAATTCCACATTTGTTCAATTTATAAGTTAAATTTGAACCTTAATGATTTAGGTAGCTTTATGGTCGATTTTTGTCTCGAATATTTCCCTACGGTTCCATTTTTTGTATTATGTCGAAAACCACCCTTGTTATTTTTCTAAAGATCGAATGAAATAACTGATGAACAAGCGTAGAGAACGAAAAAGTGCACGCCATCAGTTAAAAGTTTTGAGATATTACTACTTTTTTCATTTAAACAATAAATTATAGTTTCCTTTCAGTAAAATGATATTCTGTAGTACATAAATACTAAGATGCTAAAACCATAGTGAAACTAGCCGCCGAAAATAAACCTGTGGAAACATAAGAGCTGCGTACTATCTTCATCTTTATAACTCTTCATAAAAACATGTCCAATCATACTGATCTTTTATACAGTGTTCTTTTGTCTGAATTGTTTGTTGTTTACCATGGATACGAACTATTTACGTTTCATACATTCGTTACTATGTGTGTAGGTGATCCCCATTCATTATCAGTGAGTGAACAAAAAACTCGAGTATTTCTTTCCACTTTAAATACGTCAAAGAGATGGTTTAATATCTCCTATTAGGTATCATCTAAACCTATTTTAATTCTTTTTCAAAAGAGAGGAAAAAGAAATCATGTTTAAAAAATTTCCTAAATTTCATGCAAGAAGAATCTAGATTTCCTGAATTCTACTACTATTACAAGCAAAAGAGTTAGTTTCTCTTCCCATGTTGCACTCTATGCTAAATGAACTAGCAAATACTAGCTAATAAATAGCAAATGAACTAGCTGTGAGGCAATCCTACAAGATCTGCCGAATTAGGTTCTTAGGAATCGCGATTTTGAGACGAGACCTGTTTAAGATATTTTTAAATATTCGAATATATTAAAATGTATTTGAATATTTTATATTGATGAATATATTTGCCTTTTCTATATGCACCGCCTACCAATCGGAGTTTTATCTGTCAGGGGAGTGCATGCAGTATTACTTAACCAGCCTCTTTGTTGAATTATAACCTGCTTCTTTTGATGACTTACTGACATCAAAGTGGTTAGTGTCTGGTCCAGTTTCCAAAATATCACTTCTTTATTGGGAAAATTATATAACAGTCACACAAGCTAAATAATATAAGAAAGTATTAAAGCACTATTATAAAAAAGGGCCCAAAATAGGATTCGAACCCTGAATTTTAGTGATAAAATAAAATTGTTAACAATTGTTGCATTCAAAATGCATTTAAAAAATCAAGTTACGCTGAAAAGTGTAAGACCTAAAATGTTAAAATAATGTGAAATCCTTCTACGCAACTTATCGCTTTTCTTCAGAATCTGAAGTCGCAGAGCATAAAGGACTATTTATAAATTATTTTGGATATCAACCACTCGTTTTCCAGAGGACATATTGAAGATTGTTAAATCTGATCTCCTCAATATTTTCCTAAGAATGTATGGGTATTTTAGACTGATTAAATTCAATGGTAATAATACGTTAGCGTTTTCTTATTGAAAGCAATTTTCTGTGATTTCAGCGTGTGCAATGACAATATAGATATCGCAGGGAAATACCTCCTGAGAGTGCTCCTCAATCAGGCTTCTCAGTGTGTTTCCAAAGGACAAAATGTACACAATAATAGAAATATATTTAAAAAAAACATTAAGTCCTCCGTCATTTGATTTGGAGTACAAAAGTATAAAGATTAAAATTCGAGCCAATTTAAAGTTAAATAAGAAGCCAAATGGTATTGTATAATTTTCGAAAGCCATTTGTTTGTTGTTATAAATGAGAAAGCGAGCGGAAATGAATTTAGTGATCAAGGAAAAGGAAAGAGATAGGAATCTTTATGGAGAGCGTTTTAAGGGAAGATCGATGGCAGGGCGGGGCGACACATTCTGGAGGAAAAAAGCTGAACGGATTGATTGCAAATGGATGAATTTGCTATGGAGCGATACACTCAGAGAAAACTATTAGAAATGAAAATATTGGGTTGTATTCATTGCGATTACTTTCCAGAGAAATGGGTGAATCGGCGAATATCGAGTCTTGCAATTCCCCTCTGACGTTTAATCCTTATATGAATTAAACCATAACCTTACCTAGATTTGAACCCGAGCACTCATTGATTCTAAGCAAACATGCCAACCCCATATCAAGATAAATAATGCATGTGGAAATAGAAATGAGGTGAAAATACTTTAGGAGTGAATATAAAGGCAAAGCTGAGGAAGATATTACGCGAATAAAGTGTATGAAATGTGTTCAAAGTGTGACTAATTGTGTTCCGGGGAGGTAATGTTTTAAACTTACTATTGTATACTAGCGGCTCTTATGTTACTTAGGAGTATTAGTTCTAATTTATTTTTGTCGGGATAATTGCTATTTGTGATTAAGTGATTGCTGGTAGTGTGTTGTGTTTGCAGGAGGTTTTCGGATTTAGTTGTGTTCTTCAGAATGATATAATTTTAGATAGAAAGTACGGTTTCTTAAGATTCAATTTATAATCTTATTGTTTTGCACGAGGTGTGATCATTGATGAGACTTAGAGTGTATTAGGTCCGTTTTTGCCATCTGTTGTCCAATTGTAACAATAATATTAATAATAATAAAACGTAAGGTGTTATTTTATGAAAAATAAAGATCCAAAGCAGAAACACACATACAAAGAAGGGAGTGAGAAAAATGAGTGAAAATGCACAAGCTACAAATAGTAGTGTCCTATAAAATTCATTCTCTCCATGTGATTACTCCAACGTACAGTTTGCGAGTAAATAAAGCTCCACACTTTCGTAGCAAACCTCGTGTTTTTCGGATAGAAGAGGGCAAAGGTCATGAGGAGGCGCAGAGATTCCCTGAGGCAGACAGCTGAAGAGTGAATTATTTAACGATTTGACAACAAAAGTGGAATCCGACGAAGTGTTATCTTGTTTGCGCAACATTGATCCGTGAGAAGGAGTTCATATGACTACTGTTTATTCGCTTACATGGATGCATCTTGATTAATAATCATCTTGGTGTGCATATTTATTCATGCGATTTCAGTAACTCCCGAAAGAAATACATGGAACACATATTTGATGTCTCGACGAGAGAAAGGAATTCATCAGAAGGAGAACCAACGCATCTTAGAAAAGAGGATCTATAGAAGAAAAAAACACAATGATGGTGGATATGATAAAACCTGGGCAAACCTACTGATACTAAAGATATAATGGAAAACAGCGCCTAACACGGAAATTACAAAAGAAACACTATGACAAAGATCATTATATTATTATTATTATTATTATTTATATTTATGACTTCAGATAGTTATAAAAAATTGGAAAGTTGTAAGATTTATTCAACAATATTTATTGAAGTGATCGTTATAAAGGAAAGTGGATAATAAACTAGCTAAACTCACGGTAGATTCTCTTTGCCCCTAAATCTTATGCAGTTAGCTCAATATATATTTCCTGAATCGGCCACCACTGGCGCTTGAATATGAAGTACAATTTTGCAAAAACTACGACCCGCGAACCAACAAAAAACCAACGACCGAATAGAACTGGGCTTTAAAACATTATGCTTTGAAAATTTCAAGGAATAGAATAGATAGATTAGGCCCAATTGAGAAATAAAACAATTTACCGATAACTCTTGAAATCCGTTTGCATAAATGCGACCTTGCCAATCGAAAGAAGAGCTTCTCTAATGCAGTGCAACGTCTCAACACAACGTATTCGCAAGTCTGCATTAATTTAAATATTTTAAACAATTACTTAGCATATCACTTTCCACCATAACACGCATCAGCTGTCTCTCTCCACTCACTTGTTTTAAAATTTCGAGGATTATCCAGTCAAGTTTTAGTATTTTTCCCCGTATTCATATTTCTTCTGCTTCTAGACAGCTTCTTAAATTCCAACAGCCAGGAAACAAGGTGCTACAGAAGATAATTTTAGCAAAATATTTTCTTATTGTCAAATCCATAATTGGGCTAGTTAGAAGGTTTATCTCTCAATAAAAATCACCCAATAGGATCTTTCTCTTCACTTCTGTCAAGACTCCATTTTCATGGGAGATTGTGCATGTTAAGTAACAAAACATGCTTTAATCTACTGGTAGCGAAACAAGTAAATATACGTCCTAATTATTCACATCATAATCATAATTACTAAAAGAATATGAATAAATTAGCTTCTTAAGATTAATTTTGTGCAATTACTATAGAATGAATATAGTGTAAGGTTGAAATTTTAAATTTCTTCTTCCTTAATCTATTCAATACTTATTTTTGTTGGAAGTAAGGTATGTAACAAGGTCATTTCTTGTTCTCTTAACAGCCTTCCTGCTATTTTCAGAGTGAAACTCAAAAATTTTTAACCCTACATTGTCCGCTTTTTAAAACGTTGATTTTATTCTAAAAAGAATATTGCCGTTGTTTAATCTACGGGATAATTGGTTGTCAATCATGCGTTATTAAATTTTAATTACTCATTTCAGATTGAACGCTTGATTGCTCGATGAATATATCCACACCGAAAAAATTTTGCAATTGATTTTTTTTCAATCTCCGAATTTTAACGTTCATTTTCCGCGGTTATTTGGAAATTCTTTCGAAAACGGATTTTCTCCACTTTGGTGTAGTCTGAACGGAAATGGATAATATCAAATCTTATCTAGTGACCTGTGTAGATAAAACATCTTTTGAAGTTACCGTGGGAAGAACAATGAGGGCAAGATCGAAAAATGATTGGAGTAAAATTACGACACTTGTCGAAACCGCGTCTTAATTGGCATAGCATTATAAACAGGTTGCGTAATGCTGCTTTACTCACGCAGTATTGTTAAAGCATGGTCTGCTTTTCGCAGAAAGAAAGCATCTTAGATACTTTGGCAATTTTTCACTCTACGATGAAGTAGTTTTTGACCAGATTGACAATTGAGAAAGAATAAAGATATTTAAACGGCAGTGGTGATAGGGCAACTTGATCTCTCCGAAACTCAAAATCCTCTTTCTTTTGTATGTTTACGTCTAATGATTGCGACGAAAGGAAACAGCGAAAAACAACTTTTAATCTACCTTCCGCCCTGAGAAAAAGTGATAGAGTTCGTATTGACGGTGACATTGCTCTGCTTTGCGATATCTTCATTTTAATCTCACCAAGTTCAAAAGGAATAGAGGATGACAGTTTTTGCTCAATCGAATGAGCATCTTAGACTGCTCGTGTAACCCATAGGATAAGCGGAGGTGACTTTAATTTCTTATAATCTATTTACATAAATATTGAAGGTTGAAATTTGTCGTTATTTTATCAATAAATGCAATCATAAAATTGTCAATAGACTAAACTCAAAATCAGAAAATCTTTTATAAACTATCATCGGTTCTTGAGGAAGGCATTTAATAGCAAGAGATTTCAGGGAACAATGTCCAGCACTTCGTTCGTTTTCGAATAAACTCTAATAACTCTTCCACTGATTAACATGTATGATTCTTAGGCTCATTTAATGCTCTCTTTCCTTGGTGGCAATGATTCACAACTGCATAGCAGATTATTCCAGCCTAGGGATTTATTATGTGCCATTTATGTAACATTTTATTAGTTGCAACGAGTCTTCATACAGCAAACAGTACTCATCCCAAGTCCATCCAATGACAGAAACAAGCTCTCTTTATCCAGTATTTCGTGCGAACCGTGAGAAAACCGCGTCTTAAGCGGGTTTCGCTTCATGAATGAGGAATTTGAATGCGAGGGTAAAGTGCGTCTAGAATAGATATAATAGATAGTGAATAGATAATGCAATCACGAACGAGTAGAGTGACGGTGGAGATGTGAAGGCGTACGAGATAAAATTGAGTGAAAGTCTTGCTAAAAACAACTCAACGTTGATAAATTAAAGATTTATATAATCGTAAGAGATGTCTGTGAGGCGGAAACTTTTGGGATAAAATATCAAAAGAGCGACTTTCGGAAAAACCGACGGAATATTAAGCTGACCCCGCGAAATAAATGAATCTTGATGGGAAAAGTATTACCAGAATGTTTGGAAATGAACTCAAACATTTGAAACCAATGAATCGTGACTTCAAGGAATTCTACAGCAACCATCTTAAAAACAAAAAATAACTTGTTAACTCTCACAAAACATATTTAAATTTCTTCTGGTTCAAATTTAAAATCTGTTATGGGAGTTACCAAGGGAGTAACGCGAAATAAATCAATTATAAATTATCTGTTAAGGGAGTTACGCGAAAATAATCGGTTATAAATCCATGGGAATCTTTAGAATAAAGAAAGTCCAATCCAAGAATTGTTACGTAGGCAATTCTGATACTGCGTGAAATATCAGTAGATGCAAAAAGCACTCGATTATTTAATTCATTTCATACGATGCACGAAAGTAATCGATCAGGGATGATGATGGTGCCAAAAGGCTTCTTGCTGCTATGTTGACGTATTCTCATTTTCGTTGAAGAAAGTGTACAAATAAGGCTTAAAGTCAATTATCATCTTACACTCACGGAATTCTATTACTACAGCGTTATTACGATTAGATGTATTTATATGCATATTTTGTAATACATTTATCACGTATTTTATGGGTTAATCAATTTCAATGCAATTGAGGGCAATGACTTATCATATGCATACATTTGTATGTCGTTGGATTTATAAAATTTTTAATGTTATTATATAATAATGGAACACAGCTTAAGCAAAATAAGTAGGGTTGCAATTATAAACACATCGTAGACATGCTCCTCATTCAATAACTCCTGAAAACACGAATCGGGGACACGAAAAAGTGCACGGGAAGGCGTTTTAAGGAAGATTCCACCTGCGAAATGAAAAAATGAAGAATTTGCTCGCAATTCAGCTCTGAATATTTAAGTCGTCTGAAAAGCACTCACTCGCGTTTGCATAGAGTTAATTCGACACGTCGACGGAAAGGACATGTGCTCGCTCTGGGATTCAAATTCAAAAACCTCCGTAAAATACATCTGGAATGAATGATTACCAAATATGGAAATAGTAGATAAACGAGACTAATTTGCTACTGTTTTTATTATTTATTTGAAAAATGATACGTGTATTTCGAAAAATTATATGTATATATTAAAAAATGCATACGACCCTTTTTTGATGAAAACTTATCGATGGTAAACAAATTTATTTAACTTTAAGAATAATACGTATAAGTTTAAAAATGCATAAGGTCACGCCATCCGTCAGTTAGCACATGGGAGGTCGCTTGCCATCTATTTGTGAATATCTCTATCATACGTAAATGTAGCATTTCATAGATGATATGAAAATAAATGTGAAACATCAGAAATATTCTACACTACTTGATAGAAGACAACCGATATACCCTTCTATTACACCCTTTCTAAAAGCCAACCTTTTTAGTCCAAACTGACAGTTTTCCTCTTGTTTCCAATAATTTGTATTTCATCATCATCGGTCATCGATTCGTTGACTGCAGTCCTCTCTCTCCACTACACCCTGATATCTCTTCTTTCCTCTCTTTATTTGGCCTATATATTCGTTCCTTGGTCGTCCTCTTGTTTTTTTCCTTCGATTTTCATCCATAACGATTTCAACTTGTCTTACTCATCTTGAATATTACCGAATTTATTTCAAATTAAAGTAATGATACTAAAGCGACAGTAAATAGCAAATTTGAGGAGCAAATAAAATAAATAATTACTCTAAGTTTAGATGACTCCACCAAGTAACGCCGTAATATGTTGAGTTTTTATCATTGGGTTATCCTCAATAACACAATTTAAGCATCATTAAATTATCTGCTTTTTAAGTTATACATATGTGAGATTAGTTTTAGGAGACTATTTATAACGTGGATTATCGAAATTTATTTGAAAACGCCCTCTGTCCCCTTTTGGACTCAGGTAGTGCAAAAACCGTTAAAAACTCTCCCGTTTAAGACGCTATCCCGAATAATAAGCGGTTTTCGGTCCCACTAAACATGTGGTAAAGAGACCGCTTAAAACATTCTTATAACGCGGATTATTCCCTTCAAAAATTAACATCCTTCCCTTCTTTCTTATGGAAATTTCTAATATTCCGATTATAACATTATCCCGCTTTTAACGGTCCGTTGAAAAGCTTCTTAATCGGGTTTTAATTTATTTGGAAAGAGGGGGTCTTTTATACGAAAAACTACTTACTACTACTACTTGGTACTACTACTACTTGGTACTCCTGCTACTTGATACTTGGTTCAAATTCTGCGATTTGAAGCACAACGAAAAGCCATTAACGTGTGGCATACACACGGCAGAATAGTTGAACGGACTGCCTATCTCTTGTCTGGTACGAGCAATGGTTGGAAAAAGAGATGGTTTAAAGAGGCGTCTGAAGCAAGAGGCCTCCGAAAAACTGAGGATTATAAAGTTGGCGAAGTTAAAATAAATAAGAGCGATAGAAGTGCAAGGGATGAAAAGGGGAATTAATTGGGAAGATGAGTTACTGAGGTTCAAAAGAACTATTGCAAATTAATGCTTCCATCCGACGGTGCGAACTCGTTCTTGAGAAACATGATCGACGCCAAATGAAAATGCACTAACGCAATTCCATCCACCGGAGAGGGTAATTTATTCGCTTCACTGAAATAATCTTGTTATTAGATGGTTATTACAAAAAGGGTATGCTATTATTCAATTTAAGTACCTTTTTTCTGAAATATATTTTAATATCTAAAGTATCCAAGGACCTATCGTTGAACGGAATATGTTCCATTTTGCGAGGAATTTACCTCTGTTTTGGTCTTGACAATGATGATATAAAAGTTACTGAGGTATGAATGGTGATGAAAACTGCATTAATCCTGATAAAAGAATTCAAGTTTGAGTATCAAGTATTCGGTTACTCGAAAATGACCATAATTTTCCGAATATTTGACTACAAGGAAAATTAGACTTAGTATCTAGATTAAGGAAAGAAAGTGGAACACAAATGATAATGGAGAAGGCATTTTAAAACTCTCTTCGAGCCATTTTGCTATGTGTTTGTATCTGAATCTGCATTATCACCACTTCAAATCTACTATTTTTTATTTAAATTTTATAAACGTTTTCATTTGGTCTGTACCAGGTAGCAAAGGCAAGGAGGAATTGAGCAAATATCACAAGACCTTTAAAAAGTTTATGTTGGTAGATAGAGATAAATTCATCACATGTTGTATTAAATAGTTTAAAGGAAGTATTTCGTGTTCATTGGCTATACATAAACGCAGATTATTGCATGTACTCATGTTTAAGTATACCTTGAAAAACAAGCAGATAATCAAATAACAAGTTACTTTCTATGAAAATATGGAGGAAAATGGAATCACACTTAACAAATTTTCCTTGGGATAGATTAAAAATGATCGTCATCGGCCATCATCAGATGAGAATGTATTGTGTGTTAAATCATCAACAGAACATCTGCGCCAAAGCGGTCGTTTTTGAATTTATCAATGGAAAAAGTGTGATTCTTTTCCCTACATCTTCGTCATGGTTTTCCAGACCCTTCTGGGTCAGTTTCATATGTTAGACTACTATACTATATGGAATAGGATTTGAATTCATTCCTAATTCCCCCGCATTGATTGGTGTTCTTCTTGTTCCCAAACTCGCAAACATGAGTCAAAGTTGCTCGAATGTGGCAGTGGATGAATGAGCTCTGCTGACGGACTTCCAAATGTGAACATTTTCTGAAATTAGGAGAGTTTGAGGAGAGGAAGTTTCCAACTGTCGCTTCACCAAACGTATTGTGGCTACACGTCATAAAAATTTATCATACTTACCAATTAGATAAATAAACCTATCCGTCAAATCAATAACGCAAGAATAGATATTCACCCATTTCTGCTTGAAGGTTAAATTCCTAAATATTTATTATGTTTTCCATAAAAATCGTTCTAATGGATTTTCTACGAAAATAAAACATTTATGAAGGTTTAAAAACCCACGGCTGGTATGATAAGTGACAAAAAAATTCACACATAAATTGGTAAAGGTTGATACTTCGGTTATATCTAGGTATATTTAAATATAATATACATTCCAATATATAAATAGCTAGTATGATTGCAAGTCTTTGCTACGTGTTCATGGTTGAGACAGATTAGTTTTATCTTAATGAGCTAATATGCTATCGTGAGAATGCGGCACAGTTATACTATGAATAATAATCCTGGTAGCATTTGAATGGGATTGACATTAATAAGGATCATTCAAAACTTAATGGGAAAGTGAACACAAAGAAAAATAAGGGTACATTTTCTAAGACATAATAATGAAAATAAATTATTTTTGGAGTTGTTGTAGTTATTAATTGATACTATATTCGATTTATAAACTGTGTATTGATAGTAGGCGTGCAGAATTTAGTCTAACTGCGGTGGAATTCTGTAAATAATAAACTCATCCATGGAGACGATAATACCAGGTTTAACTTTTCGGAAGGCCATAGTATAGAACAAAATAAACACGACAATTTTCCAAACGCTTTTTTTCGAAAATTCATTTTGGAAGTTTTCTTCTTGTGTAAATGCACCGATCATGATACAGCATCGTCAAATCGTTCGGTGAGCATTAAAAAATGATATGTAATCATGATTAAAAGGACCGTGTCAAGTTCGGAGAAGTAGCACGTCTGGATAATTACACTTTAAACAAGTAGCAAATAAAAAAGAGAGATCGATGGATCGATTCGTAGTACAATCGAATTTCACAGTCCGTCGCAGTAATTACGAAGCGGCGACTCGAAAGGATTGTCTTCAAGTGAACCCTTTAAAAAGGCGATTACGCTCAAAGAGAAGTGTTTGATTTAAAGGCACTCCATCTCTCATCGGGAGGAAATAGGATTTATGGCGAGTTTATTTATAACGAGAAAAATAATCCCAAAGAAAATATTTAGAATCCTTCTCGAAAAGCAAAAAGCGAGCTAACAATATTAAAACGAATAAACTATCATATTCGAATAATTCGTCTACGCAATATTTTTATGAAAATATGCAATCTACAAATATATTTCAATCTAGAATTTGCAGAAAATATTGTTTGAGCAAATATAAGGAACAAAGGAAAAGAAAAGAAATTTGTGGATGAGTTCATCGTAGGAGTCGCCAAATACTGTTATTGTAGAAGGCTAGAGAAAGTAGAAATGCAATAAAAACATGTTTTATAGAAATAGTAAAACAAACATCGTCGAATTCGTGATTTTAGTTGTATTTTTGTCTATCATTAACTTAACTTCATCGACTTTTGTAACTTACAGTTTCACTATTTCAGTCTTCATTTCTCATGGGCTAATCGCCCTATTCACAGACTAACCTTAATCATAACGATAAAAAATATCCTGCCAATATATTAACTTACTCAATTGCTATTTACTACAGATTATTTTGATATTGTAAGTAGGATTTATAGTAACAAAATTATTATTCGTTTTGGTTCTCCTGTTCCGCACGAGGGCTGTTAATGTATAAAAAATCATACTTAATCATGAATAAATCGATCACAATTGGTCATTATGACGAGGATTAGTCTACTATGAGATTAGATTATAAAATTTAGTAAAGAATTGATGTATTTTGTTTAAGTATTCTTGATTTCAAACTCAAAACAATATTTGTTCATAAAAATAAGAATTTCTATTGAAATTATTCCTGTTGTATCTTCACGTCGTCCAACCATTTTTGTAATTAAATTTTAGAAAAGAAAAAAGGCATGAAAATCACGCGAGAGGAATGAATTTTGAATGTAATTTGTTACAGAGGTTAATTACATCGGATACATAATCACAACGGTGATTATTTGAAGAGATAATTTTTATGAAATTTGAAATTTTCAAATTCAATTTTCTTTATTTACGAACGAGTGCTTTGCATTAAGAATAACCTTATATAATAATCACGGTGGTGTATATAATTATTTATCCGATGTTAGCAACTACCGTAAGAAATACATGGAAGAAATTTTGAATACCAACTTCGCGCACTTCCCGGAAAGATAAAATTAGGAAATCATTAGAGAGCCAATTACCATCATACAAGGGTCGTCCCAGAAGTACCCGATCTAAGGTATAAATGGTGGTTGTTGCCTGAAAAAATAATTACTGTTCGAAAGTAGGAGCCTTATCAAGATTAAGTTTGAATTTTGAAGACACTACGTTGTTAAATATTTGTTTGACAGTCAACAATAGTAAACACTCTCAGTTATCGCGGTGGCCAATATCAATCAATGTGAGTTCCAATTGCTTCCTCACGCACCCTATTTGCCTGATTTAGCTCTCTCGGATATATTTCTATTTCCGAACTTGAAAAAATTGCCCAGTGGTAAAAAATTTACCGGCAATGAAGATGTGAAGTCTGCTATTGATAGCAATTTTGTGGAACTAAACGGTTCTCACTATAAAAAAGGTATCAAAACTATTGTACATCGCTGAATCTAGCTGAAAAGAGACCATGTTGAGAAATAAATATGTTTTCCCAAATTTTTTGTTTCTTCTTTGTTAGGTCGGGTACTTCTGGGACGACCCTAGTACTTCGATATTTTCTACCCAAAGTATTCTTGGTTTGACTAAGGTCAACTCGAAAATCCTCTTCCTCTCTCTAAGAAATCCAAGTAATGATTTTGTTACGCGATTGCAGACTTAAATAATATAAATGAATTAAAAGGTGCATAAATGTAAGAAAACAAAATTCGGAAATTTAAAAAATGAAGAACGGGAAATGTAAAAATCATTTCTATGCGTTAAATTTAGTTCCATCATTTTAGACGGAGAGTAAACAAGAAAACTAATAAAGTAGGCCGCAGGGATTCTCACTGAAGATAGAAACTAAAATAGATTCAATAACATTTATGACAAGGAGGAGTAACCAATGCTTGTTTTACTATCATTTGCGAATGAATATTGCTCTCCATAATATTCGAAAGCGAAGTTTGACAGATAAATCCCGTCATTTACTGTAAACATTTCGCTGATTTCCGATTTAAATCCAATAACTTCGAAAACGAGATTGAGCAAAAATATGATTCTGCATCAATACGTTTCATCGGCAATTTCGGTATCCAATTGTATCGAATACACGCGCCAATCATTTCTCCCGCAAACAAAATATAAAACAATAATCTCAATTTATAATGTAGAGGAGGGAAAAGATTCCTGAGAAGTATCGTTCGTCCGTACTCGAATGGCTGTCATCGACATTGGTACATCCTGGATGAAATTTCACTTCCAACAAAAGATAAATCTATGCATATTCCAAAGCTTCGCCTTCATTTTAAATCTGCGGTTTCCATCGCTAAATTACTTTCCATCGATACGGTTTCGCTTTAAAAAGGAACTGAAATTTCAGATAAAAGAAATTGAATTCCGTTCGTTGGCTCCAAAGTGATTAATGAATGGGTTTTGATGGACGCAATCGCTACTTCGTTTTATTCCGAAAAGTGCACCGCGGCTGAGATGGATTTGCATTACAAATAAGCGATTTTAAAGCTAGATTATATCTCCGTGAGTACGAGGGATTATACAATTCTAATTAGAAATAGAAAAATAGGAAAAATTCGATTCCGGCAGATATGACTCCCATGGGTGCATTACGCAGAATGGAAATTACAACGGAATCTAAGAGATTAAGTGCCAGAAATGATTTAACCCATGACCCTGATATAAAGAACGGTGATCGTTACTTTGCTTTGACTAATTACATCATAGATGTTATTATTTCCGAGATTCGATGAGTTTTACCAATGCGACGAGGCTAAATGAATATCATTCCTTCCGAGTGAAATTTCTAATTTTATCAGTCTGCTTTTGGAACCGTAAAATCTCTCCTTTATTATCTAACGAATTTATTGAACAGCAAGACTGGGACTTCATAGTCTCATTTTACATTTAATCCTTTTATAATTATGAGACGATGATATTTTTACACACTTACTTCACATATATGGGCGATAAAAATGGATCGACGGAATAAATTTACTCTGCTATTTGATAAATTTATCAAATAATCAAAGCCTGTCTTCTGATCTACTTTATTTCAAGGACTCCAAACCACGCATCTGAGAGCATATTCGTAGCGTTTGCATTTTTTATCATGATATTTTTAGCACAACTGCACTTTTTCGAGAACACGCGTCATCCCCAAATGGGACACCAATTATAGAGAATACATTTGAATAATTAATTCAAGCTAAATTCTGAAAGATCCTATTTCCCTTTTCTTAAACATTTTTTTTAACTGAAAGCTTTTTTAATCAATTACTTTGGGGAGTTAGAAATTGCACTATCCATTGCTCCAAAAGTCCTATTTCCTGGTTGAATTCACACACAAAAGTATAGTAATTTCGTCACTATACTTCCGCGTGTGTGAGAGTGAGTATGTGTGTCTTTTTATATGAATATGTAACCACTCAATCGTATGCAGTACCTCGATCAGTTAGAATTCCAAGGAGAATATTGTTTTAATTTATTATTTATTTCATTTATTAGAAAGGGATAGCTTAATAATTATATGAACTATTAGCAATTATGCTAATATTAACTATTCATTTTCATTTAAATTAGGATTCAAAACATGGATTTAGTTAAGTTTCGTAACATATAACACAACCGTTACTTTCAGTGATTTTCTTACAGCGATTGAGTATGTAGAGTGATATGACTGTTTTGATAATGTCAGAGTCGACATAACATACATATTCAAGGCCTAATTCTGTCTAACTTTTCGTGATTACAGAAAAAACACTTCCGCCAAACAAGAAATATTAAAATTCACGGGAATATAGTGGACGATGGATTAAAATATCATTGATCATTTGATTATTTAAGCCCCTTTTTTCCAAATCTCAAATGTATGACATCAATATCGAATGAAACTGCAGAAGTTATTTACTATGCTGGAAGTTATCGCTAGGCTTTCTAAAAGTTTTCTCAACGAAACCCTTCTTTCAAATTCTTATTTATCTCAGTGTTTTGCATAAATAATTTAAAAGCTCTCTCATACTCCTTAGTATTGAACGCCTTTCTTCTCTTAAATAGCTTTTTCATTTTGAGAGCAATGCCATCGAGATAATCAACCAATCTTTGTGCCTTCCAATCCTCATTTATCTCCGAATGATAAGCGCTCTCCCCATAAAATAAACCCAATCACAACATCATTAAAGGGACATCGAGTCCCCCAATGCTTTTTCATTTTGCCATTTTCAACTGAAAACAAACGTATACATTTGCAAATAATCTTTAACTTTGATTACAATGACAAAACGTAATGAGCATTTAGTATCTAAAAGTTATTACCTATTATTATACAAATATACAATACCCATCGTATTCAGCTTTTCTAGATCAGACCCACTATCTCTCAATTCAAACAGTCACTCATCCTCATCACGATACAGGATAGACAGCAATCAATGTTGGCCCCCCATCGGAATTCGAACCGCATTTACTAAAATCGAACACCGACTTGGCTATCGAAAGACTCATTATTCCCATTTTAATGCTTTGAATTTAGAAACAGAGAATGAAAGCTGCCAAAGGCGTGTGGCAGGAGGTGCACAAACACCGAAGTCACTGTATATACTACAGCTGCCGCTATATTCTCTAATACTCCGTTTACATCTATCTCCGACCAGGAGATAGATGTAAACAAGAAGTTTGCTCCATCCTCAATCTAGGTGTAAATGTGTAAAAAACATTCAGACCCAAAGTGTTAAGGAAACTAAATTGATTTTAATCGGTGGCCAAAAGAAATTGATGTTGGGAACTTAGCTCTTGATTTTCTCAGACTCAGCGTTCTCCAGATAATCCTCATTCCATTGTTTCTCTGAGATATTATCCGGCGTGTTCGCAACAAACTTGCCGTCGTCAACAAGAGCCATCATCCGCCCTTCCTTTTCATCCGGACCAAAGGAAGATATCTCAGTGTGGCGAGATCGCCCTTTAAGGGTGGAGGAAATGTATATTCATACCTAACTTTGTAGAAAGTCGTAGCAAATGATGTAATCACTGATATAACAATCCTCTTTTCAAAATTATTTAAAATATCATGATGTTTGTCACGCCTTCGTAGAAAGGTTTTCTACTTAATACAGCAATGTAGTACGTATGTACATAAATTCCAATTTAAGAAAAAAACTGTATATTACCTCATAATCACACGGCATGTATCTAATTAAATCCGTTGTAAAAAGAGAATGGTACTAAATGAAGAAAACCTCAAAGAAATATCAGGCTGAAATTGGTACAAGAGGTGTTAAAGAGAGAAGTTAAAGAATGGAAAATACGTAAATGGAAGTCTGAAATGAAATATCTGTTGAAAAAGTAAAACGTGAAGGATTATAAGGACAATAATAACAATGGAAACAGAAATAAGGTCCCAAACATCCATTTTAATAATTATTACCATCGACAAACACGCATAAGTATTCCCTGAACAGTAAGATACGATTAACCAGGACTCGAACTTTTCTTTGTTTTCCTTCAATGGAAATATATTTTCTGTGATTACTATTTTATCTCTAATAAACCATTGCTTCCTTTCTATCGCTACCTTACTTTGAAAAAATCTGTATTTACCATAGTTTATTTCTTCTTCACAATCTGAATTAATTTTATTTCCAAAATGAAGTAAAAAGATGTATACTTTTCATTATGAAGTTCAATTCCAACATCTCGGCCGCCTCCGTGGATTTTATTTTTATTTTATTTTTTTTTTGCAAAAGGATTTGAAAATGGCTGAACGGAAGTTGGAACTTACTGATTCGAAATTCGCCCAAAAAAGACATTTTTATAGTATTGTAAACAAACGTGGAAAATAAATTGCTTACTACGATAATAAATAGCGTAAGTGATGTTCATGTATATATGTATTTCTCGGTACTCGAATAAGACAGGATACGCAACTCCGAATTCCGAATCAGAATTTCCTCTTTAGAGGATCAATCCGACATAATATAACAATGGTAAAAACCACTCGCACTACTATCGCATTGCCTAATAGAATACTGAACATTGGATATAATTTGTAGTTAAACTGTCCGAGAAGTTATCAGAGAAGACTCGGAGCGATGCCAAGCAGGAAATAACAGTCTGCTAACTGTAATACTATTCTATCTTCCAATAGACTACTGTACTACGACTAAGGGACGAACTGTAGTCTTATTTTAAAATCAAGTTAATAACTTATAAATATATCAGTCAGATGAATAGAACATATCATCAAATGTAAACAATCAAGGGTGAGGAGGAGATAGAGGAAAGGGATCGTGTAAGAATCGTTTAAAAAAGATAAAGCGAAGAGGTGGATGTATTACATTTCCAATTCCACATTCAAACTTAGGCATTAGATTAAGAATCACAGCAAAAGAGGAACATTTTTAAGCCGATTAAATGTGCTCAAACAAAAAGACAGAATCCCAACGGCTTTTTCGTGAAATGCAACTCGAATCAAATAAGAAGAACAAATCAATCATCGGGAGCCGCTCTGTTCTAATGAGCTCCGGTTAATAACTATTTAATGATGGTTAGTGCGCGGCCGAATTCATCTCCAGTAATTTTCGTTAACGATTCGAAACATCTGAGCAGCGGAGAGTTGGTTAATGACCATGAAATTCTCTCTCTGACGATCTCTATGTTATCAGCGGGATTCTCATTTTCTATTGAAATTCTTCATTTGTTTTTCAACTAAGAAATCTGCGATCGGTGGTATCTATGACGATAACTAATTTTGAACTCATCAGAGGTATTGTTTGCATAAACAGAAATATATATTCGCAAAAGACAAGACATTTTATATATTCTATTCTTTCGTACAATTTGGTGTGTGAAAATACAGCACGCAACATAAAGAAGATATCATACAATAGGAAAAATATTAACATTGCCTTTAATACAATATTCATCTAAACTATAAATTAATATGCAAATGACCATACTAATGATCGAAATTTCGTTCCATCGAATGGAAGTTGGTTGGCTATGAGATTTCCCCTCCAGAAGTAGCATTAAATCAAAGTAAAGATATTGATTGGATATGAATTTCGGCTATTCCACCCTAAAAATATAATTTATTTTAAACATAACATGAAGAGTTTGCTGGCAATAAGTGCATTTTACTTCAGAATTACTATTTCCTAAAACATTCACAAATTCTATCTCTGTTCTCTACATTTAGTTTTGAAACCACAGCTCTCTGCAAACAAAAATGCAGGAGTGAGTTATAATTAATGTGGCCACAGAATTATTTATTCACTCAACGGTTCTTGATATTAAATAATGTCTTTTTTGGAGAACAATTCTGAAAATGTTGCCTATTGTGGCCCATAAGAGTATAAAATTACTTTTCCTTTGGAATAAATGGAAACAAATATAATGCCTTGCATGTTTAGAGCCTCTCATTACTAAAAAAGAAATAAAAAAGAAATTTCTGCAATTGTCGAATATATATAGAGCAACGCAACTTAATTTTGTTATTCATTCAGAAAATGATTTTAAAAATCTGTTTATCAGATTATAATAATTTAAGAAAAGAACTTTCTCGATTAATTGTTAGTGACTTTATTTTTGAGAAAACTATCAAATTGAAAATAAGGATATCTTGATACAAGTAGAATTATGATCAAAAAGGCGGAGAAATAGCGTCGTGTGGGTAAAATACGCGGAAAATAGAACAAGTGAAAACATAAAAGTATGTGGGTGCCTTAGAATTGGATGAGGAAACGAAAATAAATGGATCAGTTGGTCGAAAGAAGCCTTTGACAGGTGGAGGCGATAAAACACCGAAATAGGGAACTGTAACTGATATACTTTACTTTGGAATTCTGTATTTTCATTCCTGTTCTGTTCTACATTAAGTTTTCCATTTTATTATGCGTTGGTAAGCAATTCCTAATAAATACCCTGTTCTCTACCATTTCCCGCCATTTGTGTCATCCAAAGCTTTTAACTATCTTTTGTCTCTCTTTTTAATAGAATCCTATTTTCAATCACTTTTTTGGTGTTCAATATTCTCTTTATATTTCAACAAACCATTTCATCATCTGGCGCTTAGTTATTTAAAAGCATCTCTTCTCAGTTACCACCGCCATATTTGCATTTCAATTAACCCAATTTAATTATTTCATTTAAACATACATCTCGAGTTCATCCAATCATTAGTAGACACTTTGAGCAGCTAACAATTGCTGTGTAAGGATTAAATATTATGATCCCTCCGAAAGGTTTTCATTTGGAGAAGTCTTTTCGATTTCATTAAATTTAAATAAAATTATGCGATTTGGTGTGAGAGAAATAATAATCAAAGCGGGTTTATCAATGTAAATGGTTAATTAGTTGCAAGTTAGTTTCGTATACATGAATAGAAAGTACAACGACGTATACAAGTAATAACTGTATGAAATGAAAATCAGAACTGAACTCCTAATACTTTCCAGCTTAAAAATTGAGTTTCCGATAAATTTTGATTTTAATTGACTTCGAACTGTTTGACGCCCTGCTTTGAACGTAGCATTATTCGATCTAAAAACTACCAATTTACAACAAAACAAGTAATTCATTGGCTCTTCAGGCAACTATTTTATTGTAGGAGCACCTGACATTACAAATTAGGACCTCCTTTACCCTATTATGGAATTGGGTAGATATTTAATATTTTCCTAACACCAGAAAAGATATTCAATTAATCTATGAATTTCCTATGTTGTACAATTTCGAATAAGTCATGGATTCGGAGGATACAGCCGAGGTAAACAAATTAAATGGGCAATTAAAGGTATTTCATATTTGGTACTCTAATACTTTTATGGCTAAAGAAATAAAATTTTTTCTTTGCGTTCAGTTTTCCATCCGAAATAAATGTTTAAATCGATTTCTGCATACAGATTTGTTCTGCTTTGACGTCTTGATTTGAGGGCAACGTTATCCGGTATGAAAGAATGCTACCAAATGAAAATTAAAAGTTTCAAATCCAAATTAGCGAATAGAATGTTAAAAGAGGCAGGAATTCTTAGCAAGAGATATTGCGTGAGAGTTAAAGGGGAGATGACAATAGATGACGGACAGCATTAAATGCACATTATGCAGCGTTCTTCGCTAATGGAATTTAAGTGTGAAATGTGATTGCGATCGTTTATCCACTTTATTGGATTTCTTTCCCTTTTCTTTCTTTTATCTTTATCTTTTTAGAAATTGAAAACAAGAAGATTAAAATGGAATTAAGAGGACCAAAAACAATAAAATCAAAGGCATTCGAAGGAAAAAAAACGCGTCTACCTGCCTTTCGACGTGTGGCAGGGGGTGCGTTCTCAATATCAGCCATGGGCTGAAAGGATTCACTTTTCATGCCGCATATGATCGGTATATAATAACGGTATAATAGTTTTAAGGCTTTAATTAAAATTAATTAGTATTAGTAAACTATCGCAGCATAGATTCATATCCGAAGGGGCAATTAAACAGGTAAATAAAAACTCGGATTCATAAAGTGTTAGAGTCGGTATTTGCCACATAAAATAGTAACGATGATTATGATCTCAATCTCTGGAGTGATGTACAACGGACGCTTTTATGGTTGGTGTTCATCGGTTTATCGGTGTTCTTTTGGAAAAATAATCATGAAGTGAATCATTGAATATATGCGCCAACTTTTTCTGGGTCGTTAAAGAGAAATTTCTTATTACTGGGAAGTAGTTGAAAATGCAGTCAAAACAGGCAAGGTTACTAAATGAATAAAGTAAATAATTAAACAGCTGTACGGTTTCTTATTTCTCATGAAAACAGTAGATGTCAAGTAAAGTTAAGTCCATGGCGCGAGGAATAAGATCGGCATTCACTGTATGTGACACGTGGTCAGCACTTATACGCCGCCGTATTTGGCTTTCCGTGAATCCCTGTTTATCCAGATACCTATCTACATTCATCACGATACTGAATGAACACCAATAAGAGTTGCCCATCGATGGCGAACGCGTTGCCCACTTGGCTATCCGCGGATAAATATATGTTATAAATATGTATTTGTGATAAACAAAAATATATAGTTTTTAAAAGCGTATTTTGAAAAATGCATACGCTAACATCATCTGTGAGTTACTGGAAAACGTATGATGGAGCTCGCTTACTATCTATTCGTAGACATCTGAATTATGCGTGAGTTTCATACCGCAGATATCAGATTCATTAAAACAATTAATCCGCTCCGTGCATTCGCTCCGAAAATCGGAGAAAGCAATCGGAAGATAAAGTAGCACTCGAAACATCTGCGAACATATAGTCGGTGGAAAAGGAGTGATTAGTGGGGCTGTTAATCAAGAGCCTTTGTGATTGCGGCAATTTCGCACTCAAGTGCACTTGCGAATGCAGTAAGAAACGTCCTTTCATTCCGAGAAAAACAAGAGACGCTAGGAAGGCGCACTTTTTGCGATTAATTTCGCGAAGATAGCGTTCATTTCAATCAATGCAGATCTTTCATACCTGCTCTCTTTTATTTGAACAAAAAGACGTGCTTTCTTGCGAGTATTTTACGGTGCTCAAGTTTGTTCTCGATCCAGCCGAATAATACGAACTTACAGTAACATGCAATTTTGTTGGCAGAGAATTCATCCTCAAACTCCCGAGGATGAGGTAGTTTGACGATAGGCGTTCCTTAAAAGACTGACACAAAAATGCATTGACGTACTAACGTAATCCTGAGAACATTTCCCTTAGATGAATCACGAAGTCGTCAGAAACAAAGGTTGAGATATTTCTCAGGATAATTCAATAATTCGTGCAACACCATATACATACCGAAAAGTCAAGGATTGTAACAAAAGAAAAGTATTACTAAATTAACATACAATTATTCACTTAGTAATTTCCGAAGTATTGAGAATTTTATCTTCAATCAAGATTAAGTAGATGATTTATTCACGTGAGGATTCGTGATTTCTTGACATATTCAGGAAGATACATTCAGTAAATAAAAGATTTAATATTGCATCAATGAAATGTTTGTTAGAGCATGAAATATAAGGAATGATTAATTGCGAAAGGAAAACAGACACAAGAAATGATGTACAAAATGAAAGGAAAATACATGAAAGAATGACGAGGGAGGCAAGAAACATGGATCATAGAAAGATCTGCCTTAAAAAGGAGAATAACATAAAAATATCGTAATTCGAACAATAAGGTTAGACAGACAAAAGGCCCTTATATTGTCGAAGTTAGGCTCATATGGAACACTCTTCCTCGTATATCCTTATAATAATAACGAAGATTGATTATCAACAAGAAAGAAGGGAAATATCTTTACAACAGAACTTTGATAAAGGAAAAACCCACGTTGCGGAAAAACATCCACAGAGAAGAGAAGTAAATAAAGAAGAGAAGATAAACAAAAATATCGCCAAAAAGGAGGAGAAAAATTATACGAACAGTGCAGAATATAAAAATTATAAAAAAAATAAATAACAATAACAAAGTCAAAAAGAATGGTAAAAATGTCAAACTACACTATGATAAATATAGAACACAGAGAAAAATATATCCTTGAGAAAGAGACAGAAGAATGACATGAGCTGTATAAAATTATAAATTCCTATTGATTAAAATAAAATACTAATAATAAAATAAAATAGCTGTTAATAATAATTCCATCGAGTCGACTGCCTTTTAATATTCACTTTAAAAAACTTCTCATTACCTTGCAAAAAGAGCGAAAACGCACACACGACTATTGAAATACACACAGTCATTCTGTAATTATTCTCTCACCATTGTCTTCAAAGATACATAAGGTGAGCTTCATAAATAATCGTGAGTTCAAAGAGAGAAAAACCCGCAAATAGTCATCTTCATGCGACAAATTTTCAGAATACGCGTCTTTCAAATATAGCCTCAAAGGAGAAGCCATAAAGTTCCAACATTCGACATTATTTGATGGAAAATGTATGCTCAAGAGATATAAACGAATGGAATTCTAGGATATTAACGCAATTCAAAATGAAGTGCAAGTATAAAGATCTAAGAAAAATAAAGCCACCGTCCTTGAATTCGATCCTGGAAATCATCTAATCTTTATAAAGTCTCGTGATTAATAATTGCGAAATAACAAAATGTAAATATTCACTCAAAAATGTGGAAATATTCACTAATAAGTGAACAACATGAACGATAAGTCTATTAGGAACTAAAATAAGAATAATATACTAATAAGATACTTCATGTGTACGTAACCGAAAGTTATGCGTTTATAAGTACAAAGTAGTGAATTTGGAAGTATACCTATTATAGTTTCAAATATTCAAACGCTTATCCCGGAATGATTAGTCTTTAAGATGGAGAAGAATATCAAACTGTTTAAAGATGCCTTAAGGAATTGAAATAGAAAGAGATATTCCAATTAAAGGACTTCATTTTCTGCTATATGGAAGAGACAAAATCAGGACTTAGAGACGTAAATAAAAACTATTTTATATCTGTTGCTGGTGCGTAATCTTTTTCTGATAAGTAGATAAAAAACATCAATACTATCCAAAGGAAGCCAATGACTCATTGTCACTCAAGTTCTTCTTTCATCCTCTTCGTATACCCTATAAATCAGTTATGCTGGGTGATTTGTGTAGATTAATTATGGTAGGTGGTTTTATGATTTCGTTCAATTGTTCATCGAAATTTTTTACTTAATTAAGTTTGGAAAACTATAAAACTAACAGACCCACCAAAATCTAGCGGAAGTAGACTATAGAAGTAGGAGAGAAATGTAATGTCTTAGTTAGCGGAAAATATCTACTTTTGAAAAAAGGATTTGAGTCCTATTCATTTCGATAAATCATTTTCTCCTTAGACCAAAAAAGTTTATTATATAGCTAACATACACTATAATGACGTCATTGTCTCAAGATTTATGCTCAAGTCCGGCTTAGTATTAAATAAAAAATTATCCTTTTCGCAATTATGCTTCGTTTCCAGCAATATCGAAAGAAATAAATATTACGAAAAAAGACTGAAATGTTTAAGTATTATCCCAAAATCACACTCTGAGCTAACTGCATCACAGGATGCATTCATTCGGCGAAGTTGTCAAGTAAACAAAGCAGATGAAGTTGTCAAGTAAACAAAGCAGATGAAGTTGGTAAGTAAACAAAAGCTGATTTTAGAGGTCAAAATCGATATGGCCGTTTGTTACACCTCAAAGTTACCCGTCAAAATTTATGAAACAAACGACGTAATTAAATGTTGATTTTGTCTTTGTAAAGGTCGCATAAACTAATTCAGCCGCAGTCAATTTTATGAGCATAAATCCTGACTCTCTCAGATTTGTGAATCAAACGTCATATTCATTTGCACGAGACCTGCTTATATTAACTTAAACCATAATTGCTGCTTCCGCGTACATTTTTCATCGAATTTTTATATACGCTATTATTCATTAACTGAGGATAAGACATCAATGCACTTCCAATTTGGGCACTAACGACAAAATCTGAACTTTGAGACAATTCTTAAAATTTACTTCGTGTTCGACACTATGAAAATTTTTTACGACTTTAAAACAAATATGAAGACTAGAGAATTTATGAATCAGAAACATTTTGGAAATCAAAGGATAACGTGAGGAAAGGGAAACCTAACTGTTCTAAATCTAATATGGTTGGTGAAATTCTGCAACACACATCTTGAAAGGAAAGTAACTTCTACAGTAGATTCTTATTGGATATTTTAAGTCTACGAGTTCTAGCTAAAGATGTCAGCTCGTTGATGAATCATCTCGAATAAAACATTTTCTGGGGATGCTACTTGGCTTTTTCCTTTTAAGATGGATGTTCTCGTTATTGCAAAGAAACATTGTATTTCGCTCGTTAGTGAAAAGGGATATCTTCAGTTAAGTTAGTTAAGAAATATAAAAATGATAGGATTATAGAGGTTTCTGTATAAATATTTGGGAGTAATTTGGAAATCCTGTAGCGTTCATCGTAGAAAATGTTATTTTTTCACGTGCCACTGATAAATAACATCGTCTATTTAAAGTATAGAAAAACTCCACGTTACGGATTCAGCTTATATTACGTAGACAAATAATATGCGTTTACTTTCCTCTCTCTCTCTCATGTTTACCGATGCCAAATTCCATGGAATGTTATTATTTCATGCCCCTTTTCAACTCAGCAGCAACGACAGAGTTGTTCCCTATCGATATCTTGTTATTTTATAAGTATTTGTTTTTTTATTTGTAGGTCATTTTTCCTCCTGTTTGTTTTGGTATTCAGTTCAAGTTGCCAACTATGATAGTTTTTGGTCCAGAGAATAAATAAATATGCATTGCATACAAGTATGAAGAACTTCCCTTTATAAATTTTCCTTTCTTTCGCGTATTCCCTTCCGATATCACATACCATTTTATGCTTACGTTTCATAAAATTGTACGTAATTTTCGCGATTAGTATACATCACGCCCTACGTTCATTTAAAATTGACTTTTACAAACTCAAAAATCATACTTTCATACCTATATAATATGTGATAGTGATCATCATCATCAATTACATATAAATCCAACCCACTCGCTCGACAGACATGCATTTTTAAATGTGTTTCGTCAGTTGAGGTAATTTTGTTTATATGAACTCCCAGCGAGATTCGAACCCGGGATTGCTTTCTCAAATCCACTTGGGAATGGTCCAACAGGACCGATGACAACATGTGTGTAGTAAAATAAGGCAGCCTATTCATCACCTTGCAAATATGTAGAACAACACGACGTCACTATTGTCGACTCCAAAGTTAAGGCTTATGTATTACGCTACGAATTTTTTTGTGCTGATAAGTAACTGATCTAACATACCAAACAGATAAATAAGACAACCACCCGATCTCGTACGGTTGGGAATTTTCCCACATCTTAATTATTAAAAAACTCGAATTCCCATTTCCCGAGAATTACCGAAGTCAAAATTGAGTTTTTCGTAACATAGCGGCAGTGAATAATAAAGCTAAAGCAGATTGACAAAAGTGAGGGCGGAGACACGTGTTCAAGGCGCAGTGCAGCAGATACACGCAAAAACAAGTCAGCACTTTCTAAATACGCTGAGGTCAACCGGAATTTCATGATTACAGCGCAGAAGGTTTAACGATCTTTCCACCTGTGTTGACGTTCAGAAAATTAGAATTAGACCCTTGAAAGAGCTAAGGAGACAAAATATTAGAAGGAACTAAATAATACGCTTTAATGTAAACATCAGTGCTTTCATGAGATTGCTGTCTATAATTTCTTTATAATGATGATTTATTGAACACACAGAGTAAGTACCCCAATAAATCAATAAATAAGATTCACATAAAATATCAAAAACAAAAGGAAAAGGTCACACAAGATGAATGAAGTAGTAGTTGAGAAATAATAATTATAAAAGTTAATAAAATATTGAATAAAAAAGGATATCATAAGGTGAAATAAGAAGGGTCTTGTCCATCCTTAGCATAGATAGCTAGTCACATACTTTGAATTTTAAGGCTATCAAAGAAAACGATGTTATTATTTACGGTTAAAAATATTTTACCGCGAAAGATTCTTCACAAATCATCGCGTACTATCCCTTGCAATATCGCTTAATTCGCAAAAGAGATATATTATTATACATTTGATAGGTTTTAAAAATGTAAACAAACCAAGGTAACGCAATTTAGCCTCTCTGTGACATTATCAACTAAAATGTCGACGAAACCTCACTCGTTTTATCAGAGGAATCATTCCTCATACATTTCAGCTAGACCATAACTAAGAAAAGGAAATTTTATTATTTACATAAACCTTGAGAAAAGTAGATGATAATTCAATGCTATATTTTTATAATGCGCTAAGTAAGCAGGTGAAGTAAGAAAGAAGGTGATAGCTCTGAAAGTCGCAGGATCAAGTTCAAAATGAGCTAAAACTGTCACTTTTAACAATGACCCTGAGGAGCGGCATAATATTGGACATCGCGTGTTATAATGGTTAAGTAATAAAGATAGATTGAACTTCGTATAAGTAAGCTTTTATAGCTTCAAGCTGGGTTTTATTCGAAATTGCCTGAAGTTTGAGAGGAAATGGTTGCAGTAAACTTAAGAGGAGTACTCGAATGAAATGGAAACCATCAACAAAACAACCAAAACAGTAGCATGACGAGAAGCCGACAGCAATAGTATGAAAAATATTGCTAAAATTTCTGATACGAATTTTGATAGCGAAGACATCATCAGTGCCAGTGCTGACAGTGAAAATTATACTTTCAGGAATGCATTCCGGATAAATAAATCGGGATTAGTTAAGCCACTGTATACTGAGTCGCATGTGTTCGTATATCCTTGAGATCAGACCAAAGAAAGAATAAAATCCGGAGGCATAGCCTACTTTTCAGATATTGCGTTCGCCTGATGACACAAAGGTCAAGTTCCTGGTCGAACATAACACAAGGAAGGAAAGAGGATGCTCACCTTCCCCGGAATCGGCGGTGGTTTCCTCTTATCCTCCGGCACCTTCTTGGTCGCACCACCACACCCACCAGACACCACACCACCCATACACAGACCACTCTGATCTTCGTCCACTGCCCTTCCCATAGAAGAGGACGTCCCCGGGCTTTCGGAATCCCTCGGAGGGCCGTTCTCTGCTCCAACACATCCGCACAGGACTGCTTCTTCTCTCTCCGACGGCATCATCTCTTGGAATGGATAGCACAAACCAGGAGATGTGGAGTAGATGGGTCTATCTGGTATCTTAGGCGGAGGTCTTCCCGGAGGCAGTGGCTCTATATCCAAGATCGGATGCGCCACTCCGGACAGTTTCCCCGGGATGACCTTAGCAGGAGTGGAGGGCCTGTCGCATGGCTGCATGTCTCCAGGGGGCGGGGCCCCGACGGAGTGTGGGTCCCGCCTGGGCTCCGGTTTAAGAGACAGGGCGCCCACTGCGCGGGAGCGCTGTACAGATGGGATGAGAAAAGTAGGCGAAACGCCTCGTGAAAATCGGTGTCCGTGTCCGTCCGATGGATCACATGGACGAACGCCACCTGTGAGGGAGTCGATCGATCCACACTAAAAGCGTCTTCTTCTCTTAAGACTCGAGTGAGAAAGTGACCGCACTAACAACGCATGGGCGTCGGCGCTTTAATCGAAACGCGTCTCTTATCGGCAGCGTCCCTCGCTTACGGACGACGCCGAACAGACTGGCGCTTCTCCCGACGCCTGATTGCGCCTTCCACCGCCAGGCGGCGTCGCGGGCGTCGATCGAAGATCAGCCAGAGACGCGTCGAACGAAATCCGTGGCACTCCCCTTTTCGAATGTAGGAGACCTGAGTTCCAGTCCCGTCGATCTTCTGCTTATTCTTAGGTGCTTATCATAGAGCTTTACTCTTGAATACCAAGGTTAACTCAAGATTTAAGCGTGGCTTTAACAGTAAATCATTCTTCTCACTGTTTCGCAGCAATGTCAACACTTCTATAATTCCTTTGGTTTGAAGGTCTTTCCATTGGATTCCTTATCCTAAAGAACACCAAACAGGAGAACGAACACTCGAAATTTTTGTTCTCGAACTCGAATACGAAATTTTTGTTCAAACTATAAAAATGTTCGTTAACCGAAAATCTCAAGCAACGAATACAAGAAGCGGTTTTATCATAAAAGTTCAACGTTGATGCATTATATTACCTATAATAATTGGAGGGGGTTGTAATCCCATCCCTTCATGTAACTTGGTAGTACTACCAATTTGTTCAAGATCCGACCAGAAGTTGAGTTAAATTTAGATTGTTAAGTTTTTCTATGTATATCCACTCTATTCTATGTATATTTATTATTTGCTATGTATATTATTTCTTATATTCTATGAATATTTATTCTATTTCTATCTATGTATCTCTATCACTCAAAATTGCATTTTGAATGGCGAATTGTTTATAAGGAAATTGTTTTAAGACGCTCTTAGGCAAGTCTGCTCTTCTCCCCTTTGAGGGTTTTTGGATGTGCATTTTGCTGTACTATTAGCCACTGCTTATAATGCTTCGAATGCGATCTACAAGTCAAATGGGAAGATATAGAGCTGTACAATTCTACGATTGAGAAACGAATAGAAAATTCCTGTTGAAATAAATACACAAAATAATCGATATCGAGATTTTATGTAAAGAGAAAAAGTAGATAAATGAGACTAAGTATTTGCATTATATTAAACGTAGAAGATAAAATAACAGACGCCTAAAATGCTGAAGTTTGATAAGTATCAGAGTATGTTTATATTATCAATAACGATAATGTGCTTTTGATGAACTACGGATTTACAATGGGATTGTATCCCGTCTACATGAGATTGAGAGGCATAATAACTCTACTACGATAATCTATCTATTATGTGTACAAAAGCTGAAGAAGAGAGAAAAGCATTACGAGACAGAAAAAAAAATCGATGAAAATGAAACACAGTCCATTCATGTATCGTTGTATTGATAAATGATCGTCCTAAGAGTCCTTGGGTAGTTATTTTTGGGCCTAAAAAACGAATTAATCAAACTCCCACACACATGTAACATAAATCGATAATCGGTTAACGAACTGTTCTGTAAATATAGTCGAATGGTAAACATAGCGTTCGAACTGATTACGTTCGTTAACCGATCGGCCAATTTATATGGGTGTACTCTAAACATGGAACTATCGGTGGACAGTGTAATAGCAAATTCAACGTGAACAAACTCAACCACGGAGACATAATGTAAGAGTTATCATCGTAATCAACGTGGTTACTCATTGCATATCCACAGACAAACATAAATTCATTTCACATATAACACCCTCTATGTGATCACATCTTCATTAAGCATACAAAAGGACATGAAACTAACACCAATGAACTAGCAGTACTCATTGGAACTACAATTAATATTCATCAAAGAATCACTTGGCATTAAAATAATAAATTATTACATGCTTACACAACGTACGGAAAACCTACTTTGACATGCGTAATAGGGAAATGCTTTTGGGGAAAGGGTATGTTGAGAGTGTATGAGGAATAAAAATGAGTTAAACAAGTTGACAATAATATAATCCTTTATACTGCAACATCAACCTTTTTTTAGAACGTTCATTCGTTAGTTATTTCAAAGAAATACCTTCTTCAGTATAATATAAGGATGGTTTGCGTTTATGCTTAATTTAATTTTAGCAAGATTCAAAGAACAGACCGAAAAAGATTACATACTTTGAGAGCATTTACAATTTGCCTTCTTGAAATCTTTAGGAAATGTGAACAAATGATTTCGAAGTAAACATCGGGGAAAAAATTTTGGTAACATGGAAAATAGTGATTGAATAAAGTATATTCACATTCGGTTGATAGCTCTTATTCGGATATATAAGGTTTATAAGTAAAATCGATAACGGAATAACATAATGAACAAATAATCGGCTTGTTTACTAGTCATGTGAACTAAGTTTTACGTGGAAAAACGCGATGAATATGGTTTTACTTTACGTATGTTATTTTCCAAGAAATATTTATCTCTTTAGATAAGAAAATGGAGAGATTAAGCATTCAATAATTTCACTGTGCGTGAAAAACTGAAAGACTACTGATTCTTTCGCAAAACAGATTCTAAGGTTGATTGAAAGAATATAGTTGTTTATTTATTACCATGTTGATTGGAGAATAAATAAGTGAGAAGGGACCATTCCCCTCTCTTTTATTCATATAACATAATAAATGCCTTTTCCAATTCATTCCTAAATACATAAATTATGGGACCTCCCAAAACGGCATCCGGACAAATATTTGATTCAAATGAATTACTGTAAAAGGCGAAAAATTAAGGTTTATTTACAAAGTACGAGATCTGTCACAACTAAATTGCTAAATGATGGAGAAGTAACTTTAATTTTGGATTTTTTCCATGTATTACTGAAAACATCACATTGTTTCACTCATATTTTTCTAGAAAAAGACACGGTCTCTAAAAAAGTTGAAAATAGAAAGAAGTAAAAGCGATGAATACAATTCATCTATAAGATCCTTCCACTTACATTTCAGTACAGATAAACGACTTCTTTCGATATTTACCAGATGAAAATCATTTGTTTTGATGTCTAAGACACATCATTCCCTCCGCGACTAGTAAGGAATACACTAGGAATACAGAGCGAATAGTGCAGTCATCCCCTGCCACACGCTCTGAAGAAGTGCATTTTTCCTGAGTTCACGACACCAAAACAAGGAAAGCCAACAGAAGGAATCAGATATGTTCGAATGGAGATTTTATTATTTACAGAGGAAAACGGGAATTAAATATTTACATATTTTTTGGCGTCCCCCCAAAATGCTGCAGAAACCACTTTCGGTTTAATTTCCGCCAAAATCCTTGACTCTTCCTGTTCAACTCCCTCTCCATTCGAGAGCTCATTACTAATTAACCCCGTTTACACAAAGAGGGCCTCAACCAGCTATGCACAGAAGAGTTGCGGGAAGCATACACTCCAAGGGGTCCAAAACAAGGAAATGCCGTACCTCAATGCAATCGATGTTTCAGCTGTTACCACGGGAAAGGAATGATATTCTTATCTCGTAATTTGCACATGGAAGTAAAGTAAATTATTTATTACCAAGAACAAGTTACATCTGATGTGACCAAGCTCAACTTTGGGGATGGGAGTTCTAATGCTAAATATTTTTTTTAATTATAATTTCCTCAGAAAAAAATTAGAATTATAGGAAAATTTTACATAGAATAAAGAAAATATACAGAAATTCTATATTTTATAAATATATAGGAAATATAAAGATTTCCTGCGTGAATTATCGAGTATTTTTATATTTTTTTCTATAACAATGGCAGGGAACCTATTTACATTGGAAAGCCGTATTTATCATTTGGGTGCATTAAAAAGGCCAAACAAAAATTACGTAGCGTATTGCTTACATCAAATAGTGCAACATCGCAATATTGCACAAGAAAAGGAATTTAAATGCTAATTGAATTCAAATTTAAAGCAAATTTGCAGAATCGGTATTGTGCGCCCCCTGCTATTTCGGCTGTTCCGACAATGAGCATTAAATAAGAGAGTAGCCAAGTAGGTAGCGCGTTCGGCAAAACAGTCGTTCGTGGCAAAATAACCTCAGCTCTCGAAACAATTTCTACAAAACTACTACAAATATTACTACGAAAAGTCGTAGTAACTCATTCAAGATCTGTATGAGTGACCTCCAAGCAGACTTGAGGTTGCATTCACCATGACTTTAAATCGATTGCTTATCGATGTAGGCAAAATGAATCGACTGCAGCTATTTCTCCGATTTTCTTCGAACGACCTCTGTGAGAAGGATGAAGAGAGATAACAAGAAGATAAAGAACAAACGATAGATGTTTACATCCCCTTCCACACGCCGAAACGTGGCTTGCAAATGTAGATTAGAAATCGTACATTTTCCATCACATTTCATGGCAAGCATTGATCGAGAGACAGAATTATTTCTATAAGTTTCGCAAAGTGTATAATAGACCGTATGGAACGCTCAATAAGGGCAAATGTTGCCTGTAGGCCGCAGGTCTCTGTCTCAGAACTGGAATTAGGAAGCTAATTTTATTTAGAATGTTAAGTCGTCAGATTCGGAAGCTGTTAGGATTCTCAACCATTCAACACCAAAGACCTTCAGAGGGAAATGAGATATAAAAAACAAGATGACCTTTCTTTTCTTTCGGTGTTCCCTTTCCAAATTGTCTTTATCTAGTTATATTTTTGAATGAATGACATTAAAATATCTTGTGAAGTCTCAATGAATTATGGCGATGAAATTGGCAGCCTGAGTGACTAATCATGCATTTAATCGAAAATCAAGGCCGAAGTCTGTGAGTGACATTTATGAAAAGAAAGGAGCAAAATTAATTCAGAAAACACAAAGGAAAGTTAGTAAGTAGTATTGAGAGGAATGGTGGAAGTAATATTCAATATCATCGTCATAAATTTAAGCGTTTGAAATAAAATATAATCCGTAAGCGAGAGAAATATGAATACGATTTTCATTTATTATTATAAGGGGATCTCCAAATAAGGCCAACAAAGCTTATCTGGACGGTGAAAGTTTTTTATCTTATCCCTGAATAAAAAAAGTTATATTCTGGACCTACTAATTATGAGAGCTGTAAAATCCTAATCTTTGCTTTTTGCGTATGAGAAATACATCACTTGTTCCTCGTTAAGAAAAGATATGATATTAAAACTTAATAATTGAGTGATAAATCCCCTATATATATCATCATCATCAGCCATTTTCAATCCGATGTCGGATGTAGGCCTCCCCAAGCGCTTTCCAATTCTCTCTATTCTGAGCTTCTCTTTGCCATGTCACACCTAAGTACTTAATGATGTCTCTGTTCCATCGGTCCTTTGGTATTCTTCTTGGTCTCTTCACATCTCTTGGTGTCCAGTTCAGAACCGCTCTTGTCCAACGGTTGTCGTTTCTTCTCGCCACATGGCCTGCCCACATCCATTTCAGTGACCTTACTTTATCTATGATGTCTGTCACTCCTGTCTTCATCCTCACCCAGGTGTTGCGTTTCCTGTCTCTTCTTGTGATCCCAAGCATACACCTTTCCATACTTCTTTGCGTTGTCTGAAGTCGCTGGGTTATTGCTGCGTTTAACACCCAGGTTTCACTTCCATATGTCAACACCGGTAGAATGCATTGGTTGAAGACCTTTCTCTTCAAGACCATTGGCATTTGTGACTTTAGAATGTGTGCATTTCTTCCGAAGGCACTCCAGCCGAGTTTGATTCTTCTGTTTACTTCGTTAATCCTGTTGTTCTCTCCTGTGGTTACTAGTTGTCCTAGGTATGTGTATTCTGAGCAGACATCCAGAGGCGTCCCTTCAAATTTGATTGTTTCTTGTGCTGCAGCGCAGATGACTGATGTGTTCCCCATCCATCCGCATCATATATATATATATATATATATTTATATACACATCGGAAAAGCACTTTCCATGTTCTTATGCGGCCCTGTTCACAAACCCCTGCTTTGTAGTATTGGATTCGTGATTTTTCACAAGCTATATACAACTTTTGGACGATTCTGAATTATTTTAACTTATTTTTAATCATTTCCATGATTTTAATAAAATTTTTATTATTTCCGATACATTACTAAAATTTTCAATAATTTTAAATAAAGGTTGTTTGAATTTTAAATAACTTGTAATAATTTGAAGAATTCTCAATAATGTTCAACAGGAAATTTAATGAGCCCAGGATCAACTTTGTGGAAGGAAGCTATGGATTTAATGGATTAAAGACTTACTTTTTTCTATTTTCACTGAATATAATTTTTTAGAAAAGACTAGTTTTATATACGAAAAGACATCTTCAGGTGCCTGAAATTTTCTACTGAAATGTTTAACGATTTTCAATAACTTCATCTTGCTATATTTTTTTAAAAATTCCAATAACAATTTACCCAAACTTTTAAAAGGTTTCAGATATGAATTTGCGTCGGTGTATTCGAAAACTTCATTAAATTGCGATGCGATAAAAGAGCCTTTTCGTATTTGGTGAACCGGACGTGAAAAGGCAACTTACCAAAACAACCGCGGTCTACCTAATATGAATCTGTTTGAAGAGATTATTCATATTCTGCGAGTAATATCTTCTAATGCCTCCAATGCGATGTTTCCTTTGTGCAGCGAGACTTATAATCTGAAGAGATAATGAAATTTGGTCCAAGGCCCTGATGATCAACAAGGAGCACTCTTAGAAAGGATGCTGTGGGAAATTCATTGCTTTTCACTGTTGGGATTACGTAATATTCGAATTGCGGCTTTTGCCTGATTTCTGCAAATTCAGCTTAGAAGACCATGAGGGAGTTAATAAAAGGTATAATAGCATGAAGGAGTGCCCTATATCAAGGTATTTTCTGTACAAGAACAGCTATAATAAATATGGGACGACCTTACTTACTTCGTGGACCTCCATTTGATAAATGATAATATGGAACTTCGGGAAAATATCTTGTGAAAAATACTAAGTTCCATCTTGTCAATTATTTGGATTAAGGAGCATTTCTGTGCTTAAGAACTGTTTAAATGAAATTTTTGCTAAATATTCACTAAAGAGATTGTTATTTTAATTCAATATTGGTATTCTATAGCGTAGTTATTTGAAATCAAGCTTTAACACTGCATATGCCTTCCAATCTTATTAAGTTGCCAAGCTTATTAAGAAAAACATAAATGGAACATAAATTGAATATGCACTCAAATATTCTAATCCAATACCAGGCCTCTCCTGCTGAAAAAGCTTATGAGAACTTAGTAGTTTTAATTAAATTCAGATCAAATATTACCCTTTTAAGAATGCTGTTAATTTCCACCATTAATTTTGAGAAAATGAATGTATGTAATTTGAAAATAATCATTTTCTTGAGTATTCAAATAATCATCATAACTGTATCAGATGAACTGTAAGAATTTTGTAGATTAATCCATAATTTTAATTCGTCGATCTAACGCAATTTTACGGTCCATTCAAGGATTGCAAGTGTATTCGTTTAAATTTTTGCTCATATATTTACATATTTATGGATACTATACATGCGTGGTCTGAAAAGTTTCCGACATTTCACCATTTCTCGACATGTTCTTCTCTGACAGGAGAGGGAATTAAATAGGGAATGTTGGGGCACATGAACCTACCGAAAGGTAGAACACTTAGAATACAAGAGAAATGCTGATGAAAATTTGTACCCTCTTTTAGGATAACAAACGGTTTGAGAGAGCTGAATGAAGGAATTGAAACGAGGGGGAGCAATGGACGCATAGATGCGGTGTTAGAGGCTTACTAATTGTAAATTAATTGCTAAATTCGTCGAGGCGCTGATCAAAGATTAAGAATTCGATTATATATTTAATAAAAAAGAGACACTCACTTTTCCCGATCCTCTGGTGTTGGAGCAGCGAAGCACTCCTATGGCATGAGTCCGATACTCCTTGTCCAGTTGATCATGCTGAGCCTGGATTTTCCTGGAAAATCATCATCACTCTAATAAGACATTTATCCAAAATCCAATGTTCTAACTCTTAGAGGAAAATGACACAATTATTCTCCCTATAAATGCAAAGAGCGATGTGAGCAAATTTTCGCCTCTGAATTTTAGGATTACATCATAAAACGATTTCACATTTTCAATTTCTCTCAATCTTTGAAGGTTGGCAATATCTTATTTAGGTTTTAGCAATACTTGCTTTAGTCGTGAACCGGAATGTGCTACCATGGAAGGCTTATAGAAAAAGATGAATATTAGAGTATGAATGAATGCTTCGAATACTAAGTCTGTCGGTTTCTACATAGTCTCCGTTCATGATATTTTTTAGGACCTTTAACGACATTCCAGTTGCAAATATATCGTGAATAGATCATTGTACGGAGAACATAACTAAGATAAAATCTATATTTCCTTTTCTTTAAAAGACTGATTCTATCCCCCATTTAAAATTAGCTGGAAGTTGTTCTTAATAGAGCCCGTTGAAAATGCCGTTTCGAGTAGTTTTCAATCTCTTATTTGGCCTTGTTATCCGCAACGTCTTGTGTCTTCTTTAACTTTCAGTTGGGAAGCTTTTTCCCCGCAAATCCTATCTTTATGCTGTATTTTTCCAATTCCAAATATTAAAATCAACGTATACATTATCTACGATCTTATGTGTAAGAGAGATCAACTTGGGCCTAATTAGCCATCACAAATAGTTCATAAATATCATAGACAACGATATACATAAACACTGGCCACGCCATTCTTCAGCACCATTAAACACATTCATGTGAAATTAAAAGAACTTACATTAATGTAATTTTGGAGATAATATTAAAAAATTACCACCCGATTCGATGCGAATTTGAGTCAAACTATTAATTAAGATAAATAAATGATGGAAAGTTAGAAATAGAGTTAGATTTGGACAGGTAAAGTAGGGTGACGACTAAGGTTTCAGTGAAAGTTACGAGCTGCAGTGAATTTTCCATGGAAGGAATACAAAAATAACAATCCTTAATCTACAATTATTAAGATATTAATTCGAAAGGAGCGCTTTGGAATTCTCGGCGATGGTACACGAATCACTCACGAGATGGCGACTATGAGTTCCTGCTTCTGTTGTTCCTTCGCCTTGATCGACCCGCCCTCAGCGAGAGCCGCCTGAAGCTCTCTTTGAAGAACCGCAAGTTTACGACGCTCAGCTTCCAGAAGGAGGCTCGTGACCTAAGAAATGGAAAGAATAATATCAGAAGATGCTGCAAATGTACTTGTCTCTCTCTAACAGAAGCCAAGATAAAGAGTGCTTTCAGATCCAACGTGAAAATGGTCATTACTGGTTCAAGCAGTGACCAAATTAAAAACCAAGATTATAGATTCTTAAATATTGAAGCATATACGGTATGTATTTGCAGTGGACATGGATAGGTTTTTGGGTAAAAGATAACTCCGTCAACGAGCGTAAAAAATAACAATTAAAATAAAATAATCTAATTCCATGTTGATAGATTAATTATGATTAAAACGTATTGAACATAAATAGGTAAAAATTTTGGCGCATTTAGTATACTTAAATTCTAAAATAAAATTTAAAAATTTTATTTTGACGATAGTAACACTAAAAGGGACTCAAAAATATAATTCTGGCGCCATTTTGGAACCTTTAAATTGTTTAAATATAGCAACTAATTTTTATGACTGTTTAGTCTAATAATTTGGATAGATATTTTTTTTCGAAAAACGCAAAATTTCCATAATCGTTGATTATTGTTTGCTACTGGATTTCTTTTAATGCATATTTATATTAGGGTCCCCTGTAAGCAGGGGGAGGACGCGTTATATGCCTCACAAATAATTTGTCGAAAGTCAACAATTTATTTAGACTTTTCAAAGTCTTCAGCAAATGAAAAAAAATCATGAACTCTTAAAAATGAATAAATAATTTTGTATATTATGAATTTGAGATTGAATAAAATGTTCATTTCGTCATTTAAATGAAGAAAATCTTGAAAGCTGGAAACTTCTTAATGGCAATAGTGACGCAGTTCCTAACTAGGCGCCCACGAATAAATAGTGTTTCACTTGTGATGCTTAGAAAAGGATACTTTAAAATGAAAATAAATCAAATATTTCCTTTAACGTTTCTTTCTACCATCCCCTCTACTTAATCAATATTTTATTATCTCACTCATAGAAAATTTTGGCAGATAAATATATGAGTTTTTTTTAATCGCCCATTTCATTGCATAGCTTTGAATTTCAATGTCTTCGGAATATTTCTTACTTTTATGTTTATTTAAATATTCTTGAAATTTGTAAAAATAACCTGCATATTCCTAAAATTCTTCATCTGCGACTGTATTTCGTGATATACATGAGGCCCTTCCATTTGCATGTTGTGAAGGCCTGATTACAAGAACGTACAACATCCAAGTCAGCATTATTTTATTGTTATTTATTCCTGAGGGGTTGTACTGACCTCTAGCTGCACTCCGAAGAGGTCCCTGGTCCTGTCGGGGTCCCTGGCCTTCTCCACAATCCGCCCATTTGGCGATTCGTTCGATTCCACTGAGTCAGGACCCATCCGAGTGGCGGCGCCTTTGTACACAAAAGAAGTGCTGATTAGTGAGTGCAATGGGGAGTTGAGAAAAGAATATAACAGACCAAGATGCAGGTTTTTTCAAACATGAGTGCATCTAAGAAGATACATCTCCAGTTAAAAGATATGTTACTCTATCCACACCATCTGTTATCCGCGTTAAAACTTCAATTAAGTCTTCGCAGAGTGATATCAGATAATACTGAGGTTGATACAAAAAAGATACCGATACATTTTCCTATTTCAGAATTTCGTTTTCCTCAAAAAGCTTTCCTTTTAAGGTTCTCTCTCATTGTATGACTCATAAAATACAAATCGAAGAGCTTAAAAATTACAGTGAGCGTTCTGCACTACATTAGATCAATATTCCAGCTAAAAGATACGGATTCACCCTCTCTTGGGCTGTTTCTATTTGACATTCCACCATCTTCGAAATCACCCTAAACTATGGGCGCATTGAGCAGAACCAACCAACAGAACGGTCCATCACGAGATGCAATACATGAAACCGACAAAATACCCCTATTTATATGTTATTAAAATTTTAAATGGAAAAATATAATTTCTTCATTAAGTATTTGTTGTTCAGCCTAACTGTAATTAAAAGAATGAAAACTCGAAAAAAGTATGAAAATACTTAATTATAAATGTTGGAAAATCAGTCAAACTTAACCGCAAGCTATTTCTCAAATGACTAATATCATAGTTCATATATTCCCTGCAATGCATGTGGTTCTTGCCTGCTTATGAACTAAAGCTAAATAAAATTATCTATTGGAATTCCACATGGTGAGTTTTCCAGTAACGGAATTCCATCAATTGAAGGCTTCATCCATAGGTTTTAAAAATAATGAATTTTAATCATAATAGGAATCGGAAATGGGAATGTTATCGGATTCGGTAAACATTTTGGTATCGCGACATCACTGAAAATTAAGTAGCACTATTTTGTATATATTTTATGATTTATTCAGATTTTTTGTAATATATATTAATTTTAGAGATTTAATTTTTGGGAGATAGTTGATGCTACCAATTGATCCATTATTACTCTTCTCCTTTTCCAACAAATACCAAATTAAGTGAAGATATGTCAATTCTAAATTACATAATAATGAAAGAGTACGTAAGTTTTAAATGAAACATGGAAACATTGGAGGAGGACTCACAGTAAAATGGGATTTCAACAGAATGGTCCAAAAATATTTCGTGAAATAAATCATAGAAGAAAAAGAGATAACCCACGATGAGATGTCCACAGCCTTTGCTATGAAGTGATTGATTCATTTGGTGTAAATATATACATTACATTTTTTAAACAAACAATAGTGAATATGAGGTTTATTTATCTTTCATAAAGAGCAGGATAACTTTCCATTCTTCTTCTTCCACAACATACTTATTAAGGCTCTTTAAATTTTGCTCTTTCGTCAGGTGTGTATAAAATGACATTTTCATCCAGATACGTTGTTTTATAATTCTTCTCATTTTTGCCAGTTTTCTTCTGCTACGGAAACAGAAAAATTACTATGTATCAAATTTCACACACTACTCTAAGAGTGATTTCCTTGGTATAGAAACGTTATCAAACAGCGAAAGCACAAATTAATCAAAAGAAAAACTTATAGCATTTAAAGCAGTCATGTCTTTTCTGATGATTATTTAGGATATTCCTAAAGTTAACTGCAAAATCGTATCTTATTCTGACGTATCAGAGTCGTCAACCGCTCTACTCTCCCAGATATTCTATAATTAACTCTCTTCCCTTCTATATTACAGATGCCCAAAAAGTGTGAAAGTCTCATAGGGAATCAAGTGCTCATGTAGTAGATTATTTACGACCAATGATCTTCTTCTGTCTCTCGAGATTGCCTGGAAGGTTTCTCTGCTTCTCTTTAAGAAGCGTTTAACTGCTCTTCAAAATTCATAATCAAAGGAAGGCCCATTTTTTTGCTTCTGCACCTGCGCACAGCTTTTCTGGGAATCTGACGCCTTCTTTGAAATATCCTTTAAAAGATCCTTTTTTGCTTCGAAACGAAACATTTGTATGGACCCGAAAGTACCGCCAAAATCCTTTCCTGCCTTTAATTTTAGCAGTCTTTTCTATGAAAATAATGCGAAACCATTCGATCCTGTAAGATTCATACTAAGAATTTTCTGAAATAAACGGCTTCGTTATTGCTTGCGACTTCTAATTGGCGACTTCTCAAAAATCCCTTTCCAGTTACTACAACAAGCAATTATACATTTCGTAGCCACACTATTCGCCATAAATGAAATCTCAACGCAATAATAACTGTTTATATCAAATTTAATTAATTTCCAATCCAACAGAGTCACCCTAAACCTAGTTTCGTCCAAGGCATCTAACGAGAACCGAAAACTGAAACCGAAATGTTGATATATTATATACATATACATACATACCCTAACTGAAACCGTTTACCATTATTCATTCCGTTAACATTTTTATGTTCCGAACAATGTATAATTTACTTAAGTCTGATTGGAGGAAGGTTTCCAATTAACCGGAAACCACAAATTGAAAAAAAAAACAATTTTTAAGTTCGATACTAACATATAAAGTAACACATTAAATAATGTCAGTGTGCATACATACGAAAGAAAGCTAGAAATAATATAACAAAAATTTATAAATATATTGTGTAGCAATGGTCGGTGCGAAAAAAAGAACTGTTCAAATGAGTTGCATACCACAGGACAAGGAGCGAAATGGGAGCTGAATCTGATTTTGTCGTTAAAGTAGAAGATAAACTAACTTAGTTCAAAAAACAATCGTGTAATAACTCGTTTCTTAAGTGGAATTTCACTCTGTGAGTTTTACTTCACCACTTATGGAGTTCCATAAGGTAAAGGCTTTATCTACAGATGTTACACCTGCTCAATATGGCGGAAGTTATAAAATGAAAATGACTGAATCAAGACACGCAGCAAAATTAACCAGGCGAAGATGACAAAAATATGAAAACACACCTGTAAACAAAAGTGTAAATTTCAAAACTCTATACAAAAGCTGGATTTCGCAATTCGGAGGCAAAGAGGCGTACAACGACTTCAAGCGGCGATATGAAAGTCGTAAGAGAAGCCGAAAAAACTGTGGTGAGAAAGAAAAGAGGTTTTAAGAGCAGTGACCCGAGGAAAGGCCTTTCAATCCACGACAAATTAGCGGTTTTCTTAAACAAATTTCAGGCAATCCTCACGACAATTATACGCCTTTAAAGAGAAGTTTAAATAAGCGGAAAAAGGAATACATGTTTCCCACGGTCACACATACAAACGTCAACCCAACTTCTGAATCTCCCAAAGATCTCTGTTTCTCCAGACGATTAACTCATTATCTTAAAAAAACCAACGCCTGATCTTGCTTTCGGTTTTCACTTCAAATCAATCACTTAAAGAAAAACGACATTAGAAGTTTCATGAATCTATATTTTCATCTCCCAAGTCTAGTTGAAGAGAATTAACCAACAACGGACCACATACAATAATAAGCATATATTACAGTTTTGGAGTACCTTAAAGAGTAACTTAGAAGCAAATCTTTATATATATGTGGCTCAATTTCTATCATACGAATGAGGGGGCAAATAATTATTTATTTTACTAAGGGTGTTTCTATTATAGAAAATACACTACAGGATATTCAAATTTCTGAAACCGATTTTTATATCAATACATGTACAACACATTTACATATGTATAAATAGCGAAAAAACGAAGTAACTTCGATGGATTCGTAAAACACGACTGAAGACACTAAGTCTTTTTTTATTAACGCCGAATTTATCGATGGTAAATGAGTAATTAATTTTCATAATTGCTTCACTGTTATAACGAGTTATTAATATATTTTATATGCATTTTTCTCATATGTTTCAGTATTTTTCAATTGAGCCGATTGGTCCGAATCTGTGTCTGAAGAGTCATTCAAGTTATGCTCTCACATTTTGTTGGCCTCCCAATCTCAATGACTCAAACTGCATGATTAACAAATTCTATCACAAGATCAGTTATGAATAAAAATAACTCTTTCTTCCGATCAAAATCAAGAACCGCACAACTTCGCATAATCTGAAGTATTACTTTACACTTGTTTATCAAAAATAATCTATACGTAATTCGTAAGAGGCTGAATATTAACGATTGAAATACGATTATTTTTATCGTGAATGCGTGTTTCGAAAGTAAACCGTAATTCGGTGCATCTCAATCTGTCGAGTAAATAAAATCTCGCCGAAAGACTACCTCTTTCTTTGGGGCCTTGTTTCGACCATTGGGATTGGTAATTAGGCCACAAGAGACTTTGAAAAATTAGGCGAAGGACCACGCAGAGGCAGAAACAAAAGAAGTGAGTCAAGTGAAAGATGCGAGAAAGTCGCTGAACGTCACGAATCATCGGCGCAAAAATGACACTGATTTACTTTATCATTGGAATGAGAGAGTTGGGCAATATCCTTGTACCTAATATAACCCTGCATCACTCTCACGTTGGATGAAGAACCGAAATTACTTTGAGAGTATCAGGTTAGTGATCAGGATAAGAGAGAATAACTGACAGTGTGTTCGCAATGTCCATTTCTTTGATTATAGAAATCATTACGTGAGCTTCTTAGACAAAAATGAGGAAAAAATAACAACTATACATCTACATACACAATCTACTAGCCGTTGAATTATTCAACCTCATAAAGTTAGTTATAGTTCTCGCAATTTAAAATTTAAATTAGAATTCGATGACCTACCTATCTAAGACCCTTTATTCAATACCAACCCTATGATATTTATTTCGAATTCGATACGAACATTACTTCTAACTGAATTTTGCAAATGAAATGAAGCGATAAAAATTATCTTCACATGAAATTTGATGTGAATGAAGCGAATATTAGACTTATAAAACGTGTATAAAAGTATTATATTAGCTATTAAATGACGCCATCTTATAAAGTCAGCAAGTTGTGCGAAATCTAGTTTTCAAACCTATAGCGTCAAATAGAAAACATTTCAGGATAAAGTTTAACTTCCGAGCTTGTCTTTTTATGTATTATTATTATTTTCATCACGATGAAATGGCGATAAAGTTAATTGGAAATGAATTTAAAATGAAACTGTATCAAATAGCCTCCCCTTGGCACCCTTTTGATATGTTTCTCTATTGGCCCCTATAATATAGGATATTGTATATTTAACCTTAAACCTTATTGTATATTTAACCTTTAACAGAAGAAACTTAAAAGGGAAAACAAGGAGGGAAACTCAACTTAAGTTTTACAAGGTGATGGCAGTTCCTGCAATGTTATATGGATCAGAATGCTGGGCAGCAAAGCAAAAAGAGCTTAAACAAATAGAGTCATCGGAAATGCGATTTCTACGGGCAGTGAAAGGATGTACAAGGCTGGATAGAATAAGGAGTTCATCCATACGGGAAGAACTAGGTATAGAGGCGATGTTAGACAAAGTAACAAGCTACAAGAATAGCTGGAGAGAGCATGTCGAACGTATGCCTCAAGAAAGGCTTCCAAAGCAAGCTCTGGAGTACAAGCCATTAGGCAAAAGAAATGTTGGTAGACCAAGGCTTAGATGGTGAAGCCGGAACAGGCAATGTGCCTAATCCTGGAAGGCAGAAGAAGAAGAAGAAGAAGTATATTTAACTTTTTAGGTGATTTTAGGTTATGTATCTTTCAATAGGGTTATGACAAGGGTTATAGTAGTATCATAGGGCAATTTTCAGTAAAGAAACAAATCATTTCAACATACGCCTCCGAGGATCCGAACTGGTCAAACGAAAAAGTGTAATTATTTTGTTACTAAAAGTATTGCTAAGTTTATAGGAACACCAAATAACATGTTACTTTGAGAATACTCAGAGTAAAAAGTACAACCGTTGTATTTGCAGCGGTGTGAGAAGAAATCGGAGTTCAGCACGCGATTAATCCGAGAGGTAATTAAAAGCGAGGCGTTCACGGACCATTGAATGCGTGACCTCTGAAAGATGCCCACACTATCTCCTATTTTCATGATCACGTTTACAAAAAACAGGGCATCGAATGAAGCTATCTTAAAAACTGGGGATGCGGGACGAGTAATCTCTCGCGGGTCTAGAGGAACTAGTGGAATTAGTTGTGATTTAGGTGAATCTACGGCTAAAGTAATTTCGCAACACTTATAGATTTTATATATTTCATCCATGAAATAAATAAAGAGGTTCGTGATTCTCTGTATTATTGTAGTAAACATATTGTCAAATTATGCGAGCCAGGTCGTACAAAATAAAATTTTGTTTACCAAGATATTGACCATTGACGTCATTCAAAATATATGAAATGAAGAGGTGAGTTAAAATTTACAATTTATAATAATTAAATATACAATGAAAAGGATAGTTACAGCTGATAAAAAATATGGAAGAAATAAATCCCCTGTATCAGGTATGCATCCAAAATTCTTTAATCTGCTTCTTTAGAAAGCACAAAACTCTAGACATTCTGTTGTGATAATCTCCTAATAAATTGGCAATGTTCCCAATGATTTTCAATGAGCTGCGAATCCTATTATATTTGCCATACTTAAATATAAATGCAAATCCTATTATATTTGTCATACTCCAGCAGGAAGTGTCGAATGCAGAGTAACTGACTGTACCAATTGTTACAGTGAGGCTGTAAGCAATTGTTACAGTGAGGCTGTAACAATTGCTTACAGCCTCTTTCCTGACGAACTTAGTTTTTATAAATTTACTAATGTTAACGGTTTGTAATGGGGATTTGTCTTTGCGGAAAAAATATTCCCCATATCCTCCACAGTTAAATTAGTGAATTAGTAAATGAATATTCCTGCAGCCAAAGTAATTAACTTTCTCAATCATCTTCAAAACATATTTACTTATATGCGATTCCTTTTTATATACATATATTACTTTCCCATGTTATAAAGCGTAAGATATTAAACTCCGTAAATTTAAGTATTCAAATTTAACTTATTTGTGTTTCTTGAAAAATTATTTCATCAACAATGAAGAATAACTAATGGATCTAAGGCATTGTCCCAAAATGCTGAAAATCCCTTAGAAAATAAATATTCTTATTTTGTCATTTTATAACAACTTTATATCATTTGCATCTGTTTTAATGATTTAACCGAGATGCCTTAGATCCGATTAATGCGGTAAAAAATATTTAATAACTCAACTACTAGTTATCCTGCTTTTATATTTACGAAAACTGAATACCTGGATGGAATAACACATGAATCCCGGGATTGAGAAAATCTCGGAAAACGTTAATTACCAATAAAACTCAATCGAGTGGGTGAATTCTGGGTTTTTCATACATCAGAGAAGTACATTTCGATTTGACTTAGTGATCCGTTTCTACTGATTTTCCTATTCCAAATTCACACTCTCTTCCATTTAAATTCCTCTCTCTTCAATTTTGATCACGATGTACACTCTTAGTGCATGACTAATTCACTTACCCCTTCCATCCATCTAGCTCTTTTGGGCTTCACAACCTACTGTAAAACACTTATATAATTTTGTAACTTATTTCAGCCTTTGTAATTAATATACGATTCACTTTTCTATTAGATTGATTTTGGCATGTATGCTATTTTTCGCTACGATGTACAAAATGGTCTGTTGTAATATTTATACTTCTCTTAAAAAGGTTTCGTAAAATGAGGTATTTCTTTCGATATATAACATGATGATTGTAATATATGGTATATACATGTATTATATTAATATGAGGTATATGTATCAAAGGGCAGTAATATTTTTAAGTATTTAAAATCGTATAAACCTTATGCAAGAGACATCATTCACTTTTAGTGATATCACCGAAAAAAATGTGAATTTTTTAATGAACTACTATTACTCAGTATAATTTCTTTTAACCAGATTGGCGTCAACTGGCTGATGGAATAACCTGAATATTGAATAGATATGTGTACGACGGTCTGTTTTGATAGGAAAACGCGATGCATTATAGTTTCAGTGTGCATATTTCATTTTCCAAGAATAATTTAGCACTTTAATTGAAAAATGGAGAGATTAAGTATTCTACATTTCATTAAATATGTAATAATAGAAGATGATATTGCGTCTCCTTTCTAATGAATTTTAAAATATGACCAAACTAGTTTGAAAAATTGCTGGACTTAATTTTTACACATTATTAAGTATGAATGCAGAATGAATATGCGTTCAAAAGGAGCATTCCTTCAATTATATTCATTACAGTTTGATGGAATTTGCTCTGTGGAAATGCATATTTACAAACAAAAAGCATGTATCCACACGTCCGATTAACCGACTAAATGTGCAGTTCCAAACTGGCCGGTTAAGTAGGATTATACTGTACACAGGTTTAAAAGGAACGCTGTGTTATGAACCTTGTATAGCGAATGACATGAGAAAATTGGTGGAATTATAAGTAATATTTACAGGAGTAAATACCAACGAATAGCACATTAGCTTGAATATCGCAGGAGTAATTAATTTCGAATGGATGGAAAGTGGCGAATGGATTCGGCAAAGTGCGCAGTCGAAAGGTTAATTCATCTCATTTCTGCTCCTCAATTTCACTCAAGCGCCCTTAATGAGTGTTCATCAAAGATCCATTGAATGGGAATATGCAAACAGTCCTCTGCAAACCATCTTCTAAAGTAAGCGAAATGATGCATGACTAATGTGGTCCAGATAATGGCGCAATCAACACAGATGGAGGAAACAAATGCGCATCAATAATTGCTATGCATAGCGCTTGTTTTAGGCTCTGCTTAAAATAACTAGTCTTTGATATACCTCCCCTCAACTACACGAATAGTTTACTAGTTTTATCAGAAAGATAATAAAATTTTCCTAAAAAAAGATTATTGTGTTATTAATATATTTAAATTTCATCTTAATGAATTGAATAAATCAAAATATAGCAATTTTGTTGAAGAGATACTGTTCTTTTATTGAAAAGAACAGGATCTTTTAATACATTTTTGGAAAGTGATTTATTTAAAGAAAAATTTCCTTGTTCTAGATGAGTCTAAGATCGTAAAGTACACACACAGAAATATTCGTATTAATTGTTTCCTTAAGGAGATTGAAGTAATGAAAAGTATAATATTTATCCATAATCCACAGGGTATCACAATTGGGAATATTTAACGATGCATTGAGTAAATTATCATCTAGATAAATCCATTACAACGGGACTTTCTCGACCAAATGAGTATGTATTCAGATTCTACGGATCAGAGACTCCGGATTAAGAAGGTATTTAAGTGCATCTAAAAGTGAAGCCTCTTAATGAACTATTGATATTTACTTTTGATAGATTTTAATCACATCTTTGCAGCCTAGGATCCTCGCACACTAAGCACCATTACCAATACTTTTTTATATCTGTTTTCCAACTGATTTTCGAAAATAGAATTCATTCAATGAATTTATCTTGGCGAAGACAGAAGAATCGCAGCAGAGATGAATAGGAAGTAAGAGATAAAAATTTTTAAAGAAGTAAAAAAATAACTAAATCAAGCATATGTAACAGCCCTGCTGAATTCCACTTCGAGGGGAAACATTCTTAGAACCTGTTCTTTCATTCCAATGTTTCTAATAGTTTCAACATCAGTATTTCAACGCCCTCATTAAAAAAGGCATTATAAACCCTGAACCCTATATGTGCAATATATTATAGTAATTGATTATATTCTGTAAGTGAAGGCTGAGGTAGTCGATTATTCTATAATAATTTTAGAGCACAAATGTGCATTCAGAGATCAAGATAACTCACTCCCGCACGTGTTATTCTATAAATTATACATTATTTATCGGTTGCCGCGGTGAATACAAGAATGCTAAAATGTCAGTTAAGCAATTAGGTTTAATTGCGTTAACAGACGATGGAAAATAAAATACGAAGAAAATTAGCTTCAATTGTGCCGGGAATTTTCGTGCTTAACAGGAGGATTAATTAGAATCTGATAAGACTGCTTTTGGAGGAACCGTTTCTTTCTCACGAGGACCGCTTAGCCTAGATTCCACTGCTGCCGAGAGTAAGTCGACAAAACAATAAAAGATCCCATCTTCAACTTATGATCCTCAGATAATCTCTACATTTCATAAATCATTGCTTAGGTATCGAAACTATGAGGAAAAGGCCACTCTACGTTGCCTCGGTGAGGTCGACTTTAATAATTCTTCATTTTGCTCATTCATTACATTGATAAGCCTTTCTACCAACCATCAGAATCAGTCAGCGTTTCTTTTGCTATGAAACACATATCCAGAAGAACATTTTGTTTTCACTCAGAAGTTTACATCCCCAAGCGTAAAAAGATTCCTCTATGAATTAGGAAGAAAATCGGAAGAAAGGAGACTGAAATTTTTAATAAATTTCTTGATAAATTTAGAGAAAAAGGTTCCACGAAGGAAGTAGAAGATATTATGCGTCCTCCGTAAGAGACAGTCCAATACTGCGCTTATAGCACATGTGATATAACCGGCCGATTAAGAGATAATGCTTACGCAGATTGTACAAGATAATAAATGTACTTCGACACAACATTGCATGCAACTCACATTTCACAAAGTAGTAGTAAAACATTCTGATTATTATTCACCCACAGAACTAATAAGCTAAAGTCAACTGTTTTGCACAATGCAATAAATACGTTTATATCGGGGAAATTCGGAATGGTTATTCCCAATTTCCATTTAACCCTTTTCAGATCGTCGTACAAAAATCTTAAATGGTTTTACATTTCAAATTACGTTATGAAATATAATATGCATAACAAAAAGGAAAGGAAAATTGCTTTCGTATCGAGGAAAGAACTGATATTTTTCTTCACAAAAAAGAGAATTCTTAATGTAAGGAAACACCCACGAAGAGAAGATGAGTGTGAAAAATCTGCAAAAGTTGTAGAAAAGAGTGAGATATTGTAACAGCGGACAGTAAAAGGATCAAAAGTAATTAAAATATATGTAACATCTATCTGACATAGGTACTCTTTGTCATTAAAAGATCAAAATTATATATAAATTATGAAAAATTCGTCATTTAAGCTGTTTTATCTTTTCTTTGCGAAATGAGTTGTAATCCTTAGGATGGAGCTTCACATGGACTTGACCTTTTATACAATGAAGAGAATTTGCAGTATTCAGCAGCCTTTTTCATTGAACACGTTCCTTCAACGCTACAGGTGGCTTCTTTGGGTCGCAGTGGTTTGTCACTGTTTAATATTGTTCGACCGAAACCAAATCGTATTTTTAAATACACCAACATTCATATATTTCTGGCCTTGCTCCGATTCTATTTTAACAAAACAAACGATACCGTTTTTATAAGGAATCTTAATTACAGGAGTCATCCTAAAATGATTTTATCAAAGGTGATTTGAAAGAGAAGTCCATTGATTGACAGATTGTCGGTGTTTCCTGACATTTCCCTAATTCTTTCCGATTGCTTGAAGTTCTCTTCCCCAGGGAATAAGGGATGCAACAAATGGCTCGTAACATTACAAGAGGAATATTAGCGAGAACAAAGGATCTTTATCTTCCTTTCTGATTCCAACCGTTACTTCGCTTTGTCCTTAAAGACGGCGCATGCATTTCCTTGTTTAGGAGAAGTGATAACTCCCCACGGCTTTTCTCTACTAGATTATCTTCCTTTTTCCGGAAACAACACTCTCTTTTATCACGGCATTCTGAACTGTGCAAGATTTGCATCATTATGAATGCTTTTCTCTGCTGTGCTGATTATTTTCAAATTAGTATTAATTTCAAATTTATTAATTTTTTTATACAAGAGAGTATAGCGCGGTTATATGGGGACACTTTACATCCGCGTGAGAAACGATGACTGTAAAACTAAATGCTATGACAAAATTATTAGTAGGATTCAGTAGAAATTGATGTTTTCTTGTTCAAATGCACGCCATACTTCAACTGAAGTTACTAAAATACAGCGGTGTTTTCTTTTAACGCGTTAGTTAACTACTTGTCTATGACATATAAGTCATAAGTTTTGCAAATCTAAAAATAACATTGTTACCTCTCTTTAATATCACTTATTACGATGGGTGTAGCGCTGTTACAACGCGTCAGTTGGCTCGTCGAGAGAAAATTCGCTTCAAAGTTACCAACAACTAAAAGTCAGTTTAATCATTTTGGGAGACACGTTGAGACCCGTGGTATATTCGGTAAAGTGAGGCGTCTTTTAACCGATTTTTACTGCATTGTAGTTTATTTTTGTTTATTTTTAATAACCATTGTTACATATTGTATCCAAAGTATCACTCAAATGGAGCGTTTTTATACTTTTAATATTAAGAATTATCACAAAGTTACCCCTGAATCGGTATCGTTTATTTTGTACCCAATTTAAAATCCGTATGCTGTTTTACTTTCTCTAAAAAATAAATTAGCCCAATCCATCAGAAGTCAAATCAACTGCTTCTAATTACCCTGCGCTTTTTATATTTACCCGTTTTCTTATTCATTTCTGCCTTCTTTCATATTTAAACTTAACCAACTTTTGGATCAATCTCTACTTGAATAGCACAAAGTCGTCTAACAAGGAGAGGTGTGGAATCGCGATTTTGAGATGAGACCTGCTTAGCGTAATAGAGAATCTTCTCATATAATAATCACCGACGTGTGTATGTTTACTTATTTGATGTCAGTAAACTCCCATAAGAAATACATGGGTGAAATATTGGAACATTAATTTCATGCACTTACCGATGTGAAAGGATTATAAATTTTTGGGATTCGATAAAGGTCCAATAAAGTATTATATATTTATATTTGTCTGTCCAAAGTATCCTTGGTTCGACTCTAGATGACTTGAATACACCCACACGAGAAATGGACGTAAAGCTAATTTGATCGATAGCAGATGTTCCTTCTCTAGCGTAGATAAATCAGAAACAACTGTCCTACGAAACCAAGTATCAAAAGAAAGGAAATTGAATAGAGATTCATATTTTGGTCGTAGAATATCGAGTCAAATTGAGAGAATTACGACGAAAAAGCCGAAAAATTTGTGTGATTTTGTGGATATAAACAAGCCGCCCCCCTAGCGGCAAAGGTTGAACTAAACTCTAAGAAGCATATATGGGAAAGATATATGGAATGTGGCACCCGCCAGAGTCCAATTCGGTTCGCCCATGTATGTCTTACAAAGTTCTCTGCTTTTCTTGTCTTACAAGTTCTTTGCTATTTTGTTGAGAATTCGATAGTTGACATGTTGAGAATTCACTCTTAATTCTAATTTACTCATAACGTTGAAATTCCCATCTCCTTTTTATATAGTGGGGATCGATTTGTGCTAAATAACCGCTGCTGTCGAGCCAATTTTAACAACCACTCAGTTTTCATACAAATTACTTTGCCAGTGTTCCTAACGAGCTAGATATTTTTACAATTCATTTTTCACTATTTCAAAGAATAGCTTGATTGAGGAAAGGCTTAGAATAACCGAGAGAGGTCATTCCTTTCTTCTCGAAGGGGTTTTGTAAAAAAGTTCCAAAAAGGAGCGCAAAAAAATCCCTTTCGCGGTGAGAGTGGACACGACTGTTTCTGGAAGAGGGATCTTTCAAGTGATCGGAACGAATTTCTAATCACTCCATTGTCCACCGATGGGAATTCGCGACAAATGACTGCTTTTGAAGAAGTAAAAAGAATGAAACTTGGATGGCGCCACCTGCGTTAACGGAGGAAATATCGAATCGGTCTATCTCCGGATTTTTAAAATTTAATGACGAGGTTCTCCGACACAACCAAGGCTTCTCAACCTTAAGACCCAGCCCTAATTATCATCAACCATCTTAAAAAGAAAACATTTGCTTGTTTGTTATTTTTCAGATGGTTGCTATGTAATTCCCCGAAGTCACGATTGAACATTATAATTTTATTTAGTTTTGAATAACCGAACGTATATACAGTGAATTAAGACCTTCTTCTATGATCAACTTTCGACGACAAAGAATATCAGTTCTGATATAAAATGTACTTGTTATAAATGATGAAATGTATGCTTACATTCAGAGGGAATAATACAGAAGAAAAAGTCCACCGAATCGAACCCACTTTAAGGGCTTAGGCGGTGGCTTTATCCGACAAAACAATCCCTAATTCAATTTGAGTGATAGGACACGATCAGAGCATCCAACGCACTCCATTGATGGTGGCCAACACCTCTCAGGCACCAGAATACCCGTTCAATTCCCGGTGAGGCTCATCTTGGTGACCCAGAATCGTGAAAAATTGGGAAGCTTTCAGAAATGACAATGTGAATTAGGAAAGTCAATATATTAGCGGATAAGATTAATTGACCGCCAACGCCGCCTGTCTAGTCCACATCTTATATAAGAATGCCGTTCTGTAGACTTCACTTCAGAACAGCTACAGAACACAGAATATAACGCGCCTTTCCTCTTTTCCTTTCAGCCCACCTCATCTTTCTTCTTTATTTTATTCATTTTTATTATTTTCATTTATCTATTAACGTTATTGTAAGATCATTGCTTACATTTTGATTTTTTTTATTTATATTCTTTTGATTGGAAGATTGATTTTTTCTCTTTCTTTTCGAGCCGTCTTCATTCTGGTCTAAGTATATAATGTTTAATACATAATTATTCAATTTTCATTGTGACTGAATTTGTCTTTATTACGTTTTTTTGTTTCCTTTCTTTTATTCTTCGTGGTAGTTTAGTTTTCCCTATTATTTTTACTTATAATTAACGGATCAAATGTAAGACGGAATTATCTAGTCCCAATTACGGCTGAAATAAAGTTGTATGATTGCATTTGTAACTGAATTTAGAATTAGAGGAGACGAACACAAGGACTAATTTACGAATTAAGGGATTTATACATTCTCCGAAATCTGTGTCTGCTTTTATGGCACACATAATACATAAGAAAATAAACATAAAAAAGGGACACAAGAAGTAGGTGAAAGTGGTCCGTTACACATCTGCACCCGACTGTACAGACATGAGAAAAATATAGATAAGATATGAGAAATCTTGTATTTCTTAAAGAATAAAGAAAATAGAGCGACGGAATTCGATGAAAACTTCCAAAGAAGTGGAAAATGTTTGGCCTCCTTATCTCATTGCAAGTCCGGATTGAATAAGACCGAATGTAGTCCATATACGGCGACCTCAACGGGAAACACGGCAATAAAAAGGCACCACCCCCACTACTGCTGATGGACCCACTCAACGGATAACGGGGATTGTAATGCCCTCAGGAGGCAGATTCCTCACGAGGACGACCTTCAAATCTCCAACACCAATTACACAGACTCAAGAAAATGAGCGCTACATTTTCAACAAAATTCACAAAACTTGAAATTTACAACAAACTTTCAAACTATTCGTCCAACTGTAACGAATGAATTAGTAATAACAAAATAATAATAATTGAAATACAAGTGGTTGCAGGAAACTAAGAGAAGACCATAGGTTCGCCACCTGTTGGTAGAGACAACTGACAGAGTGGCCCAACTATTGGAGGACAAAGAGGATGATTCATTTATTATTCTCGATTATGTATACCTGAAAAACCACACCCCGCAATAAATAGCGTACGTGAGATAAACATAAGGAAGCACCTTTCCGTCCATTAAGGACGCTGTGAGAGTATTTCGGGAACCACTTGAATGCTGATGAATGGACGGAAGCCCTCCTTTCGAATTTGAACCCATTAAATGTGGCGGAAATCGTTTTCATAAAAGATTATGACTAATAATTTCCATTTATGACGTAACAAGGCATAGGAGAAAAAAGAAGGAAAAAATCACATTTCGGTTTCCCTTTCGGGTGCATGTAACATCATTTCAAATAAGATTGGATAGAAAGTCAAATTATATCACTTCCACTTAAGTAGTGTATAGCTCTCGTGTTTACAAAGAAATTATGAGGGAAGGGAAAACATTTGGGGAAACATTTTCACAACCCGAGGATAACAAAGTAAGATCAGGGAAGGGTAAAACCTCAGAAAACTCCAAAAAAACTAAAGTGAAAATATTTCAATGAAATACGAATAAGTAATTAGAGTAAGTATCATAAGTAAGTATAGTATATATGATAAGACATGATTCCTTGTGATTCATAGTGTAGTCCACACAGAATACTATCTTGTTATCTTATTTTTTATTTCGGATGTCTTAACAAACCATTTCATTAAACTTTAGATAAATATCTGTTATTTTTGGCAGGTTTTTCTTTCACCTCTTGTAGCAGCTGTCGCATATTTTCCTAAGTGGAAATTAGGTTTTGACTAAGGGTTAGATGTAAAAAGAAACGCTCAATTTAACCCCAAATAAGTCGTTTATATTACTATGATTTATTTATTCATATTTTATGACTACAAATCTAGCTTTACAATGCTACATTTTCAGCCCAGCCCACAAAAATAATTAAATTTAATAAATTTTTAAAAAATAAAAATAATATCTAATGAGTGCAGCCGCACAGCTATGATTCCCACAATGCACTTTAATTTCCGCTGCATAATAATGAAACGAAAATGATTAAAAACCTCCCTAAAAATTGCAATATTCTTCAGATTTCTGCCAGTTTAGTTTTCGATGTCTTTTTAGACTTAGTACTTTTTGCACTTTGGGTATATGCTAACCTTTGATAAAATATTTAACCATCTCTCCTATGTGGACTTAAAAATTTATCAGATTTCATTAATTGAGCTTTTAACATTTCTGCATTTTCTCCGCAAAATATTTCGCGAACATTTCATAGCTGTTGAGTTGTTTTTCAAACCACTTTTAAAGTTTTGACTTGGTCTCTAGGTCTTATTTTCCGTAATTTTAAGTTGCAGACTCTTGAAAAATACATTCTAATTCAAAATCAGCTGTAAATTCTAGCCCTTTCATGCGGCATCACATTTAATTATTTCTTCTGAATAAACATAGAATTGATGAACCCGCACTGAGAAGATCTCGCCAGAGCACATTAACGGAGTTATTACTGATTACTTAAATAGAAGTACGAGAGTATCGCCGCGAGAGACGTGTATAGCGAGGTTAGTGACCCGGAAATGTCCTTGACACAAATTCACCGCTCACTAAAGAACAGATGTAAAAATAGTAATCCCAAAAGCACTATAAAATAGACTATGCTCAACATTTAATTTAATCAGTTTTGCGCGAAATGCTTACTTTGCTATTTTTCGAGAAATTTTGAAATATATTTCTTGAGGCATATGACAAAATTATTTCATCACGATTAATTAAATTAATACTGGTCATACTTCGACATTTAGTCAAAGTCTGAAAATTCTATCAAATGATAAAAATTGAATTATAATTGAGATAAATTATTCGCATACAATAAAATTAGGACTGTCATCAATGAATTTCCCCAAAACTGGGAATCAATGTGAGGTAAATTCTGAATCATTCTCCCAAAAATCGGTTCTGAGCAAAAATTAACCCAGAAAACTATAAAAATCATAAAATTAGATGCTTGTCAGTCAGTCAGCAAAAGTCAGTCAGCTCTTTTTATTCAGTACTTTTATACAGAATTTATACTCTAATTCGTTTCGTGACAATTACATTATTTGCTTCATCTACTCAGCATACACAAAGTGACCCAAAAATAAGAACCAATTCATTCCAATTGAACGCTACAGAAATTTATTTCTATTAATGTATGTATGTACTTCATGTAACAAGTGGGATAAGGGCATACTAAATTCCATATCTGTGTGTATGCACAGTTTTATAAACATTTTATCGGATTTTCATATCTATGCGGAACTCTTGAGTAGTGAATCAAGAAGAATGGTTTTTGTCATTGCCTGTATCAGAGGATTAAAATTGAAGAACTAGAAAAACGCAATAGAAGATTTAATAAACCTGAACCTGCAGGCAAAGCGGTTCGTGACTTCGTGAATTAATTTACAGGAATTGGATCCATACATAACGGGGTAAGGAGAGGACGAACTAGCATAGAACCTAGCAAAATGGAAAACATTCGAAAATTGTTCCAAATTGAACTTCGGTTTGAGACTTGACTTGCACAACTCAACTGTTCACAGAGTCTTGCGTTCAGTTCTTACGAAAGGTATTATTACATTTAATCACCAAATTTCCTTCACGATAAAGATGATCTTATCACTTTTAGCAAATTTTAAACGTAATGTAAATTCTTAGATTGTAGATTTTTAAAGTGTACGATTCCACAAAATTTGGTACTTAAGTTTGGAACAGCCCATATACATAAGTGTGAGTGTATGAATGTATATAAAGGATATACAATGAGAATTCTTATTGGCTAATCTATAAAAAACATTATCAACTGCCGCTGCAATACGTTCTAGGCTTGATAATCAACACTATTTTTAATGCCTATTTGACGATTACAGATAATTTCACCAACGTAATGTGGTTTGCATATTGATAAGTATTCTTTCTTTGTATAGCAGCGTGTGTTACTTAGCGAAGGAAGGCGTCGCTCTAATGTATTCATCATTCGCTCTACTTCTTCCGCCCTCAATTCGTGCTCTTTTGTTTTCCATTTCTTTCGCTAGCCCGATTAAAGAGAGATTGAAAAGGCATCTAAAAACTATACCTGAGATATAATGTGTGCAAAAGAATTAATTAAAAGAAGCTCATTTTCTTTGGCCAAGAATATTGGTGTTTGCTTTTTAACCATTTCAAATTCTTCTAATCCTCTCTTATTTAGTTTACTTTCTTTTTAATTTCTGTTCATTTCAACTGAAAAAAAAACAAATTACATGAGGGTACCGGTGCAAGTTTACTCAACTAAATCAATATTTTTCTCAATTCTCACGAACGAGAACAGATTACATTGCGTTTTCAAATCACCTCTGGTTTGACAGTATCATTCATAGAGCCTGCCATAAGAAAGAAAGATAGAAAGAGTTTATTTCTCTTACAAAATAAGTAATGATAGCGACGATACAAGATTGAGTTAGATATGAATATACTCTCAACCGACTGACGAGTGACTTCCATTACGATGGAAAAATAAAAAGGCAAACTTCTTTTCCAAGGGAAAATAGTAACTTATTTATTATAAATAACATTATGCAAATATGTTGAAGATATTAAAACATGTCGTACCCTTAGTAGTTCTGTGGTACTTAGACGATTATTTTTATAAAATGATGAAAAACCATGTGTTTCTGCAATGAAATTCATAAAATGCAAAATAGTTAATTTCTTTGGGTAAAATAAAGCTAAAATCTTCCAAACTTTTCCATCGACAGTGAGCGATGGACAAATTAGTTTGGCGGCACTTATAAAGTATTGTGCGGTCGCCCAGGCTATTCAGAGAGGCGTGCAGCACGGAAGTACTCCTTTAGAGGGCGTGTTTCTGAAGATGAAGGAGGGAGCAGTTTCTTCAATTTCGGAAACCGCTGTTCAAATCTAAGGTGAGATGAAGAATCCATTTGTTCCCATACAAAAGTTGATAGAGACAATGAGTCGTAAATTTCATCCTTGATTGTACTAGGAAAATTTTGCTGGAAAATTCATTAACGATGAGTTAACACTGTTTCTCATGTATAAAATACAGAGGCATCTTTATTATATGTGTTCTGAGTCGTCTAAACAGGAACTCGCTCCTGAATTCCTTTAATATTAATTAAGAGATGTCCTTGCATTGTTCCTGCTCTCCCACGCCGTCTCGCTACCGTCTGAAACACCGGGGAATACCTTCAATATCTCATTATTATAACTATTTACATAACGAGGCGTGTCCTTGGAAACTCATTTTCGGAACCACAGTGTTGACATGAACTTTTTCTGAGTTAAGGAGGAGCAGGAATACATTCTAAAGATACTCTTTCTTTCGAATTTTCAGAAAAATTCATACTGAAAAATCTCAATAATTGGATATCAAATTGACTATTTCATTTGGGTTAGAATAGAAATTGAACTTTTTTAAAGTTTTGAATATTTTTAATAAGTTCTAAGTTTCAATAAGCATGATTCTATGACAATATGTTATCGGAGAAAATAACAAAGCTGCAAACGATAGAAATCCGAGCAGCCTCTAGAATAACACATTTCAAGGTTTATAGCAGTATTGTTGAAAGTGCTTCCACAACTTCGACATTTCACACACATTTATATAAATACGATGTGCATTATTGCGATAAAATCTTATGCGATAGTTGTACAATGTTTGTCATAAATTTCGCCAATTTCACATTTTTACTTTTGTGAATGTTTGCATCCTCTAATATTATTTAAAATCTTCGATAGGAATACTCTTGTCGATGTTTTCAAATTATTTAAGAACTTCCGTTTAGTGTTTTGAGTTTGAGATTTCTAATTCTTTATTAAAACTTACATATATGAGCATCCACAAAAACATTCGTTAGCCTAATCCGCATTCGTTAACCGAAACACAGCGAAAACTTTTCGATCGCTAAAATATGCATAAGCAGGGCCGCTACTCATTAAAATCTGGTTACTTCAGGGACTCATCTTACGCCCCTATGTGTACCGAGGTAATTTCCCATAATACCCTACCGAGGGAAGCCTCACTGAGAGGATACTCGAACTACATTCCATGGATACTCAATTAGATCAATTCCGCAATTAATATGCAAGGCTTGCATACAAACATCTTTGCGATTTTGCGAGACTAAGTTGCAATTTTCGCGAAAGCAGCTCAAGCAAACCGTGACGTTCGATCCCATTATCAGATGACTCAAAAGTGCCCAAGGTCTTAAGGGTAATTACGGGAACCACTTTTTTCTTCCTTTATTGATATTAATTCCGAGGGATTTACCCAAGGCTGATTGAATTTCAACTTAAGCACCTGCACAAGAGGCGATTACCAATAAATGTGGGGAAATACCGTTGCAACACTTCTCATTCCAGGAAAGAGTATGTACACAGTCACTGGAAGTAAATATAAACAGAAAGTGTTTCGTTTTCTGGGCTGATTAATCCTTCTAAAGGCAAATTTCATAATGTGAAGTTCTTTAAAGTTAATGAAAATAAGAATATATGAGGTAATATTTTAATTAATTAGCTTCTATCTTCTAGAAAACTTCCTCAGATACTACTTTTCTTCTTATAACCTCTTTATGCTTCGTATGATAAGCATGATTACTATTCAACATGGGAATCCATCACTAAATGAATAAGTGGGTAAACCTGTAAAATTTGACGTTTAAAAGTAGTTTACTTAAAACATCAGTTTTTAGGTATGTTTTCATTTCTAATCATTTACCTGAAGGGATTAGGCGATCTCTTACTTATAATTAATATTGAAATAATCATGTCTCAAAGCCTCACTATACCCTCACATCAACGATCATCACTCATCATCAATTAATGCAACTCATATACAATCCAAAAAGGAAACACTTTCATGCTTACTGTACAGCAGAATGGACTAACCATTGAGACAAACTCTACCAGGCATTGACCCAAAATATTTATCTACACACAAAATCATTTCTCAAATGCACTACTGATTTATTAGATATGAACTCGTATAAGTTTTTGAGAATGTTTTGTTGTTCCTCTGTCTTTTACGTTAGCATATTGTATTGTACTTAAAATGCCAGAGCATTCACATTGCACTAATTTGTAAAATATAGAAATAGTATGATTTTTATTGCATATTATCTCACATTTTATCATAACCTATTTAACATTTCTCAGCCTATCGATAGACAAGATTGTATCCTCTTCGTCAAGGAAAGAATGTCACAGAGCATTGTAAGGGTTTTGAGTTGTTCAGTGTTCTTGTCTCAACTTTTCCTCGTATTACTTATTGGAAAACAATTACGTTGACCTTGCCGCAGGACTATTTCTCCTATTTCTACGTTATTCACTGATAATTAGAATATTAATAATACGTTGTGTTGCAGCAATAATGCAATAGTAATAGTGATAATAAAACGACTTATATTGGGGAGAAATTGAGACTAATGGATATGATGATACGACCAATAATGATATATATACTGCATATAATGAAACATTATCAGAGGAAACTCTATTAAAAGAATTCGCAAACAAGGAATTGGGATGATCAAGTCATTTTCGCGATGAGAATAACATGTGTTGTGAGAGCAGACGTTCTGCCGAATGCCATTGTGATCTCTTTCTTCTCACGCTTAATCATCCACTTTCAAATCTCATCGTATGCGTAGAGAAAACATGACAACGATCTCATCATAATTGAGAGGGCAATGCAATGCAGTCACGGAGGCGTTGAAGGATTAGTTTGAGTGGACGTGTGTTACACGTTGTCGTCAGTCATCGCTTAGGGATTTAAGAAGAAATTTTACATTGAAAACGTGGCTATTACGTCCATAATTTAATCCAGGTAAGCACCTTTTGGCGAAAGAGCTAACACAGTTCAATTTTTCTCCATATCTGCTATCGTTACATATCGCTCGTGACGAAATGCTTGGAAGATAGATTTGAAGTGATTAGATCAAGCATTTGTTTTGCTTATATTTACACAATATTCAATTGCCATAAGTAACAGAATGCAGGCAGGGTTAAACTTGATTGCGAACAGGATAATTCTCTTTTTAGTCAATTCAATTTAACTTTATAAAAGGGTTTTCAAACTAAGCCAAATACATCACGATGTCCTATTTCCGCAAATATTACGGGATTTATATTACTAACGGGTTATAATTAATTTACAATGATTTATAGAAACTTAAAGGGCAGTGCAAATAAACTTAAAGCAAATGGCTGACCAAAGCTATTAGCACCTTAATCATGATATAAGTAAAATTTGGAAGCAAAAGGAAAGTTCAAAAGTGATAAAAAGTCATTCAAATGCAAAAACAGATCTGGAACCGTAGAGAGTCCAAAAATTTAGAAATTTTATCGGTGCTAATAAGTTGAGAAATACTTTTATTTGGGGCATATAATAATTAAAGATAATGGAAAAGATCAACGAAAGGGGAGGAGGAATGGAGAGTCTCCGAAAGAAATCTCGCAGTTAGCAAATTAAGTCAATAATAAGCTTAATGGATTAAAGAAAAAATTATCAGCCTAAGGGTTCTTTTACTCGCAATCGTGTGATTGGCATTTGGTAGTAAAATTCATCAATTCCTAAATATCTAACCTTACCAAATTATGGAGAGAATTTTTCTAGCCTTAGTTTATGTAGTTTTTAGACACTATAGTAGGAAAAGCAGTAGAAAACTCGCAGGGAAACATTCTTCCAGAAAAATATGTAAATTTTTATTACTAAGCAAAATATTCTTGATATATTTTAGAATAAAAAAATAAAGTAGATATAATGAAGCGAAATATCAACTGCAACTTATATAAGATTTATCCTTATGTATACATTTATGTCAACTCGAAGTACATCTACGGTGACTTCATTTTGTGGAGCCATTTCTCATCCATCCTCAGATTAAGAGAAGCCATAACTTCAAAAATGAACGAAGTAATGATAGAATATGTCATTTAATGTGCCGCACATTTTGCTTTTGCTGGACTCCTTAAATATGATTGTCATTGAATATCATTTTCCCTGCAGCATAACCACGAATTGAAAAGGACCTTGGTGAAGGAGGGGCGAAACAGGAACGACCTATAACTACGTAAAATAGAGTCACATCAAGAGAAAAGTTCCTTTCTAAAACAAACAAACTTGTGACATCATTGTGCAACAAAAAAATCAGTGATAATGTCTTTCGCGATAAACAACGCCAACGGAAAGATATGAAACACATTCTTGTGGAAAAATATAATTCTTTTTATAAGATGGCATTTGAGGAAACTTGGGAGCAAACATCTGCAGATCCCCGAAGGAAAATTTTGAATTAGACACGTCACACAGCACGGGATCCTTGTCATTAATTGGAAATACGACGATTTCTATCTCTAAAATCGATATCCTAAGCCTATGGTCGGCAAACTATCTTTATTTAACGCTCATCTGTTGTTACCTACCGCCCAACTTTTTGTTTAAGTATTTTGCAATTACAATTTGAGAATGATGAGCAGCTAGGTACTAAAGTGATTTAAATAAAGGAATCGTTCATTTCATTGCGAACAATTAGTAGAAGTAATATTTCTAGAAGTGCTGAGAAGGCTGGGATAAATTTGGTATTCAATGGGCTGTCAACGAGAATCGACCCCGGAACCGCTTTCGCCAAAGTCGTACGCGTTTCCCACTTGGCTATCAAAGGGTTTGAAAAACTCTCCGTTAGCCGAACGTCGGTATACAGATCAGATAAATATAAAATCGATAGCTATGTTTTCATCCTCAGGGCCATTGCTTAAACCTTTACCCAAGTTTTTAACAGGAAGAATTTTATGCTCTTATTTCATAAGCGTTTGCATGAATTACTTTACGAAATGATTTAGTAATAAGATACTTTGTTCTTTAAGTATTTGTTTCCCTAACCAACAGAAACTGAACTAGTGAATTATATCCATCTTAGAAATAGGAATAGTAACGGAATCGGAAGTATTGGGAATTGTATAGGATACAGAGAGACTTTTGGTATCGTCGATTTAATTCTTCCGATTAGTGGGATTAAAAATGAATCGGTTCCTGGATGAGCTTGGACTCAAATAGAGAGAAATGCCGAAGAAAAGAAAGCGGAAGTGCGAGGCGCGTGTCCACGAACCGGAAGTCCATGGCGCGACACCAAAAGAGCTTTTGTCAAATTGAATCGGACGCTCAATCAGAATGCAGTTGAGGTGGCGAAATTCAATCTGATGAACTACATAACGAAATAATTTAATTTATGAAGCTCCATTGTCATATTTTCTGGAGTTTTTACTTCCGACTTTAAAATGATTCACTCAAGCTACGTCCATCTTTACATCCGCATATACTATTAGGCATTATATTTATTTTAATTTAGTTTGCAATTTCATAGATTCCCCAAATTTAATATCTTTTATTAATTTTCATATGTGTGCCTCTCTACTACTGCACTCGTAATATCAATATCCTTTATCAAATTAGAACTATAGTAAACTAGTTGAATTGCCCGCTGATTCTCAACGGGGAAAATAGATGTAGGATTAAATTACTGATTCTGTTTGTGTAGAAGTGAAATTATCCTCTCCAAAGATTTTAGAAGCAAATGTAAGGGTTCAAGACCCTCCCTCCGTTTGTATATAGGAATGCATTTATGCTTTCATTCTACGAAAAGGAACCAGGAACGATATTTATAATGTTTGGATAATACATACTTTTAAATATAACTCTAGGATTTTATTGCTGTACATTTAATGTTTATGATAATATGATTTAAGTTGCTCCGTCACATATTATTATATCATAACCGCAAGTAGATAAAATCTGATGGTAGCATGGAAACATTACATGCATACATGTATACATAGTCAATCAGTCATGATAACACACTTTTTCATGAACATAGTCGTTGAATAAAAATGTTAATTTAATTTTCATTCTAAAAATTATAAATTGAAGAGAAAACATAACGGCTGATTCGAACCTATGTGGCTAATATGATATATTTATATCTTTCTACAACTTTCTTATGAGCACTCTTTATGTATACATATTTCTTAATTAATTACATCACGCATAATTGTGTATTTTCTTGTTTGCAATAAATAAATTATTGTTATCACTGATAAGACGAAGAGAGAACTCACGGTTCTCTGACATATCTCGGTGCAATATAAAAGAGTAAAAGTTGCATGGTAAAAAAATATGTACTGCTTTAATTTATGTATTAAAACAACTAATGTTAATAAAAGAGAATTCATATATGTATCAATTGGTATCAGTAATATAACTGACTGTAGTTTTCTATGCCTATATAATTTTCATGAACTTGTTTTATTTAGTTTTAATTTCTAAACTAGAAATAAATACTTGTAGAGGCCATAATCTCTGGTTTTGGGTTGCTCTTAGAATGAAAATCTTCTGCTCTAGAATCTACGAAGCTTAGTACGAGCTATGCAAGGTGGTTGTCTACATAACGCAAAAGATAGTTTTTTCTCTTTTACAAGTAAAAGGTTATTGATTAAACACAATTACCTAAAATCGTGCTAAACAAAGAAAATAGCAATTAAAATACTTTTGGAATATTCCTATTGCATCTTTTTAGTATTGTGACAAAATAAGAACCCCTCTAATTTTGACATTTGTATTCTTTTGAATACCTCTCAATACGACAAAATTTTCATCCCTAACATATTCAACTTTTCTCACCACGTTATCAATTATGCATTCAAATGATAGCTGACTCAATTTCATGCGAAAGGCTCAACTGAGCGATAGATTGCTCCACTCATTGGAAGCCACGAAGGTGTTTGCGACGCAGTTATTCGCAATTCACCATTCCAAGAAACGTAATAGACGGACATAGAGGGCATGCAGGTACAAAAGAATCAATTATCAAGGGAGATATTCATATTCAACTAAGCCATACCCTAACGAATACGACAAATGTGAACTAGTTACAAGAATATGCGGGCAGACTATTGCAGTCTTTTCAAACAGTATCGATACATATATTCAACGTTCCAAATACTCAATTCAAACATAAAACATTCCTATAATCTATCGTCTTAAGCCAGTCTTCGTGGAACGACACATTAAAATGTAAAGGAAAGTAGTCGTTTCCGTACGATATAATTAAAAGAAAAAGACAACTGGTTTAGGCTAAATCGCCATATTCAAGTAATGTACATACAAGCAATCAATCAAAAATAATTCAGTATATTTTACAAATTTTGTAAAATATACTGAATTATTTTTGAAATTTCGCTAGATGTAGCATGAAGATAGGTTCGGTAAATATAGATAGGTAAAGATAAGTAAATTTGGCTTCTAATCAGAGTCACCATTATCAAGAGGCTCTAACGTAATTATACTTTTAAAGCCAATGTTTGCGACCATGTATGCATGTCTGCATGTATGCTTAGTTACGAAGATTTTTCAAATTTCGAATTAAATAAACCTTTTGAACCTTTTTGAGAAACATCAGTGAGAAATCCAGAATTGTAAAAGAATAAAGTTGTCTAAATAAAATCCCCTCAGAATAATACTTAAAACGCAATACATGAAATAAGTATAATACATTTTAATAAATACCAACCAACTAAAATATGGAGCAAAACAATCTTGTACGACGTACAAGTTACGCATATCATCTGCTTCGGAATTTGCGAAAACAAAAGTACTGAAGAGAAAACGAAGCAGCGGAGTAAAATCCAGTTTTGTACTGAATGACTTCACTGAAACATAATTTATTCCTTCCAAAACGGAATAATAATTGCTTCTCTGAGGCGATGACAATGTAATTACATTTTATTCGGTGAAGAAGTGCTTGCCGACCGAAACGCCGAATTAATTAATTAATCGCTCTCAAAAGTGGTTTCGTTCCGCTTTTGAAATGAACGCCGATAGAATCCTTTTGTATCGCTATTCACAGAAGCCCTCTTTCTTCTTCTTTTCCATCTAACCTTGTTTTCTTCTCCTTTCACTCGTTTTATTCTCTATTTTGCGGATTTCAGCTACCAGAGCTCTTATACGAGAATAACAGACCCCATTATGAAAGTTGAAATTCAACTATTTAATAAAGTGCAGGCTATAGAACATTCAGATGCATTCCATAAAAACACAGTCTTACCAAATGGATGAAAGAGCGCCTAATTATAAATTTTGAGATAGTCGGTTAACTTGAAGTTAATGCAGTGAATTCCAGTCATATCACCCATTAGTTTCACCTTCGGAAATACTATATGGACACAACTCTCAATCATTCAGCTACTCTAAGCAGCATCAATGAGCAGTATGAAACTGTGAGCTAGAAATCATAGGTGGAGATAAAAATCCAAATCCCTGTGTGAGGATGATGACAGCCGCTGAAGTGGATGTGGGCAGAAGGACAACCGTAGGTAATTCTCAACCGAGTGATTTGAAGAGGATCACCGATAGAACATCACGTGTCATGGATAAAGAGAATTGGAAAACACTTTGGAAGGTTTACATCTGACGTCAGAATTTCTGCTATTAATAGTGATGAAGACTACGCTACCAAAAATAGGTAGGGTTTCCTAACAAGGTCAATTTTGACCAGCAAAACGATAAGGAACGATTTCTTGTCACGATTATCAAAGGCTGTTTTCTGTTTCCAATATTAATATCACTTGAAAGGCTTTTTTGGTAAGTTTACCTCGACCAGGATTGTTTCTGACAACGTTGCTATCTCGACCTAGGCCGGTTGGAATATTTCGTATTAATTAATAATTCTACTTTCACATAGAGGTAACAGGTTCCTTTTATGGAAACTGAAAGTTATATTCTATATCATTCATTTATCCCACAATAATTTATTATTATTCTACATAATCCATATTTCCCTTGGGGTAGTGTGTCAAGATATAACCACCTTATTGAAATTAAAAGCGATCAATTGAAATCAAACTATAAGATAGAAAATAAAAGCTTTAAGAAAAGACAGAATATATTTTTAACGATGACAATGAGTCTGTCCCAAAGAAAAGCACACGAATGGCGCGCGCTGTTCGTACTGTTCTATCAGGAATCAATTTTACCTCACCGTCTTCAAAATCAATTGTCTACAACTTTTTTTTTCTATGCAAAAGTCGCAACAGTTGGCGGCACTCCCCCGTAAGTGATTCACGGGGTAATAACATTTACTTGGTCTCTTCAAGACTTTGTATATTGTAAGCTAGCGGATAGCCAAATAATGTATGCTAAACCTTAAGAAGATAATAAAAAACCTGACCCAAAAACTTCGAAGTTTACCTCATCATAAAGCGGAGAAACAGAAAAATTTCATACGTATTCGAAAAGCATGCGGGGAAAAACTAAAAACAGAAATATTCCCATGGAATTAGTATACATTCGCGAAATTTTGTATTTCACAAGTTTGATTCTAACTGCCGAAACTTTGGGACGAGAAACTTGTTATGTTCCTGATATTTTACATAAAAAGTATAGAGAATACATATTTTACTAAAATATATTCTGGAACAAAAAATAAAAACTTAAATTCTCGAAAAAACTTATTTATTTAAAAATTTATTTATTTTCCATGATTTTATGGCAAATGTGTAAACCGTTCTTTCTCTTTTTTGTTTTCGAGATGGAATTCCAAAACAACTTTGCTTCATATTCTGAAGATTAAAATGTAAACTAAGAGACACGCTTATCTTATTCAAAAATAACTTAACATCATAAGACGAAAAGAACTGCGTTATTATGTGGAACTGAAGAAACATGTCGAGTTTCTTTATAAAATTACATAAAATAGTGTGCATGAGTATAATTATTCGCCTAAAATTCGAGAATCAAAGTTTTTCGATTTCACAACTTGGCAAATTATCAAACGTTTCCCTTACGCATATAATAAACAGGTACTTTCATATATACTTAGTGGTTTTGTGAGCACAGACAAGTAAAAGAAATTGAATGATATAAATATTTGAACATCTATTAATAGATTGCATGCGTTACTTCTTTAGTGGAACGCATCATCGTGCAAAGTAAAATATAACCATAAGGAAAATTATTAAGGGTCCTGAATCTCTAACTGATTAGCTCACTTTACAATATAGAGGTTTCATGAGGATATAAAATTATGAATATAATAATCCGCCCCTAGCCGTAGAGACCCAAGAAGTGCAGCGCTTGGGAAGTCCAGGTTTTTGTCAAAAAGTAATGAATAAAGGATTATAATTTCATTTTTATACGTAGAATGAAAGAACTAAAGAGATGAAATACAAGAAATGAAAAAAATAACTTCCTCATAGCTCGCATTTTCATTGTGACGATACTGATTGATACGAAAATCAGCAGTAGTGTTCTTTTTTATAAATAATTTGAATATATGGTTGGCTTATTTTCAGTCACAAATTTTCCTGCTTCTCTCAAGGCCTCAAGATTCTTACAGCATTAATTAAATCTTTAGTGAAGTTTAAGCAACGCTCAATAAGAGGTCAAATATCATGGCGAGAATACGTATATTTTGACAGAACGTATTCTGAAAGCTGCAGTTGATAAGAGATAACTGAATTATTAAAATAACTTAAAGCTGTATATTGAGAGAAGATTAAATTTATGACTTCCACTGACTGTTGGTACAAGGGATGTGCAAATTTTAGCCATTCCAGACTATATTATGTACACCGTCAATACTGCTTTATTTCTTGCATTTATCTACTCATTATGAAAAATGAACAGTTGTGCCGGTTTCTGATAAATTTATTTCGACAAAGAATCTAATAAATATTATTTGTTAAATTCGTTCAAGAACCATAGCTTATGCTATGCCATGAAATGTAATCCGCAAGCCAAATTTCAGCATTATATTCCGGAAAGTAATCTCTGTAAACAGATACTGTTTGCGGATGACAAAATTCCCTCCGTGTACCAAGCTTCTGTCCTTCCGCATTCCGAGCGTCGTTTGTTCTTCAATTACGCACGACTGCGCTCCTTTTACTCAAATTTTCCTTTTTACTTAAGAATACTTCACCTAAGAATGAGTTTATAGAATTCACTGGCCTTTCGTGAACGCATTCACGTGGTAACAGAGTTCTGCCAAACTGCGTTATTTTCCCATCGGAATATTCAAATTCCGCATCAACATGAGTCACGAATATCATGATTTTTGCATTTTACGCGGGCCATTTCGCTATAAACCATTCACCGGGTCATGAGCTCCGACTAAAAAGCGTGACTCATAAAAAAACGCTAAAACAATCCGTAATTTATGCGCAGATGTCATTCAGAGCAGCTTAAAATATTTTAATCGCCGCTGATTTTTATCGTGCAATTTAATACATCAGGTTTACTCGGTTTCTGGGTCGAATTATCACAAATGTTACGCATTTTATGTTCGTTAATATTAAGATATAGCCCTTATAACATTAACATTTAACACATTAAACCTTAACATAACACAGATATTAATTTTGAATATCTGTTGCAAGGGCTTTCACCATAGGAAAAGTTCTCCCAAAGTCGTTTTACATTGAGATTGTGCGACCAATGGCCGTATTCACCAAGACACATTACAAGCAATTCAGGTTTGACAGTAACGTTAGGGCTATGAAAGCCAGAGGTTCCGCGAGAATATAGCGAGGACAGAAAGTTCTTCCAGACAATATTAGGTACAAAAATCAGACAGCTAATTAGGGAATACAGGACCCCTGCCACACGCCATATGGTGGCTTGCGGGGAGCTTATGTAAATGTAAATGAATCCCTCCGATAGAATTCGCTTCATGTGAGAATAACACATAACCGACGAAGCTTCCGAAGAATTCATCGGTTCAGAACTTTTATACGAATTATATGTCATAGTAATTCCAGTATACAACGAGAGCGAACTCCGAGAGACATCGGAAAAGTGTTATAAGGAATTAATCGTTGAAATAGGTTACTTATAGGTTACTTATAATCGTTACTTATGGTCGTTCTTTCCAAAGAAAATTAGAGAAGCTAATAGGGCACATAAGGTAAAGTTGCTTGAGAGTCCCTGCCATACGCCACGAGTGACACGCGGGGTAACACCTAAAAAGAAATCTGCCTCAGAACCACTATCTGAAGCTGCCTGTAATCGTCTCATTTCTCTCAATTTTAATAAATATTCCACGTTCAATAAATCAATCCATTCCCAAATCCTTCCTTCACTTCTTTCATTTTCCTTTCGTTCCCACGTTCTATACGCGGAAAAGCGAGAGAAAGTTCACCTCTTTTATAACGCACATTGAGTCTTCCAAGTGCTATCGTGAATTCATTTCACGCTTCGAGGAAATTCGTCCGTCTTGCGGTGGGCGAATTCAGTACAGTTCAACTCTTTTTATTTTCGTCCCTGAAAAGGTCAGCGTGGGAAAAACAGAGAAGTGAGAGGAGAGAAAGACTTTTACTGCTGTTTACTTGTTGCCATGGTTATGCAACACCATACATGTGTACTTTTGGTAGGTTCATGTGCTCTATTATTTCCTATTTAGCACTCTTTATTTCGTAGCTTATATCTCCCTTTACGTCATGTAACATATTTTGTCTTTCCTCTCTTTATTTTCCCTTGAATTCTATCTGAAATTAATTTAATTCGCGAACTCTCTCCTATCAATATTTGACCCACCGCTTCCTCTGCCATCACTTAATTGCTTTTTTGAAATCCTCTTCTACCCGACTTTATTGCGTACTAGTTTTTTCTCGACAGTTATAATGGATTACACAGAAATGAAATCCTAAGTATTTTTCTTCAAAGAATAGCCTCATTCCAGGTGATCTCTGTGCCGTATTACTCGATTTGGCAGTTAAAATTAAGAGTAAAAGTTCAAATTATTAGAATGATACTAAATTTTAAACTATCAAACTGACTAGATAATCTGAAAAGCACTATATCACCTCCGCTTTTGTTTTTATAACAACCCAACTTATTTTTTCCAAACTACGTCACACCCACATCTCGAAGGCCTCTAATCTTTTGACGGCCTCTTTCCTTAATGTCCTCATTTCACACCCACGACAAGGATTTTGCTAATCTTTTCCTGATTCTTTTATCGAGACCCTTCGTCATCATTTTCCTTGACTTTCCTTTCTTTGGTTAAGGATGTCCATAACTCTGCAGCTTCCATCTCACAGAAGAAAACTGCCCAATCAAGAGAACACAGGAAAATATTTATAATTATGAAGCCATACTATCAGTATCCCCACGACTTCAATTTATAGAGCATCGTGAGCTTACGTAACATTCGCTATGTGATATTACCTCACGAGGCGTACGTAAATACCGAGTCTATTACATGAGTCAGCCACTCGGCAGTTCTATTAACCCCTATTTCACCTTACATAACGATAATTTTTAAATATACTTTCTCTGTCTTAAGCATCAACTAATTTGTCTGGAAATTCTTTTATTATATTTCACTCACCTCTGCCGCCGTTCCATTGCTTCAATCAAAATCTTTTCTTTTCCAACAATATCCAGCACTTCCAAGTTGGTTTCCTTGACAACTTCTCCCATTATACGCCACACCCGAATGTCTCCAATCTTTTAATGACTTTTTTCCTTTGGGTCCAGGTTTCACACATCCAGCAAAACACTCCAAATTAAGGATTCCCTTAAGCTACCCTGATCCCTGTGATAGGACCATTCGTACCACAGGACCTCTTTCCTTAATGAAAACTTACTTTTGCAATTACTATTCAACTTACAACCTCACGTACGTAGATTCCCAAAAAAATATTTCAAAAGACTGCAATTTCCACGAAATATATTTCGATTCACGAATGGTTTTGACTACATACCATCGACAGAATAAGTGAATATGATTGAAGATAGTCGAAATCGGTGGTGAGTTAAAATATACCTTTTGGCAATTGCAAAATATTTCTTCACTTCTTTTGCAGATTCGCTTCTTTCTGATAACCGTAAAAATGCTTCCATTATTCTCATACAAATATTAAAAGGGTATACTTCGGAGAATGTCCGGAATCAATAGCTGGCGATGATTAACTTCAAATAATTCTGAAGAGGCCCACAAAGTGTTTACATTATTTTCACATTTTTGCTTCTTCATTGAATAGCCGCTGGTTTGAATGCCTGGGAATGCTCGAATAAGAAATATCACATTATCTAGGTATATCGTAAAAGAATTAATGAAGTTGAAGGAACTGTGAATCGACATCTGCTTTTGTTTCCCAGTCAAGGTTACGTGTAAGAGCAAAAAGGTGTGGAAATATTCGGATTTTCCGAGAGGAATCGTACGAAAGTGAGAGCGAATTGTGGCCATGTGCAAGTTTAGTCCCACTCGCAAAAAGGGGACATCCGGCCACGCCCACTCATCATTTGCCTCCCACAAACAACTGAGCATCGTCGAGCGCACTGCTTCGAATGTAAAGAAGATCCCTTAATATCCAACAGATAGGCTTGCAGTAGCAAACCTCTTTCTTTCGTTTATTGCTACCGCAGATATTTCAATGAATGAGCTTTTCAAGCGACTTTTCTTCACAACTATCTCTCTTATTTTTACTCTCAGGTGGCTCGAAGTAGCTGTCTTATATACATTACGTAAGCGTACTTTCTCTGAAATTAAACCTCGGCCTCGCTTCCAATCTTCTCCCGAGTAACCAGCATCGGAAAAAACTTAAAATTATTTTATTTCGTTTAGCGCAGTCATAATCTGAGATGTGGTTTCCCATATTAATTGCTATTTGCCTTTTTGAAACACTTTCTCTTAACGGGCCCCATAATCTTCCACTTGGACTTCGCGGGCCGCAGACAATGTATCTTTCATTCGTTTGAAATTTATAGAATTCATAGGGATATAAAGATGATAATAATTATTTACCTATTAGCTCCTATTTATTAGCTTTTACAAATTGTATATCTTTGAAATCTTTAGTTTCTCTTGTTGGTACTCGAATTTTTTTATCTAGACGTAAGTTAATTGTAATTTAAGATATGAGTTCCATGCTGATTTGATATGTATACATGCAATATCAGTAATGGTCAAAAGGAAGAAATGCCATTTTGGCCTAACCTCACCTAAATATTTCAACAATAATGATGATAAAACGTTCTAATTTGGGCGAGATTAAGTCCCCTCTTCCATCTGACCTATCAAATGCTCATTTCGTGTGTATTTTGTTGTTGTTTTTATACAAGATAAAGTGAGTAAATGTGTTTAATAGGTAGATTCCAAACAATATTTGGGTTACTCCTTATAGTATCTAAATTCTGTAACACGGGGTACATTTCTCTAAATCAGAAAGAATAAATAGAGAGGTTTCAAGACGAAAAAGTGATTCTTATACATTTTACTTTGAAGACGACTTTGATATTAACATCATGTGCCGCAAAAGAGAGATTTAAGAGTTATCACATCTGATTTGGCTACTCCAATTATACTCGTCATTTACTAAAAATATTGTTGTGTCCTGAAAAGCATATTAACCGGGTTTTATTCTATTTCGTTGTTTCCGCACACCGATTCCGGCCCGCTTCAACTCTAGTATTCAGGTATATATGGGTATTAGAGTTCTCTGGTGCTGTGTACCCGAAGATGACTCGCTAGAGTTGAAACCGGTCGGAAGTACAAACGATTTGTGGCAACAACGTGGTATTTTATTTCCTTTTCATATATACACTTGATGGATTCTCGGGAGATGGCAGTGAATGTCCTTGATGTGGCCCCATAAAAAGCAATGCGTGGATTTCTTCTCGCAATCATAATTTTCTTCCAAAGTTCGGGTGTGGAATCATCTTGTGTTTAAAAGCGAGAAAAATCTATTTTAGCATAAAACTGAAGCGTATTATGTGTTATTATGATTGGAAGTGGTGCTCATCTCCGAAGAGGAAATGAAGGCGAATGCGGAGAAATGGGATTTTGTGTGAATCGAGTCACGGAGGCGCGAGCACGGAGCAAAAAATGAGAGCGTGATGAGGAAAAGAGAAGTGTTTTTACCACGAACGACTAAAAACGAAAGAGCGATGGGATTTGGAGAGACACGTAACTTGGATTTTACCTCAAAAGTGAGTTTGCTTAAGAAGGCAGCTGCGGGACGAAAGAGTGGGTTCATTTACTTTCAGCAAAAGATGTCGAAAATTTATTTTAGAAGTACCGGTTGCTATGGTGCGTCGACAGTTTAGGTCATGTTATATCATTTAGAAATTTAAAGTTTGACGTCTTTGGTGGTCTCTGGAGTATTTTATGAACCACTTCGTCGAACTTGATGCATTCGCCAGAGAGAATAAAAGAAATAGATAAAAATGTATCTAAATGATAAAAATTCATGTGAATTAAATTCCACTAAAAGATGATGTATATTAAAATCGATATTTTAAATACATATTTAGAAGTATAATTCAAACTTACAAAATTATAGTATCCACATCTTCTACTTTGGAGAAATTACCATGTGTATGACATATTTATGTAATATGATGCTAAAAACGAAGAATTTAAATTCGATTACTAGATTAGGTAGATTATAAGCTATAATTTAAACGTTAAAAAGTTGTACGGAAAAGGAATAAACTTTAAAAATTTTCCCAGGGAAATATCTAAATACCCTGGCGTCTGCAAAGATCATCAGGTCTGTATCCTTTTTCACGGTTGTCCACATAACAAAGCCTTTCGCGATTGATTTTATTTAAAATTTCAAATTTGTAAATAATTAAAAAAATTATTTAAGTCTAATAACGTAAGGGAAAACTAAAATCTCTGTTTCAAGAAAACATTTAGATTTTCTTAAATTATCTAGTATTTCTAAAAAAGGGCAATATTCAGAATATTTATAAGTCGTGATCTACTCCAAATATTAGCATCAATTTCCCCTCTCATTCGCAACTAAGTATATTCCTTTTATCATACTTTAGTAAGTGTAGAATGCTGATTTTGCAGTCACATTCATTACAGTAGAGTCGGATTTTCCCTCCTGAGAAGAGATGAAGACACTTTCCTGGCCTCGATCTCCTCTGATACATTAACTAATTGGAATCTTACGATAGTTTTAAAAGCACGTGCCTTAAAAAAACCTTGTTTAAGTAAAGAACTTAAGAGAGGTTTTGTCGAAAGTTTTGTTTGGAGCAAGTTACTGTACCGAAGTGAGATTAAAAATGCGAGGGAAAGAAAGCGATTTTGATGTGTAAAAGGATAAAAAGTGAAGGGAAAACGAAGCATTTCATGGGGTCAATGAATATAATATATTACTGTAAATTACGGATTTTCTTGGAAATATTTAAAAAAGAAAGGAAGAAGAAGATTGACATGCATCACTTCGTTTAATCTGCAGAGGCACAGACATTGAGCATTACTGATCATATTTGCGCATATTTTATTCTGGATTTATTAATTTAGAGTACTCCTTTGAAGCTCACGAAGGATTTTTTCGTTTTCCGTTCCTATCTTAGAAAAGATTACTTGTTTTTGAAAGCCGAATTTCTCGTGGCGAAACCTAAATAAATCGAAAGTTTTCGTGATTTGATTATCGATTCTGCTGAAGGAACAGTTGTGAATTTTAACGTGAGCAAATCTTGGTCTAATAATTTAAATTGTATGTACACTTAACGAGATAAACGAGATTAGGAAAAAAGGTATTCAAATAAGTATATTAGTTCCATAGAAATGCTTAAACAAACCCCACTAAAGGACGTAGGTTCCCCATCTCGAACCAAAGCTCTCCCATCGTACAGATCGACACGAAAGAAGCATTTCTTTCTCTTCGTTCATTCATCAATCGGATTGAAAATGACACTTTTCGATCTGAAGTTTTGAGAATCGGGTCAAACGATTAATGAAGCGCGAAATAGAGTCGCCATTTTCCATTCATTTCAGACGCACATTATGTTCTCTTTTTGACGCATTCAAAAACAAATGCCTGCCGATACAAAGCATATCTAAAAATACATCGAATGGCGATACATTAATCTGAATCCACTCTTATTTTCTTCCTAATTTCTTTCTTAAACTTGAAAATAACAATTCTTAAGACTTCTATTCTATCTATGATTAACGTGGATGCATTACGAAAGGGTCTCGATGAGGCAGTAAAATCAATGAAGTTCATATAGGGCAATTTTGGCAGCGGTGATTAGGATTTGCTTTAGGACCAAAACAAGATATTTGATCAAGGTATCGCAAAGATAAGATTGTAAGAAGATTTCAAATACTATACACGATTTATACGATGTATACGATAGCTTAAAATCTGCATTGATTTATATAGATTCTCTTACGTCCTTACAATGGATTGATGGAAGTTGGCGCCACCTAGTCCCAATTTCGCTGATACTAAAGACGTTTGTACGTATATGTATGTCTGTATTTCATGCGTTTTTCATCGTTTATAAGGATAAACAAGTTTCCTTGGGTGAAATAGCGATCAATCGACTGATTATTATTGGAAGAGAAATAGAACGAGGTACTCTATCTGAAATCATTCGTAGAGACTCTCGTAAGCCATCAAAGCAAATATCAATCTCCATGAAAACAGCGCATCTGTGATCCTTGCGATCCGAGATTCTTTCTCAGGGAAGCAGCCGTACTTTATAGGAGGAGAAATCTCTCGCGTGAGAAGCCTTAAGTAATTTACTTGGCACCATTCCTATCTTATCTCAACGGCTAATCGAGAATTAAATCAGCAATCGGAAGTTCATTGGCAGCGACCGTGAATTTCTTGAGACGTGGGAAAGCAAGGATATTGAGGAGAAAACGTCTTACTTTAGAGCAGTAAAGATTGAGCCGAGATTTGCGGATAGAAAAGCAGACGGTATTGGACTTGGAAATTCGTAAGAGATTATTCCTATTTCACGAATCGGACGGAAAGAAGAAATGGTCCCCACCAGCAAATAGGGTTTTTATGGCTCTCAAAAATTATCTCATATAGTTAATTTAGCGTTTTGGATAAACATTTTAAGGTGAATTTCGCATGAAGCGGTCCACTAGGAAAATTCCCAGAGAGAAATAAGGAGATGAAAAAAGTCTGATGGGAACCGACCGGCATTTAGGAGATCGGGGCTCGAGTTCCATTCAGTCAGTCTTTTTACATGTCCGTCTCGCCTTCAGAAAGCAAAAATTGAAAATCTCACTATTTCCTGATCTACAAAGATTAATTTCTGCAAGAAAATCTTCAATGCCCGAACAAGTCTTCCTATTACGTAGTTTTGATTCTTCCTAGACTTGGAATAATTTTCATTAACTTTTCGTTTTCACCTTGTGATGTTGCTACAATACACTACTGATATGAAAAATATCATAATAACTATCATGAAGAAATTTTTCATCTAATCTCAATGAATTTCAACCCAAAATATCTTTCTAACAGATTCCTAACGTGAAATAAATGAAAAAATTGCTTACAATGGTAATGAGACACATGCAAGGATGAAACACGCCGAAATGCAGTTTGCAGGTTTATAGTTTAGACCTAGATGAATGAGAATGTCTTATAAATCCCAATACGAGTTTTTCTGAGAAATGCTTCCTTGATTTCCGACAGATCTAGCAGCCAAATTGGGCAATGTTTCATGCTCCACGAAACGCTGGTTTTATATGGAATGTCTAAATGAACTTCGTAAAAAATATGAAAAAGGGTATGGTCTACAGACGATACAGCAACATGCTGATTTTAACTAAGGAGAGAAATATATTATAAACAAAGAGCTCCTCACTTAACGTGTGCCATCAATGATCGCTTTTATTCACACGCTTAACTTATTACGAATTTACATCTCATCACTGTGTGTTGATAACACATGAAGTGGTTTATGAAAACTCTTAAGACCGTCTTGTTCCTAGTAAAAGGCTTCATTCTCTCAAATTCCTTCCGTTAAATCTAAACATCAGCTGCATCTATTCAAGCCTAAGTTTTTCTCTGGAATCCCTCTCCACCGATGCTATCTTCAGTAGACTATCAGTAGCCCTACACTCTACCGATTTCTTAGTATTTTCGTTAGATTCAGCACAGGTTTTACCTCAAACCTTTTGCTTGCTTCATTCTTTAATTAGTTATATTTTCGTTATGATAAGTTCATGGTACTGTAAATCTAACGATTCTGATAATAAATGCATATGTGGGCCACATTTCGAGCAGTACCTCTAACAAATAAGAGAATTTTATAGCAGTGATGAAAGGGGACGTATAAGTTGATAGATCTTACTCACGAATTCAAAGAAATACACGAGCTTGATTGGAAGCAGTGCAGACTTCCATGCAACACTCACCTGGAAATATAAAAAATGGTTTTAAAAACTAAAATAATTGAATTTACAGCAAATTAAGTATTTACGGATTGAAGACATGATGTAATAACGTTCGATTATATTTACGAATTATTATTCGAATGAAAACCGCGAAGGGAATACATGATGTTAATTAATATTTTTGTAATGTTATCATATTTCAACAAGGCATAGATCAACAAATTTCGAATCATTTTAGACATAATATTTTTTCTTCACAAACACAATGATATATGTAAAATAAAAATATTATTAAATAAGGAATGATAAAAATAATCAACTTTATCATTTATAATAGTTCTTCCTACGTGACTGCATACTAATTAGTAGTAATAATGTGTGATAAAAACTATAAATCACTAATTACTAATTTATTATTTTCATCACACATGTGACAAAACTGTTTCTGGTGAGCCAATGTCAATTTCCCAAATTTCTTAACTATTTTTAATCCACAATTAGCACATTTGAACGTGGCGGCGATTTTTATTCCAAGAACATAATCTCCCCTACTTATGAAGACGTCATAGAGGGAGATATTTCCGGTCTAGTGACCGAGTGCCTTGTCAAATAACGCACGCGATCCACCACGTCGTCATTTAATGAGGATTAAGAGACAAACAGATAGCATTTATACGGGGCTGACAGTTGCAGATTTTCTACAGTTCTTTTCCAGAACTAGGCGAGATAAGAACCCCTACAATTTGCGTTTAATTTTGTGTCTATGTCTTTCAAATACTTGGCCACTCTGAAGAAACAATTATCAATTTCCATCCTCATTCGTTTAACCCTTGAGGAAATACACCGAAATGCGCATTGAGTGAGCCCTAGAACCCTGACCTTTCCCTGGTTCTCCGAGGAGACGACAACCGAGTAACGGAAAGTTTCCAACCTCTTATTCATTAACAGTTATTTTCCTTACTACATTATTATCGCTATCTTAATTATATACTTTCGATTTTTACCGATAATAACGAAGCGAGAGTAAGTTTGGCAACAGTGTTCGCCATAAGAACAGTACTATAAATTAAATGTCGCTATTATAATCGGTATCGGCACTAATTTTACCCAATGATTTGTGAAAGATATTTAATAAAAATTTTAATGGGGAAATTTTCATGAGACAATGAACCTGTGACATGAGAGAAGATGACAGATGAAGTTTTGATGCTTTTCACTGCACAAAGCATTCAAAGAAGAGGCAATAGATAAGGTGGAATTGGATGCAACAGGAAATGCAGACATCGACGGAGACGACGAAATGAATGGATGAAATTATGGGTGTCGTATCTAACAAAGAATGGATGCATTATTTTAGGACCATGACCTACCGCAACTCGCTTTAATTTCAGCGATCATCTCACTTGAAGAATAGCTAAATAGCCATGAAACTTTTAGTGTTTTTAACGAACGAATTCAACTCACATCAGAGTACTTCATTTATTACTCGCGTCTCACTTCCTTGAGCTCCATAATAAATTCAGAAAAACCAAAATATTAATTTAATTAATAATAATAAAACGTCTTTATTTGGGAGAGGCTGAGAATAAAAAGGCTCTTCTCAAACCTAACCCTTCGTCAATTCACAGATGCAAGAAAGAGAAAAAGGTGCACGGAAGAAAACTAATATGTGGGTTCAAAAACCAATAGATTGGCTAATTGATGGCATTTCTCTAACATATATCGACCTCCTCTGCCTGAAAAATTACATTCTTACGTTTTCTATAATATTTATTTAAGATGAATAAATGTATCCAATAATTATGTAAATATAATAAAATTAAATATAATACAATATTTACTAAGAAATCACTGGGCATTGAATATGAAAGGAGAGGTAACTACGGAAAGGTAGAACTTTCATATAATATAACATAATCAAATGTAGCGTGATACGTCATACTGGTTGAAAATACAATGTGATTATTTGAAGATGATTAATACAACACAGCATGACTTGATACAACTAAATATTTTACTTTATTGTAATTAAATTTAATAAAAATTTTTGAGTTTTTAAGCGCCTATGCTATAAGTTCTGTTGTAATTTCACATTATGTCATAGCTTTGTTAGGTATGCATTATAATTTCATCATGTGCACCCTAGTGATTACTGTATAATGTCTTTTTTATTTCGTATATTTGTACTTTTAAATTATTTGTAACTCCGTTTTGAACTTTTATTGAATTTGAATCACGATATTATGCTTTGCACTACTTTTTCACGCTTTTTACTTTTTTCCTTCAACGCGGGTTTTTCTTCCGTCGGTCAAAACTTGCAGAGGTATTATCCCACACGCTTATTCTTCGATGCATTCCATTCTTAATTCATTTACGAAGATAAACATATGGAATTACAGTAGAAGGTGGAGATTAAAGTGCCAATAGGACACCATAAATAAACGTAGAATCTTATCTATTACATCATCAATCTATGTTTCCTTCATGTTTCAAGAAGTATATAATGTGAGTTCCCAGAAAGAGAATAAATTCTTGGTTCGTTGGATGCGTGTCCGGAGAGGAGATAGATAAGCATTTTACGGTTGGAATATTAGAAGGAGATAGGCACTGCTACATAGTGGAGAAAAGAGCTCTTACGAAAGCTATCCCTTGCTCGCCCGAGCACGTCAACGGAGAAAACCTGCCCACGTTTAACACAATCTTCCCCTGATATTTCGAAAGATTGCTAAAACAGCTCAATCTTTATCCGAATCATCGACGAACATCAAAAGTAAGGGGCCATTTTCAGTGTCAAATAAACGAGAAGGGATTCTGAGACTGGTAATATACGGTAGTGAAGATTTGTTACTGACATTTTTTTATTCAACAAGAAATCTGTGCTAATTATTCTTACTTACTTGTAAGACCGTGCTAGATGTAGAATTTATTATTTATTTATATTTAAAGCTTAGATACCTGGAAATTATTACATTTTTACCAATGGTTATGTTTCCAGAAACTCCAGAAAATAAACCGGCTCTACTGAAGATTACAGCGATTGTCGAATTCGACTCATACAAATAGGTTTATGAAAAAGATGGAACCATATAAAATTTATGAGGAAAGATATTCATGGTGAAGAAAGTATTATTTAATTTTGGAAGTGCACAAATAAAGTAAGCCAAAAAAGCCCTCTAATTCATTGCGTTGAGAGCATCACTTTTCTAGGAAAAGAAACTTCCCACCCACAGTCTCACTGGACGGCTCCTCAAAGAGTTCTCACGGCTAAAGGTCGTGAGAAGAGATCTGAACGAGCGGCGAAATCGGCACATTCCATGACTCACTTGATATGGATGGAGAAAGTATCGATTCATTCCTAAAAATTATAAAAAACGTTTCCTTGAACATCACTACCGATTTGTGCATATGGTTCTTCAAATATTTTCACACGAAAGCCAAACGATTTACGAAATAAGTCTATTATTATTTGACATTCTAGTTTCATACTTACACACATAACTCAAAAACAGTCAATCTGAAGTAGCTTCTTAAGTATTTTACGAGTTTTTGCGAAGAATTAATTCCTAAATCGGGGACTCCCACACTGTGGGCCGGAGCCTTTAAAGACCGGCCTTTAAATCAAGTGGATTTTGGACACATTTACGCCGAGATCGGTAAAATTCTTATTTTAGATAATTCTGATCACATTTGTTGAATTACTTCATGTATTCTTTAATAAAAATTATTGTCAAGGTGAGATTAAGACTAAAAAGTTTCTTCTACGAGCCTTCCTTTATAAGCATGATATGTTCAATTTGAGGAAAAATAAATATTCCTATAGATCCACGCAGCACCTTCCCCACATCATAGTAATCTCTGGCAAAAACATAAAGATGTAACAAAGACTTGTATTGGACGATTCAGAAGAGCAATAAAGAAGTCTCAAACGAGGCTCTGCTATAACAGCCTCTCTCAATAACAGGTATACAATATTTAGATTACGTCTATGTGCGTTTTTCTTAGCGTCTTTTCGTTTGCTATGAACATCTGTTGATTTTTCTTCCAAGTGCTCAATTTACATATTTCTAATTCTACGAACAAAGTGCAAGGGCCTCCTGGATATTGCGTAGTCGCTAGACAATAACAAATATAAACGCGATAAACATAATAAGTGCAAGTCTATTCCACTGATGATATCCTCCTCATATTTTCCCGTTTTCTCACACACTTCCGAGTGCTTCTTTTCTTCTGTCGACCCACCACTCCTTTTACAATCGTCCGCCGTATTTGGTAAGGCTTCTCGTCTCCACTGAAGATGAGCCGTGTTTCGCATACATTCGCTGCTGTCTTTCTACATCCCAGACTAGACTGCTCTGGAAACAAGCCATCGCGATGTTCTATTTAGCTCTGAGTGAGCGAACGTTAGCAATTACTTAAATATCATTATTTGTACGTGCAGCTGCGTGTAGCTTTACGACTTTTTGATATAATTGGAAATGCGTTAGTATATCTACAGCAATACAGCAATCGATCGATTAATGCATATGAACACAGTAAAGACGTAAGTAGCGTAATGATAAACATGAAGTATACAGAGGCGGCCGAGATGTTCTGGACAATTATGTGGAAAAGTAAAGATAGGTGCTCTTTCCTTCGTAAAGATATACATCTCTTTGACAACATAACATATGTTACACATCGTAGGATTTAAAAATGTTTATCATTTGATCTTCATGATTCAAATGTACAAAATAGTAAGTATGCAGAAGTTAAGATACTTGTAATTTTTATAGAGCAAATATATGTGTATGTATTTAATGCTACAATACTGTCACATTTCTTCGGACTGCTCACAAACTTATATTTAAACATTAAATTCCACCCAAATAATCCTTCTCAGTAATTATCAGATTAAGGCAAACCAAAAACTGCAATCAACTTTCGTTGACAGAATAGGTCAGCAAAACATATTGCTTTGTTTTCACAAGTGAGAGAAGATGTAGAAGAGGGAAAGTGACACTGTGAAGATTGGCGAGGTTTTTTCTTCATTTAAGAATAAAATTACCTAGCCTAGAATTCAGCAAGGTAAATATTATACTGTTAAAAGCTATTTAATCATCTATATTCACATTAATACCCTGAAAGCCACCTTTCGGCGTGTTGTATGGGCTTTCATAAAAAGTACAATGATATAACTACTCTCCAATAGTAAACATAGGGTTAGGCTAAACAGTAAGAATTTAACAGTGTTCATATGTGAAAGAGTACCATCTTCAGATAAACGTTTCCCATCATCAATACCATTACATGAGAGACGATTTCTCTCGATGGTTTCGACAAATTTCTCGCATCGTTTCGATAATATGGAATGGGAAAGAAATTCTGATAAAATAGAAATGCAACTGACAATTCTGATTGTGAGATGCAATCAGAATAGACATGCATTTTCATGCAGAAAGATTTGGTCCTTTCTCTGGCTTATTTACCAGAGAAGAATTTCTGCCCACGATTCTACACATATGTAATGCTGATTCGTAGCAAGATTTGGAACCACATGTATTAGTAGAAAAAGGAAGGTAGTAGCAAAGTTTAGTTACTCTCGAATCGCATCTCAGATCACCAGTCCAAGATTCATTCGATTTTTAAAAGCTCACAAAACGCAAGAAAGTCGAGAGTATACATTATCGTAAAGCACGTGTTTCTTCCTCCAACAAAACTTGGATTCATCCTATATTTGGGTGTATCTTATTTAGATACGAGAAAGTATACAGTATTTAGCAATAAAAGGTTAAATCAAAATTGATTTTTGATAGGTTATGCTCGCGTTTTTATCTACCAGTTCTGATGTTAATGGCAAATTGATTAACAAAACGAATACATTTACTTTATTTGAAATTTTTAAAATTCTATTAAACAGTTAAAAACTTATTGATGAGGTATTAAACTTTGAAACAAAATCCAGAGTAAAGAAACGATATGCACTCAGCATGGTAACACAGAGTTCTTTTCTCTCGAGAATTAAAGCTCATCGCATGTGCTTTGGAGCAAAACCGTTGTCAGTGACTTACGGTAACTTGAATTGAAGAAAAGAGTCCCGACTACTTGAGAAAACCCGATCCAAACCTCTTTGAGGACGAATTCCCAACGGAAGAGATGACCGCCGCCGCCTTAAAATGCTCTTCGGTCAAATCTTGTTAATGCTTGGAGAGGAGAGAGGAAAAGATGTTTGCTCTTCCTGTGACCCACTTTCAGACGAAAAGAAGAAATGGCCAGAGGCGGAAATGCGGTTTTCGAAGGTTTGCCTGCGGAAGGGAATTTATGCGGCAGAATGTTACCTAATTCGATTACGACCTCGATTCGATTCGATATTGGGGTCGGGGGAAACGCCGAGGGCAATGATCCACAGAATGAAAACTACTCGAAGAAAGAGATTTCAACGTACGTTAATCCATTTCGAAATTCCTAATATAAGCAGCTTTTGAGAGAGGTTCGAATCAAAGCGGGAAAAGTGAAAAAATTCAACGCAAAGTGTTCTGAGATCGATTAACGGTCTCTCGCCGTTTATTTGATCTTTCTGAGTTCATGCGTACCCAGGTTATTATTCAAGAATATATGTAAAGGCTTCAGCTCGAAGGCTGGTTGAAACATCAATCTCCCCATCTTCAACTTTCCAGAAGCTTTTGAGAGGAAATGAAGCTTACTACTCAAGATGAAGAGTGAGGTAAATGGCCACAGCTTTCTTCAGTGTTTTAAAACGTAAAGAGTGAAAGACGTCCATGTAAAATCAGCACAACAACCCTATGAATAAGAAGATGACCAAGGGACCAGGGCGAAGCATCACTCCTATCTTAGCATATATTATCACAGCCATTACCGATATGGATCATACTTGAGAAATGAGAAATCATAATACTCTAGAATGAAAAATGGCAAGTGACAGTACTTTCTTACTTTTTTCTAACGCTTCTCTTCTCTTATTTTCTGAAGCTAAAATGGCAAAGGATGAGAGGAGGATCTCGGCCTCAATAAAGTCGTACTGTTTTATTTTCTTCAAAAGTCAGGGCTTCCAAAGGAAGAGATTTCAACGCCCGTTAATAGTTTGGACCGCGCAAACAATCCTGAGATAATTCGAAAATAAGTGTATTGCACCCCATAAGAAGTAATGGTTTGCATACTATTGCTTGTCCCTTATTTTCATTTTTTTCTACTACCATACGTATTATAACCGGGCTAAAAGAAATTCTGAGTTCATTAAATGATCATAGTTACCAAAAAAACACTATCAGAGTCAGTCATTCTTTAAATCTGATTATAACGAATATCAACAAGTGGTTTATATTAACCGTGTTACCCCTACTTTTTTCAGAAACAATCAAGATACCGATCATCGTTTTAGCCTTCTCCTTTATATATTTGGAGTACTAATGAAAAATTCGAGAAAACGATGGCAAGGATCTATACTTGGAGTGTGGAATTTTACTTTGCCCAAAGATGTAAGAATGGGCTTAACATTATATTCAGAGGCGTTCTATATAGCGGAAGATCCAATCCAATCAAGTGCCGAAAAGTCATAAGATGATAAGTCATGGAAAGAAAGATCTTGAAGGTATAAGAAGCATAATGAGTCTGGGTCATTCGATGAGAAAAGAAGATCAGCTAAATACGGCAATCGTGGGAATGATGGATAGAGAAAGGAGTTGAAACCAATGAGGCTTGCATAGAATCATTGAAGATAGCCTCCATGTGTGGACCAGCCTAAAAACAGCATTTGCAACTGACCAAGAGCAACGTGTAGCATAAGATGCATGCAACACTCCATTCCTCTCATCGCGTGGGATCTTTCACAGACAAACAGAACCATCGATAAATTTGAAACCTCCACAATTATCGGCATTGTTAAAGTGATGATTTTGAGGTGTTTTCTACCTCTAGGCAGTCCCAATTTGTAACTTCAAAACATAAACACTTAATCGATTTAATTATTCCACAATATTGTGCCATCCTTGTATAAAACTATTATAATTGTGACAAGAATTTTTGTGGCTAAAGAAACATATTAAAGAGGCGCAAGCGAAGCATATATTTGAAATACTTTTGCATCTCATTGGATGAGGCGAAGCGGCGTTTAATTCAATAACTTAACTATTTTGACTACACTTGTTCCCAAATGAAAAAGGTGTAGGTTTTTATTCGTACGTAGTAAAAATTCAAGCTCAAAGATATATTTCTCCACAAACATGTTTGGCTGAAATTAAATGAAGTTTGACACAAACAAATACGTTCGATATAGGTCAACTGATCTTTTTCCGCTCAGCATAATATATCTCAACAGTTATAATTGGGAATATCTTCAATTTAATCAACGCTAATATCAAAATGTCTATCCTATAGTGGAATACATTCCCCTTTGTACCTCCATTTTTACTTTCGCGTGCATCGGCCTTCGACGTCGAATACAAAACGACCTAGCCTTTGCCGCTATTTCTTCCAGTAATCTTTCTTTCGAAAGCTGCGTTGATTACGACGAAAATCGGCCGTTTCTCTTCGAAAAAAGTTTGCTTTCCAACGATGAGTCGATGGCAATATTAATGAATCTTCGAAGAGGAGAAATCGTAGGCCTCTAAACATAGTAATTCGGTTGGATGCAGACTTATTAACACCTTTAATCATTCGGTGAGAGTACTATTTATAGAATTTTAACGGCTCATACTTCAAAGCAAGCAAATGCAAATCAAATGAAGGATAATTAACTTCTTATGGAATAATGAACTATTGAGGACACAAATAGAGGAATGCCGAAGAGAAGAGCGGAACGGAGAGATCGGAGCCAACTAAGAGAATCTGTTAAACTAATGAAATATACCATAAGAATATGTGCTTAGGAAACATAAGTAGGCAAATTATTTGTAATGTTTCTAATCACAGACTTAAAAGACATCACCTGTCATTAGAACTAAGAAGAAAAGTAAACAGACTGATTAGGCTAATTTGAGTGAATCGACATAGAAAGAGGTTCAAGACATGTTAAAATATCCTAAATTTAAAGGTAAATAGAACCATACTAGTAAAATGTATATTGAACGACCTAAAAGGAACATTGCAAAACATACTTCCATAAAAGACTTAATTACTTCAATTACTTCCAGGATTCCTTAACCAAAGAAGACGCTTATTTGAAATACTGAGGAATCTCTTTCTTTCAGGTTTTGTTGTTTCCTTATCATCTATGTTTCACAATTTTAATTCTCATTTCAAAACAGCTATGCGTTGTTACATATGTGATTATGATTATCTGATTGCTATTTCTTAGATTTCTTGATCTAACCGTCTAATAACTAAATGAAGGTACGCAATCGCAAATCAAGGTACTGAATAGGTAAAAAGTAGATTTATCTGCACTTCTATACCACGGATAATTGGTCTCTTCTTGATGATCCTCCTTCTAATGGTTATAATTTACGTTTAGGATAATTTGGTGTAATTTAGATGCACGTGTATGTACGCTATTAGAGCGTATGTACCCGTATGTTCGCGTAATAATCGAGAATTACTAAATGTTTGTGAACTTTTTACACAAGAATTGAAAAATTACCTCCTCTAAAAAACGATCTCCTACAGATAACTGAATATCCTCTATCTACCAAATTGTTCGAATTTTGAAGGGTTACCTTACTTTTTCATCATCTTCATATAACAACACTATAAAATCTGCAGTTGGATAGTTCATTTTTATAATGGCATAATACTTGCCCATTGTTCTTGTTTGCTGCACTTGTTGATGACGAAAAGGCTTGAAGCGATGTCAGCTTAATCATAATTAAATCACAAGCAACTGAATTTCGTGAGCTGATGAATTCTAATCGGAATAATGGTTGAGTCAACACTCTTTTAATGTTTTAAATAGATATGTGACACATACTCCTGAAGCAGACTTCTGGATCGTGTTCACACCATTGTCATTTAAGAGAATAAACATCTCACTGACGTAACACATTAGAGGAAATCTTAAGAGTCTATAGTTTAATAAAATATTATGCTAAAAACTAATTTCTCCAATGCTAAAAGAGCCTGGATTGATTTCAGTAGAAATACGTACAATTGTGAAGAGTTTAATGTAGTGGTAATCCATATCAATGAAGCAAACACATTTATTTACACTCCTCAAGACGATTAAATAAAAATTCTATATTGTATAAAGTAAAAGGAAATCTGTTATTTCCTTCATTGCTATGGATTACTAATACATTGAGGCCTCCACGTTTTCTACGGAAATCAATCCAGACTCCTCTAGAATGGAAGAAATTTATATACAAGTTCAGTTATAAAAATTTAAATTTGAAATAGCGAGTTTTTAGCCACCGTTGCAGATGCTTATTAAATACAACTACAGTTAAATTTGATGGGAATGAGACTCTGTATAAGGGAAAGGAGAAAATTATGGTTTCTGGTTTCTTTTCAGGTTCGAGGGTTTTAATATTTCAGCTCGGGTTCGGTTTTCACTTTGGCAAAAGTAAATGTTTTTTTCTTCTATTTTGGTTGATTCGATGCCCTATCCTTAGAAATACATGGTCTTCATGATGTTGTGTAGTACATTATAGTTCGCGCTTGAGTTTACGTGGTGTGAATAGAAATAACCAGAGTGAGTGAAACTATTCTTTGTGCTGTAAGAAACAACAACGGGAGGTCAGGGTCGTCGGCGTGCGAAGACCTCCGCCAGTTGGCACGCGTCCTAAGGTCCGTTCGAGGGCAAACATCGCAAGTAGGTGGGCGATTGCGTCTTTCCGTCAACATCTGAGGTAATGCGCAGAAGTAGGTTTCAATGGAGAAAGGTGCATACGAAAGAAAAACGGCGATTTGGCAATCTGTGATAGGTGAACGGAGAAATACAGAGCAGAAGAACGGTTCTGACAGGTCCTTATGATCTGGACAGAAATTTAAGATTTTAGTGAGTTTTCAATTAATAAATCGTAAAATATGTCTGGAAACACTAGTATGGAGATGAGTCGTAAACTTTTCAAGTGAGTGTTCAGCTCAAAAAATTCAAAAGGTAAACTGTTGTGGAAAGTTTTCCAAAAATATCTCTAAGAAACATATTATCCTTATATAACCCTTGGACAGCAAGCAAATAATTTTTAGTAAATTCTGTAAATATGACGTTTCAGCAGATTTCACTTTACAAAATCAAGTATGACAGTATTTCGTTTACGTTGAATTATTTAATTTCGTTTATTACTTTATATAAAATGAATTTTTGAGCATTCAAATAAAAATACATTGATACTTTCTAATAGAGAAGAAAAAGATGAGGAGGAAAGGTTATTTTTTTGTGGAAGGTTAAAAGTTTTGCATTGCAATTGTACAATTTTACGTCCCAAAAGTCGTTTTTTCCTTGCTTTTTTGATAATAGCATATATTTTAACATCAATTCCCAACCACCACACTCCATAAGAAAATGAATATCTCGTTAGTTTACCACTTCAGAGGCGTATCACAGTTATTCTTACGAAAAGAGATTCTTATTTGGGCTAGTCTAGTTTTCATTTCTCAATAAATTAGAGGTAGAGGCAAAAGAAAAAATATTTGTGAAATTAAAAGGATATTGTAAAGACCCTATGTAATTAAACAGTAATTTCACAGTATCTTGTAATAACTAATTTCATCGGCTGACGAATTCTTATCTTATTTTTCTTCTCCTTATCAGAATTCATATTATTATGACAAAGCATTTGTAGAAAAAGAGAAATAAAAGGCTGTGACACCACCGGAAGCATACAAAGAAAATGAAGTTTTTTTAATTCATCGAAATTGAATTTGGATCTCTAATAAACCTATTATAAACGCGTTAACAAAGGTATTATAAAAGAAATTACCAAGATATAAAAGTCCTCTTCTTTTAACAAATGAAACTTTGATGGACCATCAAACCTAAGTATGGCTGACGAAGGAATCTCCATTTGTCTTACCAGGACGCCTACAAAAAGGCATTCAAAGTCGGCAGAATGTTTGATCGGAGTTTCATCAGTTGTGTGCTGAGGGCAGTTCTAAGAATCCGCTATTCAAAAGAGAGTACAAAGAACTTATAGCGAAAGACTCTCCGCGATTCCCTTTCATCGAAATCTAGCTTAAATAAGCTGCCTTTAGCCCCAGTAAAACTGTACTAAAATAATTGTTATTTGACGGGAGTCTACAATACGAACGATTTTATTGAGTTGCATCGAGACTAAAGAATTCCATCTGCCAATTAATGTACAGTACAGTAAAATCTGTTTAAGACGCAATTCGGAGTGAAAATCGTGTTGTAAACGGGATAGCGTTATTACCGGGTTATTACGAATTTTCAATTCTTTTAGAAAGCAAAAGGAGGGTTTTTTAAATTTTTAAATAAGAGCTATATACCTAATAAACAAAGAGGAATTTTCTTTAGTTGGCTTTAATTGCCACAGCTGTGGATATCTACTGCGAACTATTGTATTATAACCGGTTGACTTCTCATCATATTTTATAAGAATGGTCTGCTTTTCGTACCAAGTACTTTTTGTTAGTTAATCTTAGTTATTTTCAATTTACAGTGAAGCAATTTTTAGAAAATTAGAGAAGAATAAGAAAACAATTCTTGATCTATCAACTGATGGTTGTACAGTATATCTGGGGTCAGGAAAAAATCCACCTTATAAGCGGGTAACAGAGCGTCTTAAGCGATATTATCACTATGTGATTCTTGTGGTACGGACCGGAATATTAATTGGGATAAGATCTAAGACGGAAGCATCTTAAACGGTTTTTACTGTATTAATGCTATTGTTAAAAGTGCTCTACTGTTGAGTTGATTTTGCTCTCACTAGCTTCCATCGGGAAATTAATGTAGGTAATTAATTTGAGTGAGTGTATATAGGGATAATTTTAACATTACGTAAGTTTAAACACGATATAAGAAAGTATTAATCACCAGAAGAGAAAAAAGAAATCGCATAGGCTTTCTTATGATACACAAATCTACTGAAAGGTTGTAGTAGAACAAATTTAAAGAGTGATTCTACCATTTTTCCATTTCGAAAGGCGAAAAATATCAATAGAAGACATAAAAAACGACCTTTTTGGAGAAAATCGGAGAATAAAGTCCCGTCTGTCATTCGAAATCTGTTAAAAAAATATACGAAAGCACATTTAGAGCAGTAAGTTACTACAAATTCCTTGAGGGAACAAACAAGCAGTTAGGGAGAATTTTCCGAGTAACAAATAACTGATATTATGCGGTCACAGAAAAAAACCCATTATGGGAAAAAACCCACAAAGACAATGGGTATGTGAAAATAACTACAAAAGAAAGGTGAAGATAGATTACGTTTTTAATAGATTTGATAGAAAAATTAGCTTATTTTGAAAGAAAGTATTACGCATTTGTAAAGCTATAGGAGCTGTCTCTACTGAATTAGAAGCCCAAAATATGCGTGAATTGAGAAAGTGAATAAGGGAAGATTGCATGTCTACGACATTCACTGCTATAGTCCCACGAAAATACCTAACGGTTCACAGCTGGCATCGAACCAAAGACGCGAGCCTTGGATGCCACGAAATTTACTGCAGAAATTTCTTCGATGTAACACAAATAGTACACAAAAGCAAAGACTATTATGACGATTTTGGTATCCACTCAAATTCATCGTAATCCCACGAGATCGCATTTCGTTGTTTGCTAAGGCAGTTCGTTCTGTTGGTGTAGTTGGAGGTATACATACTATATATACATACATATTTGTAATTAAGATTAGCTCTCTTTATCCTGAATTTTAATTTATTCATCATTTCCGCCCGTTGATAAGGAAATTTAAACTTGGTAAAAAGTGACCACCGGCAGCAGATTCATATTTTGATAAATGATAAAGATAAATATATTAAAATATATCCGTCTGAAATCAGTGGACTACGTGAAACTTCATAATAGGGAGTCTGAATTCAATAATTTTTCAAACAATTATTTTCTTACTTTAGTTATTTACTCTCTTTTTTGTTCTAATAAATATTATAATTTGATACATTAAATCTCTTTCATTTACAAGAATTTTTAATTCGGAAATAAATGAAGATATTCCTACATTGTTTCCTCAGAAACCTTTTTTTATTACTGTCATTCTTTATAACGAAAGCAAATATAGTTTTTATCGTAAAAAGTGATGATTTCCAAAACACATCGCGGACTATAGAGTGAGTTTCTAGCGAATATATCTCGGGCGTGAAAATAAATAACAAAAATTAACTATATTTTACAACTGGAAATACATATTATAAGGAATGTTATTCAATTAATGTTAATGAAATGAAAAATAAATTCAGTTCAAATAAAACGAGAAAAATCTCTTATAAGAGATATTTTACTAATACATCATTATGTTGAGTGATAGGTAATTGAGCTGATTTAGATTTTTATCTGCGTTATCAGATCAGCTACATTATTTTTCTGCTTCTAATTCTACAAATCTTGTATACAAATAAATTCCTGGTTGAAAATTCAAGAAGCAAACATCCTAGTGTTGAGTAAATATAGGTCAATTACTCATTCACACCTATGAAATTAGATTTCACTTCCAATTGAATTAAATCGAAGGAAAACTCAATTATAAGTAGGCTAACTAATTTGGTCCCATTTGAAGCCGATTTATCCCAATCACGCGTTGATGTCCTTTGAGTTCGCCAGGGATTACCTTGGCCACGTATTAAATTAGCGGTATCTAAAGCGTCTTTAAGAGCGGTGTCCGTTAAGTGCATTCCTTTTAGCAAGGACTCATCTCAACGGAACGAACGCTTGGGAATTGGTCAGAGTTGATCGATCACGGATATTCTCAAATGGGAGGCTTCTTTCAAACTGTACCGTTGATATCTCCAATAGAGATCAGTGCCGAAGATATCATTGGAGACGACCTTAGTGGTCACCTAAAATGCTTAAGATGAGGAAAAAGAAAACTAAATTTAAAAGGCAACAAAGCTACGTTTACATTCAGATTAAACGGAGAAAACTGGAATATTATTATTTGTCTAGTGCTGTTACTTCGGATATGAGATGCGAAGTGCAGTGTAAACTAAATTATGGGTTGGAATTATGAAGAGTTGCACAATATAATGTATTAAAGCCCGAAAAAAATTCTTCAAAAATGTATAATCAAAGGAATCTGCTCTAAAAATAAATTTGCACTCTCGTTGCCGCTATTTAAGAGAAATTAACCCGCTATGTGGGTTTACTTACCCTCCAAAACTTGTATTAAGATTCGAAATCGTTTTATGAGTGGTAATAAAACAACTATAAGTGCATTTAGATGCAATGCCAAGAAATTCAATCCTTATTTAATCAAGCCTAGACCAATTTCTTTCAAGATATCATTTGTTTTTGCGGGTCCAAAAGTTTACAAAACGTTAGGTAAAATCCTTGAAACAAGTGTTTTACATTAGAGATGTAAAACGTAGAACCTGGAAGAAGATGTTATAAGGATATTTTCTTAGAAACATCATGTATTGTAAAAATCGTAGCCATTTCTCACTTTTTATTATTTAAAACATTAGTATATAATTCGAATCAAAGAGTTATTAAGCGAAATTTATTCGTTGAACCACTAAATCTGACATCTTCCTTCCAAAATACCATCATAATTACGAATTATCATCAAAGAGATTATATCTTTCAATATTACATTATGATTGCAGCGTGAATATAATGTTCAACTGATTGATGACCAACAAGTAAGAAATATCTGCAAAATTACAAAGTAGTAATCGAATAAAAATGTAAGATTCCCCTCTTTCACTAATTTCAACATTTTATTTCGTCGGCTTACTGGGCGACTTAAAGAACGTTATAACGGTCGAAGAGCATTGACATTTTTTCAAATTCTCATATATACTCTCTAAATATTTTTCTAATTAGAGCTAGTCCTGACACACATTCAATATTCTTAGCTTCCTTTATTCCGAAAATTTCGGCTACAACATTTCGTTTCTCGTTTTAATAAGAAGCATAAATATTATAGCTTAGTTCTAAAGAAAAAAAGTGATGTCACAAGACACATCTGTTTTTGTGAAGTCGGACACTGTTTAGAAAAACTCAAGTCTATTAATATTTATTATGTTTAAGATGTGCTAAAGGGGGTTCAATATTTTTTTCTTTTTTTTTTTGAATTTGCAGTTTTCCTAAAATATTTATCCAATCTTTTGATCCTTCCCAGAGCTCTAAAATAATGAATACAGAAAAACTGTGCTTAGTAAATATGTGAATAAATTTAACAGAAGTGTGGCTGTACATGAGAATGTAAGAAGAGGACGACCAAGCTCAGACTCTAACATAACTTATCAAATCCGGCAGTAGTTCCAAATTGAACCAATGACTTCTGTTAGGGAGGCCAGTTTGTGACTGAGCATGTCCAATACAACAGTTCACAGACACAGAATCTTGCGTTCAACACTCATTAAAAGGCCACATCAAATTCTATTGCTATTCTACTGCCTTTGCGAAGAATACTTTTTCATCCCTTTTATCGCATTTAAATGATTTTAAAGCCATTTAAGTAGTTTATTTCGATTCGAAAAATTGAATTCCCAAAAAGTACCACTGTATTTAGAAAGGAATGAACTCTACCACAGTGAATCACAATATTAAGGTTTAACAGTAAGAATAAGTTGTATATAATATGAGCTGAACTGTTTGCAGTATCATTCCAGATATCTTATCACATGTTTCTATGGTCATTATGACAATGATGATAGACGATATGAGAAACGTGGAGGTAGGTGTTTAAAAGACCGGTTTTGGGGATGAATGACCAATAACAGAAACGAAAATGTTTTTTTGCGTCCAGTAGTATTTAACACTAATAGATGCAATAGAGGTTAGAACGGATGATGCAGGTGAAATCTTGATAACCACTGCCAAGGAATCTGAACTGAATAAACGATACAATTATCTTTCAATGGTATTCACTGGGTTAATGGCTTGTGTTACGTATCCTAGTTGAGTAAACCAGAAAGTAACGGGCGATTCTTTCAATGGCTGTTCAGTAATCGTCACGCGCACCTTTGACAGTTAATGTGCGTTGTCCGATACTTAGAAGGGATGCAGTTAGACGAGAAATAACTGTCCATTACCTCGGTCAACGTGAAGACACAAGTCACACTCAATGAAGGAAAATGGCTCGAACAATAGCCGTTCAGTTGAGCAAGAGATGCACATTCCATAAAACAGGAAATTATAAATGGTTGCTAGAAAAACATACTTCCAGTAATATTACAATTACCTGGTAAGGCTGATGCCCGAGATAGCGGTTCTTTTAGAGATCGTCGAAAAATTATTTCATTCATCATAAAGAATTCTAATATATTATAACTTTATCCAAATACGGATATTTAAAGTAAGCAAGCATAACATTCGATGCAATAAACATTAAGACTTAATCGATTGTTAATATTAAAAATCTTCGTAAATTCCGCGGATGTATGCAGGTTACAACTCGGCGCAGTGATCTGAAATCAATTATCTCTGCAGAGCGAAAATCTATTTTGTATCATTTCCATCTATTGCCAACTATATACGCTACAATTTAGGCCGAAGTATCTAAAAATGCATAAGATTTCATTGGAGAATATCCACGTGACCAATCAAAGACAAAGAGCCGTTATCCGTCATTCCAAGCCCATGTAAGTCTTGGATTGAGACAATGTTCCCATCTCACATTATCCTGATATTTAGAGTGCCATTGACATCGTGACAATAAACTAAGGAAGCTAAAAGAATAAGTTAGTTGGATGCAGTTATTATTTTGCTGAGAGATGAATGTATCCTCTATAGAAAACATCCGCAATGAGAATCGTGATGTGAAGGAGGAGAGTAGAGAAAACTTTAATAATGCATGGTAAAAAAGGTAAATAAAATATGCACGAAAGAAAAGATTTGTGGTCTCAAATTTTTGCGGTATATTACATTAGAGCAGAGAAAATATTAGTAAGTATCAATATTGACAAACAAATCTGAAATGAGTAAATCTTTGTCGAAAGCCGAAGTTGATCATGGAATCGAAGTACTATTAAAATAGAGTCGTGAAAATTTATAAAATTAAGTGCGTGGTATAAGCTAAATTAAAAGCAAACGCGAAAAGAATCCAAATGTTCAACATACAAAAGCAGATGCTCAGATCGTTTTCAGATTAAGTCGCTGAAATCAACACATACTAAATAAAGGGCGGGTAATAAGAGAGGGGAAAATCCCATTTATGGAGGATTATTAGACCTGTCAGTCATTTGGTGAGCGTCTAAGAATTTCCAAAGCAAATCCACCATAATTTCTTTTCCATGAGATAACAACAACTTTATTTTTCCTCCGATTCTCTCAAATATCATTCCCCACTCCAACTTAAGCTGCTTTGATAAGCATAATATATGAAATACTTCCACCCTTTCCTCAGACGAAGTCGCGGCATACTGTACACAATGACGAAGAAGCAGAAATGGAAATATATAAAGTGCTGAAAATGCAGGATTCTATTGGACCTTTTCCTTTCGCATAAGCATTTCAAATCAGCGGCAATTCTGGACAAAGCGACCTGATGTCTGTCGCAGACAGGAAATGACAAACACTCATACACCTGCATCCCCTCCACACCGAGCCATCGACACAGCAAACCAAAATCCATTCTTACGCTCAAAACAGCGATTACTTAGAGATGCGAAAACCTCGCTTATTCGCATTACTACATTTTGCATTAAGGGTTAGATGTAAGAAGAGACTATTCGGTCTCAATCTCGCCCGAATAAAGACGTTTTATTATTATTATTATTATTATTACTCGTTTCCTACCTTTATATTACATCAATTTCATCTGATTAAATGCCTCAACATAATTTTTATTGGGTTTACACAAATTTTAACCCCTTTCTTTTCCCGCAAAGTGGGTATTTTCTTTGTCAATCTTTTGTTTAAAATATTTATTGCTAAACCCTAATCGATCTATCTTTCTGATAATTAATGTCTGTAAATATTATAACGATATATGAGAATGGGTGGAAGACAGGCTCTCATATGAACTTAAAGACTTTTATCAATAAAACAACGTTATTTTGATTACATATGAGTGAAAAATCGACAAAATGTCGCCAAAAGAAGAAAAGCAGCTATATCAAGCGAAATAAAAAAAAATGGTATCTATACTCGTAGCCATGAGATATGGGAGGCCGCCCAACGGACCCAAGAGTGTATTTTAAATCGGTGTCTTCCATATATCCGACTTATATCATGGCTTACGCCTAAGAAAATTCCTCCAAATAACATCGACTGCGATACAAACTACGGGAAATTCCTTTCGCCTTCTCTCATTCCCAAACGTGCGTCCCACATGCTGAACGAGCACCTGCTGCCACGTGCTTCCGCCTTCACCACAATCTCCAACTCTTCATTACCTGCATTCTATTATCTATTTCCACGGATAATTCGAGATGGAATCAGAAAGGGCTCCTATACTAGCGCCAGGCAACATTATTAGAAATAATTTATATGCGACTGGAATGCTACAGAACCAACGAAACTGCATATTTGCAGTACCAACAAAATAGCAGAATATATAACATCAAAAAGCTATAATAGACAGCAAAAACGTAAAAATATTATTGGTGAAGTGATTTAAATATCCAGAGATAATCTTTAGTTTAAAATTATTTGAATGACGAATGTCAAACCACAGTTGCAATAATGTAAGGTTACATAAAATTTTTTGACATAATGATCTCATTTATAGAAAAGGAAAGACTCGAGTATTTAGTATAATCTCCTTTGGCAATACTTGTTGAACACGACAGTGCATATAAGTAAAAATACTTATAATTAGTACTTTCTAAAACAATTTCATTTATACGTACAGCTAAATTTCACAAATATAAACTAATAGTAGTTGACGACAAACTTTTTGAATTGAGAGTTGAAAATATCGAGAATTATGATAGGTCTTCCACAAAATTAAGGCCACGCGGATAGAAAATAACATTCGGAAAAAAATTTAAAATTTTTACACCCTGTAATGTCACTCTTGCATCCCAAGGCTCTGTGATTTAGTTACATTCCCGTTGTTTCTTCCATTGATCACACGTAGGCTTACTATAGGAACTCGAAGGGGTAAATCCATGTGTTCCATTTCCACTGTTCCGCTAAGTAGAGGTTATTCCCACAAACAAACCGCTCTCGCAAGTTGGCGGTAAAAGCAGAGAAAAACAAAAGAGAGAGAGGTGTGGGTGGATAATAGCGGTTAGCGTGGCAACAACGCTTCACGCTAGAGTGAGCATGGAGACAGGTGTTTGGGGAAGTGAAAGGAGGGGAAATGGTGAAAGGAAGGAAAGATGTGGTGAAAGGAAGGAGGTTTCTGAAAGAAGGAAATAAAATTGGGAGCAAAATTGCCAATATCAGATATTCATGTTTGAATTTGAAAGACGCTGGCCCAGACAATCGAATGCTTTCAATGTCATGAATGGTCAAGTTCCAATTTTCTTTTCTTAAAATGATGATCATTTTCATAGGATTTTGAAGAATGAAAATTTCCGTGCATCCCCAAAGGTCTTAAGTTTTCAAATTTTTTTAGTAATGACCCAAATCTCGGCATATTCTCAAGAATATAAAAATACTCTTAGAACTCATGTGAAGAATCCAATAGGAAATAAGTTTTGTATTTACAGTGTAAAAGGTAACAACGTTTCCTAACTGTTTTGATAAAAAATAACAGTGAAGAAAATCAGGAAATTCTTTCATTTATATTTAATTACGATTCCTAACTTCACGGAGAAACTTCGAAGAGTTTTTACGATAGTAATGCAGTTCATCAGTGACGAAGTAACACTGCTAGCATACATGGGTAAGACGTGTACTGTAATCATGTATTCCCTTACAGAAATATAAATGACTTTTGTAAGTATTTTCATGGAATTTTAACACTAGATTTATTCGCTTTAGGCAAGTTCACATTTTAGAAATGTTGTTGTAAGAAGGATTGATACGATTCATAATTAAGGTGTAAATAACTACATATAGGAAGTATATCAACGATACCTCACTTGATGATAGCACCAATCTTTTTCAAAACATTAATAACTTAACAAAATACAGGAGAGAGAATAAGTTGACATCGTTCCCTTCTAACGGAGAAAAAAGATTAATGCTAATTTGCTCAGTCCTGAATTTTCATTACTGTTTTAAATATAAATAATTGTCCTACAAATTATTATTTAAATTTACTAGTTCAAAACAGTTCGCATAGTATACAAATATATCAATGCTGGATAGACGATCAGTTAACGAACATTTCAGTATACGAAAATTGTCTTCGAACGGGATTTACGTCGAAGGTTCACCAACATCAGGTAAGTTAAATAAGAAAAGATAAGTTAGATTTAATGGTGCTGAAACTTAAAAATAAACAGTTTATACTTTGAATCTCGCACTCCTAGAGCGTAGACAAAAAAGGTAATATTTTCTACTGAAGCATGCCACCGAATTTAGTGGCGATTGCAATAGAGATCTAAGAAACATGAAAGAGACTATTGAGGAAGTCCACTCACATGAGTTGGCCATTCAAAAGGGAGGTGCTAAAAACAGGCCACTGACACCTTTCAGAAAACTGTGTCAAACTAAATAAAAATACTTTTTAAAGCAGAAAATTCGAAGGAAAATTAAGTGGACTAAACGTAGGGAGCGGCTCTTCAGGATGATTTTCCACAAATATAACGCAATACTTTGGGATAAGTATTCGAAAATTTTCACCAGAACAGCAAACAACCGTAATAATACAACTACAACTGTAATAATATTTCAAGGGTGACGAAAAGGCATAACATTAAGGCAAAGGAAAACCAACCAATGTGAAGTTCGTGATACATTTTGGGAAAAATATAGGTGAATATTCAACGGATAGTTTGTGAATGCAAGGAAGAGAAAATATCAGCTTTTCTAAAACACCGCTTGTAGTCGAAAAGAAACTGATTGACATGTGAACCAAAAGAGAGAAAAACGTAGGCTAGATATTCGTAATCAATATTTTGCGCTCATAACAGACCAATTAATATTGGTAGTTTACGATTTACTATTGACATAAAGAGACCAACTGGCAAACAAGCAAGAGAATTATATTTTATGAAAATATTAGTGAAATACACTAAACGTGCTTCGAGATGTTTGCAGTACACTTGCTGGTTCTGTCCGAATTTGGACAAAAACCGGATGGATTGTGTTCTTGAAACAAAAACTGTAAGATCAAGGTATTAAACAACATGGTCAATTGACTTTCCTGAGTATACTATTCTGAAGTAAATCAGAATTAGCTTACTAATAATGCTAAATGATTATAGGTTTGGGTTCTGAATATTCGGATATTCTCCAATAAATTACAATAACCAGCATGCAAATTCCCCCGGTGATTTTTGCGTATTAAATGAACGACTGGTGTCGCAAATTAGTGTAATTTATATAACGTAATGAATAATAGATAAGACAGTTTTATAAGTTATTTGTGTCTTTCCTCACACCAACATTTACGATTTAGAATTAATTAGAATTCTTCGTTAGAGAAATTGTTATTTCCATGGAAGCAAAATACATTCTCGTGATTGCTAAAATCGAAGAGAATCACGTACCGTTCTATGCATAAGTGAAATGCAAATTGTATTTTCCGATTCTCTTCACCATTCCTAAATTGGATAGACGATGTGTCCACAATGTAGAAAAGGCAACGGAAGTGCAACCACTACGAGCCATCGACTGTAAACGGAAAAGGAATGCATCAGAAGAATACAGCAACCGGGAGGTACAACTTCTATTTAAAAAGCATTCTTTCTCCAATATGAAGCATAAAATACAACAGAGCCTTTCAGCCAGGGATGGCCAACCTATGGCGCGTAAAAGATTATAAGTGGCACTTTAAAATTCAGAGAAAAATTACAAATTAATTTTTCACAAAACATAAATACATACGCTGAAATACAAATAATTACATATAGATATAAACCGATGAAATCTAGAAACCTCGTATATTATAATTTGTTGATATAGTTAATGGCACATTGGTATACTTTATAGCGTATCACAAAAGTTTCTGAGACACATCCCAAGTAAAACTGAAATAACTGACGCATGGACTATAAAATGTTGGCCATCCCTGCTTTAGGCGAAAATATATATCGTATGCCAACAAAATATCCAAGGCATTTCGGGTGAAAATAAAATCAACTTCTTGAGCAAAATTTAACTAAGAGAGAAAGTTGAGCTTCTGGGAGACCAAAATTAAAAAATATGAAATAAAAATGTAATGATACTTCAAGCAATTGTTTAATCCTTTATCGTATGTATTCACTAATTTCTATCGTCAGCCGTAATTGGATTCGTACTGTATTTGCTGATTGATCAATAAATTGATAATCGCTCAAATATGCTTATGTAATAAACTAGTGCGCGTTCCAAAATATGGTTAAAGATCATCGTCGATGAATTGGGGGCAATGAGTGATGATCAGCGTTTGTAAGTTTTATGGAAGTAATTATTGATAAGTATTTTATATGAAAGTAATCGTGATTAAGGATGTATAAAATAGCCAAGAGAATTAATCTACTAACAAAAAGTCACACCCAACTTTAGAATAAAATCAACTTCTTGGATTCGTGGAATTTTCCCCATTTACACCATTACCTGAAGATGACTCAAAACCATCGTCGTTTTTCAGTGTATCTTGTGGAAAGAAAAAGTTTACTGGTTACTTTGTTCGTAATGGAGCGTTCGAAAGGGAATTACGACTACATTATATTCCAATTTGCATAGTATATCTAATACTGAATTCAATGAAGGTTGTTTCTAGTTCTACGTAACTTTATTCCGAAATGTCATCACTTAAAACTTTTACTCGCCAAAGAAATAAATCTCTGTATAAATAAACATCTTTTTGAGAATATCTTATATTTTCAAAATAGCATGAACCCGAATCTATTCGGAAGATGAAGGGCAATCTATTTTCTGGAAGAACTCGCCGTTTACACAAATAATATTTACGTGATAATAGGAAAAGTTTCAAAGCTGAGAAAATTCCCGACTTCGAGTTTCACATGAATATAAAAAACTTACATTCACACACAACGTTTTTCTTATTAAATTGAATTTATTAAAATTTATTAAGATTTCTTATTTCTTGACTTGCTGTGGTACTCTAAGACGATATCTTCACGAATGTTTCCTATATAAGTGTTTATTATCTGTTTAATATAAAACAGGATATACGAATTTCCTACAATAACTGGCCTAAGTTCTGCATCACATAGCCTTATCCAAAATTCAGAGTGATTTCCATCCGATCTGAATTTCTTATAATTGTAATATAAAAGTGCTTCGATGATTATTATAAATCAAATTGCTGCCGGGAATCGAGACCGGCACCACTTTCGAACGCGCTGCCCACTTGGCTGTCCGGGAAACCTCGTTTTTCCTTCTGAACACGTGGGACTCGAGCGTAAAAAGTGCACCCGCCGAGGAAACAATCGAAGGGAGCGATGCGAAGAAGCCATCTGTTGCAGCGGAAGTTGAGGCAGGGCGTAGCAGAGCTGAGAACTGAAGATGACACCCAATCCTCCACCTGCGCGGTGAAAACTCGCATCCACAATTACGATAAACATAGTTATTGTCATAACTGACTTAATAGGTCCATTCTCCATCCATATTATGAAATACCTGCATTTAATTGAAATGAAAATTTCGGTATGTTATCCTATATCCTTAAACAAGCACACAGTTTAGTTTCATTGACCGTTATTTGTTACTTAAGATAGTATCGGCTTCTTTCTTACCATACATACAAACACATCTTTTTAATTTTGAAATATTTCTCGAATTCTAGTTCCCACTAATGCGTTCAACATTTGGGTAGGACATATGTTGAAAGCATGTGTCGATGTTTACTTAGGACGAACAATTGCACAATGCCTCGTTAAAACTACACTTGTCCTTCATAACCTTTCACGATCCACATGCAGCTCAACTCCTTTATTAAGGCAAATTAAAAGAAAGCAAGTGCCGTAGACTAAGGGATAAATCCCTTTCTAATTCTAAAGACAATGGAAACGCCTGATCACAGGTGGACCGTTATCACAGTAAACATCGGTATCGAGGAATAAAACGTGAACTGTATCATAGCATTCTTTAGCAATTCATTTACGGCTAACGAAACATTTCAAACTATGATACACTTTCATTTTCCATCTTACGTAATGGCTTACGCACAGCCAACGTATCCGATAATGCATTAGAATATAAGCAAAAACTGCCACGTTTTTGTAAGGCGTTTCACGCTGCTTTCGGTTTTGTCCAAACCACAAGTTGAAGAGCTTTCAAACGTTCATGTAAATTTTTTTGAACGCGTTATACGAGAAAATCGTGATATAAGTGATTCATTTAATATGTTTTTGATTACCTCTAATACAATTAAAAGTTTAAAGGAGATTTGAAAACAGTGTTTAGGCTATGATAGAGTCCCTCACGTAGTATCAGCTGAAGGCAGAAAACTTGATTACTGTCGGAAGTTATTAAAACATTTGACCAGTAGAGATCGCGCTAAAGAGATAGTTGACTTGTTACTCCAGTTAGCAATTCGCGAGAGAAAACTAAAAGTGTAAACAGGAAATAATCGTGAGAACAGATATATAATTCTGGTCGTTTTTCCGCGGGGCATCAGAGAATATAATACCCGTTGGATAATAAAAATAATATTAAAAGTTTTAATAGAGTTTAGAGAATTAGGAGACAAAGAGAAAAAATCTTGGTTCAGATAGCGTGGCCATCGATGGTAAAACTGCGCACCTCTTCTATATACATTATTTATATACATTGAAGTGTATATACATTGAAGAAAGAGAAGCAAAAAGTGGGATTTCATTAGAAAGTGGGCGATCAAGTGGCGATCTCTTCGGAGCCGTTTTCTCTGCAAATGTATCTGAAATTTCTCCACAAAGAGAACGATAACACAGATCTAAAGTTGCACTGATGCATTTTCTCAGAGGAATTGAAAAAGGACTAATATCTTCAAGTACTCCTTCGTAATTAGAGGAGCTGAAGGATGGAATTTGATGTCTTTAAACCCTCACCAAAAAATTAAAAGAAGTTTAAAGTAGAGTTTGCTGTAAACTTGCGAAAATGCGTAATTCTGCAAATAAACTAATAATTAGATTTTTTTAATTATTTGGATATTGTAAATGTGACAAACGAGGAACCGATGAAGTTATACGTGGCTAACGAAATGAATTATGTGACTTCGTATTAACTGTAATTATTGGATATACCTCGTCATCATCATCATAGGTCATTCAATCCGTAGATTAAAATTTCATAAACTGCATGTATATAATAAACATAAATAAAATAGAAAATAAAATTTTGATTAAAATAGAAATAAACTCTAGACTTGTCAAACATTTTGGTGAACAGGAGAATAATAAAATATACAACAACAGAATGCATTCAGAGAAAATTAAAATAGAAAATTAGAAACTCCGCAAGGCAATGAAAGGGACCTTAATCCATAGCGGAAGAGCTAAATAACAATCTGATGTAGAATTTTAGATGATAGTGGTAGCACAACATCAAGATGATACTCTTCGATGATGTGCAATATTTTAACGTTAAAATTTCATTATATGTTTAGTCGAGGATTGCATATTTATGTATCGAAACCATCGAAATGATGCTCTCAATTCGCACCTCCCTCTGCGGACAACCGATTTCCGGTGGCTTCAGTTTGCGGTCAAAGTGCGTCTATTGGCCGTGTGAAGAGAGGTGGATCAAGGCCAACCGGTCTGCCTTTAAGGGATCATCGCCTAGACGATGCAATGCGGATGAGATCTACTCCACCTTATTATACGAGGAGAGATATCAATTTAGCACGTGTAGGTGAGTCACTGATATATTTACATACAGTACAGTAAAGACACTCTGAGGGACCAAACGAAAACCGCGTCTCAGCCGGAATAGAGTCATAATCCGGTAGCCTTCTCGAAATATTCTTGAGAATTGTTTCTTTTCGCCTAAGTAACTTAATTTAGGTGATTTTTCACTCTCCTATAAAGCAGTTTTTACTAAGTAGAAAATTAGGGAAGAGTAACGAATTTTTTAACAGAAGAGTTGACAAGGCACAGGAGGAGAAGAGAGAGGCGACAAGGATAAAGAAAGGAGCAAAGCAACATTCGGCAAATTTCATTTCGCTTTCGGAACAATTTCGTCTTCCATTCAAATTTGGTTCTCACGCACAGCCACGGTTAAAATCCGAGTACCGCAAGACACATTAACGCGCGACCGAATTCTCTGCATATCTCTAAGCGCAACATACTGTATGTAAGCAAGAACTGTATTTTCGATGGAATGCAACGCAGCTGTCGCACTTTCTGAGAAATGAACTCGGGAAGGAGAAAGCGAGAAGTGATTGATAATATTCCGTTTTCTATAAAGTAGATCATGCCGCAGCATGATCTACTTTAAAAGCATGAATAACGCTGGTCCGCTGGTTCAGAGTGAAGTTATCGGACTTCACTAAATATAGCCGGAGTGTTTTCATTCCAACTTTGAGCGTATATATGTTTCGCGGATAGTATCTGCTGAAATGTAGTCACATGAACTGTTGTAATGTTAAGACTCATAATGATGGAAGCATAGTTGTCGAAAGAACTTATTGACGACGCTGCGGTGCCCAAAAATCAGCACCTTATTACTACTAATAGATTTCTATAGCTAGGTAAAGCTAATTTTAAGGAACTGTTTATTAATAATGTTAAACCGAATTTGTAGGAAAAAATAGAGGAAAATGATTTATGACTCAGTGTAACGAATAGCCCCACTTTGCCTTATAGAATATGAATGCGGTTACATAGGAAACCATATTAAAGCTCCTCCGAAAGAAGTTGCAAAGTCTTCGTCTGCCTAAAATGAGTTCATATTATTTGAAACCTGTAATGAAAAGAGGTTACATGGAGTGGAAAATCTGTTACGGGGTCTCCGAAAAATGAGACAAAATGGAAAAGTATTTTCGTCCCTTTCCGATTCGGTGTTGTAGAGCGAAGAAATTGTGAGTTCTATCTCGGATACTCGGGAGATTTCGATATGTGGAGATCTGAAGTTCTACACTTAAAATATTAACCTTCACAGGAAATAACAGTGAATTCATCCACTAATGTTGGGTTTTCGTCCATAACAGGATCGAGGGTCTATCGTTGCCTTACAGATGCCTGTATCTCACGATATGCTTCAGAGATATAGGCACTACAGTCCGGCACTTCGGTGAGAATGCACAACGGTGGCCAAAAGTCCATTTTCAACCTTTTTTCGTATGGACCCAAAAGCTAACTGGTGTATTACTAATGTAGTACTTAGCAATTAAAGCCCATTTAAATCAAAAATGGTCATTTTTCCTCTTTAGTAATCGGAAATCATGCCTTCAAATTTAGATGATACTGTTGACTGGAATTTATCAGATGCTTTCTGCATATTCGCTCTTAAAATTTCATAAGTTGAAATGCTTCATTTGCAATTACATTATTTAGAGTATTTACATATTTTTATATTGAGTTTTATGATGATTATTTAATCTATTTGTGTTTGAGTCTGTTGAAACAATAGTTACTTCCCGGATGACTTTCAATTCCCAATAAATGAAATACATTTTGACTGATAAAAATCCACCGTCTACCACTGCGTTCTCTCATAGCATATGCGATTTGATTACCTATTTACTGGAAGATATAAAAAAAATCAGCTGCGCACAGTGGACTAGAATCGAAAAAAGCCTGCCAAAAATACGAAAACGCTTTTCGAAAAAATTGGGGCAAGATTTTATTGCAGATTCCCATTGAGGAAGGTTTATAGCTTAACGTGGTGTAAGTAATCCCGTGTCACACGGTGTCTCAATCTACTATTTTCCTCGCTTTAGGTAAAAATTTGTTCCAAAATAAGGGTTCGCCATTTTCTAATGTAAAGTATATAAATATTCGACAGAGCTCATCGAAACCAAGTCTTATGAAGGAAAAGGAACATATGTATAACATGGCATCATATTTTACCCGATGATTTTCCTAGTTTGGGTTCACAATCGACTTGAAGTTGAAGAACTTGGCGAAAAAACGGAAACTGGAAATTTTCACAAAAATTGGTCAACTTTGACCCCCAGTATAATTTTAATGTGAAGGATCCAACGTAAATGACCTCCATAGTTGTATGCAGGATTTATTCTAAATCAATCATGCGAAGTTTCGTAGTCCGCACTCAAGAAATGCGATTTCGTATTTTTGGCCAGCTTTTTTCTATTCTAGCCCACTGTGCTGCGTTTAGTTGCTGTTATGTTCGTTATTTGACGATTTGTGACATCACTCCGTAAAACGGGCCTTAGATCGGAGTTTACAAGTATGAACGGAAACAATGCTTCCATCTTCATAGGGGGTCCAATGCTGAACCTCTGTCTCTTAGCTCATTAAACGCCGAGTTCCTTTTTCTTTCTTCTATTACGTATCAAGTAAAAAATAATGGCTCAACATATTTGGAAGAGAATAGGACGATTGTTTTGAAGCCTTTTGGAAAATTTTATGTTGGCACACATTTGATAAATTTCCTTGTCATGAATTTATATACAGCAAAGATTTCTACAATTTATTTTTTAACCTTTCTGGAAATGAATGACCCGATTAACTAGTTCATCAGTAGTAGCTGTGACAAAGAGATTGCCTAAACTGCTTTAGTAATACTAACTTGTAACTTCTTTACACAATCACTTTTTCCTTGATTAAAAAAAAATCCCCGTTAGCCCGTAATTGAATATTCTAGTCCATTGGTTTATTTTAGTCTACTTTGCTGCCTACCTTACCTAATATCGGAGATATGAAATACCATGAATATAATCTTACAGTTCAGTCGTATTTGTATTTGGCCCAGTTTATTTCGTATGGTATGGGTCGCCTATAGCTGGAAGGATTACATACAGTCTTTGTCTTTTATTCAACCCAGTGATTGAGACAGGAATTCTCCGATCGCCGAATATCAGGAAACCGTCGGGGGCAATCCCTCGGAAAAGGATTATCACCCACGTGGCCGTGACGACTTTCAGAAGAACACGATGCGCATTTCAAGAGCTATGCTCCCATCATCAAGATGGTCAAAAGCTGAATGAGAAAATGCTCATAATGCTTGGAGAACTCCTGTGTCTCTAACTCATTGAACGCCGAGTTCCATTTCTTTTCTTTCACCAGTGATTGAGGCTGTGATGGCACCATTTTCAAATAAATTCCGGGCTATATTTCTAACATGTGACGAACCAAAGCCTTTCTTTGATCAATCACACACTTTGGACAGTCACTCACAAATACAGAATCTTTTAGTTTATCATCTTCATCCTAGCATTTCCACTTTTTGTCATCAATCTTATACGATATCTGAAGTAATAACTCAAAAATTTTTATCAATAAATGAAGAGGAACAACCATGACTGATGCCTCTCCGAAGAAGTTACTCGATTCCTTCTTTGTCACCTCACAAATGTTACATTTCTGAGTAATACTGATATTTGTAACAGCATTGCAAACTTTACGATCGATCATAATCATCCTCAGATCATGCTTAACAGAACAATCCACCTCTGAAGTATACTTTGAGGCCTTCAAATCTCTTTCAACAGAGTGTGCTGCAGCGATTACCCGTGGTTTTATTATCCATTAATTATTTTCTATTAAAAATTTCCTTATTAAAAAAATGAAAGGCAATTTTATCGGATGACAGCGATAAGCAGGAGACGAAGAAAATGATTTTCCAGTTTGGGAAATTTCTGATAAACAAATGGACGAAGTAAAAGAAAGCATCGTGAATAGTAACAAATCGAATAATTTAATCCATTCAATTCGTAGTAAGAAAGCGCACTATTATAAAAATTAACTACTGATTGTCCGTGGGCGGATTATCCATCTTTTACTCTTCGTCCGTATCTTTCGCTGACTTCTCAAAAATTATGAACACAAATAGAACGTAAGTATTTTCGCATTGTAATACAAGCAGAATTTACATTTCCTATGGATCAGTGGGAGTATGGCTACGGTGACATAATCGAAGCAGAAAAGATCCGCTGTCGGACTCTTAATGAGTCCGTGAAGTCATCCAAAATAATTATGTGCGAAAGCAATAATAATATGAACGTTTACGTAAATTATGTACATTATAAGAAATAAAGTGAAAGTTTGGATAATCCGTGATTATTTATGCACCCTCTTTCCATCATTAGTCCGGATAATCGAAAGTACACCAAATGAAACGAGGGAATCGAAGTAAAGCCTAATTAGCGAATGTCTTACCAATTTTGGGTTATTTAAAGCATTTATGACGAAACGTCCGCTATCAACGAGACTGACATAATGAATAATTGAGATTGGAGTCCATTCAGAAAAGAACTGCTTCGGATACATAAATGTAATTCAAGAGAAAGGAAGTTAGAGATATAGGATAGGAGATAAGTAGGAGAGGAGATATTACGTTGAGGAGAAAATAAGAAATTAGAATGGAAAGGCCGATCGACTTTCCAACGCCGCGTTCTTCACTCCTCTTAATTATCAGTTTGAAAAGGGCAACAGCGTCTTCTAAAAAAGATACCAAGTGAGAGTTCTGTTTGAAGGTAATTTCTATAGAGAACCTCGCCATATTCCTCTTGTTTTTACTCTTCCGTTTCGTATATAACTTCGCCGTTTTGTAGGAGAAAATGTGTAAGATATCACTGAATCTGTTCTGATTATAATTGGATTCACCGGCTAATAAACGTGGGAAACTGGCAAAAGTAGGGCAGTATGTAGAAGTTGGTAGTTGTGCTTTGTCGGCTAAAGTCATTTCAAACCGATTTAAATTCTCTGATGGATCTCTGTGGCGCCGAATTAGTCTTATTTAAAACATGTCTACATAAAATAAATATGTAAATAATTGGGAAAAAAAAACAAAATTTAAACAGATTAATAGATTATAAGTTATCAGTTGAAGGTTATAGAGAGTTAGGGAGAAAGGGTTACATTTTACAAATTATCCGTGGGATAGTTCTGAAGGATCGCTTTCTGCAAGTCTAAACCATCAGCTCTAAACCCATTTTCGTGGTTTCCCATATCCTTCCGATTTTATAGTCTCAACTAAATGATTACTTAAAAGAATACTTATAGCTGTTGAAACATAATGTAAATATAAATGCCCTGTTTGGGAAACACATTTAGATATATTTTAAATGTTCGGTTTCTCAGAAAAGCGCAATACTCCAGAAATGGACCCTGTATAGAGGCTATTTCCTCTCTGATTCCCCACTAGCGGCGTATTGTATCATACTATATGTGTCACACATGAGCAGAAAGACGCTGAATACTGTGCAATTGCATATAGTATGCAGAGGCGAGTGTTCGGAGGATGTAATTGAAGGATTCCATATATATGGTTCATATTCAGTTAATAGAAGAGTGTCATGTGATCATGAATATATCCCTTACTTCAACATAGTCTTTTCATCTCTAGGAAGGTTCATTTTTCCAAAATTACCTTTGTTTTCTCCTCAACCTTGATGCACACTCACTGTCGTTCTCTATGCACCCTATCAGCATTTTTGTCAATACCTCAATACCAGATGTTCCGAAAATACCAATCTATTTTTTGAAATCGAACAATTTTTAACAAATATCAATTCTATTAATGTTCATTATGTTTAAAATGTACTAAGTCTACGAAGTAAATATAGTTTTTCAAAAAATTTTATTTCATTTTTCATCCCTTTTCGAAATTGTTGAGTGATGAAAGTTGAAGAACGTTCGTTTTGATATCCCGCATCAGAAAAGTAAAATTAATGGAGTAAAAGAACATTATTAAGATTTAATAAGCCCATAATAATAATAATGACATAACGGAGGACGAGGTCAGGAAGTGGCCCAACGACTTCCACGGAGGCTATCTTCCGGGCGACGAGATACTTTAGGTCATAACTCCTGCTAAGGGTTCAAAATTCACTTATGTATATGTATCGTGTGAAATAAAGTGTGACATATCTAAAAAAAAAAGTATCGTTGAAACCTGTCCAAGGACGGAACGAACAAAGATGAAGAAGACACTTAAAAATTTGAGTCCTTTTGAAAATTTTACATTTTCCCAAAATAGGTACTCGAGAAAAAATTACGTAGGAATTAATTACTTCAATAAATATATACATTTGAGAAACCCAGTATTTTACCCACCCATTTTCTCTGCCTCCGTTAAATTTCTCTTATTAAAAAACTTTCTTCGGCCAAAGTAAACAGCGATTCCTAGTTCGTTTTCCCGTCAATGCACTTATTTTTAGCAATCCACGTTTCGCACTTTTAACGTCCTCCTTACTAAGAGACTTCAAACCCGCAGAACAAAGCAATCCAGATTAAAGATTTTATTAGTTTTTCATAATAATTGTCTTAACACCTTTGATCGAGTCATCGAAGAAATCACTTTCCTAAACCTTTTTTATTACCATTATTCTTTAATCTTCTTCTAACTTCTTGAACGTACATATGAAAGAAGGATTCAAATATACGCGAAGTGGTCGACCACTTTTTCACTGTATATCTTTATTACTGGATCGCTGTGGATACATTTTCCTGAATGTTTCTTATACTTCTCATGTTCATAACCTTAGCTAATATTTCAAATTTATCTCTTTCTGAATCATTCTTTATTTTTGCAACATGTTGACAGTGACAGTGGGTCAGACAAGAAGTGGGAGGAATCGTTGAATTCAACTTTAGACAGAAGAAACCTTTAGGCCGCATGTGAACCCATGAAGCCGCACTTCAGCGACACAATGCATACATCCAGTTCTTCTGAGATCAAAATTGAGCAAAGTATTAACTGAATTTAATCCCTTGTTAAACTCAAGATGAATACTTTTCATTCAATTTTCGCTTGATGTAGCAAATGAAAACGAGTAAACCTATTTCATAACTGGAGATTAATTTTAAATGAAGAGAAAATCTAGTTTTAAGAAGAGACGATAATACCGAAAGATCCTCGCCTATGGGTTGGAGGCAAGAACACTTTTCATTACAGAACACACGCTACTTGTTTAATCCTTAACTCTATAATTGCTAACTTTCCTGGCGTTGGAGTAATAAATTATACAAATATTTATAGTAGCTGGGGTCAATGAAACAGAATGGTTGACCAAGTAAAAACACTCGGAGGCCTTTCTCTTTGAGGTTCATTCCCCTTTGAAAAATGGCCTCGCTAAGCTAAGAGAGACTTTCTTTGCTTTCAATAAAGTATTACTTGGCTGAAGGACGCCACCGCTGCTTTCCCTGACAAACACTATTACGTAAAACTACACTCACTTCTTGCAAATCTCATTCAATAAAGATAAAATTTGAGCAAACCTGAACAATTCCTCTTCGACATGTTCAACCAAATGCTCGCAGGAGAATGAAGTTAACCCCTCATAAATTGTGTAAGGCAGGGATGGCGAACTTCTAGTCGTGAGGATGTCATATTGATGAAATAGAAGACTAGTGTGCCAAATAATAGATGTTGATATTGTCTTATTGTTTCAGCAATGGGCCTAAGAAGTTATTGTCAAAATTATTTATTAGTTGACGGTACCTATGTTTGTTTAATTTAAAGCGTCTATATTTCAACTGAAAAAATTATACGAAGGAAGTCGTGAGCAAAAATAAGTAATATGGAGTACCGTTTTAGGCATCTTTGCCAGAGGTTCACGATGCCAATGTGATAGTTCAGAACATATAAACAGTCCCAGCGATAATCGTAATATCATATTTGTGCTTGCTAATATATGTTCTACATTTAGTTAACTATCGATGAACTAAATTTAGCACATTATCAGCTCACGTGTTTCGCACACCCTTTGTACCGCGTGTTTTCCCTTCTCTAAAGCTCGAACTTTATTATTTTTTATTATAGATATTTAAAACAGCAAAGTAGTTTTCTTCTGAGTACTTTTTCGAACTATATCCCTTTAAAGTTCATAAGGTGAAGAGTTAGATGTAAATAGGGACTCATTAGTCTCAATCCCGTCACAATAATAGTCATTTAATATTATGATGACAATCAGAACTTTTTTCACTTGTCTTTTTGTACAAGATAGAGTACGATTTGTGAAGAATCGTGGTCCTAAAGAACATTTAGTGCTCAGATAGAGGCCACAAAGTGTTTCATAAGATAAGAGATAATAAAGACTAGATAAATTAATAAGAGAGCACTCGCATTACGAGAGTAAGATCAATATATTTATAGAAACATTATTGAGAAAGTGTTAAATGAAAGATATGTTTGATCAAATGGCAGACGATTAAAATGAGGCGAGGATTCATGGGAGAGAGGACAACAGCAGAACCCTACAATCAGCAGCTGATTGGAATGATATTATATTTCACAAATGATGGAATCCACAAATTATGGAATCACACCAAAAATGAATCCTTAAAATGAAGACAAATCATGAACCGTCTTTACATAACGCTACACCGGTATTAACTCATAAATAAATATATATACATATTTTTTTCTTTTTGAACTTAGTCCGTTTTAGAAAACACTATGTAAGTATTCTTTTAACGATTCCGTAAGACACAAATAGAGTTATTCAAAAAAGAAAATAGCCATCGATAAATTCATCTTCAAAACATGGCCATTAAAACCGTTATGATGTCTCCAAAATGCCTTTGTCGGAGACTTTTGTGGTTTCAGTTAGCGTCACTTCTCACATACATCTCAGGAACAGTTATCTCTTCGAACGCACCTAACGATTCGTTTGAAAGTCCCGAGTTATGGGGATCGATGCTTGAATGAAGTAGTATTATATATAGTATATAAAGTAGTATTATATATAAAATAGTATTTATATATCAAACTGAGAGGCCTCTTAGTTGCTGAAAAACGTAGGAAATCCATTCAAAAATCCGCTTTTCTTGCCAAATTCATCACATCGACACGCAGTTTGGGTCACGGGGTGATTAGGGAATCTTCAATCTTTACTAAAATAATTCCACAATAAAAAGGATTATTTACTCGTTCTTAAAGCTGTTGAAATAGAAATTACAGGATTTCAATCATTTGCTTTTTTACACCCCTGGTAAGAAAAACGCACTTAAGAAGATAATTTTCCTCTCCTGTACAAATTTAATGAAAAAAAGTGTGAAACTTCTCATTAGGTGGATCTACACAGCAAAATGCGCAATAATTAATGTGCTCTACTCTAAGCGGAGCTTCTACATAAAGTGGTCTAATATGATTGAAATACACATTCAGGGGAAACTTGCTCAAGAAACGTCACAAATATTATATTTCACTTTTTATGACGTACAGTGACACTGGAAATGAGTTGATTCTTCAAATACAAATGGAAAGTTGTACTCAAAAAAGTTATTCCGCAGCTTGAATGTCACAAACATCCAAATAAATTTGCAAATCCTGCGTTCTCAAATTATTTTGCTTTAGATTATTGCGAATATATACTGTAAATCGTAAAAATTAAAGGGTAATGTATAAAATATCGAAAAAATGGCACTTACGTTCAATTGGATCATTTTTGGGAGTGATTCGAAATACTGCCAATCCGCATCGACTTTAAATGTGAACTGTGTTGTAATCTTTTTTCTCCACCTTCAGCCCAATTTTTAGTATCGATCTTTAAGAGGACAGAATCCTCTTTGCACCATATGAAGTAACTACGGTTGTCTAGATTCGAATTTTCATTCACTGGATGTCTGCTAATTTTTCTATGGCTTTCAATGTATCAAATAGCTGAACCGTAAATTACTCCTATTCAATACAATTAAATATACTATACATTCATACATTAATCCGTAATCAACACGAATAAATGAAAAGGAACTGTAACTCAGCTACATATTAATAAGAGGTTCCATGAACTCACATTTTACACTTCATGTGAAGTATGCAAATATTTCACATCATAATGGTGATAAAAAGTGAGTCATTTCCAGAATACCTTCAACTCTTCAACGACAAAGTTATTGCAAAATCATTCATAGATAAAATTATACGCAATATTATCAAGCTAAGAATTATGTTTTACCTTAAACACCGGCTGAGATGCCCTCTGATTTTCAATTAAATAAAAATTCGTCAAATATAATTCGAGTGTTGAAGTCCATTATTAGTATTTCCAGCACATAGATGCTTCCTCTCGCTTTTATTTAATACTCAGCGAAGAAAACAAATATTCTTTCGCATTTGAGTGATCGTAAATATCAAAAATCATTCGGTCTCAATGAACTAACTTGAAAAAGAACGAGTTGATTTGAATCTGTGCTAAATTATAGTGAATATTCGATGCCATGTTTTTCAAATTCTTAATAAATACCAAAGCAGTATTCGATCACAAATTCTATTTGGTTAGCAAGATGCGCGACCTCCATTTGTGTGACCGGAAACATGACAGCGACCCACTTAATGGAGGTGTAACATCAGAACGTTGGTCAGTTAAAGGAGCGCACGACATCGGCTGGAAATCCGATTAACTTCTTCAAATGTCTGGACGTACTCAAACCCAATAACATTGCCCTTCGATCACAAAAAATGCAGAGCTTTCTCCGCTAACCCAGTTATTGATTACGTGGCGTACTTCTTCATCGAGACATACACTTCAACCACATACAGAGACATACGGTGACGGTACGCTTTTCATACATCACGAAACAGTGTTCAGAGTATTAATTTATTTATTTCTAAAGCAGTGCGACGATAGTCAGGTGGTAGCTTTGCTCCTTAATCTATAATCTTAAAAATTAAATCATAACATATTTACAACGAATACAAACTGGTAATTTACAATATTGGTTGCCCCCCTAAGTCAAGCATAACCTATTACAGCACTATTTAGAGATAAACTACTTCATCTTGCCAATTTGCTTCATCGCATGAGATAGAAGCTACTAAGGCATATTGGGACTTTCGGTAGCTCCCACCGGGAACCGAACCCGGATCTCTTTCGCTGATGTCAAGCGCACTACCCACTTAGCTATATAGGATCCCAGTCACACACGATTTATCTTACACCACTGATCCTAGTGAAGGTAAAGAAAAACTTGTTAATTTTCACAATGGAACTAACTATTACCTTCATCGTATCGTTCCACGAGGTCCAGCCAACGATTATACATTATACCGCTGATCCTACTTGAATTTTCTATTGATAATTAGACAGAAAGATATCGGAGAGCAATTTTCTGAGGAATGGGCGGACAATGTCGTCTGCAGGCATTCCCTTGTTGGTAGTGGATGGCATATTTGGAAAGTCTGCTTTCCCATGCAGTCGTTGAAATTCTCGGAAGCGGATCTGCAGTGCATCCGAACCCGTTTGTCAACCTCTTATTAAAGTGCTCACGGAAGCGCTCTTTCCCTTTTACGGCTGACACTGAACACAAACTATGGGCAAAGGGAAGAAAATTGCCATTAGGACTGCCTCTGAAGCGGCTGAAAGGTCACTAGACTCAAAAATAATTCTATGAAATGTAATTAAAAAGATCAATGCGACTTAGTGGAATCCATCTTGCAAGGAAAAATATTTCGTAACTTCCACGGCAGATTTTTGATTCGAAATGATTAGTTAACGTGTTGATATCTTCAGAACAATGCGTTGATAATTGAAGACATACACACGTTGACGGAACATGTCGAAATGACTCGAAATCTCTTATACGTTTGCCATAATATTTTATTTAGCCGCCATGGTATTGACCCTTTAGATCATCATCAGACATCTTTCTGGCGGAAACCCTGGTTTCGAGAGAGATCACTTAACACATTAGCCTAAAGAGGATCGCTCTCCTATTAACTAGCTAATCCTCTGCACGTGACACCCTAATGTTTTAATTCAACATTTAATTTCATGATTAACTGAGTCCTAATAAAGAACGACTCGGGAAGATATGTCGCGCAATCACTTCATTCGTAACCCTTATTGATAATGTGTTTTTTTAGCATCGTGAGTTATTCTCCGTAGACGTAAAGCAAACGAGTTAAACTATTTGTTTGCTTTTTATTCAATTAATTTATATGTATTAGATTTTACAATTGTAAACTTTTATATCCTTTATTTTTCGTGATATTTTCTTCCTCTAATTATAAGCTAACTGTAGACAATAGTTTAGAATTAATTTATCCTGTTTTCATGTAATATCTGTAAAGGTGAGGTGGAAAAGAGTTAATTCTGGTCCTGCATTGCTAAAACAGTATAATATTAATAACTTGTTATCCCGTGTGAGAATTTCGCACAAATTGTCACTCGGGTGCATGCAATTTAATTAAAAGAAAGCGGTATTTTGAATGAAGTAAGCTGCCTTAAAGTGTAATACCAACCTTCATATTTGGCAACGATTCTGTGGTTGTCGTTCTGCTCCCAAAAGTTGCAAGAAAGCCAGTTAATTAAAATGTCATTGGAGATCTTCGTTTTTGGACACTATATATCTTCGAATATATAGTCTCCAATTCCAATTATTTGGAAACTTCCGAAAACTGTTTTGATCATTCTAAGACCGAGAATAAATATCACTATCCGATACCTAAACAACCATTAACGGAAATCAAAAATTCAAATTTCAACTCGATTTTCGACCAAATGGTGTATTTTTCATTTGTCAGTTTTTATCAGGAACCTGGAAACACTCTTTTTCAAATGGACAATCATTTACATGTTTTGATTGAGTGTGAAAGGAGAAAAGAAAATAGATGTTTAGAATGTTTAGTTTGCTCGTTGCTATAGCAACCTTGTGATAAAGAAAGATAAGAGAGGGAGAGACATGGAGAAGTGGGGCAGTAGACGAAGAAATCAGAATGCAGACGTTAACACACAGTGAGAGGGGGATTTCCTTATGTTATGCGCCCCTTTGAGGTCTACTGAAATCGGTGTTCCTTAAAGGCAGATGAAAATTCCAATAAATCGCATGAAATCACGCCGATAGCCCTCAGATGGCAACATTTTTGATAAGAAGTGATGACATTGGAGTAAAACGCACGCAATTTCAATTGATGATCTGCAGTCACGGAATGCGGTTCAGTCAGGATTTCCAAATTAAACATTTGCTTTTGGGTGTGAATTGGCTTAGGTTTCGAGTCTCCTCAATCCTAATCATACACCTCATCGGAGAGAGGACGAGAAACAATCCAACCTTTGGAATGAATACTTTCTCTCATTGGATGCCATAGAAACGTACCTACTGAATCGGTGAACAAATAATAATGAATAGGGCGAAACTATCCTTCAAGGCCACTCTTACAATTAACTGAAACACACACATCCATGGCGGACCCGGGATTTGAAACCGGGACATCGGTGAAATACCAACTTAGAGCAAAGGAATTGGGGCTTCGAAGACCTGCCCTACTTACACCGCTCTACCCTACAAACATTTCATTCTACACTTTTTAATATAATCAACTAACAATTAATGTATATTTTACATAAACAAAACCAATGAAATCATTGTGATTTATAAGAAATCAATAATAAAGTGATGTGTCCATATTAGTGATGGTGTATGTATATCGCGCCCTACTTGCGCGTCTTGATCTCGGCAATAAAGAAAGCGCTGAAAACGTCTGAATTGCATGAAATCCGGTATCGCAAATAGATGGAATGCGAATCCCCTCTGCGACATGCTGTCGTACTTTTTTCTCTTTCGATGAAAGTCCGTTTTGGGAAGATTCATTTTTGCATCGAGTCACGTCCATCCACATAACGGCACCTCGCATTCCTTTCTGCTGCAAAAGCATGTCGATTCCTTTAAATTGGACCATTTTAAAGACGGGGAAAGGAGAAGCTACTCCAGACTATGTATCGCTAACGATTCTCATACAAAATAACTTGGAAGTATAACTATAACACTCCTCGCAGCTAAATATTTTCATAAAATCAAACGTTAGCGATAGAAATCTACGTTCGAGCATGATAAACATTAAAAATGATGCACAGAGAAAACCTATCTTTTGAGTCTAAGAATCTAAATTAGTGCTTGGGAAAAAATAGGTACAGCCACCTCTTTCTACAGTTGCCCACGTTTAATCGTTGACCATTTTCCATCTCCATCATATGCTTTTCTACCCTTTATTCATAATAGTACATCTTTGCAAAGTATTAAAAAACAGTATAAGCAATTCAACATGAATATCAACAAATTCCCCCGAGAGGGCTTTCGCGTAACCCAGGAATACAATATTTTACGCGAGTGCACGCTTTGTGGGTTTCCGTGGCGTGACAATCCGCACGAAGGGACCTCAATGCACGCATGTGCACGACATTAAGCGGTGCTTACATGTGTCAGCACACTACTGAGACGCTGACTCGAATATTCCACACCAGAAGGCGCTTTCAGAATCTAAACCACACATCTATTCTAGTAAAGAAATTATTTCAATTAATTCATGACACTCTAGAGCAAGAAACAATAAGAAATCACGCACTTGAAAAAAAGAGAGAACAAGACTGAGATGGGCGCTTCCTGTCCTGCTACATTCCGCAGTAAGTTGATGTGAGTTCCATAAAGATAATGGATACTAGTAGAAAAAAACGAAGTACTAGCATATTTCGTATTCAGTATTTTATGGGATTTTGTAATCTATATACGTATCTTGGTACTTATCTTTATGGAAGTTCATCATATCGAGTGGAATAGATTCTAACTTACGTTGAATTGCTCTATGAGACTCCTTATCTGGAGTATTTAACACACTCGTTTAACCCATAAGTTTAAAACTCAATTTATTAACCATAACATCTCCCTAACCCATAAATATCTTGGATGTCACATTAAATTCCAGATTCCATGAAGTTTTTTGGCAAAAGAAGAAAATTTAGGGAATGTTGTCGTAGTCCAAAGATGTGAAACATATTCTTCCATAATTCTGCATGACACATCAGTGCTCAGATATTCGGACATTGATCTTACAAAAATTATATAAATTTCAAAAAGAATCGATAAATAATCCTAAAAATCCCAACGCTACAACCCAAAGGAGTTTGGAGGATTTTCCACTTCACTTTCACCTGAGTTCAATTATATGGAAAAGCAAAATGCTATATAAATGTTTTGTATTGCTTAACAGAATAAATTAGTTAAAATAATGACTTTCTTCATATATAGATTGCTGTTAGCGATTTTTAAAAGCGTAAAATGGTGTCTATAATATAAAACCTAATTTTAATAACCTTTAATATTCCGTTAGTTATAGATAATATTTAACCCCACAAAAGACTGAAATTACTGATACACCTCTGATCGTAGCACTAGTACAGCACCGGAAGTGATAATAATTAAATCCTATACTTCGACCAAATATGGAAAGATGAAAATAGCACTTAGTGGTGTGCTTCTAGGAACACTCTTGGAATACATGGCTGTGAAAAAGTCTAACGAAACCTGGAATTGAATTGTGTCTCTAGAAAAAGGTAGCGGAAGATCCGTTGCTTCTCCATTGGTAAAAGCACTCTTTAGACGTGTCCCATGGTTCGATTCCCAGCGCCGTCATTCTATTCACGTTTTTTTTATTCTTTCAGAGGTAGAAATCCACAGAAACGCGGGCCAAAATACATACGAAAATCGTCTGAATTTATACCTGTATGTGTACTTAAAAATTATTTTTATGCATTCCTTATCCATATTCTAATTTTATGTATTTTCTGACTATCATCAATTCAATGCAGATCTTAACTGCTTATTCATATTCTTCATATACTAAAATTAATAATACTATTTTACTGAATACCCAAGTTATTCAAAATAATTATTTAGGAAAAGGTCGCACTGATGGGACTCGTTCAATGAGAAATAATAACAGAAGCAAATATTAGCAGGCGAAAGCAACGAACGCATCCTGAGACCCCATTGATTCCTTTGGTTGATCAAGTAGATCGTGAGAAACAGACGGCGCATTCTACTTTATCTTCTCTCCAATTCGATATAGCAACACTTCATTCATGACCCAATCTACGTTTGGCATTCTTCTTTAACACAGCTAAACCACCTTACGGTCTGATAATCCAAATGAAGTCCTTCAAAAGTACACCTTCCTAATATTCAAGTCTACGCTTGTTATTCAAAGGTTTCTCGTGAATGCTTGGCTAACCTACATTTCATACCCCCACCACAAATGCATCCATCTATCGATTCACAATTTCACTTACAGCTAATTTAGTTTCAATATCAGCAACACACATTAAAATGGTGAGGAATGAAATATAAGAGTGTCTCTCCGTAAATTTTGGGTTCGATATCGACTGAATTGGCGGATTGCTGTGCATTTGAGGTTCCTTATAAGTCTTAGGCAGTATCTTGTGTTTAGTGAAAACTTAGAAAAAACCTCCCTTCAAACTGGATGCCGCCTTATAAGCAGGTAGCAGAGGGACAAAAAGAAATTTCAAATTTTTATTGTTTTGCATTAGAAAACAAAATGGCTCTTTATGTTTACATAAGTGACTTGAAAACGAAAATTAGTCTTCCTTTGTTTGCTGTACTTGTCGCATACATAAGTGCCTGCAAACTATTTTTCCGGTATACTGGTTGCCTTCTCATGCTATGTTTTAAGAATGCTTTTCGAGACAGTCTTCCTCTTTAACTTAGATTTGTTGTGATTGGTGAAAGCACCGAGAAAAAACCGCTTATTAAACGGGATACCGTAATAAGCGGGACCTTTTTAAAGGAGTTTTACTGTAAATATTTATCGCTAACATTTCAGGTTAATATGATGATCGGTAGCAGAGAAGAAATTAGTTCCATCCACTTCTGTCACGGTGTTCTGCTCCTATATATCTTCGCCCTCCGATATCCGCTTGTTTAAATGCTGCCATCGTTAGCTTAGAATCTCGTTCCTTCCAGATAGAATTGCCCGCTCCTTTCGGAGGATGCAGCAGAACAAAAACAAAGGCCTTCCGTGAGAGTGTTGCCAAGCCATGCGCATCCACCCTTGACGTTCCACTCATGTGAGTGACGATGACACGGAAGAGGAAATATGCCTCTGCGACTTACACCACGAATATATACGAGCGAATTCTTCCTATAAAAGAGAAAAAGGACCCCAGATTGAATAGAGGAGAGCCCAAACGCTCTTTAAACGGCTCAACTAATTTCCAAAGTCAGCCACAATTATAAGGATGTTCCCCAAATGATGAAGAAATTCATTTCACCCAAAAAGGCTATCATGTTAGTCTTTCCTCTCCGATGGAAGCGGTGTTTACGAGGCATTTGACGTAAGATATTTATGCCACACATTTATGCCACACATCATGCAACAAAATTGCACTTATTTCGTAATACAGATTTTTTAGAACAATCAAAAGAGTGAAGTATGTTAGGAATAGATTGCAACAGTGTGGGTTAAAGTAGAAATAATGTCTGATTTAATTTGAAAAAAGGATGCGTGTGAAATACGAAAGGGTTTTTTCAAGTTGGATTAGACCATAGGCTGTGGCACATCTATGGCTTGTCACCATCTCAAATAAATTCGCGTATTTTTTCCCGATATACTTTCCTATGTCGCATGAAACTTGAATGGAAAATATTCTACCTAGTTTTACTAAAGGGAAAACGTTGTATTACAGTTACATTCGGCATTCAATTATTTAAATATATACAATACGGTATTCAGTTGCCGTTTGATTGTTTCATGTACGGTTTTCAGATGCAAAAAGGTTCCTTACCTTTAGTTAACACATATCTACAACTATATACACCCTAAAAGCGGCGTGAGGGGCTACAGTGTTGTAAAGCGTACAGTGTTTTGCGTAATCTTGAAGATATTCAACACAAAGTTTGAACACCGATTTGATAGGAGTTTATGATGGAAACCAAACACACTTAGGAAGGCACACAATTTCCGGTCTCAATGCATGTTCGTATGCAATGCGGGCCGATAAAGGGCAATATGGTAATTATAGCCATTACGTACTCTAGCCTGTCTTATTCACTTCATTCTACTAACAAATCATGAAAGAGCTTAAGAAAGGAATGTTCGTTCTAGCTTCTAATTACTAAATTTTCTCAGATTCTTTGGCACAGAAGTATCCGATAATATTTCACCGAGCTGATCGGCAACCCAGGTATTTTGATGTACAATATTGTTAAATGTGATGTGGAATATCTTAAATTTGCAAACATATTAATATTCAACAAGAATTTATGCTAAACGATCGTTCAAAAATAAGTTTAGCGAGATTGGAGCAGTGTTTTTCATTCAGTGACAAAATTTGGCCGTAGAAGTACTAATAAAATATACCTATAAAAGCAGTGGATGTCAGTTTATTTGCCAGATGAGCTCTAATTATTATTCATTTACAGCCTGTAGGTACTCTTATCGCAATTAGTTTTGATCAATCTCATCTGAAACCAATATTTAGCTCTTGAGATTCTTATGCAACGGTAATGATGAGTAAATGAATGAATTCTTGTTTTGAGACGCATTTGGTACGATATTTCCTTCCTTCCTGTGACTTAAGATAGGTTATTATTCTAAACTAGGTAAGAATATCTTTGAATTGACAACTGTGATGAAATTATGGTAACAGTTTCTCAAATAGGACTGGAATACTTCAGCAAAGTTACTCGGTTACTTGAAAAGGAAAAATCGATTATCGGTAGTGAACCATAAGAAAGAAGCCGAAAGCTAAATTTAATAACATTAGATTCAACTGATACGGCTGATTTATTTTTGTGATTGTGCATGTTATGATTTTGCGTTTTGTATGGAAGTAATAGTACAGAAATCCCTCTCTAAGCACGGGGGTTGAAGAGTTGGTAAAACCGTGGTTTGAAAGTTCAGGGTTTTGTTGAGAAGTAGAGGTACGGGAATATATAAATATTTAAAAGACATCACGAAATATAAAAAAGTATACTTAATTTTCTATATTACCTAGAAAGAAGAAATAGCAAACGATCTTTAGAGAGACATTGAAAAACAAAAAATAATGACGTGGCCAAAGAATTGGTAGTAGTTTCTTTCTTGAAAAACAGAATAGAAGGTTATCTCACTTTCAACGTCCAATATTTCTGCTCCTCTTCATCAATTCTTGCAGCCTCCGTGTTAGATCACAACCGTGTACATCATTACGTATATCGTGGGGTGTACATTTTGAAAAATTGCACATTCTAAAAACCGCAGTTGATACGGGATTAAAATCAGTATCAATCCATTAACTATTCAGTACTGCAAGAATATTCGCTTGAAACACAGTGTTTTATTGATCAACAGATATAATATTTTGAATAAAATCAACAATTGGTTAGATTATAACTTCGTCGTAACGCTGGATTGTCCACAGTGATCGGAAATCCAAGAGTAACACCTTAAGCGATCACTATTACAAAAATGAATTCAAAAGGAAACTCAAATTATAAATATTCACGGATCCTTGTTTGTATAAAACCACTGGTCATGGCTAGACTACACGCTAAGGTTCGTTAAGAGCAACGAAATTCCGTCAAAAAATCCCTCGAGTTTTGATCTATATAGGTCTATGCAAAATATATTTATCAACATAGCAATTCCGAAAAAATAAATTAAATTAGCTGGAGCAAATGAAGCGGATATGAGATTTCTCAATCGTAAATAGCGGTGTTATTCGTGAAATGAGAAGCGGCGTCTAAAAGACATCGTCTACGAGGACCGTCTAATTTGGACCGTGTTTTTTTCACTGAAGATTACATGTATTTCCGAGTATGAATGATTTGCTTTGAGTTTTGAGAACTCTCCAAAAAAGTTGACCTGAAAAGATGTTTACGAAGCTAGATTATGTCCTATGCAGACGGCCTTACTTAGGTGAGATAAACAAATTACACTATGACCATCAATGTATCCTTTCGGAGTCTTACTTTGGCGCATATCTTCAGTTTCAACTATTTACAGATGAATAAAGGGTAACTTTGATTATTGTTAGCAGACACTTTACGAGGTCGGAAGGTGGGGGGCGTCGAAATTTTTTGATAAATGTAAAGTTCACATGTAAAATGTTGACATAGCAATATGGAATATCACGGAGGAGAACTAATAAAGTAGTTATAGGATTGAGGCGCTTCAACTGCAAATGTTATTGATCAAAGACAGTTCAGAGAATTAATAAAATATTAGAAACAATAACAATCGGTTCCACATTAGGATCACTGTGATGCGATGGCAATCTCTGTGAATTCTGTAGTCCATAAATCTGGTTGGATCATCAATCCCTCCACAGTTAGATTTCTAACTTGAAGATAGGCTTCCAAAGTGATGAGGCAATTACCTCAATGATCCAAAATGAGCACGATCGCTGTTACTTCTCATTTGTTAAAGAATACAACACAGACTGTCATTTGGCCATTAAGAAGAAACAAATTGCATTTTATCAGTAAGTTCCGTATAATTAGAGATTTTACATTTCTTCAACTGTTCATATTTATTTTCACAGGATTATTATAGGCAAAAGTGAAAAGCGTTAATCAGACAGCGACGTGTGACACTAGAAATTTAAATGCAATTCACAGGGGTAGAGTAAATATAACATCCCGCAAAGTATAAAACCAACTTATTGTGTCGCAAAACTAAGATGTAATAGCAGTATAATATATATTAACTACACATAAAACCTCGCTGTATGAGAAATATATTTTATTAAGTCCTATAAATTTATGGAATGTATCACCAAGTGATTTCAAACAAACCAAATATGTTCAGTTATTTAAAACAAATTTATATAGATATCTTAAGGACAATTTATGACAGATATTTAATGTTATGTTAATAGCAATCATTATCATGTTTATTACTATGATGTATCAGTCAGTTATTGTTAAAGCTATGTAATTGGAAAGCTAATCCTCCAGCCTTAAGGTCTCGAGTTTGAATCCCAGATAATCGAATTTTCTAGCTACGGAATGATCGTATTTGTTTTTCCTTGTCATTTTTTCACTGTAAATTAAAGTAATCGCTGTATGTGAAATTCTGATTAAATAAATTAAAAAATAAGTTATCGTGCAGAGGAACTTTTATTTTTGTTTCCATTTTCTGTTTGTATGTAATTTCTTTATGCAGTTCTCACTGCAATTTCATGTTGCGTCCACTGCTTTTGCAAGTGATTCGTTCTTAGTTACCACAGAAAGGACTTTGCTTAGTGTTGAACCACTGCTTTGGAGAGCATATGGGTGGGCTTTCCCCGCTGCGGCGATATTTTGTTTGAGCGCCAAATAACATTCGAATGCTTACCTTCAATCGCTGAGGACGGGAAGCATGCCGCCGCGGCGTATCAAAGGGCTGATAAATGGTTGAGAATCCGATCGCAGGAAGATGATCACCACTCGCCCAACACTACAAATCGACGAAAAGCTTTCCAATTCACCAAAACACTGAAAACGAGGCACCGAAATGCACAGCAGACGTTGAAATCACCACCTTTTCACGGAACACTCGGAGAGCACACACAATAACACTCGGTGAGGGATGCAGAAATCTGAGGAGCACGTCGCCGTTGGACTCCGAGAGCGAAAAACCTGTCTGCGGTGTCGCGAGAAAGGGCTGTCGTACGACTGAACGATCGCAGTGTGTGGAACGGAGGGAGAGACATCTACCGACGGCGGTTGCAAACTGTGCCGTCCCAAGGACTCTCCGACCGCGAGCGGACATCGCGGAACGAAATTATTGTCTGTTTGAGCATTGCAGACGCTGATTTCATGTAATCTTTAGATTTAGAAAGGTCAGCAAAGGGTTTCCAAAAGACCGGCTTTTCCCGGACAAAGTCTCTTCTCTGAAACGTCCGGTAGCGATTTTAATTTCTATCCGGAACTGTACGAATAATGAAAAAAAGTTATTTTCAAAGATGAATCGAACTAAGCGTGAGAATATTACGAAATTTAGTAAAAGATAATACAACTGTGAATACAATTCAATTCATAATATTAACAATAATAATTCGTCTTTGTTCGGGCGAGAAAGAGACGAAAAAGTTTCTTCTTACATCTAAGCCTTCATCGATTAACTCTTGAAAGAAATAGATAGCGTGAGAAAATGCACAGAATTAAACTAATATTTGGGGTTTAAGCATAGAAGAACCCCACAGTAGAAAACATCCACACGAGGGGGATGTGAAAAACATGCGAAACCTTTAGATGGAATGAAAGTAAAATTTTATGGAAAAGACGGGCATTGAAAGCGAGAAACTATACATGTGTACTTTCAATCGCTGATACAAAAGGAAAGAGTTTAGATAAAAAAATAATAAATAGAAACAGAAAATGAACATTGTGAAGAAAGCATCGACTACAAAATGTCAGAAAAAAGATGGAAATAAAATAAATGGTTAAATGAATGGAATAAAATGGTTACAAAACAAAATTTAGTAACCCGCTTGCTGCTACCAACTTTTTCAGTAATTATTAATACAATGAATAAATAAATACTACTACTTCTAACAACACAAAGCCATGTAAATCTAATACAGCATTTCTACTTTCCGGTAAAATATTTTCAAAAAAAAATATATATATATGTATATAATTTATATTATTATAAATCAATAGCTGTTCGTTAGTCATGCTAAAACTCAAACACGGCTCGACCGATATGAATAATTACTGTTTTGTTTGTTCTAATATAGGGGTGGTTTAAATAATAAAAGAAATTGAGAAAGTTCGAACCCAGACATGAAATACCGTTCTCATAAGAAATGCACGTAAACCTCACTATTATCGGTTGCAGGCTAAATTTCTTTTACAAAATTATGTCAGAAATAATAGCCATACAAAATCGAGACTAGCACGATAGGAAAGAAAAATGAATAAAAATCTTATTTTAGTCATTAAATATGGTTATCGAGCCGAAATGGCTAGAATTCGGTTAAAATAAACGGAAATTTTGAGGCTATAAAGAACCAACCAAAACCAAGAAACAAACAACCTTGACGACCAATGCGATAGTGGAAGCCGAGCTTATGCATTTTTACCTAAGAATAGACGGTTTTAGATTCATAATGAAAGTAATGATTAGAACTAACGATAGGATATGTTAATAGGAGGCAATAATAATCTGAAATTTTAGCATTTCTAGTTATGAACAATTTGAAGGATCGATTTGCACAGAATTGTTAGGAACGAACATTTAGTAGTTTCTTTTAATCAGCTCTACTTCGTCTACGCTATTTAGATATAATTAAATATAACTACAAAGAGTTAGGTAAAACTACAACATAATTTGTATCCTTCCGAAAAAGACAGAAATTACTGTGTGTAAAAACTGAGTGGTAGCATTAGTTACAAACAAAACCAATATTTAAAAACTTGAAAATATATACAATAGCTTAAGGATGCAGATATCATCGGGCATTAACGACTGAATAACGTAGTTATAAGAGCGTTCCATGAATGTGAAACTTTTTCTAATGCCCATAAATTGAGGAAATATTTAATGTAATTCTGAGTTTCGTGAGATATTTACAGAGAACTGTAATATTTTTTCCCGTTCAACGAAAAAAAGGGATCTGTTCACTTGCAGTTTCACTCCAAATGTCGAACCGATTTCTGTTGCTCCATCAATTGTAGTATTAGTGTCCTTCTAAAAGTTTGTTCTTGCCATTTTTTGCTTAATCACTTTACACTACACTTTATAAAAACTTAATAATAGTCAGTTGAAAGTCGAATCTGCTCATATTTAGATAACCTTTCTCCAATCGCACTTCAGTAAAATGTATATTGTTATAAACCAAATATTGCTTTTCGGTTTCATTACAAGAATTTCAATATTTTCGATCTGGGTTCGATTTTCACTTCCCCATGCATAATGTTTCTTTTAGTTCCGATGCGCTGAATACTTTCCAATATTACACTTAATTACTTTGGTAAGTAATAAATAATCGACTAAAGACAGTTTTTTTCAGCGAACATACAATTCCGAGACAATAAATGATTCCGTGATTGTTGAAGAAGTGGACAATTGAGAGCAGTTTAGCAATCATCTCACGGCGGCCAGGCAGTTTCCTTTTTTTCTCTCTGATACTAAGAAATCTCATAAGCCCATCCAAAAAAGAAAACACTGGGCATTTGGATTGGCAGATTCAGGAGGCAGAAAGGAGCAATCGCTTTATGAATTATGAAAAAATGAGTCCGGCAAAACCCGGTTAAGACGCTTATCTGTAGAAACAACCACGTCTTAAGCGGGATAGAGTTATGACTGGGTTGCATCAATTTGTTTATGAAGAATGATCTGCTTTCGCAAGCGTCTAAGTTACTTAAATTTGGTGATTATTCACTCTTCGAGTATAAGGAAGCATATATTACATACACACGATTTGATTAACATCACTGGTAATGGGGGTAATCACAATTTCTCCAAGACTAAACTCAACAGCCCATGAAAGATTCCTTTTATGGTATTCTTGACATAAATTTAAATATTCATCTTATTTCTTGTATTTAAATTCTTTTTCTTGTAACTTATGTAATAAAGGACTATCACATTACTCCTTACCATAACTGTCTATCTATCATAACTATACCACAACTATCAACCTCGCAATTGGTCCAACCTTCATGTCAATTATAATGGGAACCAAATCAGCTTCTCTGGGACCAAAATCCATTAAAACTATTTAATCATTTACCAAAGCACTGTAAGAATGCTAAAACCATAAGTGTTTAAACATAAACTAAAAATGACAATATATGCCTTCTGTAAATGGCAATCTATGCCTTATAGACATATTGTAAATTTTCCATTCACTACGAGATTATTATTTTATACTTATGAAGACTTCTATACACCATATACTTCCTATCCATGGAAAACTAGGTAATTATTTTTTATAAAAAAAAATTACCACGAGGATTTGTAATGATGATCTCATGCACTCCAACACTTGTTCCAAATGCTCGATATGACATTCCACATTATAACAACTTCAACGTCAGAAAAATATTGTACAAAGGATCCTATGTCAAATGAATAAATCCAACTTAATCAATTCACTTAACAAGGATTACTTTTATCTCAAAGCAAAGGTAATAATGTAGTAACATTAGTAGTAATACAAAAATGTTGTTAAAAAAATCAAAGAAATCTTTGCCCAAAAACTCTCAACAAAATGACTGACGATGCAAAAGCACTTGAACATTGTGAAAATCCCATTGGGAAAAAACTGCTTAGATTTTAAAACAAAAGAAACACTTAAAACTAAAGTTTATTCACAACCCCTTAGAGCTGTGTGGCTACATACTCAGGGAGATACAGATGTGAAATATACGCCAATCAAGTCAATAGCTTTTACTTGCTTCTTACTGAGAATACACTCAGTGTACAGAAAATCGATCAAGATTGAATCTTTAGTAATTATTTAAGAGGGAAAGTTATTACAGTATATTAATCTTTAAAGAATTTTTAAAACCAACTTATTTAGGTAATTTCATTCTTAGAACATATTTTTCTAGGAATTTGTAGGTCAAAACATTACCACATTATTTCAAGCTGATTTTCCTTTTGCTCCTCTCACAGTCATAAGGGAAGCAGAATGACTTTAAAAAAAGTGAGATGTCCATTATGTTCATATAAATAAAAGTGAGATGTCATATATGTTTCCCTTTTATAAATATACTGCATACCAATCGGACTTTTATCAGCTTATGCTGGAATGCAATCGCAGATCAATTAAACTTTGCAATCGAAGATGGTTTAATAAAATCAGTGCATTAGATGTCAACTATCGGTGTTGACACCCCCTGCCATATGGAGGGGTATTAATGTAAATGTATCCGTCATCTTATCTGTTATTATCTTTTAGTATATGGGTGCAAGCAGTGGCCTACTTAACCAGCCTCTTTGTCGAATTATAACATGATATTTTTAAATACTCTAGCATCAAAATTGCTGAGCGGTTAGTGTGTCTAGTCTAGTTTCCCAAATATCAAATGTTTATCCAAAGAGCTTCAAATGATTAAAATACTCAAAAAAGAAAATTTTTTCCAGAAAATTGAATTATCAGGTCCTGTTAGTCAGTTTATTATACATAAACCCCACCTCACTGGTGAATCAGTTAATATGTTTCTCTTAATATAGACAAGATGTATGTCGTGCATGCAATAAGCAAGCCAAAACTACGTTCATTGTGTGTAGTAAGTGTCCTTTTAAATTTCACAAGAAGTGCTCTAATTTGAAAGACAATGCCTTTAAATTACTAATCTCAAATGAAGATCTGGATTGGTTCTGTTTTGAATGTAATCCCAAAATGTGCATACCAGGTGATAATGTTTCCGCTAGCCTGGCACTTATTGTGGAATTAAAGGCTATCGTTCTTGAACTTAAGAATGAAGTTGAGTTTCTGAAGAAACAAACTAAGTGTCAGTCACTCACAGGTGATCAAAGTGAACTTATGGAGTCTATTATTAGTGAATTGAACGATCGCAGGTCCCGGTCTAAGAATGTTATCTTACATGGCATATGCCATTCATTTGATCACGCTGGTGTTAATCAAATCACTTGCAATAAAAATGTGGTGATGAACATTATTAACGCCATACCTAATACTATCGATGCTCCCATTCATGTATCTAGAATAGATCGGCCACAGAATCCCAATAAGAGGCCTTTAAAAATTGCTTTCGAGTGCGAGACGAATGCTAAGAAATTTTTTTCTGGCTTCTTCAGTGTTAAAACAGAACTGTTGGTGAAGGATCTCACTATATCCAGGGATTGCACAGTGAAGGAACGCAAATATTTTAAGAAAGTGAAGCGTGAACTTCAAGATAGAACTGAAAATGGTGAGTGTGACCTTGTTATCAAACATGTCAATGATGTGCCTAAGATTGTTGTTCGTTCCAATCCAAAAAACGATTAGTTATCAACGACTTTTCGGTTTATTATCAGAATGTACGAGGCCTAAATACCAAGCTTGACAAGTTGACAATTGCTGTATCCTTATCAATATTTGATGTTGTGATTCTTACTGAAACTTGGTTAACTTCGGATATTCTATCCAGTGAACTCAATTGGCCTGGATATAAAATATACAGAAAAGATCGTTGTAATTTAACTTCATGTAAAAAAAGAGGTGGTGGTGTCCTTATTGCTGTTAGAGATGACCTGAAGTCATGTGAATTGAAAATATCAACAAGCAATATTGAACATATTTTTGTTACTATCAATAGTAAGACATCTTGTATCCTACTTGGTTCAGTGTACATTCCTCCTCATTCGCCTCTTGAAATTTATGAATTGCATTGTTATACCGTTGAAAATATCATATCCTCTGCTAATATAACAAACACCCTGATCATTGGTGATTACAATCTTCCTTCAATTTGCTGGTCTGAGCTTTTTTCCATGGATGATTAACTAGCACCTGCCATACTCCTGTCAGCACAAGAAAGAACTGTTATTGATTGCTTTACATTTCTCAGTCTCTCTCACGTTAACACTATAAAGAATACTCATGGATCACTTTTGGATTTAGACTTCTCTGATTCACATGAAGTCACCGCTTGTATTTCTTCAGATATACTTTTGGATTGTGACCTTTATCACTCGCCATTAAATGTTAACATGAAATCAGCCAAAGATGTAGAAGTGGTTTGCATTAGTTTTCCTAATTACGATTATAAGAACTGTGATTATGAGTCTTTGGCTCATTATCTGGATAAAATTAATTGGCCTCAGTTACTATGTTACAGTGAATGTAACATTGCCTATGAAACTTTCTTAAGTATTTGACGTGAGGCAATTCAGCTTTTTACGCCAGTAACTTATGTCAAGAACCGTAGTTACCCTAAATGGTTCACTGCTGAGTTGAAGGAATGTTTAAAGCTAAAAAAAATGTATCATCACTCTTACAAAACTTCTGGCAATCCTAGTGATTATTCCAACTTCTCCATACTTCGTGCCAAAAGTAAGATTCTAACTCGGTCATGTTATAAAGATTATTTGAACTCTGTTCAAAATATTCTTGTAAAATCTAAGGAATTTTGGTCTTATATTAATAATTTGCGCAGCTCTAACAAAGTGCCCTCTGAAATGCATCACAATGGCTTCACTTTCAATAACAGACAAGATATCTGCAATTTATTTGCAGATTATCTCTCAAGAGTTTATACTAGCCATAACCCAGATGCTAAGATCCATTTTGATTTTAACTATTCTGTTGATATCAATAACATGAAAATTACTACCAATGAGATTATGTCTAAATTAAAATCTCTCGATGTTAATAAGAGTCCAGGTCCAGACAATCTGTCTCCTTTACTGATTTGGAAATGCTGTAATGCTATGTTGTTTCCATTATTTATTCTATTTAACAAATCCTTTGAAGATGGTGTTTTTCCTGACATTTTTAAGACTGCATATGTTATTCCCATCTACAAGAGTGGTGATAGATACGACGTTAGTAATTATAGACCGAAAGTCATCCAACCAATACTGGCTAAAGTTCTTGAAAGTATTTTATTAGATAAATTGGCTCCTTCAGTTGGTAGAATTTTAATTGAAGAACAACATGGCTTTTCTTGTGGCAAGTCCACCACCACCAATCTTCTTGTGTTTCATAACTTTGTATTGCAAGCCCTTGAGCAACATGGTCAGGTTGACACTGTTTACACGGACTTTAGTAAAGCCTTTGATAAACTCAACCATCAAATACTATTAGCCAAATTAGAAGCCGATGGCATACTTGGTAATGTTCTTACTCTGTTTAGGAGCTACCTAGCAAACAGGAAATTGTTAGTCAAGTTGGCTGATATTACCTCATATATTTTTACTGCAACATCGGGGGTCCCTCAGGGGTCTCACTTAGGTCCCCTCCTGTTCCTTTTAAATGATATTGGTCTGTATTTAAGACCCATTAAATATCTGTTGTATGCAGATGATCTTAAGATTTTTCATCCAATTGTAAACCTCAGTAATGCGGTTGAGCTACAACACTGTTTGAACATTCTTGGGGACTGGTGTGATACAAATTATATGCACTTAAACATTCATAAATGTAGCATATTAACTTTTTATAAAAAGAGGACCACCATTGATTATGATTATACTCTTAATGACGAGGCTCTAAATAGAGTCCATAATATTTCTGATTTGGGGGTTATTTTTGATCAAACTATGAATTTTAATTTCCACATTCAACACATAACAACTAAGGCTTACAAAATGCTGGGTTTCATCTGTCGGGTTACAAGGGATTTCTCTAATATTAACTGCATTAAGCTCTTATATGTATCATTGGTGAGATCTATTTTGGATTATGGGGCAGTACTTTGGACCCCATATTATTCTAAATATGAGCTTAATTTAGAAAAGGTTCAAAGAAAGTTCCTAAGAATTATTGCATACAAATTTAACATTGAAAGGAATAGTGGGGAATATGAGCTCTTAATGAATATGTTGAGTTTATCTCTTCTGTCCTCTAGGAGGAAAAGGTGATCATTTAGGTTTTCAACAGTTTCTTAAAGAAAAATTTCCGAGTTGGGCAGGCAAGGGAGAGAGCGTCGAAGAAATGTGGATAGGCTTTAAAGACATTTTATCAGAAGGGTTAAGAAGATATGTTCCAAAGAAATATCTCAAGAGTAATACTGATACGGAATATTACAATAAAGAAATTAGGATACTGAAAAGAAAACTTAGAAAAACGTATAAAAATAGAAAATGCAGCGAATATAGCAGCGCAAATTATAAAAAGCTTTCAAAAATATTGAACAAGAAAAAAAAGGAGGCAAAGGAAAAATATCTCATAAATATGTTAGGAACAGATGGGAAGAGAAATTTCTTTAAATACCTTGGGAGAAGAAGAGACAATAAGCAGAAGATTATCGCAATCAAGGACAATCATGGGAAAGTAATAACAGATGACAAGGTAAAGGCAAATATTTTAAATAACTGGTACTCCAGGGTGTATAGCTGTGCTCAAAGAAATGGGATGGATATAGAACGCACAAAGGAGTCGACAAAAAATAAGTCAAATACAGATGAAGCATCGGCAGAAACGTTACCACAATGGAATTACTTCATACTTAATAGTGCCGATATTAGAAGAAAGTTAGAAAGAATAAAAAGTAATAAATCGCGCGGGCCAGACAGTATATCCAGAGAATTATTAAAAATGGGTTCGGTGAACATGGTTTCCTATTTAAGAGTATTGTTTCATGCGATTCTAAATAACAAAATGATTCCACAGGATTGGAAGAAAGCTACAGTTGTCCCTATTTACAAAGACGGAGTCAAGACAGATGTGGGAAATTACAGACCAGTCAGCTTAACATCGGCAGTATGCAAAATAATGGAGAAAATAATAGCAGATTATTTAAGAAATTATTGGAGGGAAACCGAATGGCTCTGTAAATGCCAGCACGGGTTCAGAGGAGAGTATTCATGCGAGACACAACTTCTAGGGTTATGCCAGGATATAGCGGATTCGCTAGATGAGAGAAGAGAGGTTGATGGTATAGTCATTGATTTTTATAAAGCCTTTGACACAGTTCCACATGATCGGTTGTTTACAAAAATAGAAAAATTAAATATAGATGACAGGGTCAAAAGGTGGTTAAAAAATTTTTTAATAGGAAGAACTCAGCGGGTTAAAATTGGCGAGAGCTTCTCCGAAGATGTCAATATTACTTCCGGCGTGCCACAGGGAAGTGTAATTGGGCCACTACTCTTCTTAATTTACGTTAATGACTTACCAAAAAATATTTCGTCCAGTATTCGGCTTTTTGCAGATGATTGCATTGTTTATAGGGAAATAAAAACTGAGGAAGACTCAATTGCACTTCAAAGAGATTTAGATATGGTTGAGAAGTGGGCTAAATGTAATGGAATGAAAATAAACACAAAGAAAAGCAAACATACTACTTTTACAAACAAGAGGATGAAAAGGCAGATTAACTATATGCTTGATGGAGAACTTATTCCAAGGGTAGAGGAATGTAAATACTTAGGTATCATACTGACAAAAGACTTAGACTGGGGACCTCACGTAGATAAAATTTCGTCCAAAGCGCTGAAAACTTTACATTACGTCATGAGAAATTTGAAGGGAAGCAGTAAAGAGGCAAAGGAATTAGGGTTTAAAGCAATAGTTAGGCCAATGTTAGAGTATGCAACCAATGTCTGGGATCCGCACGACAAGTCAAATATTTATAAGATTGAAAAAGTACAAAGAAAGGCTGCAAGATATGTATTGGGTAGGCAAAAGAAGAGGGACAGCGTAAATGAAATGCTAAAAATACTCGGGTGGGAATCATTAGAAAATAGAAGAAAAATAAACAGATTGATAGGTATATTCCAGGTTAGAACAGGGGGTGATGCTTGGGAAGAACTTAAATCAAGAATGCAAGGGCCAAGTTACATAGCTAAAGGGGATCACGAACTAAAATTAAAATTAAGGAAACAAAGGACAGATGTAGCTAAGTATTCTTTCGTAAATAGGGGAATAAAGGAGTGGAATAGGTTACCTGAAGGAGTACTTAAACCCTTGCCGGAAAATATAAAGGATTTTAAAAATAGATTAAAAAAGATACCTGTAGTGTAGTGTAATAAGTTTTCTGTGTGTATTGGGCAACCTTATTTCTTTGGGGAAAAATTTTATGCTAAAAATTATCTAAATTGTATGTGAAATATTTTTTGTGTTGTGGTGTATTCAATGCTTCATTTTCTGTTGTCTTATTCATGATTATTCATTGGGTGTAATGTTTCCATTTATCTGTTATCTTATGCCATATTCTCTTGCTATTTGTCTTATGTGAGGGTTATTGGTAAAATTTTTTTTCATTTGTTATTGTATTGCAAGGGACACTGCCACCTGGCTAATAGCCTATCTGTAGTAAATTTGTAATAATAATAATAATAACTAGGGCTTACATTTTTATATAATATTTTAAATGGGCATATCAAGTGTTCCGAGTTGGCTCTTGAGACGCGTCGGGTGCGAGGCCCAGATCTTTCTTGTCTCAAACCCTATATGGTCTTGACTCGTTACGGGACGCATACCACCCCGATGGCCAGTACGTCCCGTGGATCGCCTACTCGGCAAAGAGACCCATCTCCTCATCTGTTCTCCGAGGAGACACCAGCATGGGCAAGCCAAATGCTGGAGGAATTTCGCGCCATTGCTGGCAGGGTGGAAATACTGGAGCAGTCCCAGTCGTCTGCCGGAGCCACGGCAGCTTCGGCACCAGCTCCCCTCATGACATTCGAAGGGTTGCGACCCACCGCCCTAGCACAAGAGGAACCCCCTTCAGACCAAGAAGTCCTACAACTGGGATATTTGATAAAAGGGTGGATTGCATCCGGAAAGTTCCGCATGCGAGACCAGCACGAGGCGGAACACGTTCTCTACTGTACGTCTTACTGGGCGCATATACCAGCACAGATGAAAGCGGTTTTATATGCGAGGATGCGTATATTGGGAATCGCGGCGGAACATGGGTGGCCGGTGGCCGCAAAGATATCCGGAAATCCCACCCAGGATTTATTGAAAGTTCCCGCCCAACTGGTGCAGGCGCCTCCGAACATCGTGGTCAACGTACCGCAACAGAGATTGTCCAGGGCTACCACCTCCGAGGAACAGCCAGGGCAACGCTACCAGCCCACCAGGAAAGGCGGGAGCCGAGGGGGTCGACGCGGTGCCCGCCGAACCGTCAACTAGACCCATCATCAGGATCGCTGAGGATCCCACTCCTGAAGGGCCGGACCTGGAGAACTTGTTGGACTTTCTGGTCTGGACGGGGAGTGGGGAGCCACCAGAACCGGTGGACTTCCCGCCTGAGGAGGAGGACTCAGACTCGGCCATAGATTCCGGGTCGGACCAGGAAGGCGAACCGGAAGTCACCGATTCTGACAGTGGTGGAATTTGGACGATCCCAGGTAGGCCAGTGGCCCCGATTACTGTGCCCCCGAGTGAAAGTGCTAAAGTGCTTACAACCATTAAGCCATATCCTTACGACGACCCTAGTGTCTTGGAACTTAGCTTACACGGTGCAGATATACCCAAGCCAGCGAACGCCCCGTTCGTATGGCTCAAGTCTAGGCCCAATCCAGACTTGCGAAAAATGATAGCCCTTCTATCAGCACAGGGTATAGTTAGCAGGCAAAACAATATAAAGTGCGCATTCCGTGCGTCAGTTATTGCTAAAGCGTCAGGCGGTGCAAGGTTCATATTGGACCTATCACCGTGGACGCAATTCTACAATTTGCCAAGGTTTAGTCTTTTGGATGCCGCCCAAGGCATCACTAGACTGGCACCAGACGTTTATCTAGCCAAACTGGATTTGAAAGATGCTTTCTTCCAGATCCCGATTAAGCGTCAATTCCGCATGTTTTACGGAATCGATCTCGAGGGGGAAAGGCCTGCGATTTTACAGCGTTTGGCGAGGTCAGTGGCCGACGAAATCAGGCATCACTTTGACGTCATCATGATACCATATCTGGATGACTGGCTCTTAGCGGCTTTCGATCTATCTCACGATACAGTGAAGAGAATCATGGAATTCCTCGAGGAGGACTTGGGGATTACGCTCGCGTTAAATAAATGTATTCAAGAGCCTGTAACTAAATTGTTATACTTGGGAGTTTGGATTGATACAGTGCAGCAGACGTTAGAGCTCGATCCGGCAACTATGGCTCGACTCCATATGATTATTTGTTTAATCCCAAGATTACGCACGAGAGACTTGCCAAAAGCAGCGGGTTTTATATCGTGGTGTATATATGTTCTGAATCTTCCTAGGTTTGTCATTTCTGATGCATATAGAAGGTGCAATAAATGGTTAGTTGTAATGTGGAATGAAGGGATATTCCACAGAAAAAGGTCCTTTGTGTTTCTTGATTTTGTTAATATAGATGTTTATACGGATGCTACTCCTAGACAGGGTGCTATTGTAGTACCTACCTTGTGTATTGAATATGTTTACCAATTTCCGGAGGAGACTCCCATCTACCAGGCGGAGGGTTGGATGGCGGTCCTGGCGCCCTACGTATTGTTTAAAAAGGGTATTGTTACTGTAAACCATTTAACCACGGTAAATGTTGATAACCAATCAGTTGTGTTTGCTTTGAATAAAGGACGTGGCCTTTTATTTAATGACAATAATGTAAAGGACATGTATGTTTTTCTAATAAAGGAATTGCCCCGCAAGGTGGCCTGGCGCTTCGTGCCCGGCCATCTCAATCCTGCTGACCGTCCTTCAAGGACCGTCCCATTATAGATATGTCCGGTACAGCCAAAGATGGCGGCCGGGCATATAAATAGTGGGAATGAGAGAAGGCGCGTTAGTTGGCTCTTGAGACGCGTCGGGTGCGAGGCTCAGATTTGTACAACTATGTGAGAAATAAGTTATCAATTGAAGCGGAAGTGGAGCAACTCCGAGCAAAAGGTGAATACGCTTCATTTCGAGTGACATTGGACGCGAACTACCATGAAACTGTAACTGATCCTAACTTCTGGCCTGCAAATGTATCTGTTAATCGATTTTTTTTTCGAAAGACTGCCTTAGCTCCTTCCAACGGATAAACAATGATCCGTCCAATAATAATAATAACATACCTGCACGGTGCCCAAATGCTATTACTCTTAGAATCTTGCACTTAAATGTTCAGTGCATTCGCAATAAACTTGTTGAAATTGAAGTGCTACTGAAAACCAACAACTATCATATATTGTGCTTTTGTGAACATTGGTTAACCAAAACTGAGTCTTCCTTTTATGGTTTTACTAACTATAGGTTAGCCAGTATATTCTGTCGCGATGTTATAAAAAATGGCGGTGTCTCTATTTATGTTGAGAATGAATGTTACTTTGAAGTGATAGATGTAACGGAATTTTGTGTTGAGTTGCATTGTGAGGCTTGTGCTGCTATGTTCCCAACGTTTTCTCTAATTGTTCTATCTCTCTATCGCTCGCCCAATGGAGACGTCAAGATCTTCTTAAATTCTGTTGAAAATATGCTACTTTACCTTTTTAAAATATGTAACTTAGGCAAACGTCAGTTTAAGCTTGTTATTTGTGGGGATTTTAATTTAGATATTTGCCTTTCCTCACCTGACGTGTTGAATTTCAAAAACTTACTTCTATCTTTTAATCTTTACCACTCTAATGAAAATCCAACTAGATTTGAAGCTTGTCTGGACAATATCTTCTTAAATCTTCACAAGTGCCTATATACAACATCTGTATTTGACCCTTTAATCTCTGATCATTCGGCCTTGACTACCAGCATCTGTTGTAACATTTCTGAAACTAAAACGTCTACCCAAGTGCATCCTTCACACAGGCCCATCACCACTTTTGAAACTAATACTTTCAGGTATCTCCTGAACAAAATATTTTCTGCTAACGGAATCAGTGATAAACTTTACACTTCCTTTGATGAATTCTGTGAATTTCTGAGAGAAGCGGTCCTTCACAGCTACAAAACCAAATATGTCAAAGTTGTACCAACTAAAAGAAACTTAACCACCAACAATTGGTTCACACCTGAGCTTTACTATTTGAAGAATGAATTATTAAAATTGTACAACATCCATAAAACAAATAAGGATTCTTCCAGCAAGGATCTCTATCCCCAATTCAAAAAAACATTATAAAAAAGAAATACAGGAGGCCAAAATGAGAGCATTTGAGCTTTACATCAACAATTCTGACAATAAATGTAGGGCTGCTTGGGCTGTTATAAAGGATGAGACCTGTCAACTTAAACCTTTTGAGTTTCCTGACATCACCCCTGATGTCTTTAATAACAGTTACTTAGATTCAATTAACTCTATTATAAATAATATTCCTTTGTCCAATCATTACTTTAAAGGATATTTACCCTCCAATAATGGAATACCAAGTAACTTTTCTTGGAAGCCTATCCTTCCCTCTGATATTATTAATATTGTTTCCAAAATGTCTAATTCCAAATGTAAAGATATCTTTGAAATGACACCCAATCTTCTTAAATCGGTCTTGGATTTAATGGCTGTCCCACAGAGTTGTCTTATCAATGATGCTCTGAGGACCGGTCATTTCCCTGACTCCCTCAAAGTTGCCAAAGTATTACCTATCCACAAGAAGGGCCCAAAAGATGACCCACTTAACTATAGACCAATATCTATTCTACCTGTTATTTCTAAAGTCATTGAAACTGTTATGTCTACTCAACTTTATGACTATTTTGAATGTAATAGCCTGTTTGCTCCTTCTCAGTTTGGCTTCCGCAGGGGTAAATCCACATCACTAGCAATTGAATCCTTAGTTGATATTATCCACCAAGCCTTTGAGAAAAAAGAGTACACTTCTGCAATACTATGTGACCTCAGTAAGGCTTTTGACTGTGTCTCTCACAAGATTATCTTGTCTAAGTTAGAATTCTACGGAATAAGTGGTGATTCTTTGAAACTAATCAAGTCCTACTTGGACAAGAGGTATCAAATTGTCTCATTAAATGGTAGTACTTCTAAGAAAAGAGAAGTAAAATTTGGGGTACCCCAGGGATCTGTTCTCGGACCTTTACTTTTTCTCATTGTAATCAATGATTTTGAATTTTCTATGCCATGCAAATCCATTCTTTATGCTGATGATACTACCCTTGTCCATTGTGACAGGATTCTTAGCAATGCACAGTCCAACTCAGAGTCTTTCTTAGGTGTAGCTAAAGATTGGTTTAGTGCTAATGGCCTGGTTATCAATGACAATAAGACTCAAATCATTACCTTCTCTACAAGCCAGGTAATAACCAATAATGACACTGTGAAACTCCTTGGTTTTACCCTTGATCCCAAACTAACCTGGAATGAACACATTAATAATGTGTGTTGCAAATTATCTAGAGTTTTATTCTTGATACGCAGGCTCAAGTACTCTGTCTCTCCTGCTTATTTACGTACAGTATACTTTGCTTTCTTTCACCCTCATATTACTTATGGCATTAGAATATGGGGGCAATCTTCTCATGCCTGTAAACTACTTCTACTACAGAAAAAGGCTATTAGACTAATAACTGGTGTTCCCAATAGAGAACACTGTAAACCAATATTCAGACAACTAAAAATTATGACTGTCTTTTCTTGTTATGTATTTGACACCCTCATCTACATGAAAAAAAACATAAGTAAGTTTCAAACTCGTTCCACAATTCACACATATAATACTCGTCATGCCGAATGCATGGATATGCCCCGTCACCGGCTAGCAAAAACATCAAGTAGCCTAAACTACTCTGGTGTCAAATTCTTCAATAAATTACCAGCAAACGTACGTAATACAACCACTCCAACATTTGAGAAAATCCTCAAGGAATGGCTCTTAGCCAACCCTTTGTACTCTGTGGAAGAATATTTAAACATTGATGTAAAACTTATATAATTTGATTTTTTATGACTTTTCTATTGACTATACCTATACCTGTATAATGGTCTTAGGTAAATAAATTATTATTATTATTATTATTATTATTATTTAAATTTTGATTTTCTAATGTAATTTCATTTTTATGTACACTTCTACAATTTTACTCCCTTGGTTGTCTACTATTTTGACTATTTGTTATTTTTGGAATCTTGTGTAATCTTTGTATTTTTGTACATGCAAAAGGGCTTTGCCCGTGAATAAATTATTATTATTATTAGTAATAATATACTTATTGTCTCGTGTGTTTAATTAGAGTTGAGTGTTTACTATGCTGTCATATACATGGCTTACTACTTGCACTAACAACATAACCACATCGTCACAGTAGCCTGCAAATTCAGTCAACAAAAGTCTAAACCCTCAGCATTCCAGAGATTCCAGACTGTTTTCACAACCAAACTAGTAACCCTACCTCTCATTACCGATTATCATATTTTTCTTGAATTCAGGCTCAAAATTTGTTCTCCCATGTATATTTTACAAGTTATGCCCCGAGTTATATAAGCGGTGCATTTATAAAAACAAATATGTTTATTAAAAATATCTAAAATGAAGAAAATATCTTAATGAAGAGAAGATCATAAAAATAATCCGATAGGCCACAATCGCAGCATAACCCGAGCAGCCAAAATGAACGGCGAATTCTCACGACCTAATTACTTTCACTGATTAGCTCCTAAGAAGCTTAGCAGCAGGTATAATCTACTTGTTTTGAAGGTTTATTCAAACAACCATAGTTTCTGAACAAGTGGAGAAAACCTTTATGACAATAGCAGTTATTTTTTATATTCGATTCGCTATTACACTAAAAATCAAGATTCCAGCTGAGAACCTCTCCTTGTTAAAATAAAGGAACATTTACAAAGTTTCAAAAACAAATCTAAATGACCCAATTTTACTACATTTTGTAAACACACAGACTCATTTTTCTTTTTAATCTATATTTTCAAAAGACGACTTCTATGTAATTATTCTCTTGTTGTAATTTTTTTGGCTGCATGCTATATACTAGCATGCTAGTACCAATGTTCTCTCCTTTCTGTTTTGCTCTTTCTCCTTATACATCATTATGATTAAAACAAGATATGTTGTATAACAAAGTATATTGTGTGTGCGTATGTGTGAGTACATATATAAAAGGGTGGAATAAAATAAATTTACATCAATTTCTTCCAATTATGGAATTCCACATAATGGAGGCAACCACCATTCAACAGGGAGCAACCTGAACTTGTGCTGCAGACTGTTAAGGAGCTCTTCAGAATTGCCATTCAATTGCTTAACACATCATAGTCTACAATAAACAAGTGATGCATGAAACTGTAAGATATGTGCTCCATAGAGCTTCGACTTACCACAGGTCTCCAAGGAGAAGCCATTCATTAGTGAAGGAAACAGACAAAAGCAGTGAGATTTTCCTGAAACATACCTAGTTAGATAAATTCATGGAGTTCAGAAATAGTGTTAAATTTTTCTATGAGAGTAAATTTAATCTCTTTGGCTCAGATAGTAGGAAGGGGCCTTGTCCTTAGGGCCACTGATAAGTGTTATGTTGAAGAGTTCAACATCACAATGCTGAACTAAGTGGGAAACCACTCTTATGCACAGCCTCAAACTTATTCCAAATAACACAGGTATCATTGCTGTTATAAAGAATTCTCCAGTTACTAAGTCCTTTCATCTCATATTTAGGAAATGTTTCACTAGGGACTTCAGACTGGCACTCAAGATGTACCATTTGATATGATGATTCATGTATGATTCACTGTAGAAGCCAAATCTTCCAATACCTGATAATGAAAAGATAAAAAGCATTCCTCCAGAAATGGATTGTTTGCTTTATGCAAAGTAGCATACAAGTGCGTCTCAATTTATTACTGCTCAGAATCAATAAAAGGGGATGCATGAGAGTTGCATAGATGAGGAGAATGATTTAAACATAGAAATTAAATTACGAAATAAATGGCATTTTCCTTACGAGAATATGGAGACTATGTGGGGAATATTTAGAATAAACAAGGCAATATGTATGGACATGAATATGTTACTTAATAGTGATTCAGAATCAATAATGACATGTCTTTATGATATAGGCTTGATGATGTGGACAAAATTAGTCGTAACCATTCTGCTTCCATTTGTGGCCACAACAGAAAGGTTCAATTAGATCCCATAACTGTTTGTAAAGAGCTTCAGTCACTTATTGAAAAAAATGATCACTTAACTATATGCTATCTGGAAAATATACGTTGATTTAATAATGCTCCTGCATTTGCATCTGTACAGGTTAACTCGGTAAATATTCCTGACAAAGGGCCATATTGTTTCAAATTACATGGACAGGTTTACCACATGGTGGGAAATTTACAATCACCTGAAAGGGTCACTCAAACCTACACAGGACTTGTCATTTTAGATTTTGATACTGCCTTGCAGCATCGAGTCGATAATGAAGCAAATAAAATATGTCGCCAGGATTTAATGCATAAATTGCAAACAATGCTCACAAAGACCCAGAGGGTCAGATTTGCAATAATGGAGTCAAATGTTTGTGAGATCTATGTTGAACTCATGAATACACTGAAAGCACTTTGCTGAAAGCTTTGCTGGAATACCCCACTGATAAAATGTTACCTCCAAAATAAGAAGACTTTATAAATGAATTTCCTTGGGATATTATAAAGAGTACACTTCATAAGTAGCACTGTCCGGAACTTCTTATAGTAATGAGGAATGACAGTTTGGCACTTATCCAGTGTATGTTTAAGATGAGGGATTTAAACAGACAGAGGAAACTTGACCTTGATTCTCCAGTTGTTAGTGAGGATGATAACCCGGAAGAGGGGTTACAGCTCTTTTCTGAGTTTTCTGATGAGTTATTTGAGCAAGCTAGATTAACAGATATTAATTCAAGGCTGCCCAAAGTTAAAATAGCTCAACAGAAAAAACCAAGTCCACATGGATGTCGTCTTCCTCCTTTCCCTCAACTGACTGAGAAATCAACATCAGTTTCTGACATGGATGAGATACCATCCATTGAGGTTGTTCCTACAAAGAAAACTCCACCTTCACCTACAAGAAAGAGTGGGAGCATATCACCTAAAGCTCAAACCTCTTAAAGCCTCTCCATCGTCTAAACCTGGTAAAGAAGAGAGTAAGACACGTTCCAAGGGATTAAAGATCACAAGAAATGTAGTGCAGTAGCGGTGGCAGTAAACCCTAAACAAAGAGCAAAACCAGGACTATCTACTGCTTCTTCACTCGTATCAGATGATCGTGAACAGAAACAGCATTTTAATCAGGAACATCTTTCTATGATAAATGTTTTGAATGCCATTCAGACTTTACAAGAAACAGTGAACAAGTTAACCAGGTCAGTCACTAAGACTTGCAAAGAGATTCGACAGATGCAACAGGAACAAGATATTAAACATGAACTAGAATGCATAAATACCAGACTCACGAGCATAGAATCCAGCATGTCATGAAAACAACTGCTAGAACTCGTCAGGATTTCGAGAGCATGTCATCAGTCCATGTAACTGCATTGGCAAATGTTCAAAATTATATTGAGACACCTGCTCCTGTGACAACACAAAAGCCCAATGCAACTGTCATTGACTGCCTACAACTCTGGATTTGTCAACCTCCATTGGTTCAAAATCAACCACTATGATTAAATCAATAATCCTTCTCCAATTGTGCTATCATTGTTATTTCTCATTCTCAACCGGCGTTCTGAGATTCTTACAGGTGAACTGTAGAAGCCTAGTTAATAAGGTTCTCGAATTTCAATCTTTGGTTGAACTTCATGAACTGCATGTAATAATGTGTACTGAAACTTGGTTGAAGGAGGAAATATCCGATAGTGAAATCTTTACTAACACGTATCATACGTTCAGAAGGGACAGATCCACCAAAGGAGGAGGAGTATGTATTTGCGTTAGCAAGGGGATAGAAAGAAGCGTAAAAGCAATAGACCAAGATCACGAGTTACTCTCAGTAGAAATCAGGGATAAGAAAGGGAAAAAGCTTGAGATTATAGCGGCATACTGACCTCCTCTTCAAGACCTCGGGATAATGAGTAAGTTAGTGGAGATAGTGAGTGATGGAATAGGCAACAATAGACCACTAGTCATAGCAGGTGACCTGAATGTACCTCATGCGGACTGGGAGGGACTTGCATCGGCGGGGGGTGAGAGTCAGAAATATATAAATAACCTTATCTTACACAGGTAGTAAACGCTCCGGGGATCTTACACAGGTAGTAAGCGCTCCCACAAGAAATGGAAATATCTTGGACGTATTCCTAATAAGACCTAATGACCTTCTGTTAAACACTCAGGTAGTAGAGGGTATTAGCGATCACAATGCTGTGCGCATGGACATTCTTTAGGAAGTAAATAGGGAAACCAAGGAAAGGAAAATATTACGTCTATTTAGTAAAGCAGACATCCCGGGGATGAGGAATTATCTTAGAGAGAATTTCCAAGACTGGGCGAGTAACGGAAATTGTATAGAACAGATATGGGAAAATTTTAAAACAATTTTGAAAGAGGCGGTGGACAGGTTCGTTCCTAAAAAGTTATTGAGCAATAACCCAGACCCTGAATATTACACTAGAAATGTTAGGAAGTTAAAGAAAAAGACACGAAAACTATACCAGCTGAAACGTAAGGGAGAGGAATATTTAAAGAAACACAAAGACACTTACAGGGAGCTATTGCGGGAAAAAAGAAGAGCTAAAGACAGTTTTAATGAGAAATCCCTGAAAAACAATGGATGGGGAAATCTTCATAAGTACCTTAGAAGGAGACGTGGAGGACGTGAAGGAATAGCAAATTTAAACCTAGGAGGGGCAGTGATAAATGAAGATCTTGCGAAGGCTGAAGCCCTTAACGAGTGGTTTTTGAGCCAATATGCATCAGGCGACAATGCAAAGAGTGTTATAGCAATACCTGAGAATAATTCTGAATATTTTAGAATAAGGGAAAGTGAGATCCTAAGGAACTTAAGGGAAATTAGAAATCACAAGTCTTCTGGGCCGGACGACATACAGGGCGAAACACTTAAATTAGGGGGAGAAGCAATTGTTCCGTATCTTAGGGTGTTATTTACGATTTCCTTAAATAATAGTATGGTACCGAGTGATTGGAGAAGTGCTACAGTTATCCCAATACATAAGGGTGGCTCTCGCTTAGATACTGATAATTATCGTCCAATAAGTTTAACTAGTGTAGTTTCCAAACAAATGGAGAAATTAGTAGCAAATTATATACGTGGTTTCTGGGTTTCGAAGAAATGGCTCACTGACGCGCAACATGGTTTCCGAAAGGAGTATTCATGCGACACTCAACTGGCAGCGTTCACGCAGGATATTGCGGAGTCCATGGATAAGGGAAGACAAATAGATGCAATAGTGATAGACTTCTCAAAAGCGTTTGATAAGGTAAATCATGGACTGCTGATGAAGAAAATATCTGAGATGGGAATGGACAGAAGAATAGTTCGTTGGATAGAAGGCTTCCTTTATCAACGTACGCAAAGAGTAAGAGTCGGCAACAAATTATCTAGTGAAGTGAAAATAACGTCAGGGGTCCCTCAGGGAAGTATTCTTGGAGCTCTTCTCTTCTTAATATATATCAATGATATTTCAGTAAATATTAAGTGTAACATTAGGCTATTTGCGGACGATTGTTTAATTTACAAAGAAACGAATAGTGTAGATGACTGCTGCCTATTGCAAGCAGACATGGATGAAATAGCTCGCTGGGCTGAATGCAATAAAATGTTTGTGAATGTAGAGAAGACGAAGCTAATCCGTTTTAGCAGAAACAGAAATCTTTTACACTGGGATTACATTTTTAATAATCAGGTGCTTTTGGAGAATCATGATTGTAAATATCTGGGTGTAACGTTTACGAAGGATCTTCAATGGGGGCCGCATATTAACTGCGTAGTAAATAAGGCATTTAGGGCATTACACTTCATAATGAGGGTATTAGGAGAGAGTAGTCCCAGCTCCAAGGAAATCGCGTACAATGCCTTAGTCAGACCAATACTAGAGTATGGAGCTTCAATATGGGATATATGGGATGGCATCAAGAAGGACATACAAAGCAGGTCGAAATGGTACAGAGAACCGCAGCGCGATATGTGAAAGGAAACTTTAAAAGGACTGCGAGTGTATCAAAAATGCTAGAAGAGTTAGGGTGGGACATGTTAGAGATGAGAAGAAGTATGTATAGACTAGGTAATCTGTACAATGCACATTGCGCTAAGCCGGCCTGGGCATCTATTAGCGATAGAATTAAGAAGCCACTGTACATCGGTAGGAAGGATCACAGCTATAAAATTAAACCCCTCCCTCAGAGGACTAACGTAGGAAAATTCTCTTTTTGCAACAGAGCAATTGATCAGTGGAACGCTTTGCCTGCAAGTTCATTTGAGCCATTCCCTTCTTGTGTGCGTGTCTTTAAAAAAAGGTTAAAAAAAAGGTTAAAAAAATGGTTCTAGGAAAATGTACTGGACTGATGTATGTCAAGGAGGACAAATTCATGTATGATTGAGGCATGGATTATATATGTTTTTGTGTATATGTGAGCAGGTTACCTATGCGTATATGTATGTATATTTGTGTGTTTGCTTATATGGTTGTATCATGTTGTATCCTTGCCACCAGAGCAATGCTCTATCTGTAAGGTTTTTGTAATAATAATCTATCTATATATTATTTAAAAACATGCTTTTTTGGTGATCGGCACTTTTCTCCCTTATTACTCCATCAATATATATAAATGAATGACCGTTTGATGGCAAAAGTTGTCAGGTTCATGCGAAAAATAGTCGGACAAATAAAAAATGCACCATTTGTTAAACAAATTGAAATAATATTTTAATCATCTCATTTTTTACTGGACGAAAAAAGGCCCGGGTTGCTATATACAGATTCAATTTGTTTACTTAGTGACGAGTGTAAACAAATTTTTAAATCGGACAATGCATCTATTCTCGGGCATAAAATGATTCGCAATTAACATTACAGTCTCCATGAACGAAAACTTCGACGTCGTACACAACCATAACAGTTGAATAAGCAAGCCACATTGCATCTTGCGGGAGCAGAACGACAGCCAAAGAAACATGAACATTGCCGAATATGAAAGTTTGCGTCATGGTTTTATCATGTGGTATGTTTGAATAATTTTGCATCATATTACTTCCCGGTTTCGTATGTTGCAAATTTTCTATATATCTAAACCTGATATCAAATGATTTTTTATTGTTTATATTTCACTCATTGAATAGATAACATTCAACATTTAATCATATTTCTGAGTAAAGAAAAGGATGTCCTGCGATTTCAGAAAACTCACCAGCATGTAGTACAAGCTTAACGAAAACCCAAGCTTTTATTCCCAATCGCTATCTCCGAAGCACAAAAATGTATTATTTTGCCACATTAACGATGTTAGAGACTTTCAATGCGGGGGCAATGCTATGCGCTTTGACAATGTAACACAATGTATTTGTATGAAAGTGTGACATTTTGCTTCCCCTCTAGCTCTCCTCTCCCAGATCAGATCACTGCAGGGTATGTTTGAATAACGTTGCATCGTATTACTTCTCGGTCATTTAAATTTAAGATCGACCATAGTAGAATATTCGATTTTTAGTATCATGATTAGATTTTGGAGTATTCATAGAAAAAATGTAAGGTTCTAATTATGAGTCATACCCCATACCGATCAAAACAATTAGGTCGTTCAATTCAAATTAATTTTGGTGAAACTTTCGTGTTGCAAATTTTCTATATACCTAAACCTGGTATCAAATGATTTTTAGTGTTTATATTTTACTCACTGAATAGATAGTATTCTATATTTATTCATACCTTGGAGTAAAGAATAGTATATCATACCTGCGATTCAAGAAAACTCACCTCTATGGAATACAAGCGTAACGAAAGCCCAAGCCTCCATTCCCTTTCGCTATGCCCGTAGTACAAAAATATGCTCAACCAATTTAATAGTATGTGTAGTAGTAGACGTAAGAGTAGTATTTTAAAATCTAAGTTTTGTGAATGGGTTAAAATACCATGATTGACTACTATATTTGTGTGAGAGACATTCAAATAATGCGGGGCAATGGGTTTGCTACATTTGCGATACTTTACTTTGCATTTCGACAATGAATCACAATTTATGGTCTTCTGAAAGTGAGACACACCGCAGATGCTTCCCCCTCATGCTTCCTTCTCCCAAATTAGTAACATTTTCTCTCATTCTACACCAGCAGGACAATAAGCTTTCAACTGATAATTGCTGACTGTATATCTTTCAGTACTTGAATAAATCTGATTCAGTGAATTTATGAGATGCAATTTCACTGCAGACGAGCAGTAATTATTTTTATATTTCGTGTATGAAGAGAAAAAATAGAAAATAAATAAGTAACGTGGATGCAGGAAGTATTTTTGTTGTTTTATCTTGGTTATATATGTTAAACACGAAGCCTTAAGTGACACATCATAAAAGGAAGTGGCATTTTGAAGAACAGAGTTTACCAAAATGTGGTAGTGATGTTTTGTATTTTTGTCTAAATTCATGATGTAATAAATGCATTAAGTGAATTGGGGTATTCGGTATAGGATAAAATGCATATACATCGTTATATAAATGACACGTACTATTCGTGATTATAGTGCTAAAAGAAAATTCTCTCTACAAATCTATCGCCACAAACGACGTATGTCGAAACTGACACTGACATGGAATATCAAGGTACGATTTTTTTGGCATGTCTGATTGTTTGTGTATTCGTCTGTAGTGATTAGAGTAGTTGCTGTAATGTATTTGGTTGGGGAAATTGAGTATTACTGATCATCTGCGAAATTTTCGCACGGGGCAACTAGTAATTATTATTATTATTATTATCATAATTCAGTCTTGTATAGAGGGTTTGGAAGCACATAGATTTTAATAATAAAAAAATCATAATCCTTATGCACGGATGTTCAAGTATATAAAAGATGTAATTGAGAAGCATCACATGAGACAATTTACTACTAGGAATGCATTCCATCCAGTCAGGTCAAATGAATCTATAGTTAGTGAAGTTGCAGCTGCATTTGTTAGTCATGATGGTGCACCACCAGGCGGATTTGATTTTTGTATTTATACTAAATCAACTAACTAAAATCTCTTACTTAAATCCACATTCTGATCAAATGTGTTACCCATTGCTTTTTCCATGTGGTGAAGCAGGTTGGAGAGAAGGATGGCAACATGTAGATGTTCATGCTTCTGCTGTACGAACTCTGACTACTCAATTCCAGTACTATTTTTATCGGTTACCAGTTAGAGATGGTTTCAGTATACTTCATGCTTCAGGTAAATTATTTCAACAGTACATTGTAGACAGTTATGTCAAAGTTGAAGTTGCCAGAATATCATTCATTAGATCACATCAAAAAGAACTCAGAGGTGATAGTTACAAAGGTTTAATGGACTTCCTAAAAACTGATGCTCAAGAAAGAGTTGCAGTTGGGGGAGTTCCTATCATTCTTCCCTCAACATACATTGGTAGTCCGAGAAATATGCTTCAGAATTATCAGGATGCAATGGCCATAGTTGCTCGATTTGGTAAGCCAGATGTTTTTCTTACTTTTATCTGCAATCCGAAGTGGACTGAAATTGTCTCTCAATTAAAACCATACGAAAGGGTTGAACACAGGTCAGACTTGGTTCCAAGAGTTTTCCACTTAAAATTACAAGCATTGTTGGATGATATTTTGAAAAAATATTTACTTGGGGTAGTCATTGCCTATGTTTGCGTCATCAAATTTCAGAAAAGGGAGAAAACTGCCTCATGCTCATATCCTATTCATACTTAAAGACACCAATAAACTACCTACCATTGAAGATGTCGAATCACTTATTTGTGCTGAAATTCCAGATAAAGTTATTGACCCTGAACTTTACAAAATCATTCGCCAATGTATGGTACACAGTTCCTTGTGGAACTTTAAATCCTAATAGTGGATACATGAAAGATGGGGAAAGTACTAAAGATTACCCAAAAGAATTTCAAGATAAGACAGACTTAAATGTCAATGGCTACCCTAAATAAAGAAGATGTGATAACAGAGTTAGAATGACAGTAGGAAGGAATGGGATTGACATTGACAATCGCTGGATTGTACTGTACAGTAGATTCTTAACCCTTTTAGTGCCAAGGAGCGCCGTCGTACTGCTCTCGCTAGTTGTGAAAAATGCCAGCGTCGCGATAGCGCTCCTTTCAACAGTTCACTTTTGGCACTCACAGGTGACAGCCATGTTACTGTGTTCGTATTTTTACTCATTATATTGCATTCTAACTATCTTCGATCGCATATTTTTTATATAAGCATTGCGATTATTATTTTTTTATATTTCTGTAGCGGGTGAACCCCCCCTTTTTTATTCCGCCATATTTTGCTCCACCATTTTGCAGAGAGCGAGCACCACAAGGTGGAGACTGTGGGAGTTAGCGTGTGTGTCCCAAGGCAGTTCACGTGGTCGTGGTGCCTGTGTATGTTGCCTGCCATTAAAGTAATTCCTAGAAAACTTTGTTTTTTTATCATTCACCCTGAAAACCCGCTACAATCTGGCACCCAACGCAGGGACATTTACGGTGATTGATAGAAGTGCGAGTTGTAGGAAATACTAATAATGGACGCTCAGCAGACTTGAAGCCCGCCACGAGAGAAGCATTGCATCGTCCCGACAAGCGTGTGCTGAAGATTTGCCGTTTTCACGCTTGATCCTTGGTCGGTCGTGCCTTTCTCAGTGAGAGTGCTAAGGTGTAAATGCTGTTGAGAGGCTTTTGTAAGTGTTGCTGCACAGGAGCGCGTTTTGCCTTCGGGGGTCATTGACCTCTCCTAGACCATGGGCCTAGCCAAGTCAACTCGAGTACGCGAGTGAAAATTGCCTCATGCCTAAGGCTCGCTCTGGGGGTATCGCAATACCGACTATCGGGAAGGAATGGCTGGTATAACTTTAACCGATGAACAATTTCGGCTGTGGTTGGCCCAAAGTGTGGAGCGGAATCTTACTCCACCCGTAGTTAGCGGAAATTTTGCGAAGTGCCCAGTCAACAGTGACGCGTCCCCACCGGATTCCCCTCAATGTCCCAAACCTGCATGTTTTGGATGCGGTACTCCGGGCTACATTGAAAGCAATTGCCCAAACTGCGCCCTGAGGAAGGAGACGCAGCAAGCATCGCGGCCTGTCTCCTTCTCGCACATCGGGATTCGAGGGAATGACAACATATCACGACCGATGCTGATGGTGGAAGTGGCGTCCCTGGAGGCCGATGAGGGACACAGCCTTTGCCAGCCGGAGAGGGAACGACTTGCAGTTACCATCAAGGAGAAAACTCCCTTTGCCGAACATGCAATCCGACTGACGGAGGAGACGCCAATTTCTATTCCTCCCTACCGAATGTCCCCAGCAAAGGAGCAGATTCTCGAAGAGAAACTTGATAAGATTCTTGCTGACGGGGTGATCGAGGAATTCGATTATTCTTATGCCGCGCCTGTAGTTTTAGTACCTAAGAAGGATGGCTCCCACAGAGTGTGCGTCGACTACCGGCGCCTCAATAGCATAACGATACTGGACAGGTATCCAGTGCCGCGGATTGATGACTTATTGCATGCGGCGAAGAAGACGAGATGTATGCCGACCATCGATCTACGATCCGGGTATTGGCAGGTACCGGTGAAGGGGGAAGATGCTGCCCAAGGTGCCCCCAACAAAGCTTTAGGAGTGAGACCTCCCGGAAATGAAGGACACCGCCTTGGCGAGCAGGGGGAGGCCTTCCATACATTAAAGGAGCAGCCGAAGAAACAGGAAGCTGCCAAAGGTCAAGGGAGAAGGCGCAGGACCCCTAAAGGACACCATTTTTCATACAACCACATGCGAGGACGCCCATGTGGATGTAAGGGGGAGGATGCAGTGGGTGAACTCCCCTTTTTTATTCTGCCATATTTTGCTCCACCATTTTGCGGAGAGCGAGCGCCACAAGGCGGAGACTGTGGGAGTTAGCGTGTATGTTCCGAGGCAGTTCACGTGGTCGTGGTGCCTGTGTATGTTCCCCTTCATTAAAGTAATTCCTAGAAAACTTTGTTTTTTTATCATTCACCCTGAAAACCCACTACATTTCTAATTTTGATTTCAAAATGTCGGACACAAGTGAATTTTCAGATACAGACGTTGAAATGATAGAACAATTTGAAAACTGCGTTAGTGATTATGAGAGCAATAGTAGAAGTGATATTGTGGTTCCTGTCAATCGGAGGTTGAGTGTTATTAGTGACAGTAGCAATAGCGAGGATGACCTTGAAAATATGACTCAATCAAATATGCAATTTGTGGAACTACCATCAAATGCCACGTTTACAAAACAAACTCAGCATGCACTTCTTGAAGTATGTGGACCCAAGCATGCTCCTCAAGCAGCCCCACTGGAGTATTTCAATTTATTTTTCACACAGTTTTTGTATAACAAAATGGTTATCAAAACTAATCGGTATGCTTTGCAATTTTTTGAATTGCATCCAAAATTTGAAACCTCATTCGCTCTCAAAATATTGGACGCCTTGCACAATACCAGAGATAGAAGCATTTGTGGCAGTAATCCTGGAAATGGGTATCACAAGAAGGTCTACTATTTCTTCATACTGGAATAAAAATTCACGTCATATTCCGTGGTTTTCTAAAATGTTTTCCAGGAACAGATTTCAATTACTTTTAAAATTTTTCCATTTAGTTAACAATGAGACATCACCAGGACATCCCGAATACAACCCATGTGCCAGATTTGACTTTTTGATAGAACATGCCAACACAGTTTTTCGTCAGCATTATGTGCCCAATAAACAGCTAAGTATAGATGAATCTCTGGTTGGAACAAAATGCCAAACCACCATCAAGCAATATTTTCCAAATAAAAAATATCATAAATGGGGCATAAAACTTTAGATGCTCTGTGATTCTATTACTAAATATTATTTAGGTTTTTATTGTTATCGTGGGGCACAATCTAAATGAAGATAAGGATGAAATAAAAAAGAAGGGTCTTGGTTCTGTAATGGTGGGAAAACTCCTAAGTTTGGGAAACTATTTCAATAAAGGATACCATCTATTTAATGACAATTTCTATACCAGTATAGAGTAAGCCAAGTCACTTTTGGAGAAAGGGACATACATAACTGGCACTATAAGGCACAACAGAAAGCTTATACCCAAAGAAGCAAAAGTAACGAAAGTTGGTGAGATTTAATATTTTAGTAATGGAGAAATTCTAATGTGTTCTCATCGTGATAAACAGTCCAAAAAAAAATCCAGTCATCCTTGTTTCCACTGATAGCAATATTGGAAATGTAACAGTAAAAAAGAAACGTGGAAATTATGAAACAGAAAAAATCAAGCCAGCTATGATACATGCCTACAATCAATTCATGGGTGGTGTGGATGAATCTGATAAAATGCTATACACATACTTAGATGAAAGAAGGACAGTGAAGTTTTGGAAAAAAGTAGTGTTCAATATTATTGGAAGAATGACTAAACTCATATATAATTTATCAGCATAATCCAAATAATAAGAAAATGACCAGGCTGGAATTTACTTCCAGTGTTATAAGTGCAATAGAGAAAAAATGGCTAAATGGAAAAAATTAAGCTGAATCACATACTTTGTCGAAACCGACTTTTGGCTTGGAAAAATTGCCAGGACAAAATTTATGACAATGTGAGGTATGCAGCAGTAAGGACAGAAGTGCAGTGAAAAGATCCAACTTGATTTGCTCCATGTGTAAAAGAGGACTGCATGGTGTTTGCATAGGAAAACACGTTTGTAAATAAATCTTGTTCACTTGATTCTTAGGCTTTCGCTGCGTAGAGGTTCCATTAATAAAACACCCTTTGCGGTATTCGCAGCGTTGGTTATTAAAAAAAAATCTAATTGAATACAATCTACAGTGTTTGAAGGAGTGTACGCGATGGATAGCAGTTGCGGCAGCTCATGTCGGTCAGACAAAACGATCCATTAATTGCAGAATTAGCGAACACCGCAGGGCCCTGAAAAATAAGGAACGCAAGTTATCAGCCATTGCTGAGCATGCTTGGTCCAAACCGGGCCACCACATAGACATAGATAACACTAAGGTAATTTGCAAGGAAATAAAATATTTTCCACGACTGATAAGAGAATCTGTCGAGATCGCCAAAAGGCCGAATAATTTTAACCGGGACGATGGATACCAATTATCCAACACATGGAAACAACTTCAGGAAAAAACCCACAACGGACGTCAAGTCAAATGGGAGAAGGAGTGGGGAGGGCGCAGATATATAGTAGACACTAAGGAAGAGAATCTCGCTTCCACCTGAAGAAGTTGACGACAAGTTCAGCAAAACGTCGTGTTCTCGTTTTTTTTATAACCAACGCTGCGAATACCTCAAAGTAGGTTTTATCAAATCTTGTTCATTTTCCATGTACTTTCTGTAATTTTCTTGTCAATAAATATGTAGTATTCAATTTCTGTGTTTTTATTATTATAGTATAAAATCTTCTGAAGAGAATGTTGAAAAAATTATGAATATTGGTGTATTGTAACGGAAATGGTGAATATCTCTCTTATGTATATAAATTATCTATAAAAACGCACTTTTTAACTGGCATTTTTAGCATATATTGGTAAAATATGTATGGCACTAAAAGGGTTAAGTAGAAAATACTGGGCTCATCTCAATGTAGAAAATTGTTCCTCAATCAAGTCTGTCAAATATTTGTATAAATGTGTATAAGGGACATGATTGGGCTGCTTTGCAATTGCAGACTAATGCAGAAGGTGCGCAACAAGTAGCAGTTGACAAAGTTGACGTCTACTTAAATTGTCATTATGTAAGTCCACCAGAGGCTATGCGGCAAATACGTGCCTTTTCTACCGATCTCATTCAATCGAATGTCTTCCTGTGCACTTCGAGGAGGAGCTTATGATTTTCTTTCAGGCTGGGAATGAAGCTAATGTTAATATTAATGGAGACTTTAAGCTCATGGCAATTATTAATTTATGCCGTGCAAATGTCACAGCCTGTCAGTACCTTTATCGCAAAATTCGAGAGCATTATATTTGGTCAAAAGGACAATCGATTGCTCGCAAGAACAACACCAAGTGCCTTGGATGCATCCACCCTGTCAATCCAGTGGATACAGAGAGGTATTACCTTAGAGTACTTCTACTACACATCAAAGGACCACAATCCTTCGCACAACTACGCACTGTTGATGGTACTTTGTTTGACTCCTTCTACCAGGCTGCAGAAAAATTACATTTAGTGATTAACAACACAGAATGGAAGGAATACTTGCAAGAGGCTGCCAAACAACAAATGCTGTCGCAATTGGGATGGCTTTTCGCCATCATTTGCATATTCTGTTCCGCTGGAAATGTACCTCATTTGTAGGAAACATTCTGGGATTTTCTGAATCTGAAGATTTTCAAAAACAACACCAACTGAATGCATCCTATAACTTAGCTCTGCAACAACTGCAAGAAACCTCTGAACAACACGGAAGAACATGTGAAAACTTCAATTTGCCACAGCCAGTTATAGTAGAACAGCCAATCGAGATGTATGACATTGAGAACAAGGGTCACAACGGAGAGGAGTGGTACAAAAAACTCAACACAGAGCAGGCAGCAATTGCAAATGAAGTCTTACCCCGTAAAAAACAGACTTAAACAATGTTTCTTCATCGATGGACTTGTAGGATCCGGAAAAACATTCCTTTACAAGACATTTTCATATATTACAAGATGAACGAAGAGTCATTTTACCAGTTACATGGACAGGCATTGCCACCAATTTTCTACCTGGAGGTCAAACATCACATTCCCTATTCAAGTTGCCAGTCCCCATCTAGGAAAACTCCATTTTGTCAATGCAACTAAAGATGCACAATGGCTCCATGATGCCCCTCATTATATGGGATGAAGTTTCCATGGTTCCTAAAGATGCTCTTAGAATTGTTCATTCTAAGGCTGTTAAGGGACATCATGAACAACCACCTCCTCTATGAACGTAAAATCATTCTGTTTGTCAGAGATTTCCACCAGGTGTTGCCAGTACTAAGATGCGCCAATAGAACAGCCATTGTGGAAATAAATGTTAAATGGTACTCCTTATGGTCAAATGTGAAAGTGCAAAAGTTAATAAAAAATATGAGAGCAAACAAGAATTGTTTTCACTGACTTGCTTCAGATTCTGGTGATTTAGAAATACAAACTGATGTTTTCCCTGATGCTATAAAAATCCCTAAGCATTGTTACTCTGATCACGGCAGCTTCCTCAACAGTTTTTAATGTTACAGAAATCAATGAACAAAACGTCTCCAACTTCTATTCAACTGCAATTTTGTGCCTGAAAAATGACAATTGTACAGCGATTAATGATATGTTGCTTCTCAAATGATACTCGGTGAAAGGAATGTTTACCTAAGTTGCGACTCTGTAGTAAGAAAGGAAACACAAAACGAACAGCTGTATCCCTTGCAGTTCCCTGTCAAAGTTGCATTTGCTATGACCATCAATAAAGTACAGGGACAAAGACTTCAAAGGGCCAGACTGTACTTACAAGAACCCGTATTCTCTCATGGACAGTTGTACGTGGCATTTTTGAGAGTGTGAAGCTTCAAAGATATCTATGTTTGGGTTAACTATACATAAAATCAAAAAGTCACCCAGACCGATATTATCACTCCCAATGTTTTCTTTAAGGAGCTTTTATAATATTGATACTTCTATGTATGTATTTTTACTCTTATTTATGCCAACTTTATAATTGTACTTAAATCTATATATCTATATTCATTACCTCATTAAAAACAACCACTTTCTTTTAATTGAACTCCATACACCTCAGTGACCATTTGTGTGAAATTTTTGCACAGGAAAACTATTTCTAAACACCCCTATTCAATGACCGGTGCTTTTCTCCCTTTAAATTCTATCAAAACATATAAAGACACACTATTTTAAAGAGAAAGCTTCTTTCTGATTGCTAAAATAATGAATAAAAAATGCAATATTTGCACAAAAATGATGTTAAAATTTGAATTAGCCCATAGGGATTCGTTATTGGATGTGTATATGTCGACATCTATCGATACCTGCTCAATAGCCAACCCCATCCTAAGTGTTCACTGAAATGTATCACCTGAAGATGGTGCGACACATTGAAACCAGTCATGTTTCTTGTGTTCCTGTGGTTTAGTATACATTAAATATTTTATTCTAACTTTTCTATCGATACCATTAAGGTATATCGAGATGAACACTTATATAATGAATATTAAGGTGTATTTCAGGTATGTTTAGCATTTGTAGCAATAGAAATGTTTGTTGAAATGTATTTGGAGAGGATTAAGAATATTATTAATAATAATTAGAGAATTGGAGAAAATTATCTTTTGAATAATTTTCTCTTGCGGCAAAGTTATTGATATATAGTTGAATTGGTCCTCCTTTTGTCTTTACTTTCTGTATGTACGGATCCCAGAATTCATACTCTAATCGTTTGTTGGGCAAATAATTGGTGAAATAATTTTCTCTCAGAACATTGTGTCATGTTGTTGAAAGTCATCTCTCCACTTCTTTTCTTGACTCCGTCGCTTCACTCGTTTGCTAAAGCAAATTAAATAGTTCCAAAATGCGATTCGTTTGTTTACTCATAGGGAACCGAATAGTCAAAATTAAAGTATTTGTCAATCAAACGTTTGGATCTCCAAAAACTCAGCCTTTGCAACTCAGTAAAATTGAAAAACTAAAATGCTACGAAAAAGAATTAGAAAATCGACATATTGCTTTTTAGAATTTAATTGAAAAATTGTATGAGGAAGCATCAGTATCTGAAGAGGAAATTAACGACATTACGGTTGGTCTTTACAACGAAGAAATTCCCAAATTGTTTGCAGAAAAGCAGAGCTTGATTAAAAGCTCATGCCTTCAGAAGCTGTTACACAATTACAGTCCAGCACAGTCTCTACACCCTTGCAATTGACTCCAAATATGTCCATCACACTGCCAAAGATTGATATGGTGCATTTTACAGGACATCTAAATTCTAGGATAAGCTTCTCAAACGTATTTGAATTGACGATACATAATAATCTCTTAGAAATGGAAAAATTCCAGTATTTACTTTCTGTCCTTAGAGGTGAAGCATTAAATATAGTAAAAAGCCTACCACTTACCGCTGCAAATTACCAAATTGCTTGGCAAGTGCTTCACAAAAGATACCATAATGTAAGGAAACTGGTTTCATGTAGTATTTTCAAAATTCCCGACATGCCTATTACAGTAAATGGCTCAATCAAAAACCACTGTAATTTTTTATCCACTTACTTTGAGAATACACAGGCTTTAGCTGCCTTGCAACATGATATAACCAGAGAAAGTACATTGTTGGTCATGATTTCACTTAGGAAACTAGACAGTGAATTGCAGAATAGGTTTGAACACTCAAGAGATTCTTTCTAATCAGGAATTTCGATCGATTGACAATCTTATCTCCCTTTTGGAAAAGGAATGCATTCAACTAGAAAATGCCTTCATGGGACCTCACAAAGCCCTTATCGGAACGAGCTTCTAAAACTGCACTCATTACAAAAAAGAAGAACTGTGCTTACTGTAGCGATGTTAGTCATACCATCTACAAATGTGATGCATTTCTCAAATTGTCTCCTCAAGAACGACACTCTTCTGTACGTTTGAAGCATTGGTGTTTTAATATTTTAGGCGTGTCTCATACTCTCAAGACATGCAAATCTACTCATGTATGAAGCATGTGCGATAAACAGCATCACTCACTGATACATTGAAATTCCGCCACTCCACATATGATTTCTGTTAATACAGCGTCAAACAATAGATCAGCACCATCAAAAAAGCAAATAATACTCCAGCAAACGCAGCATTTGAGGGATTTTCATCATTCTAAAAAACAGCACCAGTTCTCTTAGCCACCGCTCTTGTAAAATTCGGAGGAGTTTTGGATTCCGCCACCTAGACTAGTGCGCGCTGCTCACTTATTAAAAGCAAAACATATTAAAACTTTTAACTCACTTAGTGGATTATCTCTCTTTTAACTCTTAGTGGAAAATATACCTTTTGATTGTCTCTAGGAGATTCTTCTGCTATGTGCAAAAGACGTTTTCTCACTCTTGAGAATAGATTCCACACACAGCCAGAATTCCACAAGCTGCACGTGAATTTCATGAAGGATTATTTAGAATCTGGACGTATGAACCCATATTCATCTCAAATGCTCAACACTATTATCTACCTCATCATGGAATGTTTGAATCACACGATTCTATGAAGAAAATAAGGGTTGTTTTTGATGCCAGTGCCCGAATTTTGAATAATATTTCTCTGAATGATATTTTACTTTCAGATCTAAATTACAGAAAAACATCTGTGATGTAATTCTGAATTTTAGACACCACGCTATCGTTTTTTTGTGCAACATCATTCAAATGTCTCGCAATGAAATGTTACACCCCAACAATCAGTCATATCAATTAATTTATTGGAGATCTCAAAATTCTGACCCTCTTCGTCAATATAAACTCACTACAGTGATGTATGGAATGACAAGTTCACATTTCTTGGCTATCGGAACGTTGAGTCAATTAGCTCAGGATGAAGAAAAGGCATTTCCTCGTGAAGCAAATATACTTTGCACTCAGATATTTGTGGATGACATAATCACAGGGTCCGATACCTTAGAAGAAGCATTTGCCATTAAAGATGAATGAACTCATCTATTGGGTCTTGAAGGTTTTAAGCTGCATAAATGGTCAAGTAATTCACCTTCTTTATTGTAATCTATTCCTCTTCCACAGCGGCAGTTACCAATCCATTTTCTGGACCGCGACACCCAATTACGCAGAGTAGTAGGATTACAATAGGATCCATCGACAGATACTTTCTCTTACGGAATCTCAACTTATGAAGAGATCTGTTTTGTCAGTCATAGCTAAAATGTATGATCCCTGCGGGTGGATTATGCCAGTCGTCTTTTGGGCGAAGTCGTTCATGCAATTACTTTGGATTTATGTGGGATGAACCATTTCCTCCTGATCTAGCTTCTAAATGGAAACATTTTTTGAATGAGATACCTCTGCTCGAAAACATAAGGGTTCAACGTCATCTTTTATTCTCCCAATCAATTTCCATTGAACTTCATGGTTTTTCAGATGGGATTCAGTCTCAAATGGGATGTAGTGCGGTAGTTAATTTATGATGTGTGAATCAAAATAAGGAAATTAAATACCCCTGTTGATTGCAAAGTTTCGTGACTCTACGCTAAAACGCATATCATTATCACGATTATAACTCTGCAGAGCCCATCTTTTAGCAAAATTATTAAACTATTGCACTCTACAATTTTAATTTAATATTTTATCAAAGAATGTCACTGCAAGGTGTGATTCCACAATTGTTTTGAGTTGGATCCAAACACCACCCCATCGACTGAAGACATAAGTGGCAAATTGTGTGAGCAAAAGTCAGGAATGGATTCCTTCAATCAATCACTATCACATTAAACACCTACATACTAGGCCACTTTCATCTGGTCCCTCTGAATTGTCAGCCCTAACTCCAGATCATTTTTTTGATAGGAGCTCTGTTAGTTGCCTTGCCAGAAGATGATTTATCAGATATTCCCCATAATCGTTTAACCCAATGGAAACTAGTGGAAGCTCTATTCCAGCATCTACATCTGGAGTACCTCCTTACCCTACAACAGAGGACCAAGTGGACACTTCGGAAGGGAAACCTACAGATTGGAGACCTAGTTTTGGTGCACGAACATCAAACACCGCCACTCTCTAGGTGCTTGGGCCATATCACCACCACATCCCCCAGCAAAGATGGTTTGGTCCAACTCACCCACCAGGCCATGAAGTTGTTCTCCCTACCACTCAAGTGTAATCACCAATGTGATGTTAATGTACTCGTATTAAAATATCATGTTAAATTGATAAATATTATATTAATATACTTATGTGCAAATACTGTGAAAATGTAATTAGCACTCATTGACAATCAATTAGCGAACACCGCAGGGCCCTGAAGAATAAGGAACGCAAGTTATCAGCCATCGCTGAGCATGCTTGGTCCGAACCGGGCCACCACATAGACATAGATAACACTAAAGTAATTTGCAAGGAAATAAAATATTTTCCACGACTGATAAGAGAATCTGTCGAGATCGCCAAAAGGCCGAATAATTTTAACCGGGACGACGGATACCAATTATCCAACACATGGAAATGACTTCTGGAAAAACCCACAATGGACGTCGAGTCAAATGGGAGAAGGAGTGGGGAGGGCGCAGATATATAGTAGACGCTAAGGAAGAGAATCTCACTTCCACCTGAAGAAGTTGACGACAAGTTCAAGGAAACGTCGTGTTCTCGTTTTTTAATAACCAACGCTGCAAATACCGCAAAGTGTGTTTTATCAATGGAACCTATACGCAGCAAAAGCCTATGAATCAAGTTTACTTTCCTATTAGCGAAAAGTAAGGTAGCATCTCTAAAGGTATTGACTATTCCTAAGTTAGAATTATGTGCTGCCCTTTTGCTCATGCATATTTTTTTTCCAAGTTATGAATGTCCATCAAGGAAGGATAGTGCTCAATAAAATATTAGTGTGAACAGATTCTCAGACAGTTTTGTCATGGTTGAACACTCCCTCACCTATACTAAAAATGTTTGCTGCAAATCGGGTGGTTGAAATCAATGACTGTATTCCATATTCCTGTTGGAAATATACTCCATTGAAGTTAAATCCTGCCGATTGTATCGGCAGGATTTAACTTCAATGGAGGTATTCAATGGTATATCACAGGGTTTAACTCCCATGCAACTTAGTGAGGCTCAGCTGTATTGGCAGGGACCCTCATTTCTTATGTTCTTAGAGTCAGATAGGCCTCTTGGGCACTGAACCTTCTTGGACTATAAAGTGCTGCCTGAATTGAAGGCCCATTCAATAACAATAGAGACCTTGGGGATTCAAGCTGATCTACTGTCATAGATACGAAGGCTTTCCCTGTACATAAAGGTCATACATGTCATGGTGAATGTGTTGAGATTCTGGAATGCCAAGGGGTTAAAATACAAATGGGATACTCCACTGTCAGGATCAGAGTGGTTTTGTGCATTAAGAAAAGTAGTCCTAATAATTCAGGATTTTTTTTGGTGACTATTATTAAGCTCTAAGGGGTGGAGGCTGATTCCCTCCTAGCCTCGCTCCCCTACGGCCCTTGGTTGGGAAGACGACAGCATTAGAGTAGGCGGCTGTTTGAGGCATTTATTATTGGCTAGTGGCGATAAGCCTTGGTTGCTCCCAAAAGATATTTTTCTCTCAGTTCATTGTATGCCACTACCACTTCGTATCATTGTATGGTTGACCTAGGGCGGTAGAAGCTCTCTTTTCCTTTCCTGGACATCCTCATTAGACAAAAAACTGATGGGACTCTGGGCCATAGTGTGTACCGGAAGCCAACACACACCAACCTCTACCTACATGGGAGCAGCCACCACCATCCGGCCCAACTACGTTCTGTGGTTTCCACGCTGGCCCACAGAGCCCACGCAATCTGTGACGACGAGAACATCGAAAAAGAAAAGGAACATCTGAGGACAACAGCAGATTGGACACCAAAAAAGGGAGATTGACTTAGCCCTTAAAAGGGCCACGTCCGGTAACGCCAGAAAGTCAACGAGCGAGGAGGAACCGACAGCCACTGCCGTCCTCCCGTTCGTTGCACCAATATCTGGAAAAATAGCAAGGATCCTGGGGAAACACAATATTCGCACCGTTCACATGCCCCCCAGGAAACTTGGAAATTTTCTAACCAACGTTAAGGATAGACTTGAACTCAAAACGGCTGGAGTATACGAGGTGCCTTGCGAATGTGGCGGGGTTTACATCGGGCAGTCCAGAAACAATAGAAACGAGAATAAAGGAACATCAACGCCACATTCACCTAAATCAGCCGGAAAAATCAGCGATCGCCGAGTATTCCATCTGCAACAGCCACAAGATATTGTTCAAAAAATCCAAAATTCTGTCCAGAACTGATAGATTCTGGGACAGAATCATAAAGGAATCGATAGAAATTAAGCTAAATGTAAACAATTTTAATCGTGACGACGGGTTCCAAATTCCATCTACTTGGAAGCCAGTAATTCATAAAATAAGGAAGGAGAGGAGCCATGGCGCCGCCATCAGTCAATCAGGTGATAGGAGCCCCCGCCCCTATATAGCAGATTGAACCAACAATGTAAACAATTTTAATCGCGACGACGGATTCCAAATCCCATCCACTTGGAATTCATAGAATTAAGGAGAGAAACCACGGCGCCGCCATCAGCCTCCGCCCTATATATAGCAGATTGATCCAACGGAAAACACTCATCCCTGAGGATGGCCGCAGTGACAGCGGCCGAAACGTCAGCACTTCTGCCAGCACTGACCCGGTTAGAAGCCTGAGAAAATTACCTTCAATCTCCTAAACAAGTTTGTGCAACTACCTCAGGCCAGATCAGACCAGTGAGGACTAATTTTGCTTTAAGTTGCGGATGAACTGATAGCGATAGCCAATAAATACATCGCCCAATATCAGCATTTTGCAACATCGCTATCAGTTTGATGTAACTGTTGTTAATTAATACTACTCGGAACATGTGTAAGTATTCATATTTTGCTCCAAGTAATTTCCATATTTCACTTGTTTTAGCACACTTAATTGATATCAGAGTATTGCAAGGAGGCATTGAATATGGTTGAGTAATTCACAGAGGTATGGAGTGGCATTTGTTGAGTTAAAACTTCAGAGGAAAAGTTTTTATCTGTTTAAAATAAACAGCCATCTAACTGTGATCGCCTGGAAGAAGATAGCATCATTTCAGATGTTTGGAAGTATTTTAAAAATAACTTGCAAGACCCTAGTCATGCATATTGCCAAATATGTGGCATGCCTGAGGATCATGGTGGGAATAGTTCGTATACCACAAAAAATCTAAAAATTCATTTTAAGAATTTTCAGACAAAAGAAATTGAGGAAAGGCAATGTTTTCAGTCTCAATCTGGAGCACCAGTATCCCATTCAATGCTGCTGTCTCCAATATTAATTTTCACGTTTAGGAATGAAGAAGAGGGATGACCCTCAGCCTTTATCTTCAAGTTGTAGCAGTAATTCTGTACAATCAGTGTCTTCCTCATCGCCTGCAGAAACTCCTTCCACAACAGCAAAAAAAATGACTTCAAACAACCCTGGGAGAATGCTGAAAAAAACAACTGATGAGAAACGACTGCCATCACAAAAAGATACTGTAATTAATTGGTGGGATGCTGATTGTAAACTTCCAACAATTTAGATTGACTGAAAGTAAAGATTGATGATGAGCAAATGATTTATTTCTAATGTAGTTTTTTCTTAGGTTACTAGTTAGCGTAACTTATTAAATTGCGAGATTTTGAGTTGTATATCGGGATCACTAATGTTGGAGTACTTAATAGCATATTATGTTACCTTTAACTGATGTTTATATTAAAAATTCAGTGAGACCTGCCTCAACGGCCACCTCCCTCAAGTGGGTACCTCCTCAAGCAGCCATTTTTTTAGGAATAAAACGAATATCCCATATAAAAAATGTAAATTTCCCCTCCTTTCAGCAGTCACCTCCTTCAGCGGCCAGAGGTCACTCTATGTTAGGCTTGCGGCCACTATTTCCATGACCAGAAACCCTTCTCACTCTCAAGAATTTCCATTTTCTTTAAACAAACTCATTTACTAAGACACCACTATGGCATATTATAGTTCTTGGTGTTAGCAATCATATAAATCTTCATCAACATTTTAGTCTATCATGGGGCTCTCTTGAGTTGGATGATGCTGTTGCAAAGAAGCAATGCCAGGCACCATTAATATCGTGATGACCCACAACTGACAACAATTAATAAACCAAGAGTAAAATAGAAAATATTTATGCATTTCCGTGACAGTTCACCATCCTATGCACAGAGAGCAAGCGAGTACCACTGAAATAGATGAGAGTCTTACAACCTAAGACACCACAAAGGAATACAATCCCATGTCTTTCGACCAAAGACGTCACTGGGAAAAATGCCCCCACACCATGCTTTTGTCTTCTGTGTTTTTCAATCCACTTTACCTCCAAAGGAGATATTATGGGCCTGTTTGGGACAAGCAGTAAGATGAGTATATATGTATATGATATGAGTATGTGTACTACGGGTAGCGTTTTTTTCCCCTGTGTAGTGTCAGCCCGATAGAGGGCCGAGCGTGCTGTGAGTGATCCTTGTGTGCTAAGAGTGGTCCCCTTTTTTCACAGGCAAATGAATGCAAAGATCACAATGTAACATCAGTGATGTCTCATGGTAAACGACTTTGCTTCTGTTACACTACAAATGTTATATAGGAACTTCACTAAGTCTGCAGCTGGCTACTCACCGGTTATACCTCTCTCACAGAACAATGCAATGCTCTACAACTCCTCCACTTGAACGGGTGCAAACAAGGTAGAAACTGAGTGATTCATTCAGATAATCACAGTTTCTTACTTCAGAGTGTCTCTAGCATTCAATCGAATCGTTTCAGTAATAGTCAGTGTAATGAGCAGAGGCAAGAAAAAACTTATCCTGACACTGTAAGAAAGAAGGAAAGTTATTTTGAAGAGTAAGAATGGAACTTCAGCAATAAAATTGGCTATTACTTTAAATTGTAGGACAAAAATAACATTTTGAAAAACAAGTGCCATTTTGAAGAACTGGGAGGACAATAGGAATGGAGTAAAAAAAGGAAGAGATTTTGAACAGTGCTGAGAAAGTGAATGAGGTTGTGTACAAGTGGTTAACAAGCAAGTGAAGAGACTACCTGTGAGTGAGTCGATGATCCAAGAGAAAGCTTGTGAAATAGTGAAGGAATTGGAGGTGAATAATTTCTCTGCCAGCAATGTCTGGTTTGTGTTTAAAAAAAATGCCACAATATTGCATTTCATACAGTGCGTGGAGAAGGGGTAGATGCAAATCTGAAGGATGTTGACAACTGGAAGAAGAGGTTACTATCACTTTTAGATGATTATGTCCCTTGTGACATATTTAATGTTGACAAAGAGTGGCCTTTTTTATCAGTCAATACCTGAAAAATCCCTTACCCTCAGCATGAGATCTGCAAAGGAGGAAAGATGTCTAGAGAAAGATTAACAGTACTACTGTGCTGCAATGTGATGGGAGAGAAAAAGAAACTATTGATAATAGGGAAATCTCTAAGACCTCGTTGTTTAAAAAGTTGATGCCCACAGGTTACAAGTAAAATGGCATGTGAATAGAAGGGCATGGATGACATTGGCAATTTTTTAATCTTGGCTAAAGGACTTCAATGCTAAGATGGTCTATGAACAGCGGAAGGTGATTCTGTTGCTCAACAATGCCCTATGCCATCCAAGTGTTTCCTTTACAAATGTTAAGTTATTATTTCTGCCTTCAAACACAACTGCCAAGTTACAGCCACTAGACCAAGGGATTATACAGTCATTTAAGCTCCAATTCCTTAGGAATCCAGGTAGCTTTGATTAGACAGAGCATCATATAACCCACCCAGTATTTAATAAAGGAAAACAGACTGGTGCAATACAACCACAAACAAAAACCAGTAATCACACTTCTCCTTCAGCTAGCTCTGGTTAACTGGAGTGTTACCAGTACTACAGTATTCAACTAGGAGATATAGAGCTGAACAAAATCTTTGGATTTCCAGCCTCAGCCCTTTCCTTCAGCCATATCAGGTGGCACTATAGGCACTGCTCTAGAAACTTATCTTCTGGCATTGATCTTGATGGTGTTTGGGCAGGATACCCTGGATCAATGCAAAACATTGGTCCAATTCCACTATCAGAATTGACCAATCACTGCTGTAATCACAGGAATATGAAGTACTATACAGTCCACCAAGATCTCATTTATGAAAAATCAATTATACCCCATAAGATGATGTAATAAATGTATTTGCAAGGGATGGCAAGGAGGTGACTGACATCCAAGAGGTGTTATACGTGCCAATGCTCACCCTTTTGTGGAAATGGTACAAAGCAAGAATAAAGACAATGGAGTTACCAGCAGTATTGATAGTAGTCCTATTCTGCATTTCCAAGTAGCAAGGGAATACAGTTTTTTGATGATAGAAAAATTTACCACAGGCACAAGAAAATTTTTACTTCACTTTTTTCAGCAGAGTACACAGCATTTGCAGCCAAAAATCACGGTAAATTCCAAGCAGCAAAAAAATCCACATAAAGATCCTAAGATGATGTTGCAAAGGTTTGGTATATTGTCCCATAATGGGCAGTAATACAACATAATGCAATGGAAAGAGAAGTGCAAAAGGGACTTAATTCCCTACTTTATGGTGATCAGAAGAGAAAGAGATCACTAAAAGGAAAGAAGTGTCAAGAGACCTTGATTGAATGTTGAGGCAAGGATAAAGTGAGAGCAATAGCACCATGGAAGTGTTGAGTATATGTTTACATTTATTACTGTACATTCAAGAGACTGATAGTTCACATGGGCATATGAACATGTATGTACTGTGGGTGAAGGCAGGAGCTTCATCCCACTCAGTCTTCTGTAGTCAAACAATGTAGTCACCTTTTGTTGTTAACTTGTAAAGTTGTTATAGGCAATAAAGTCTGTTCCACCTTCTATTAATCTCACAATTATTCTATCAATATTTCACTTCTTGTATAGCCTTATTCTATCAATGCTTATACTTATATGCCATCAATAACATTAGGCATGATTTGACTGCTTTGTTTCCTCTATCATTCCCAACTTATAACCCAAACACTGATACATTCCCTTCTATACATACAAAAGTCACAGATTTTTATAAAAACCTTCCAATGCAGACAATATTATTATGCAAAAACTTGTCATTGTTTTGCCTTATATTCAGCAAAATTTGAATAATGAATATGAATTACACAGGATTATGGCATTCAACAAAAATTTAACATCATCCTTTAATGATATCTATTTAAAAAATAATATTTAACCAATTTAGACAAACAGAATATAACAATAGACAAACTTCCCTAAGGAATTATGCAGAAGTGAATACGAGAAAGACTTCTTTTTCAACTAATACGATACAATTTCAACTAATACAATAGCTACAAATAAAGGCAGGAAGAGGCAGTAAATGTACTATAAAAAAAACAAAATGAACTTATCAATTTTCTGATACAACAAAAATTCCTCTCCCAAAGCTCCATGATCATCATTTCCATCAACGATTACATATATAGGTCCATAGTGCTTTCTTCTCCATTACTTAAGAATATGGAAAACGTATGGTCAAATTATACAAGAGTTGACCACATTCCACAGTTGTTCTTATGAATACTTGAGCCAAGAGTATTGTCTGTTTTTAAAAATTGCTTCAACCTCCATCTAGAATACATTGTTACATGGATATGCAAGTTGGACAATGGATAAGAAAGAGAGTCTGATAAGAGGCAGAAGAGTTGTGGACCCAGAGAAGGGTGCAATAGCTGAATGACAATAAAAAACAATGAAGAAATATGACAAAAAATTAACAAGAAGAGAAACTTTGTATATTATTATACTGGCAGTTTCAATCACTCGGCACTTCATCCTTGAAGATGGCTGCATGCTAGCAGCCGAAACATCAGACTTGCTCCACTCTACGAGCCAGTTGGAAACCAGAGAGGAATTTTTTCAGCACATTCACCAGGAAAGCACCAAATCTTCTCTATAACATACGCTTAAATATAATTAATAATATGATGTGTAAGGTACTAGAAAAGACCAAGGATGATGCTTTTGAGCAGAACAAGCAAGTTGTTGGGTGATAAGTACACTTAACTAAGGAGAATTACAGAAAATAATCTTAAACAGTTGCAGTGACAATGTAAAGTCTTCATTTGAAGAAGCAGTTTCTTCCAATCATTTTTATAGACACTTTAAGTCATTCACTACACAAAACAATTGACAAGATTTGGGACATCAGCTTATAGTAGGGTTGAGAGAAAACTTCAGATTACCTTCTTCAAGGTTAAAACAAAGAACATGGCAGTAACTCCATTGATGTGAGAAGCTGGGATGGAGTAGGTTCCTCTAAGATGATAAAAATGACAATGGAACCTCAGTGATAAGACCACAAATGGAGAGTAAGGAAGTCCAAAGATGCCTACCAATTAAAAAGTAGCTCCTTAGTCGATTTTTTCCAGCATTTGAACTTCCCAAGAAATTGGCTTCCTGGTATATGACGAAACAATGAAGGAAAAGGAACGAAAGATGATGTTCATGGTAGAGCTACAGCAAGAGCCAACCTAGAACAAAAGAAAAAGGATTATTAATTCTGCTGATATCACTACCATGGTCTCCACTAATACTCTTATTTGAGAGGAAATGAAGACTGTAAAAGGTCATTTTGATAGTGTAGCTACACCAGCATTACTAAGGATATAAATTACAACTTTTAAAGTTGAAATTTATATAATGATAGTTAATATAACAATTCAAATTTATGTTGGTTTAAAGAAAAAATGAACATTATACTCATGCAGTGACACCACTGAGTCTTTTATAGAAACTAGAGCAAAATCTAACATTTCCCAACAAAAACTACAAACACTGGTGAATAATAAAACCATTTGGGTATCACTGATAAAAGTATTGGGTGATTGACAAGACATACAGGTTACAGGGAAACAAGATCAGTTCTAAGGAAGACATACTTTAAAGAAAAGGGCAATTAAAAACTCAGCTGTAATGTTATAAGAAAATCTCTGAGAAATCCTAACTTTGCCAGAAACATTGGTATTTAACAGCTGCTTTTCTGTTATGATAAAAATCTTGCAATATTACAGCCCTTGTATCTTCGAGGAGAGGGTAAATATTAAGATTTCTTAAAATAAATGCATCATCAGATGGACAAATTCTGCCCTTCAGAAAATCATCTTAATCTTAGCCATTGACCATGCTTGAATTCCAATAATCCACAAACCCAGGCAGAGTTGGATCTCTATTTGACCCACCTTATAATAAAAAATCAGCAATTGACTACAAGGTGATCTTAATCAGTAATACGATATAATATGAGATTAGATTTTAGTAGATTTAGACGTGAATCTAATCATACAATACATACCTACTTAATGAAAATGATAAAGAATTTTAGATTTAAAGCAGCCACAGCCTGACCTATGCTAACTTATTCAGAGACCATACTTAAGCAATATCACAGTTGCAAGGATTTCAAAAGTGCTTCAACAGCTGACTTAATTTTGCAAATGAGCCCCAATTGAGATTCGGAACCCCAGAACTCCTTCACGAAAGTCGAAGCCCACTTGGTTATCTGAAGGCACCTTATAAATTTCACAGGGTTTGTGTATTTCTCAAATGACATTGTCACAAAGCGTCCTTGTATTTGCACACTTAATGTGGTGCCTCGTCACAGACCATGGACATTATTAAAGGATGACTCCTTCAAGTTTATCCATGGAAAACCTTTTTCTTATTCATAGCTTCTTTATAAACTGACATACTATTATAAAGGAAGTGCTTCGACAGCTGAGGTCATTTCCTACCTCCTTGAATCGAAACCGGGACCGATTTCACATAGGTCGAACAAACCACATGGGTATCTTGGAGCTTACTATCTTACCTTTGATTGTTTGTCTTACATATGAAATTGACCTCCTGGGACATTTTTGAAATCGTCTGTGATAACTTATTTGTACTTGGTATAAAGAATTTGCTATCAACAGAAGGCTTATTCCATGGCTACAACTAAATATTTCCCAACTGCGACTCGATACATTTCCGTAATTTAGAGATGATTATATACCGATAAATTTTTATTTCATTTGATCGACTGATTACAGAAATACTTTGCAAAATTTCAGTCAACTCAATAAGAATTTATATACCTAGAAGGAAAACTTCCTATTCACTTTTCCATGAATAATAGCAGGAATCTCTTCAAAGACGAGCACACAACCTCAACTTTCATCCTCTTAGAAATCGAGAACATCATCAATTTCCATGTAACTACTTTTTAATGAACAAACGACGAGCAACATTTGACCTCCACAACCGACCATTTCTGAACATGTAATTATATACTAACTAAACTAGAAGATTGCATTTACATATATAATGTCTACAGCTCAGAAAACATGACAATATCATCGTAATTTTCGTCGCATAGAACCACCATTCAACGCTAATCTTCAATTTCCACACAAGAAAATGGTACGAGACATCTTCTACTTACTTCTTGTTAGACACGCTTCGCAAGAACTTAGAAAGTTACAGGGGTTTCAGGGGAATCACCAATACCACCACTGCGACGAGCAGACGACTCTGGCCGTCATATACTACCAATGTTGCAGATTAAAAAACAACTCAATTCTAAAGCTTTTAGCAGGCATGTATATATGCCTGCGAAACTTTCTTGTACCTACTGCATGTTTTTCTGCACCTATTTGTAGTTCGTAATTAATAAAACAACGAAAATAATTTGCCTGATTATCAGCTTTGCCTGAGTGTAATAGTTTTCAAACAAATCATGATACAAATATTAATAACAAAATCGCTGGTCATAAACGATGGCAAAAACTCCTCTACCCAAATACTAACCTCTTAGCTTCTTAATTACATTAAATATCTTTGGCAGACAAGCGTCTGAACTGACTTCACAGTCAAATGAATAACTGTAAATTGATAACAATACAAACCGATACAAACAATATATCTTAATCGGAATCCTCCATACAATTAAAATACCTAACTTTCGTTGTTAAGCGTCGGAGATTGGTACTTCCATAAAAATCAAAATGTATAAACCGTAGGCAATCGAGAAAAGTTGAACTTGATACAAAGATTTAAGACAAGCTTTATTTCTTTATTTATTCATTATTATGAAGACAATATTTCCAATTTCTGTAATCAACTTTGGTCGCACAAAATTGTATCTTAAGAAAATAAATGTTCCGCAAGCTAATTTCCCAGTCTAATTTTAATACATTTGCTTTAAACTATCTTCTTCCCTTTGATTTTAAAATCTTATGTCCTACGTTCTTAAACATAAATGTTGCATTTTGGATCATTTGGAGGGGTCTATGTTCATGCATATAATTTATCTTTTATCCCTCTTAAATTCATGTATGTACTATTTCAAAAAGTATTTCATATGATTTTCCGAAGTTTTAGTCTTATTAACTTTTGTGAACTGTTCTTAGCAATAAGTATCAGAATAGAGGACAGAAAGAACATTTTTTCTGCATATTCTCTGCACTTATTTTAAGAACATTTCTTTTCTGAAGAATTTTATCATTGTATCATAAGATTCTTCATATTGACATTGTGTATTAGGTACATTTTTCAGAAAAATGACCTGTGGACTTATTTCTTAAATCATTAAATTTTAAAAAGAATAAGTAATATGGCAACGTTAAAGAAGAGCAAGCAGCTTCAAATTAATAATAATAGGAATAATATTTTTGTAACTGGTACTTTAGTGAATCAAGTGACCTAAGGAACTTAATGAAGGTTCTGCATATAGATATTTTCTTATTTCATGTCTTCTTCTTTATTCATTTTTAATGTATAATGATTTTATCACCGACCAGTTTTTGACTAAGCACTTGTTTTGGAATCATAACCATGTTATAGACTCATCTTTACATACGCATATCAGTTTTTAAATGGTTTTGTACTATTTCTTAGTTGTCTCAGAATATTTACTTTTGAGTTGTATTCTGAATATTATTTTCGGCATTTTTGCTGTGGCTCCACAAAAATAAGAATAAGAAAGTTTAAAGTATTCCCCCAACATCATTAGTTAATTGTGCTATCTCTTGAAGGTATGAGTAAGCTAAAATTATTTCAAGTTTAATGGACAGTGTTTTAGACAACAAGACGGACTTGCAATTGGGTCTCCTCTATCCCCACTTCTGGCCGATATATATATGGACCACTTTGAAAGTAATATGCTACAATCTGACAACCCATTAGTGGAAAATGTTCTATGTTGGCTCCGATACATGGATGACATTCTCTGTGTTTGGAAAGGCTCAGTCTGACAATTAAATAGCGACTAATTTCTTAAATTCCAGATGCCTCAATTAAAAGTTTACTTGTGAGAAAGAAGGCAACAGTTCACTTAATTATCTAGACCTCACCATCTCCATTATCAATCAACATTTTGATTTTGCCATAATCCAGAAAGATTCTTACACAGATCATGTAATTCCTTCAACATCGATGCATCCCATTTCTCAAAAATTGTTTTGAGATTTCTTTTCTTTGTATGTTACACTGTTTATTATCCATTCCCATATCTGAAAGCTATGTAAAGAAAGAGCTGGTAACAATTAAGCAAATCGGGGTAAGCAATGGATACAGAAGTCATCTCTTTGACAAATTACTCAAAAAGAAAAAAAGAATACTTGCCTAGAAAGAAATCTATCAAACTCCTCCAACTCATGGTGAGGATCAGCAATGACATAGAATACCCAACTTAGGACCAATTTTGCTCAAAATTAAAAACGTATTCCCTAAGGACGAATTAAGGGTTGCCTTCTATAACAGAAACACTACGGACCTTAATCTCAAACCTCAAAGACAAAATGAATAAGGAAGAGAGAAGCGGGGCGTATAAGCTCAAATGCCAAAACTGCAACAGGGTTTACATTGAAGGGACAGGACACAAGAATTGCTTCCTATAAGAAGATGACTCCCACTTTGCAAAACACCTAATTTCCAATAGCCACTCTTTCCTGCCATCGATACTCCATTTTGAAAACAATAGACCCAGAGGGGACATCCTGGAACAAACACAGATTTTGAACTACAAAAGATTAGATATATACGAGATATTAAATGAGTTTCTCTTTCTGTCCCTTTTCAGAAAAGAGGTTGACTGGCAATGTTATTTATAGTATTTTTCTTCAGTTTGTCATGTTAAGTTGCCTTGCAAATATACGTTAAGTTAGCAGGACTTTTTGTTTTCTTCCATAAACCTTACAACAGGTACATGCTCAGGCACTTGCAGCAGCATTTATAGAGCCGTTAGACATGAAAAGTGAAGTGTGAACCAAATTTTTTTAAAAATGTGGTTGCAAGTATTCCGTTATGGCTGTAGTGGAAAACTGGAGGAAGAGCATTGCCAAGTTCGATGGCACTAACTTCCAACTATGGAAATAAAAATAAAGACCATATTCGTTGCTTGTGGGATAATAGAGTTGGTGCTGGGAATGAGACACAAAAGCAATGTGCATTACTCAGTTGAGTACTCACAGCTAGAGTATTTACTTACGTGCACAACAGCGTCTGAAATGTGGGACAAACTGCGTCTCTTGCATGAGCGAAAATCAGAAGTTAACAAGCTCCTTCTCATGAAGCGGTTTCATGAATATATGATGGGGCCAAGTGATTCAATCATGAAGCATGTTGCAAAATTACAAAATATTGTGGCGCAATTAAGACCTTGGAGAGCTGTTGTCGTATCTTGCTCTTATGGCAAAGATTCTGGGGAGCCTTCCCACTAAGTTTCATCCACTAGTTACAGTGTGGGTCAACGTTGCAGCTGCTGACATAACGCAACTTCACGAGAGGCCGAGGAAGCAAGAATTACAGAAATAGAGGAGTCGGCAAATGCTTCAGCAGCTATGTCGGTAGTTAGAAACACTAAGAAGGTAGCTGGGATGCATTTTAGGAATAAATGGAAAGGAAAAATTGTTTGTTTTCTTTGTGGAAAACCTGGCCAAATTGCCCGAAATTGTAGGAAGAATAAGAAGACGGAGAAAAAGAAGTTAGAGACAGAATCAGGGAATGAACATCCAGTAAGTGCTTTTATTGCTACTGGAAAATACACTACTCGTGAATGCAGCAAACAGGAAGATGAGGCAAAAAATGAGAGATTTCATTACTCTAAGTAAAAGAGACCTGGCTCATGGGCAGTGTAGCCACATTTGCTACAGACGTGAGTGTTTTAGTGACTTAGTTGAATGGAAAGATATCTCTGTTACTTTAGGAGATAACACTAAAGTTGCATTTTCATTGTACTGACGTGACAAGGGATGACGGAGGCACATGCATCGTCATGTGTGCCCTCCACGGCTGACGAAAAGCATACACATTACGGTGACGAGTGAGGTCTCTCAACAGTTAACTTTTGCTACTGTGGTGCAAAGATGCAGATTTATATGGTCAATAGAATGCTAGATGAGATGGATGAGGAGGAAGAAAATGCAGCAGTATTATGCTTGATTGTGGCGATGGAATCATCCAGACTATGAGTCCATCCTGTCAACCAAAATCGGAGGAAATTTGGCGAATTTAATCACCTAATGCCCGAACTAATGAAGAATGAAGAACAGTTTATAATATATCTCCATATGTCTAAAGGACTGTTTTACTCTCTGCTGGTGAAATAAGAATAGAAGAATAGAATAGAATAGAAGAATTATAATAAAAACACAAACTCTATTGCCGCTCAATAGCCTATAATGGGTCCTTTGTCCTCCGACTGGTCTGAGACATCCTAATGTCTATTTCCAATTGTAAGTTGTGAGATCCCATGTAGCTGCTTCTCTTCGACTAATTACCTATTTTCTGTTGCATTTTTTTACCATCAAGTGGTAGGCATTGGCCAGTTACTTCATAATTACAGTGTAGCAAATAATGATCAGACAGGACTCCAAATTTCTTCCCATTGTGACTTTTGAAACCGCGTCTTACCAAGAAAAGCTGTCGTGCTATGTGAATTCGGCTTCTAAGCTTTGACTGCATCTTAACAAAATTGCTTTATGTGAATCCGATCTATGTGAGGGTATACTGTATTTGTGTGGATATAACATTGGATACCTGTATGGATATTGTATGGATATTGTATAGATCTTGTATAGATTAAGATTAATGTTTAGGCAATATATTCAATTGCTCTCTTAAAATCAGTCTGGGAGGGACAGAAAAGTACATATAAAACAGAATATAGTCTTAAGCAGGAGTGTTCTAAAACCTTGTTTACTCTCACTCCCAATTGCAGATGAGAGTATGTGCTGCAGGTTAATAGACAGAGGTGCAATTCTAATGATGAAGGATCTCAATGGACGTTCACCACAATAACTGGAAATTCAATTTATAAAGAACTAGCCACTACCTTGAAAGTATTCTATTGAAAGTTTATTCTATTGAAAGTTGATAATAATTGCTTAAACTTAGTAATATAGAAATATGATGCTTGTGAGGATAGAATCTGAGTCATCAATTAGTAAAGTATGCAGTGCGATATCCCTTTGACCTCTAATCATCTTGATGCTGGGTGGGCACCAATAAATTTTGGCTCCCACCATGAATTGAACCTGGGACCATTTCTGCAGAGTGTGAACACGTTGGCAACTAGGCTATCCAGGGGCCTCTCTGAGTCAATTACACCTTATATATTCTTGCATTAACAGATCTAAACTTTTTCATACAATGTATACCTTTACATGCCTTGTTTTATAGTTTCATCACACATATCTATGCTCTGTTTATCATCCAGCAGCTTTTCTTCTTATGTCTCAAATACAATGAGGACCTTATTGACACTGTGCAAATGATTAATATACTAAACCAAATTGACCTTTGCAAAAATTAAATGAATGAAATCACATATACAAGTGTCAGAAAATCTTCTTATTCTTCATTTCTTTGTTTTTCAATTTTCTGTATAAAATTTCTATAGCCCATTTTATATAATTATGCATCTAATCATCGAGTTGACTAAATTATTCAAATTTGAAATCAAATTGATGAAATATTCAATTCAAAAGATAATGCTGTTTTGCTCTAGTGACTTAGTATTGGTATTTATGTACTTTCTCCCTATGTTGTTTTGCTCTAGTAGCATAATATTGGTATTTATGTACATATACTATCCCTTTCTTATTCTTTATGTTACGTAAGGGTATACAGAATTATAAGCTTTCTGTTCCTTCTTTTTGACCTCTCTTTTCATAACTATATTATATAAAATGTAAGAGGCCATGTGCCCATAAAAAAGTTTATTATTATACTTCACTCATCAGACACCTATGTAAGGGAGTCAGATAATCCCTCCAAAATGCTTTTCTTTTTTATTATTACGTAATATTTAATATAGTTATCTATCTTATTATTCTTTTATGCTTGTCATTATTAATTTTCCCAAATGATTTTTCCACAACTTTTTCTGTCCAAAATTGTAGTGGTAGATCATTTATCAATGAAGTATTTTCCTTAGTGGCATTTTGCTTCCAAAGGTAAATTTTTCAAGGATTTAAAAATTAATTTTCAGCAATCAAGATCTTAAATATCTGGTATAGTAATAATATATAGCCTGAATGAAATTAATTAAATTTACAAATTATCCTCCATTTTTTATGATCAGAGGATTATATTTGCAGTAGGATTCATTGATCCCTCTTCTTCTTTATAATCCTGAATAACACATACATTCACAAGGACTTTATTTGAAAAAATGAGAGGGTTTTTGAGGCATAGCCAAGGGATCCTAATCAATAAATATGTCTTATTCATACGTTCTAGGTTAGGAAAAGTTTCAACTTGTTGGAAAAAACATGGAGACAGTGGTGTTAATGGTACTTTGATGATGTTCCTAAAGTCATTATAAAGTTTATGATTACTGGGAGAGAAGATATATTTACCCTTAAGAATATATAAAGATTTTGAAAAAATAACAAAAACTATGACAGTAATATCAAGCAGTTAGGTCAAGTACCTTAACAGAATTAATGAGAAGATCTCTTTATCTAAAATTTTCTTGAGATTGTGATAAATAAATAGATAATGTAGAGCTTCATTTTAAAATCTGCCTTTGTGAAAAACTTCATAGGATAAAGTATAAGAATTTAGAAAGACCGCAAGCCTCAAATAGAGTTTCTTCATAGTTTAGAAATAACTATCTTAAATGTTTATTTTTCGTTTTTGGCTGCAATTATTTTGATATAAGATATAATGCATTCAATAACAACTCCACAATGGAAACATTTTCTATCATTCTATACCAAGTAGCTTTGTAATAATCTGGATGTAACTAAAATCAGGAAGGTTGAGGATGACGTGGTTTTCTATAGTACCAGAGGATGACATGACACTAAATGAGCATGGGTTTGACACCAGGTGTGTGCAAAGTGTATCCCAATTAAAATGCATTTCAGCAATTTTTAAGAATTTCTTGAATGCCTCCCAGATAAGGTGGAAAGATAAAAACCAGAATGGGAGCAGAAGCAATTGTAAAATTTCTTTAATGCATTATGCCATTTCTCTAATTATCCTTGGTTTGATGCCAGAATGTCATTCCAATTTTACCATACATTCCAAATGGGGATAATGGAATCTTATTTTAGGACCTTCCCGATTTGATTTTGAACTGAAACTTAGAAACCAGTCAGAGTTTTTTGTGTCTAATATTAATCTGCATTTTCCTCTTTGAAATAGGTTTTGGGTTCAACACCAGGCAGCATTAATTCTCCCATTTAATATGTATGGTGGGGAATACAAACATCCTGTACAAGCATTTCCAGAGAAGATAGAATTATTTATTTTAGCATATGATCAGCAGTCATGATTATGTTTTTAACCTTTAGTTATCACTTTTCTAATGCTCCTTGGTTCAATGCCATGGCACCAATCGCCTTCAGCCATACAATGAAATGAGGAATACAGAATTACATTTTATGACCTCCTCGATATGATGTGGGCTTGTAATTCTGTGTATGGGTAGAGATATCATTTGCAAAGCTTATGCTTTTATTGCCATTACCAAGATGATATTGTCTTGAAACTTTTGGAAGCAGAGAAGGTTGTTCCTATCTAATATAAATATACAATAGTCTTTCACAAGTGGGTCCTGAGTTGGACACCAGAGAGTCTTAATAGTTTGTAAATCATCTACATGAAAAATAAGACCAGAAATCCATATATTTTTATGGCACACTTCTCAAAAAGATAGAAATCCACAATGAGTCATGTAAATAGAATTCATGAATATGTTTTACATATATAGTTTACCATTCCCCTGTTAGTCCTTGGTTTGAGGAAACAGGGTTATTTGAATCCTACAATACATTTAAATGGGAAATACAGAATTACATTTAGGGACTTTCTCGATACTGAACTGAAACTTCAGATACAGTTCGAGATGTCTTTAGCAATAAGAAGTATACAATTGCATCTTACTAAACCTTTCTGAGTTCGACTACAGGCGTTCTTAATGCATCCATATTAAATTGACTCAATTAAACTGAGATCAATCTAAAGGTGAATAACATTCATTCTACATGGCAACATAATGGTTATTAACCTACTTTTTGAAAACTGATAACTCAAACTGTCATATCATTGAATGGCAAGTTGTTGTGTAGTAAATGACAACTATCTTAAATTAAATGAAAGGTGGACATAAATGAGTACTAATCTCAAGGAAAATTCAATGTAATAGTACATTAAATAATAATGATATTAATTTGGAATATTTTTGAAAGGTAAATTTGGGGTTTCAATTTACTCAACCTTGGATTTTTAACCTTATTCTCACCCGAAAAAATAATCCTTTAAAGAAATGATAATTTGAAGAATTGGTTTGCCATGGATTTTTATGCTCCTCAACTGATTAAAAGCTTCTCACTTTTAGAGCCAAAGAGGATACAGAAAAATACTCCTTGCCATATATTTTGAAATAAGTGAGGACTTATTTCATCCTTGCGGTCAGTTGTTTGTCATCAGCATGCGTGGTTCCCAGTTTTAAGTTTCTGTCCAGATTCTCACCAGTGTCCCCACTTCTGGGGGGTTTTCTTTTATAGCATGTTATTGAAAAACTGAGACACCGACAATGTTTTGTAAGGTTGAATGGATTAACTTTTTCTGACTGGCAATGAATGATAGGAATCAAGCTTCTCTCTCCTGTAATTGAGCTCCATCCAAGTCGAGAGTCGCCATTTTCATCGAATCCGTTGACCGAAAAAATGAAATTTTCATCCGTAGACAAGTTAATCCATATGCCAATATGAAACAGGATGGAAGTGGAAGTGAGAAAAAAGTTTCACAAACTGGCCTCGAACCTCTGCCATCCACGTGGTGTTCTAAACGCTACACCAACCCACTCCAAGAGGGGCCCCAAAAGGGTGGAAATTACAAAAAGTTAATTTATTACAGAAATACTATGGCCTATGTAGACGAACGCCATTTTACTTTTTCTATATTAAATCTCCTCTAACATAAAAAATGTTTCGTTCAAATCTCCAGAGCAAGTCTGGTAGTCTCTCCTGTAAGTGATATTGCTCCATCCCCATTACCTCGGGCTCAAACCTCGGCTAATCAGGATTTTCTGATCAGAGAATAGTAGTGTGTGTTTGTGCAATTTTACCAATCAGGGTTGGCAACAGGAAGGATATCCGTCTGTAAAAATCAATAATTGCCAAATTCAAACCTCATCATCATCATTCATCCATAAGTGAGGGGAATAAGGATCAGAGAAATTAAATAATTAATTCTATAGCCATTCGACCATCTTAGTTTAACTTGAAGCCTTACAGATATCAGTAATAATTCAGCAAAGAGGTCGATTAAGAAGAATGCTGCATACGCCCGCCATATAATGAGAGGTATATTTGCATTATCTATTATATACTATAGTAGTTATAGTAGTTAGTTTTAGTAGTTAGTATAACTAACTCTCTGGATATACCTATATAAAGGAAATACGAATTCTAAGCATGTTCCACAAGCGCCGTCGACGTCAAATTTTTACGACGTACTGGCTCCAAACTGTAAATACCAGAATAGTTCAGACTTTGACGCTAGTTATCACGGGTTAACGATACAAGAAGGTCCAAAAATCGCAATTTTCCCATAAGAATGCATTGCACGGATATTTGAAAATTATTTTGAGGCACTTATCGGTAAGATAGAGGAACCAAAATCTCGGAGGTTGAAGTTGGGGTAGTCTTTTATACTACCAATAGAAGAAATGTTTCAAAATGACCGTGAGTTCAACGGCAGGTGGGTGCGAAATTCTTCCAAAAGAAATGCATTGCTGCAATTTTTGAAAATTTTTTTCGATGCTTTACCGATAAGCTGGAAAGATAAAACCAGAAATGGTGACAGAGGCGTTTGAGGACATTCTCTCTTCACCGTTCCTCTAATGGTCCTTGGTTCGATGCAAGAGTGTCATTCCGATTCCACCATGCATTTCGAACGGGAATAACGGAATCTTATTTTAGGACATTCCCGGTATGATAGTGAATGGAAACTTTGATATACGTGAGATTGATACTTATCTAACATTCGTATGCCATTGTCTCCCACGAACGGGTCCTGTGTTCGACGCCAGCCGGTCTTTCGCGCGAATTTTCGAAAATTGTTTTGAGTCCTTTCTCGGAGCGATAGAATAGTGAAAATCACGGAGGTTGGAGATGCCGTGGTTATCTATTATACTAACTGAAGAAATTTTACCAAATGACCGTGAGTTCGATGCTAAGTGGGTGCAAAATTCTTCGGTATAAAATACATGGCGGTCATTTTTGACAATTATTTTTAATGCTTATCCGATAACCGGGAATGATATAAAATGGAATGTACATAGAGGCAATTCATATGTTTCATATACGCTGTTTGCAGTTCCACTGACGGGTCTTGGTTCGATGCCTGAGCATCATTTCTATTCTACCATGTATTTCAAAGGGGGATAGCGTAATCTTTTTATAGGAACTTCCGATAAGATATTGAACTGGAACTTTGGAACAGGTCAGAATGCACTCATCTAATACTAATATGCCATTGTATCGCACGATTGGGTCCTTAGTTCGATGCCAGGCGGTCTTTTGTGCGAAGTTTTCAAAATTGTTTTGAGGCTTTACTTGGTACGATACTGTATTCAGCTGATAGCATGCAGTATGCAAGCTAGTTTTACTTGTATAAATAATTAGTAAGTCAGGGGATTGAACACCGACACCACATTACCGCCGCGGCGGTAGGGCATTACACGGCGCCGGCCGCGATAGTTCGTGCGGCTGTTGCGGGGTATTCAGTCTTCCCCCTGTTTCGATCATTTTATAATATATCATTCAGTTAGTTATCAATAAACACAATCAAATAGCTGAACATTATTCATAGAAAATAGATATATAGGTCAATCACGTCATGATCAACATTTTACGTTTCTAATATAAGCTCAAGTTGCCGCACGAACGATCGAGGCCGGCGCCGTGTAATGCGCTACCGCCGCAAGAAAAATTGTCTTTCTTAGGTTGTTTATGAACTTAAAGGGTTCGGACTTGCAAGGAAAATAAATTCACTATTTTCTAAGAAACTTTCTCGCTGGATGTTTTTACGTGGGCGAATTGGACGAAAAGTAGCAGGCGACTACTTTTTTCAATGCATTTTGCAAGAAATTCTCGACTTTTTCATTAATTTCTGTTGAAAATTTCCCTAAAATATTTTCACCTGACTATGTATTAACGCTAAAAGAAACAGAAAGGTTTGAAGCTGATATTGATATAAAAGAATCCCATGTTTCTTGAATCTGAGAATTAATGGCACCCGTTCCAAAAGAAACGGAACAAAACGCCGTATTTCTTTGAGATGTAATATTTTTGTTGTTTTTTGAGATTATGTTGTAAATAAACAAAAAATAATCACTTCATAATGTGCGGTATCACTGATACCAAATAATGAAAAAAATTGAAACAATTTTGACCAACTCCAAAATTTTACGCAAATTTTGCAACGGCGCACTAATTTCTCCCATTTGAAATACACGGGCCTATGCATTGTAAATTGGAAAAATCTGTGCCTTCATGATGGTGAATGGACCGTAGGTATCAAAATACTTTTCATGAATTGCCTTTATTTTGGGAGTAGAAACCCAATAATTTAAGCGTGGATAAAATTTAATTATATAAAATGTTTTTGAATAAAATGAACTTTGGGTCTGTCGCACAACTTCATGTGCAAATTTTTCTTTATTTCCATCAATTGTTATATAAAATGATAATGGTTGATAAACCTATTGAATTGCAGGAAGATGCATAACTATTTTACACAGTCAAAAAACGGTAAAGTCGATCAATTTTTATTTGCATGTACTTCATGTGCAAGACATAGATTACACTACAAAACTAAAAAAATACTTTTCACTGTAATTATGTTCACACAAACACGTACGCGTTTCTAAGCGAACTTCATTTTCCGTGCATAATATACACTGCTCTCCTTACAATGAGTATGGTGCGGTACCACCAAATACAATGAAAAAATTAATTTATCCATAAAAATCAATTTCTGTTATAGAAACAAACCATACAATTGATAGTGGAACGTATCCATATTTTTCAGATAACCCCTTAAAAATTATTTTCTCGAATTTCCGCGCAGAAAATCGATTCCTCTATTTTAACTTTATCACAATTGGGGACAATGAATTCCTTTACTCGAATCAGATGAATATTCATGCGTTAATTCCTCTCATAGGAAACTTTCATTCGAATATCACGTCCTAAAATATGCATAAGTCCCTTTCAACCGAAGTTTTGGAATAAAGAGAGCTAAAAATTGTTCGCCATCTGTACCTAGTGACGTAGAAATACCTGTGGCCTTCATTAACGAAATTCATTTGAAAATATTGCTATAACTTTCGCGGTAGTAAACAACCAGTGCTCTTGAAGACAAAGATAACGTTTATATGGTGGAGATTACTTACTTATTAACTGATTAGATCTTTCCTTTCCTTTGCCACTGCCAAGAATCCAACTCTCGTCCTGCTTAGACATTAGTTTTAATGTTCTATTGCATTTAAACGAAATAGAGTTATCTACAGTCACAATATATTTATCTTAACTATACTAGATTTTCATATACCTTTGGTTAGGAATGCTGGTAATTTTCAGATAAAAGCACTGTAGATCCAAGTCTCAATTAGAAGTTACTCCTTGATGATAATGTACTCCCTTTTTTTTAAATAGCTCTCCTAAAAATGGTTGATTTATCACTTATTGGTTGTTTACTTAATGGTTATTGTTAGTCAATATCTCTCTCAATTGCTCAAAAAATAATTTTTTTCTTGATTTTCTTTACTTCTCTATTGAAGATCATTTAAAGAAATGCTCTAATATGTGAGTAAAACATAAGAGCATCTCCTAGAAATTGCCTAAAAGAGAAAGGAAATTGCTTATCCATTTATGTATTGGAATAATGTGTTAAAATGATTTTATGATGTAAGACCCCTAATGATGCAAGAGGATGACCAGCTTGACTAGTGCTATATACCCTACCTTACCCCAACTAAGTGCTTGGTTTAGCTAATTTTGAAATCATTGCAAAACATCTGCATTTGTTTATGGTTTTATTTTTATCTTAAGAATCTAGAGAATTTCACACTGACATTTACAATTACATTTTTTAATAATTATGAATAAAAAATATTTAAATGTATTTACAGAATAGAAGACATTAGTTTCTTAACATTACCAGAAGAAAGAAAGTGAATTTTGAACAACACTGTAATTCAGTATTTACAAATAATCCACTTATTTACAATTTACCCTCAGATACCATTCAAAATAAACAAAATACACTTTTTTCCAATGGCCATCGTTGATGAGTTAACCTACTGAGTCATTACATTGATTATCATAATTCTGCTTATTAAATGAAATTTGATTATTTCCTTGTGAAAATTTTATAATTCCAGAAGATTACAAACCACCTCTCAAACATTCAACCACAAAAGAAAAGAGTTCCTCTGAGAAATCATATTGTCAATTTTTCATACAACTCATTAACTATGCTTCATAATAACTTTGCATAATTATTATTTTATATCATTATAAATATCTTCGTGTGATATTTATAAACAGTGTTTCAAACCCATAACATGAAAACTGAAATTTAATTTACATCTCAATTCATTCAAAACTTATTATTTATTAACAATTCAAATGTATTCATCTGCTTTGTTTTGTGCTAATATCATTTCCAACCCTAAGTTATGTATAATGATTGAATATTTACACTTTATTAAGTGTTTATTCTTGTAATCTTCCATTTCAGACTGATAAGTATCTAGGCATCACCTTAACGGGGCCACAAAATATATTTGTTATTGTAGGAAGTTGAACAATAATGTATCTAAGAAAACATCAAGGAATTAAAAATGTTTGGCAGATATATTTTACTTATAAATCAGGAACTAGAAAGAATATTGATTTTTTGTTTAGTTATCCAGAATTTAAGGAAAAGTAAGAGTAAATTTGAAAAGAGAGGAATAAATATCCCTAATTAGCATAGGATTTGAAGGGGATATATATTCTTTAGCTCCCCCTCAATGAGTTACTGTGATCTCCAAACTGGATGTGTTGTATGGTTGTCATACCGATTTCTCATCTTACTACAGCCTGAAACCATAACACAGTTGGAAATGTAATTTCAGTTGACCATTCAACATGCTCAGCTTAATTGGGAATTATTCACAGGAGAATATAGTGATCAGCAGTTAGCCTTTTTAAACTAATAATATTAATAAACCAGAGATCAAATATTATTTACTTGGCAGTTCTGCTGCAGAAATAGTACAAAAGATTATGAATAGCTGCAATTATTCCTACTGAAGTGAATAATTTATCACCACTGTTAACAAATTAGTAAGTAAAAGAATCAAGGATTTTCCCAGAAAATACCTATTGCTGTTTGCACAAAGCTAATGATATTTCCCTCTTCATGTTGGTGGATTTGTCAAGAATTTCCATTTTAAGTTAGGTATAGGCTTCTTTGCTGTTCATCAATATCACTAGGTTTTATTCATGCTGAAAATTATCCCATTTTCTTTTAAAGCTGTAATCTGGGGAACTTGTGGATGCCCCTAATATGAGGAATGTCAAGAGAGTCAATTCCATTTGTAGTTTTTACAAAGCTGCTTTAAAATTACAAGGGTACAAATGTGCATAAGGTAGCAACATATACTAGCAAAATTGCCATATTAGTGTTACAGAATATAAAGGTGAAAAAATTATTAGTACAACCCTCATATGCTAAGTGTGCTCAGTAGCCAAATCCTGAAAGGATTTGTCCAGAGAATTTTTCATACCCAAACCACTTTATATATCTTGCCTACTTTTCATCTCCCTCTATTGCCGATCAGAGATTTGAGTAATACATTATGGTAAAAAAATATTTTATATGTACTTAACCTCAAGGCTTGTACTTCAGTAGAATACAATTTTTTGTACAATAACATTCCGTTTTTATTAGTTGGCCATTGAAAAATGCTTTCTGGGTATCACTAGTAAAGTGAGAAACCCCTAAAGCTTTTGAAAGACAAGGTTTTTCTTATTTAAGCGGCATAAGACAGTTTTATGCCGGAATAACTAAAATAGTTAAAGAATGATTTTTATTATAAAAGAAATTGTAATTACGAGACTGACCTCCATGAAAATTTAACATTTTCTATGCCACTGCCAATAGTGTAAAAGCAGATCTTGGTAGGCAGTGAAATCTGAAACCATTATTTAAAATCTATGACTGGTATTTTTCTCACTGTTTGATCTCATAGTGATTATCATTAGCAGCCTTAACTCATTTTGTTAAAAAACAGATTTTTTGGCATTGTTTACTTTATATTTCATATAATGAAATAATTTTCAAGAAAGAAGAAATGCTTTCGCCAAAGCTGATTGATTGATCAAAATAACTTGAAGTGAGATAATATCAAAATATTTGAAACTTATATTTGATACTCATACATATGTAATAAATAAATTCTCAAGGTAAATTAAGTAAAATTATTCTCAGATTCAGTGAACTTAATATTAACTTATAGGATATATATTACAACTATTTTACATCTACAGAATCCATATGAGTCTTTATACAGCATTTTTCATACAAAAACTTTCATGACAGAATGTTGGCAAAAACTGTTCTCACTCATTTTAGCTCTTACAATTAATTCCAATGAGATATGTGCCGAGTCTTTCTAGCAACTTCAATTCAAATTTATCACCTCCAAGTTTAAAATGCCATTGTCATTTCATTGCTTGGATATACTTAAGGTTATCTTATTTTTGAGATTCACATTCCATTCTGATGTTTAAAGATATTTAAAATTTTCTTTTATTTCTTGTTATTTTTGCAAGATATCACCATATTTTGGAATCAAAATTTCTTTCTGAAGAAGAGTAGTGTCTACTTAATTTCTTGTGTCACCAAATGACAAAATGGCAGCATTCTTTTCATTGATGATCATGATTTCTTTCACCAAACACACCTCATAAGAATAACTTGTACTGAGGATATTTCAAGGACAACTAGAATAGAAATAAAACAAAACATTATTATTATCAGTACAAGCAATTTTAAAATTTATGCATAATTTTCATTGAAATTGGAGATCCTTGAACATGAAGTAGGCAATGAAAAGTTAATGCTTCAAATTACACTACATAAATAAATAAATAAATAAATATATATATATATATATATATATATATATATATATATATATAAATATTTGGTGTTGCATTGATGGTCATTTTATTTATACTTAAATTTTATTACCAATTAAACTGCAATTGATTAAAAAATAGGATTTCTCCTGAAAAATATATGAATATGCACAGTAGTATCTATTATATATAGCTTATTTATTAAAGGCTTCCTTAACTTATAATGCATTTGGTAAATAAAAAGGAAAAAAGTCATCAACGTGAATAATGCTCGATATTTTGCTGAATTGGGATATTATCTTTCAATACAACATATTGGATGGAGCTATTTTACGTCCTGTATGACTGTAAACCTGTATTTGATTTTGCACAGGAAGAAATTGTTTAGTAGAGAGTCTGTATACATCTAAGAAATTCACTCTAAATATCTATTCTTTTGAGTTTTGTGGAAGTTTAATGACAAATCATGAATCACAACAACAAAATTTAGAAGCTTCAATTACTATTTAGGCCAACAATGAAAGCATATTGATTTGATTATTTGATATTAAACAATTTTAATATTATAGGATTATGGATCAATTCTCTATAATTATTTTATGGTAAATTATTTTGTAATTTTTAAGGAAATTTGTTCCTCTGTACTTATCTTAGGGCAATTAGTGGTGTATTAAAGAGGTGGAATTTGATGCAGTATGTATCATTTGCCCAGTAATGGTATTCCACAAAGTTACTGCTGTTACTATTGATTTTATTTAGGATAGAATTTTGACCGACAATCCCAATGTCTATACCGTTAATCGATGAAAATCACTCATATTTCTTTCAGAGAAATATTAAAGGCATGTAAGACAATTATTAAAAAATTAAAGAGCCAAAGAACCCTTCCCTTTCATTTCCGTACTTAAAAGAAATAGAAATTTGAAATATTCTGGATAAAATGCTATCCCACTTATAATAATGGCCTATAATGCCCCTTTTTTCATTATTTTAAATACTTTCAAAAGTATAGACATACTATATACTTAAGGAAATGAGGTGATCAAATGAACTTATGCTTACGTTTTACTATCATCTCCTTACTTTTCATATTTTACGTTCTATGTTTTTTACGTGGGTTTAGGTGATGAATTCAGCCCCTTAAAAACCAATTTCTATACCCTTGCACCTACGATATTCTGAGGTTAGACATTGCAAAACTTCAGAGAAGAACAGATCTTCGTGACTACATAATGGGCTCCTGAGCAAACCAGTATGCCGAGGCCCCTACGACAACCTGTTTGTTGATCAAAAGAAGTAAATGTAAAAATAGTTTACAACAGGAAAATTTTCATTTTCATGTTACATAGAATAGATAGAAACGTCAAATATATTTGTATTTATAGAAAGTCAATTGACATATTGACAATGAAGACCCTTTTTCCGTGGGTCCTCGGGGAAAGTGGGCCCATGCGTTAACAAGGCATTGCTTTAACGTCTTCTCTTTTCGCATAAAAAGTTCAAAGATATTTTGCGAAGAGAGCTCGAGTGATATGAGTAATTTTTGCTTCGCGTCATTATTTACCATTAGCGGTACATCTGTTCACTATATTTACAAAAGGCGGATGAAAATATAAATCAAGGACCTTATGAAACAGTTAAAATTGGCGGCTAAGTTCGTTAAAAGCGGTCCCGCGTTCGATTCCCGGTGGAGGGCAACGTGCGAAATAAGTTATCCTTCAACGTTTTTAGAACGATTTGCCTAATTTTTGATGGAATATACGCTCTAAAATGAGGGTCATTCGTTTTACCTTGTAAATCATGCAAGCATTCAACTGTGATCAATAAGATGTATCCATAAGTTGATGTCACGTAAGTATGATGCAGTGTTCATAAGACTGCATCATACATGTTTTCTTGTAAAACTTGGTAGACTTTGATCTTTTATGCAATTTTAACGTCAAAAGATCAACTTAAATTAAACTTATATTAGAGTACCAAATTTAATCAAGAGTTGTCACTCAAAGTTTAGAAATCTGGACTCAAGATAATCATTTCTTATTCCTTAGCTTATGGAATCAATTTCAGTTGCGAATGTATTTTGTAAACCTGAAATCGCAGTGTTAGTTTTACCGAAGAGTAGAAGGAATTCCATCGACATCTAGCGGCAGACATAACATCGACTGGGAGAGTACCAAAGTGCACTTAATAAAGCCTCAGCATTTTCAACGCTAAGAGTCCATCTAAATCTTGAAAATATCAAACCAATTGAAGAGAGATCCTAATATACGGACGACATATTACTACTACTTGAGGTGGAGTTAGCCTATGTCGTCGTTGGGGTGGCATCACCTCAAGACAAACCAAACAAACAAAGACAAATCTCGTTGATTGAGAGCAAAGTTCAATTACTATTGGGGGCTTTGTCAAGATTGAGTACAACAGCATAGTAAACAGAGAATTAACAAAAAATGTTAAAATGCTATGAAGGAAATCTTAATTTTATTATTATAATTATTATAAGTAATGTATTGTAATTATGTCATTCATGTTTCCAGTATTTAAATGATTTTCTTTAGCATGGTTTCACACTAACTTTGAAATAAAAAGCAATATGTTCGTTTTTCATGAACTAATATTCTTAAATTAAAGTTAAATAGAGGGGTAGACCAGAGGCGGAATTAAGCGCGCCCCGACTTCTCAGGGGCCCCACAAAACCCTACCTTTACATATTTTGCTATTGACTCCATTTTTTTGAGGGGCTATTTTACTTTTGCGTCTGGTGTATCAACCGACCTTAAGCGCCTAAAATGACCTTAATCCGTCTTTGCAAATGTTTCGTTTTCGCCGGCACAGTACCGTTTTCTGCACTTCATTCATATCGTTTATAAATATACCTTGTCCACTCAATACCAAAATACAAAGAATTGAAATTTTGACTTACAGATTATCGGAACAGCTTAGTTATGTAATAAAATTGAAATGTAATAAATAATTATACATTTTTGCGTTAATTTTAAATTCGCAAGGATTAGCCTTTACAAAAATTCTGTTGAGGTTGAAGTTAAACGAAAACTATCTTCCAAAACCGACTATTTCTCCTTTAAAGAAGTAATCCTCTGTCCTTCATTTCCGCGCAGGATTAGACCTTCGATTGAGATAATAATTGCATCAGCGAAATGGCCAAGGATTCTTTCAAATAATATCAGCATCGAAATGAAAAACTGCAATGAAAAAATCTCCAAGAAAAATAGGACGAAAATTTTTACTATAGTGGAATTTCTCGTTTTCAACTAGATAGGATTTGGTCAGTCTACATTTCTTTGTTATCTCACTCTATCTTTTGCCCTATGATTTTTTCATTAATAATTACTTGTCCTCTTTGTCTACTTTCACCTGTGGAATATTTCTTTAATGCAAATCATTATTGTCAAATAAAATTAATTATTATTGAAACTTTTTACTGTCTAAGTTTGGTAAGTAAATTTATCTACGATGGATTAGAATATATAAATTAAAATTCTATTTGAAGTTTCTCAATTGCACTATTTTCTGCTTTGATTAATCGATTTTCGCTCCCATCATTAAAAAATGCTTTGATAAATCTTATTCACCCAATTCACTGATTCCAATATAAAAGTAATTGGAATCAAAACATAGTAATGCAATTTCTGCACAACGGACATCGTTGATTGCAAGGCGTTTATCCGGCGTAGCTTTAAAGGAGACAGTTCTATAATTTCATTATTGGTCCCGATTGTGTCCCGGATATTCTTGACATAGTCCCGGTTTTGCAACCTTAGTTTCTGCAAAGTAAATATATAGGTTGACTCAGGATTTTTTTCATTGAAATTTTGCCTCTAAAGGTCGACCATATCACGAATACGTTCCCGCCCAGCCTGTTTAGTAATTTCTCTCATTTACGTATTCGTTTGAAACGGGCAGTAAACACTGTCAGCCGATTATTACAACTCCTGAAGCCGTCCTCAGGTGACCTCGGACCACGCCCAAAGGATTTCGGCAGACATCTCCTCTTTGGGCGTTGGCTGTTTCTGTCTCTGACATTGAAATCGGTCACTTCGTTTTTCAGTCAAGAGGAATAAGCTTTGTTATGTTTTTCGTCGGGCCAATATTTCTATTTTTCCCTTGCGCTGGCGTTTCTGAATACGGTTAATCACCGAGTGGCTGAGAAAGAGCCTTTCCTGGAAAGACAATTTATTAATTGCAAAGAATGCAACGGCGAGATGAAATATTTAAATAAAGAGTATATTAATGAAGAATTCCAAGTTGCGCGCCTTATTTTCCCACATGGTATGAGAACCCTAAATTTTCACAAAGAGCGGCATTACTTACACGGGCGGTCGCAAGGCGTCTATCATTCGCTCTATTCTTTATAAAACTAATAATATTAAAAATAACATTACAATCAATGTGCTTGTTCAATAAAAGGCAATGATAAGCTTTTGCGCAAGAAATACATTTTTTAACTTCATTATACAACAAAATATTTCTCTTGCCATATGAGCGCGTATATTTTCGTATCCACGTGCATTATCACATATTAATTCAACATTTAACTGTCAATCGTACTGCAATTATCACAAATAGGTTTCGAATGCTTTCAAAAAATAGATTTGTAGTATTTATATGCGTATATTTTGTCATGTGATTACTTTTTTGCTCACTAACAATTGCGGTCGCGTGACATTTGTGAGACTTGCGGAATGCAGAAACAATTATATTTAAACAAAAAAGAGAAAATCCAAAAATATCGTGTGGTTACCGGATAATATCAAATTAATTAGGTACATGGATTTCAAAGTTCCAATGTATTAAAGCATCTTCTGTGCAAAGAAAAACGTCTGTTACACGACCTACCGAGGGTCAAGGAATACAACTTCGCGCAATAATGCCATATAGCGTAAAATGTGAGTTAGTCTATTATTATTTACATGACGCAAAAAAATTAAGAACAGGCGTTCCTAAATTCGCGTAACAATTTTGCCGAGCAATAACGTCTGTATGGCTGTATGGTGTAATGGATGCGATATAATTATGGCTCTAATTGTTATCGTTGGAACCTCTACAGCTTAAGCAAGGTGCTCGGAATGCTTTTATTTTAATACAACGCTCATGACTTAATTAACTATAATTACTTATCTATATTCTCACTATTTTAATAACTATATACTTATAATTAATGATTAATTCACAACATTCTCACTTATCCATACCACCCGTATTTGCTGCTTGAAAAAAACTCGTTGTCGGAGTGATCGGGGGATGAGGTGGAAAAAAAGGAACCGGCGCAACCTTTACAAAGAGTTTGGCAACCCATATGTAGTTCAGATGCTATTCAAGGAGTCGATCCCACCCAACTTAACATTTCAAACAGCTTTCTCTCGCATTTTAGGGATTGCTAGGGTTAAAGACTTCGATGAATCTTAATTTTAATTTCCAAATCGCTTTCAGAAAATCATTTCAACTTTGTGACAAAATTAACTGAGGATTACTATATTATTTCCGTCGATTAAATCAAATCCACATAAGAGTGACAATCATGTTTCATTTAAATCTTGTAAAGGGGGTTAAATTAAGATGTCATATTATTACTTATAACGCTTAATTTCGGTGACTTGAAGACAACCTCTAAAAGGCATGATTCTATATTAAAGATTACAAATACATGGTAGCATCACGGAGATTTCACACTGATTTCGGAGAATGTTATGCATAACATTTTTATCAAATGGGATGCTCAGGTGAGGAAGTAGTGAAGTCAGTAAGAAAAGCAGACGACAACTCTATTGTGAGTGATTCTGAAAAGGGTTTGTAAATTGTAATTAATGCACTAAACGATAAAGTAAGGGGGTTATGGATAAAAATAATGTAAGGAAAACTAAAACAATGAGATTTGACAAAGAAAAGAAAGTTAAGCTAATGATAAGGGTGGAGGGGGAAAATCTAGAACAAATAGATCAATTTTAATGCTTGGGTAGCCTTCTTTCTAAGGATGGAAGATACTCAACAGAGATTAGAAAAAGGCGAAAGAAGCATTCGTGAAGCGAAGGGAGCTGATGACGAAGGGCACTGATAAAGGAAATCGGGAAAAGATTGGTAAGATCCTTGGCATGGAGTGTTATGTTGTACAGGTGTGAAACATGGACGTTAAGAAAAGAGGGTATTAAAAGATTAGAGGCTTTTGAGATTTGGGTATGGCGTAGAATGGAGAAGGTAAGCTGGGTCGATAGAAAAACGAACGAGGAGGTGCTAGAGAAGGTTGGGGAGAAGAGGGTGTTAATTGAAGTAATTAGAAATTGACAAAGGAAATGGGTGGGTCAAATATTGAGAGGAGAAATATTTTAAATGAAAATGATATAGGTAAGAATGCTAGGGAAGAGGCAGAGGGGAAAGAAAAGATGTTAGATGGCTTAAAGGCTGAGATAATTTACCGAGAAGCGAATGAGAGGGTATTGAATTGGGAATGTGAGGGCACATGAACTTTACGAAATCTAGAACAGTCATATATATCACATGAGCTGCTGAAGATGTTGTACCAGTGGTGACTTTCTATTTATCACCTTTTAGAAGCTCGCTTTTTATTGAGTTGGATTTACTTATAAATCAGCGTTTCTCAAGTGTGACCGTAGGAGCATTAATCCGGATATAAACGTTATCGTAAGGCATTAATTTTATTTCAACATTTTCCTATTGGTATTGTTTCACATATCTTATTAATAATAGGTATATTACATATTTAGTGAACCGCATTACAAAATTTAAATTAAAGCACAAATTTGAACGATTATAAATTATATGCTATGAATACCACTATTCGAGATGTAGGTATTCACTAAATATCATTTATATAAAGGATATTCCAAGAACAAAATAAGACTCTTCATTTAATTGGCTATCTTTTGGTTCTTAACTCCATTTCGTACGACTATTATTTCTGAGTTAAAAGAGGATAGATATCTGCAGTCGATCAAAATAAACTTCACGTGCATTTATTATAAGAATATTTTCGTCGTTGAGAATCGAACTAATGATGCTTTGGGCTGAAAGATACCGAAATGTAATTTCCCATATTACTTTTAACGAATATTCGTTACAGTTACTCTAAATACATAATTCTGTCTAGTTAGGAAATGCGTGAAATTAACGTTGAAAAATTGTTTCCCTTATATTTCTTACGGGAGTTACATCGAATAAATAAATATATACAAAACGGAGATTATGACATAGAATAGTGATGGAATTTTTCTTAAATATATAGATCAAAACAAATAATTTATTTCACAGGTTTCTAAAAATACTTTGTGGAAACAACTGAAGGTTAATTTCCGATTAATTCGTAGTAATCAGAATGTCTGTGGTCGCCCTTTCATTGTGTGTTTGCCAACACCGCGGTCCATGTAGATCCACACCCATTTTATTCCTTTAATCACAACGACCAAATTAGGAGGTCAATAAAGAGGAATACCTTGACTATGAAAGACCTTCGCCTTGTCATTGAAATCTCCGATGTTTCCGTGCAGTCTGCTTCCAAGGCCATTCTGCACGTTTTAGTTTATTGTTTTGTCATCGCCCCTGGAGATTTTCCCATTCCTGTACTCCATGAGCATTCTTGGAGAAGCGGATAGGCGCAATAACTGAGGGATTCATCTATTTTTGGGCTTCGATAGGAATGAACTCTCCACAACGTAATAAAAACATTTCCTCAAATTTTTAGAGGTACGCGAGTAACTATTTTTCTTTTCGGGAAATAATTTCATATTGAGCAAGCCTATACGAAATTTTCACAGAATATATTACATAATTAATATCAGAATATAATATTTAGACCATCCATCATTCATCATAAATTATGGAAATGCTACTTTTAATTCAATTTTTTATTTATTGTTGACGTGGTAAATTAACAGAGTTTTTATGGCAAATAATTTTTATGGTTTGTTTAAAAAGACGAACTTTGAATTATTTAAGTAATTCAAAGTGGGAAGTCCCGGTACGATATTTGCGCTTAAGGCCTATATATATATTCAACAAGGAAATGCAAAAAGTCAAATTTTATCTCTTATAATTCTTTTCCGTTTGAGGGACTCTGATAGTTTTAATTCACCTCTGTGTAGAGGTCGAATCAATTTTGCTGTTTATATATTAAATGACTTTTACATGGCGAGTTTCTTTTTCCATGACTCAAATAATTCAATTCTACGCAACATACACATCCCTGATAATTAGCACAGATAAATAAGCACCGATTGCTTAGCGTTACAAACACATTTCCAAGTAATTCTCTCCATCTTTGGACGGAAAGAAAATCACAGCGGTCGCTTAGTTTACGGAGATACGTTGCCAAAGAAGAGTTTTAAGTTGAAAATTTTCAGTTTATAAATTACGTAATGAACGGGGAAATCTCACTATACAGTGCATAATGCACAGTCATTGAGATGTTTGAGAAAACAACAGCTTTTGTTTCTTGAATAAATAGAGGGCGCTCGATAACTTATTAAAGTGTTGCGCCGCTTACATGTTTATCAATTACTCTTCGGTAATTTAAATATTTTTGGAGAAATTCTTTCCTTCGAACGATTTTAATATGAAAAGCGTTGAAAAAATTTAAGAGTGACAGATTAAGAAATAAAACCAGAAAGATGCGTTGTGAATAAATTCCGCTGTAACTGATTTTACTTGATGAAATCCTTATACGATGTCCTAGAAACCCAAATACTTGAAACTATGCATAGCTTCCGTTGAATGGATTTTTCATACTATTATATATAATTCACACTATTCATGACAATTCTTTTGGTGCAATTTTACGAAAATCCTGGCCTTAAATAAACTCAAAAATTCTGAAACTTTATGAATTGGTTTAGCCAATCAGAGTTAATTTTTTCCAGTCCATTTTGTTAAATATGATACCTTATATGAATCGCCTTATACGAATCCAATACGCTGAATACGACGTCTTGTAAACCTGTCCACAATTCTTTATGGTTTTTATGTTGAAGCATAAAACTCAAAGTTGAATATTTTTATAATTTTTATTTAAATTAAAAAGTAAGGGGCAATTATATAAGTACAGATATTTACGTAGAATACATAATACATGTAATAAGTTAAAAACCGTCATTGAACGATACAGGATATCAAAATATTCTGCGAAGAATTTTAAAGGATAGTCGTAGAAAAAATATTGCAGGTGTTTTGCAAATGAAAGAAAAAACTCGAATTATTGACGACGATGCACATTTGTTTGCTTACGTACAATTCGGTGCAAATTTAATTAAAACGAGCAATGGATAATTTGTACAGTACCTCATATATTTCATGGCTTATTTTATTAAATTTTAGATTGGATTACCAAGAGAGGTCTTTTGAGATTTTTCATTCTATTAATTGTAATTTCAATTCACATAGTTTTAAAGATTAAGTCCCACGATTTTAGTCCCCATATAGCTGCAATTTGTAACGACAGAAAGAGAAAAGAGGCGATGAGTAAGCAAAGATTAATCGTGCGTTAGCGAGATGGTTAAATAATATTTTCTCTCTCTCTCTAGTTGATTAATCTTTGAAAGCGATGAAAGAGGCAATGATGTGTATCGATGCATGAAGAAACATTGACGAAAGGATTGCATTTTCCAGACAAATAAACGATTCTTAAGTTCAATACTTTCTTTGGAAAATATTTTCTCGGAAATATGCTCCAAATTTACATCAATCAGGGAAATATCCAACTATCTCGCGAATTCGCGAAGATTTGCTTCACTTTGATTTAAGCTCACAAAATAAAACATATAATATGAAATACTGCATAAAATGTGATTCCACATATTCTTAGAGTGTTTAATAATTACGTTCAGAAACGGAGCTATTTGGGCGATCCAATCGAAGATCCCTTGACTAGTAATATTCTTTTGGACTTATTAATACAATCCAAACAGAAATTCGCATGCAATACAAAAAAACAAATATATATTCCAGAAAACACCGTTTAACAGTCATAAAGTTACTGAATTTTCTGGTAGAGTAATAAGTAATAGTCATTTATTCTAATATACCCGTATCTCTAATAAATCTTTGACTGATTAGTAAGTTGTAAGCTGATTATGGTAAGTTATGGTAAGAATATTATAATATTTTTGAATAGGACTCAATTCACGGAGATGTGATGCGATGAGAGTTACGAAGTCAAATCGCCGCTCCAAACTTGTGACCATTTTTCTGAATCAAGCTAGTTTTTCCCTTGGAAAGCTGGAAAATTATGTTACTTTATCACGAACTAGGAAGTACGGTTGAATTATCATTTTGAATATTCGAACTCGTTAATTTTCTTAGATTTCCTGGGCAAAAATTACAATTGAATCGGTAAACTAATAAGAGATTTATGAATAAAAATGATCTTTGAAATGGTATATGTCTACAAGTAGTTAATGCATGAACATGCAATTTTTGGTGGAATTAAAAACAACGATCACGCTGGGAATTTCTATACCTTCCATACATCTAATCAGATACTGGCGATGTTTCTGCAGGTAACTTTTTATTACATCCACGACAGTTTCACTATCTCTCGCCAATATAAACTGACATGATCCGACACTTTTGAAGGTCTTTCATAGAAAATACACGTAAAAATCGTTTCATCGCTTACCAACGGGTAAGATAGGCTGAAAAAATGATAGTCAGTGTAAAAGAGTATATTTTTCTGTCAATTATGACGGAACTAAATTCAGCATTTTTGAAAATATGTATCCATTATTTTTACATATCTTTTCTTCTGAGCGAAAAGGTATGAAAAGTCTTTCATTGTTTCATATAATATTATTATTTATATTATTATAAGATAATAAGATGTTACTTTTTGAAGAATGATAGATATTTTATAGATTTCAAATAAAGATATTGATGTATTAAATAAAATGTTGCAATGGATCATTTAAAATTATTTAGAATTGAATTTAGATCGACATGTAAAAATGTTCACATTCCTAGAACCTATGCATTTTTCAATTTCAGATATAAATTAATAAGGAGAAATTTTATTGTCTTTCCTCTCCATCAATTCTATTCTAGCATGAATTTTCCGCCTCATCTACTGGGATTATGATGATATCAGCATCAAAACTCCCTTTCACTAAGACGGAACTTAATTTAAATTAAATTTTTAAGTCTATATTACCGTCTATTATATTATTATTTAAGTTTGTATTAATATAACTTATTCATGAAACATCTCTTATAAATATCTATCATGATAGAATTTAAATCTATAAATAAAAACTGAAAGCCAAAAACGTTTTAAAAATTTGGTTGAATACTAAGCAGTAGATGTAAATCATCTGATGTCAACAGACAACAATCTTCTTTTCCTTATTTTTACTAAAAATCTCCCAGAGTTTCGCCTATTCTCCACGCTGATAAATATCTGGATTTTACTCTCCTCGAATATCGTGAACGAGCGAATTCGCCTTTGGAAAATAAGGCTGATTAAGAAACGATACTAAACTCTGCCCTTCTGACGTTTTTTACAAATCGTAAAATCACAAAAAATTTTTTTTCCAGCAGAAAATCTTCTTCTTACCATACAATCTCTACAGACATTAATCCCCCAAATATTCTTACGAGAAAATGCATGAACTCGGATTCAACATACTTGGTTTTCACGGGAATTGTTTACAATCACGAGGTAACACAAACTGTTCGTATATTTTATCCAAGTTCTCCCTCTTTCAAATATGAAACAGCGTTACTCGTCCAAAATAAGCATCGTTATTACATCTCCATTCTTTTGTTTAAATAACACATCGAATCCGATACAACAGACTTAGAAAAAGAAACTTTAGGTGAGAACTAGGGAGATCGACCTTTCGTTTCTTTAAAAGCTCATCTTCTTGAATAAGTTGTGTAAGAAAGCACTTGTGGGATGTTTATCACACAAGTGCTACTTGTTCTGGACGGTCTCCAACTATAATTAGGTCACTTTCTCGTGAGAAGGAAAAACGCCACTGTTTCTCTTCCTTTACTTATTTTAGTGTATTCACGGACATAGACTGGGCTGTAGTGAATGCAGATGGGACTTCTTTCGAATACCTCTGAGTATGATTGGAATATGTACATTAATAATATACGAAGTAGAAATTTTGCGTGTATATTTGTATAGTAATATTAAAATTTGCCAAAACAAGAGGACTCCTCGCAAATCATTTATTATTTTTCAATCACTTAAGATTCCCCGATTCCACGGGTGGATTGATAAGTATGCACAATTTTATAAGGTACTGACTTAATCGATTTTAGGGGACTGTGCTTATGAACCCTAAATAATATACGATCTTCTTTTCGAAATTTTGAGGTACGACGTGTTCACGGGTACTTGTTTTTTGGAAGTTGAAATAAGTAAATTTAAATTTAGTAACATTTTGTTTTTATAAATGAAAACGTTTCAACTGTAAGGGAGATATCGGTAATAAATTATTTTTTGTTCGAAGATATCTATAATCTAACGGTCAATAACGTTGTATTACTGTAATTAATATTTTATTGCAATAACGTAGTCACTAGACTATTAGTCCAACTGTGATGAAGATATTAATACTGACAATAGAGATAACTAACATTGAATTTCTATGAATAAGACAGGAGGGCGATTGAGAAAGAGGTGGAATTAACAATTCGTGTGGGATTTGTTCCAAGTAATCTTGCCAATGTTGAATGTGTTTGATTAGAGTTGACATGACATCATCATAATAAACCTCCTCCTATCTCCCCTGCATTTAGAAAACATGGCCCATGCCTGTTTCTATTAAATTATTTAAAGAGTGTAAAGTTAAAATTCCAATTTCGTAGAAAAAAATTGTAGAAGCTTAATGATTTTTAATTTAGACGCTCATTAAAGGTGAACTGATCAAAATTAGATCTCAAAAACGTGTACGATGCTTCAGCACAATATGCCGCACTTTTACTGAAAGTATAGTTTTCCAGTAGTCGGAATGGCTTAAACATGATCGAGTCACGAAATTGCTCCAATTTAAGCATTGATTCATTTTAAATCACCTCAGCGTAGACAGAGGATCGATATTGAATTCTAAAGTATGCCATTTTAATGGCATAGGATTTCGAACGATGTACAACATGTTCCATTGTAACCGCACATCATTTGAAGGTAACGCGACAAAGTTGAGATCAGTACTATATTAATCTGACTTCCCTATAAAAATGTAGCATAAGTGTTGTTTTCGTATATGGTGCTGTTTCTATAACATTAAGTAACTGGAGATTAACAGTAAAAAAAAAACCTGCTCTGGCGTAACTTCATAAATTCTAAGAAGAGGAGGAAAGACGTCGTAGTTTTCCAGAGCTTATTTATTGGTAACCTGTTTCGCTACCGGAGTAGCATCACCCAAGAGTACAGAATTGGAAACCTACGAAGACTTTCTTCTTGAGTTCACCTGATATGCGATGCGGTTGTACTTGGCGTTGATTGTCCTGGGCAGGAAGACGCCCACTGGCAGTGGAGGAGGATTCCTCAGCTGCATTCCGATCCTCTTCCTCTCGTAGATGTGGTCATCGACGATGGAATTGCCGCTCAAGAAGGGAGGCTCGAGAGCGGGGTCTGGGTACTCGTGCACTGGTGGTGGCACCTTCACGGGGAACGGCACGATCTTGCGAGGCCTCGGAGTGGGCGGCACGATGGGGCCAACTTTGCCAGAAGGCACCATGATAGGCGAACAGGATGAGGAGTAGAGGAGCAGCAGCAGCAGTAGTGCATGGTGCTGTCACATAAGGATTCACCGATTAGTGCGATATCGACACAGCAAATCCTGATTACCGCGATATAAGCGGGATAGCGTTATAATCCGGGATATTACAAATTTCTAATTATTTTACATTGGAAAATGAAGAGAAGATTTATTTGCTCTTTAATTTTAAAAAGGTGCCTTATATCTTAAAAAGGAAAAGGAATCCATTCAGTTTGCTTTATTTGTGACAGATGTAAATATCAAGTCCTCTAACTATTATGGTGCAATAATGGTTGCCTTCACTTCATATCTCTTCGGAATGGTCTAGTACGTCTTTCTTTCTTACCTCCATTCTGTCCTTTACAAGCATTGTATTGACAATTATAGCACAAAAGCAGTACCGAAACAGATCTCTCCAAGAATAAGCAGCACCACCACTCTGGTTTATTCGATCTGTTTACAATTTGAAATTTCGACGAAAGAAAACACTGCCCAGCAAAATTTTAATCTTAAGTTCTTCCCTGACTCGAGACTGATAAGGAAGACGTCACTCTATCTTACAATCAAACCTAATATCGGCTCAAACAGCGGGACGCAGTTTGCTCTTTTTCGTGGTTAATTCATTTTCTTATAAAAAAATTAGACTTCCCAAACGTGAGTATCAAGTCGCAGATTATTTCCGTCCACCGATCTATGTAGGAAGAGCAGACGAATCCTGAAAAATATTATGTAAGGGGTTACAAAACACGTTTATAACAGAATAAAGACGCAATCTTCGCTTGGTCCCCCGAAAATTATTTTGATCGGGCTTTACTGTATTTTGCAATTCGCTCCTTATAAGAAATTCTATAAGAAATATGCTTATATAAAACGTTTTCATCAATAAATCAAGTCTTGATCATTAAGTCAATCTCTTTTTAACACCCTGTTTGATTAACAGAATTTAAGCCATCTGATCTTTCGTAGTACTTTTTAAATCTATGTTTTCTGAATTAAATGACTTTAATTTACTTTTAAGTAGCGATAGACTCAAACGAAATCGAAGACTATGACAAACGGTATTCATTACGCAAATCTAAAATTGCAATATTCGAATAAATTCACAATCCATCGTGTTAACGTTTGGACGACACGTTAACAGCAGAAAATTCAAAAAATTCAACAAATTTATTAAACGTATATTACTTTAGTGTATACAAGCCCTCGTGCTTTCGTAGGAGTTTTCCGTCGTATCAAAAATTTAATCAGTATCATTTATTCTTCGTAATATCATTCTTGATTGTACACGCACACTGATGCTTCCTGCCCTTTCTTATGTAATATCACTTCAACTCTTAAAGGAATTAAATACACAAATTGTACGTCGTTTATCATATAAAGATTTTGTATACACCCTATTTTCCGAGCGTGTCTCTCTTTTTTTCATAACTTATATTTTTATTATTATATCATATATGTATTGTAACTAATAAAAGTAACGTGGAGGCTTATACTTTATTTATTTATTTATTTATTTATTTATTCATTTATCACATACAGCATACTAATGCCATTTTATAGCGATAACAAAGTAAGTTCGATAATCAAAGTTGAAACTTAGTCTCCTAGAACTAATCTCGGATTTTAATAACTTCATTGAGTGACTATCTCAATGATGCGTACAATAAGTTACTAAAATAGTAATATCTAAAAAGGAAACAATACGAATATACGAAATAAAAATCGCGAAATACATTATCGTACATATCTTGCTCATGTGCTAGAAACTGTAATTGAAAATCCCTGCAGCGATATTTTGCAAACTAGGTGACGTTTCTTGAAACGAAAAATATATAATTTTTAAGGCTATCATTAAGGGCAAATTGAAGGTATGATTGGAATACTTCAAAACAGAAGAAATAACAGAAGTGAAAAACAGCGATGTGACTGGGATTCGAACCTAGGTCTCTCACTTTTCGGACAAATGTTCTCATAACTTATTCTTATTAATTATTATAAGAATATAGGCCCTGAAAGTAGGAGACCTGGGTTCGAATCCCAGCCATGTCGCTATTTTTCATTTCTGGTACTTCGGTTTGCAGCTATGGTTGTTCGCACAGAAAACTGTTTAAAATTATCCATAATATCGGAATTCTTCTCCATAAAAATTGGTATCTGCATTATTAAGAGCGCCGGTCGTTAGAACGTCTTCAAATTTGGCAACTGGAGAAACCTCGAGTTGAAATGAATTTCACTCACGCTCATCCTTGCGCAAACCCAAGAGGGCATCCGCGTGAGAAAGCGAAAGCTGTCTCCGATCATCTCTCCCTCTCTTTTATTATTAAGTATCAAATGCTAAAGAAATCGTGAGACAGAGAGTGCGCTCTGAATAAATAGTAGTGAATTTATTAGATAATAACAGCGCTTAAGTGAATCCAAATCGTCTTCTGTATACTTTCATGCTTCGATGATTCTAATTAGTAGTTTTTTAAGAGTGCTTCGACAGTTGAGATCATATTTCACTTGGTCCTCCAACGGGAATCGAAACCGGGACCGCTTTCGCTAACGTCGAACAAGCTGCTCACATGGCTACCCCGGAGTCTTGATTCTAATTAACTGACTTTTAGGTTATAATCATTGTAGTAAAAGTTTTGTATAGCCTGGTAAAACAAGCAAAATATCAGCCAAATAGTCAAAAGATTGTGAATAAATGAAATATAAGTAAATAATTAATTTACTTGAAAGTAATTTGTTTTTTATTTGTATTGAAAATGACATTTAATCATGGTAATCAAATTTATCAATTATGTTGAAAATGATAAGAGTATTTTGAAAAATTCACACGCCTGCTAATCAATGAAAGCAATGTATGCGACTAAGATGAACAAGTTGATTCGGAAAACGTACACCCTTGTCATCCTTTTATGTGAAAGCATATTTTCATAGGCCTGTAAGGAGTGCTTTGGTAAGAATCGCTTACGCAGCGGTGATTTACTTCTCCACTTATATAAGAGATACCCTCATTCGCTCTCACTTTCTTTGAGCGAACTCCAGGTAGGCCGATATCTGACGTGATCCGAATCTTCTCTTACTCGATAATACTCCAATGGAGCACACAATCGATTCCTTCTCACTCTAATGGTCATATTTTAACAAGTGAGCATTGTAACAGCCTTTCATCGCCTTTATTTCTGAAGTGACATAATGTAACATATTCGTTGGAGGAAAAAATATTCGTTATTCAACATAATTTAAAAAAACATTCGTTATTCAAAAATCGAGAGAAAATTTTATATGATATGAATTTAAAAAGATATGTAGATTATATCTATCTAATAGTTATTAATGTAGCAGTGAAAGTTATTCTAATGGAACAAGGAAAATATTTTTAACAATCAATTATTGCCAGTCAAGAGGGATTGGAGTTGGATTGCATCCCCCGCTTGTGAAGGTGATTTTGGAGTAGAGGAAAAATATCTATAAGGAACGTTGTTTTATCAAATATTATCTTTTATTTGTGAACGCATTTTATGTAGGAAATACAAATTAATTAATAAATACGGACAAAATTTGAAACAGAGTAGAATAATCAGCTGAAGGATAACAATATTCTCCTTGATTATCCATGAACTTACATTATGGCTATTCTTGATGTTTATTAACCACGTTTCCAGTTATTTATTTTATGATGAATTATCAGCTTATTCCTCTCGACAACGGCATCGGTTACGTCATAACATCTAACAAATAGAGTGGTTAATTATTTTATTGATATTACGAGTTAAATTGGCAAAGTTAAAATCTTCTCGATAATAGAGCAAAGGAGAATGATAAAAGTGAAAATGTCCATTTAATCTAACCAATCTAGTTTCAAATCTAAGACGATTTCACTCGAGAAACAGTGGATCGATGGATCATCAAATTGGACGAAGCATTTATTGCATTTTCTAAAAAACAGCAGCTTACTCTGTTAAAATTGAATTCGGAAGGAGAAATTTCTTTCTTCTTCGATGGTCATTAGAAAACTGGTAGAAAGAATTTGTCTAAATTCCTCTAATCACACAGAGATGAGCCATAAACTCAGTTGAACTCCGAATGAAAATGATTCTGTTTTCTTGTCAGGTTAATATTTCTTAGACTTATGTATTAGTACAACAAAAGATATTGTTCATGTTTGAGAGCCGCACTTATACAGAAGATAGTAAATAAGGATTCTTTTGTAATATGAGCTAAGAAAATGTAATGTTGTGTGCTGTATCCTAAATGATTAGAAATTGTAAGTCGCATTGCAGAATTGTTGTGATTCTTGTATGAGAAAGGTAATATTTGTTAAATGATTCCTGACGTATGACTTCGAAAGGTTTTTATAAAGGGTTTTTCTTGGGTGAATGTCAGGAAGGCATTTTGTTTTTCTATTTATATGACAGGCTAGATGCCTATTTTCGGCCAAAAAATATAAATGATTCAAGAGCTCCTTACATCTAAATAACTTATCACTTTGATAAGATAATAATTAGATGTACAAAGATATAAATTAAATTTGAAACAGAAAGTTAACTTTGACGATGAATTAAGTACATTTTGAGGATTCTGAATTTTTATATACATATTTCACGCTGACCTGCCAACAGTTCACTTTTAGCATTATTCGTAATAATGGTAAATTAACTCAATCCTCCATTTTTTAGAAACATCTCGATACCTTGACTAGAATGACCATCCTCACCGTGATCCTTCTTTAATTAAAAGATACATTTTTTGTTTAAATATACAATTACAATCTTTTTACAAGCGTAATCTCTCTATATAAACATTTAAGTTTGTAGTGGCTGCTCATAGAACTCTGTAGCCGCTGTATCAAGGATAGCCAATCGAGTGTCAAAGAGATGATTTATATTCGTTATTTCGTTCGTTTCTTGAGTACAGTAGTGCGACTAAAATAGTCGTTCTTTTATACTTTTACTTGCGAAATTAAATTAATAGCGTATAGAGGGAAGAATCGAACCAGCGAATGAATAGGAACGATTTTTAAAAAGTGCAATCCGAAACGGCGATGCTGACAGCGCTATATACAATGCTTCTTTACAACTTTATCCTGCTGAGGACTCGAAAAGAGAACAATTTAACTGCATATCTTACTTTGTTACAGCTTCATGTGAAGGCCTATACGATAGAGAGGTGGAAAATTGAATCTTTGTAAAATTTTGAGTAGATTCAACATATGATGAGAATGCAGCCATTGCTCGGACCTTTTTCTTTCACCGAAAGTGAAATGAATACAATAGCTACAGCAAATTGAATTGAATTGAATTGAATCTTTGTGCCTTGAATTTGGCACTTGTTGTTGCCTAGAAAAGAAAATTAGAGGACTCAATTGGCTGAAGAGGACCAGAGATTATGGGTGTTCATTTTCATACCGTAGATCGCATGTGAAACGCCTACCACACACCTACGCAATTGCGTGTACTGCGTTTGTGTAAAAGGACTCGCGCTAATTTGTTTAATTATTTGAACTAAACGTATTTGTTTTTATTTTGAAAGTTGTGCCCGTATATAAGTATCTTACACTATACTAACTCGTGAAAATGATAACATTGTAGCCTAATGGGATAAAACTACAGAAAATTTACAAATCTTTGCATCAATTAATTTACGACCCTATTCGCTCTCCCAGGACATTTCAGTCATCTCAAAAAGAACGTTTCAGCTCCGTACTTTTATATGCAAGCAGGTTCCTAATTACATGTAAAACTAAACAGATGTCAGGTCTTCCGTTGGTTATAACTCACGAAATTTCTCTCTCACACGGATGAGGAAATTTTCCTTTTCTTGATCCAATTTACCCCCATTTCCCGCTCTAGTCGATCATGATAAATAAAATCTCGTTCGGCTGTCGATAAATGAAATAATCGAAGGACTCATCTCGAGATTAATGAACCGGAAGAAGGTTATTTGTCCGAAAGAATGGATCGAGAAGCGCGTGCGAAAGTTCAATTGTCCAGAAGAGAAAACGGCCGTGTCGAAGCCTTTCTTGGAAATTCATGTTAATTACTGTATTCATTGTATTTCGTTTCAACTCTGGCTTATTATTTTTTCGAATTTTCTTCAGTAAGCCTCATCTTAAACCGAAACTGTTGATTAAGTATCCGATTTAATTGTGGTATTTTCACAATTTTTAATGCGAAGGCCTTCGTCGGGAATGGGTTCCATGAGGGTGATATTTCCGGGTTTTCAGAAAAATTAGGACGTTCTGCCGACACTGACTTTTGGGCCTCCTTTTACGGTCGAAAGGGCCCAACGGATGGTCTCACTTCTAACCGAAGAAGCCAATGTCGGTGGAAAATCCTAATTTTTCCTGCAAAATCCGGAAATATCTTCGTCATTCTATGTTTTCATTTAAAATGAAGTTTCAATCATTTATTCCTTGCTTTTCCATCAAATTTAAGGGCAGATTGGATTTTAATTCTCCCCAACTTTAACATATTCCACATCATTTTTTCCTTTGGAAGATATCAAGTATTTTAACGTTTCAACTGCTAGAATTTCGTAATTGTGATTTATCGGTGCAGAAAACTAGAAAATTCATTTGCATACAATGGCACCAAGATTGCAGCAAGCGAAGAACTATTGGATTCTTATTGGATCTTCTTATTAAGCATAAGTGACTTTTGCATCACCATCAAAAATATCTGATGATTATATCGAATTAAGATTATCTAGTGATCCAATAGAATTTGATAAAACCACCAGATATTCTTGATGGTGATGATGAATCTTCTCAATGGTGAATTAACTCATTCTCTTCGCAAAATATTCACCATTGATTTTTGTCTCCGTTTTTAGTCCGTAGTAATTAGTTTTCTTAGATATTTTGTTGGAGAATCTTACTAAGGCATCACTTTCAATAAGATTAAACGTAATAAGATCGTAAATATTGAGTCATTTGCCATGAAAATACAATCTTACGATTATAGCTGATACATGAATTAACAAAACACATTTATTTGCTATTTGGATATGTTTCCAATGCGTAAATCGTGTCCGCTTAGAGTCCCAGAATTGGATATCTTCCTGTTCTGATAACTTCCATTGCATAAACGTGGAAATTAAAATCAATCCCAACGCATCTATGCACGCTTACACGAGATACACTCTCTTGCCCCATCTATGCACATCTACGTCATTACTTTACGAGAAACTTGGCTTTGACCCACTATACCTTCATTTCTATAATTGAAATACCTAACTACTAACTTTTGCGAGAATAAACAAACATAAATTTACAACTAATCGGTGCACAAAGATGAAAGGAAAATTAAAAAGTATATCGACAAAAGATTCACGTAACAACTGAGGTTAGTGATTAACAAAGAAGGGAGTAAAGGTGGAAGTTGCTAAAAGATTAAAAAAAGGTCTCCATGACCTGGAGGAGTGAATGAAGATTTAGTGAAAGCTGCTACGAGCATCCTATTTGAACTGCTTGCGAAACACTCCGGTTCGTACCAGTAAGGCGAATTTAGGAATTTTAAAAGAGATTAATTACAAATGTTTTTACGAAAGGAGAAAAGGAAGACTAGTGTTTATCGTGGCATGACTATGGCTTTTTCATCGGAAGAAAACTAGAATATATCCTCATCGTAATAGAGCCGTAAATATTCCCTTTAATAATAGTCTACAGCCTCCTAAAGTAGACAATAAAAACGCCATAGAGGTAATTCTATTCATTCACAATCAGAGTTCCCTGTATTTTTTCTATCTTGGAGCGGCAAGAACATTACTGCGGGTGCTCAGTTCACAGAATTGCGCCACTTTTACCAAGGAAGAGTTTCTAGTCCTAATTTTTATGATTTTCTTCGTGGAAAAATGAATAATATACTTCCGCTATGCTATTTATCTTTCACAATTTTTTTTTCATTATTACAAAATGTATAATGCATTCATGAAAAACAAAGCTAAAGGCTAAGAAAGTATGAATGTACGCATGTATGTATAAGTATGTACAAGACGCTCATATGTATACACCTTGATATTTGAACCAAAAATAAAAGATGCCTTATGTAAAGACAATGTAACAAGTACGAAAAAATGAGCGCGAAAACTATTTATTAACAACCGCCTCCGACGTGTGGTGGTTTGAATATCAACTGATGAAGTCGTTTGAAAAAAAAATGTAAAAGAGGCACTCTTTAGGCCTAAAATTTTCAAAGAGGCGCGTATTTTTCTGGAGTAAAGGAACAAACGGTGATAAATCGGTGAACTTTTACTGTCAGGATTTGCAAAACATAATCACGTCACAAGTGGGCAACTGTCCGGTGGCAACATATGCAGAGCATATCAAATCCATATACGATACGCTGCATCATTTATTGGGCGAAATTATGACTATACAGTCCCATCTTCCAATTATATATTTACAGAAATTCTCACCTCCCATCACGTTCAGCAAATACACAAAACTATAGCCACATAATCATTTCTCCTCACCAATTAATTAGTTCTATTCAACACAAATACAATACTGAAGGCAACACATTTACGCATATTATAATGCAATGTGTACTAAACAAGTGGAGTAACTCTATCGACATTCTCTTTAAGTCGGAGAGAAAATCCCTCAAAAATCCCTCCAGAAATCACGACCAAAACATTAACAACGGAGGACTTTAATTTTCCACAAGTTTATTGTGGAGTTAGTAATGCTACGACGGTTTTAAGCTTCCCCAACGCAGAACACAGAAATTCATTTTAGTATCTGAGTGCTGTGTATCATGTGGTCATCAGACGAAGAGGTTCTGCATAAATAACAATAAGAACTTCATAAGAAGGACTTTCTGTTGCGCTGTTAGTGGAAGTCCCAGTTTTAGGCGAGCTAAATTATGGGTAAAAAGAGGCGTCCTTGAGGCGTCCTCAAGGACAACAGCTCTTCTTCTGTCGACCTTCACTTTCAGAGGACAAAAAATAACGGACGCCAAACTCGATCCGGTAGAAGAATATATTAATTTGGAACCTTCGTTGCTCGATTTAGCTACAATTGGATGATATTTGTTTTTACGACTTCATTAATGAATACATCCACCGCTATAAAACCGCTTTCACAGAAGAACGAAAGTTTTCTATAAATATTTATACCTCAGCCCAGTTTTTACGATGTTCGAAGACAAGAATAACAATTTCTATTCGTTTTCCATAACTGCGGAACTTGCTCTCTTTCCTACGATCATATTTACTTTGGCGAGAAAGCGTTGGAAATAACTTACAATTCTAGAGGAAACGAATCGTCCTTTGAAAAATAAGGATGGACACATTTCAGAGAAAAATGAGAATGTTTAATAGGCACGGGGTCACAATCTATGGTGTATGCCAACCACTCTGCCGTAATTAAAAACATACTTGACTCTCAATTGTTAAAACACTTTTATTTCTTAATTAAAACCGAAACTACATTTGATAATAAAGAAACTCTGAACAGAAATCACGCAAATTCTTGTATTAACAAGAAGTTCGTAGTTATGCCATCTATAATGCGTATTTATGTTTTAACACCAGCTTTGTTAAAGTGCCAATAAAATAAATGTGTCGCTGCAGCGTAGGTTTCCAAGGCGTATGTTATTAATTAACTGCACATTGTATGAGATTTCAACTCTCCTATAACGACAATTTCGCCAGCTATCCTGCGTCTTCAGATCTATGTGACATTATCGCAGTGGAATCTCGAACAGAATGTAGTTAGTGAATAAATATATAAAATGATTAATATTATAAACCAGATAATTACATTCAATTTATGCGAGTGTCTAAAGGGCCACAGCGCACTCCCAGAGGCCATCATAAGATGGTTTGATGGGAATCTCGTCAAACCATAAATATCTTTCTCAAGACTCTTTTCATTTTATAATAGTTTCCGATGTGTGACTTAAAAAATTTTAACTGTTCGTGATTCTCTTGAGTGAAATCCATGCCACTTAAGAGCGCATCTACCAAAAGGATTTTCCATTGGCTTTCTATACTTTTTCATACATTATCATAGAGAGATGAGACATAATTTAAGTCAAACATACAGTAAAAATATTTTTCATAAAATACGGCCTCCCTTTCTCATACGTGTTCTTTAGGTGAATAAAAAAGATCACGTTTGAAATTTTTCTTAGTTTAATCTTTAATCGATGTAACAAGTAGTTTATACTAGTAATCATAATTGATAGGCGACGATATTAACCTGCAATCCAATTTGAGTGCAATTCTGGGTTTATTAGCGCTACGTCGAAAAAGAAAGCGTTTCAAGAAATTGCTTCCTTGGATAGCTTGCGTCCATTTGAATAGCGACTCTTCCGAAATTCGGGCACCAAAATTATTAACAGCAGTAAGGAAAAATAAGAAGAAAGAGCTGATTATTTTCTTACAGAATTTCATTTCAATGATGCGTCATTTTTATAAAATCGAACTTTCTATGAGTTATTTTGATGATTTTCCCAAGATAACTAAATTAATTGAATGTATTATTTTTTATAAGCACGCCGTTTTTACTCGCGATGAATGGTAAAATTATAAATATTCACGTTGCTATCAACAGATTTGTATCGCCAATCACACACAAAGAAAAACTCACTAGGTAGAGTCCACAAAAACTTTTTTATTAAAACGACTTAGGTTAGGGTACATCATCAGATGAAATTACTCCAGGGTAGGTCGTTATAATAAAAATGTTTCTGAGGACTCTACCAAGGGAGATTTTCTTAGCGTGTGATCATGAAGGAGTTCCACCATATGTCACTTAAATTCGTCATGTTGTATCGCCAAGAAAAAAGTACGACCATATGGTCCCGTTTCGTTAAAGGATTGTATATTTGTTATTAAATAATACGCAATAACCGTGAAGATTAGCGAAACGATTCCATTAGGAGAGTTGTAAGAGAATGTTTAGGAGATTTTAGGAGAATTTTCCTCTGTCCAAGGAGTTTAGATGAGAGAGGAATGATGATGTTGAACTTGAATCGATATACAGTAAAACCCGTTAAAAACGCTTTTTCCGTTTAAGACGATAACCCGCTTAATACGCGGATTTCTTTCGCTCAAAGTTACTTTCACACTAAACACATCGTAAAAATACAGCTTAAGACGCTCTGCCATCGACTTAAAAGGAGGATTTTTCAGATGCACTACAGTCAATCCACCGCCTCGATGCATGCCTCGATATAAAATTGTTTACATTATTCTTTCCCTTATTGCGAATCTGGTAACATTGCTTTTTTTAGAGTAAAATTACGGAAATTAAATAACAAAGGAAGACACACTCTTTGTCCAAAAAGCAGTCTAGTCTGAAAAACTTTGACGAGATGGCAACCAGTATTACGGAACAATAGTTCGCTATGTCGGTGTTTACAGTTGTGGCAAATAAAGAAAACTTACGAGTATTACTTGTAATTTTTAAGGTGTAAAACTTATTTAAAAATTAAGGAGCCAAAAACACCCCTTCCTTTTTTTAATGTAAAATAAATAAATATTTGTAGTATCCTGGTTATGACACTTTCCTGCATTTATAGCAGTGTTGTCAATTGTGTCTTGCGGTTTTACTGAATTTACATTAAAGAGACGAGCGAAGGAATCCGTGTAGAGGACTTAAATAAGAGCCGCAGCGACTTCCGTATTCCGAAAAGCATTTCCTTGAAATACTTGTGTCGGCGATGCGTCCTTCCACAAAAGGGCCTAAATGACCCGGATTCGACTCGGCGTCCTTTGCTAACACCTCTTTAGATGGAATCAAGGCAGATACTGATGCCTCCAACCCATAGCACGCCTCAGATACGGCCCGGGGCGCCGAGGGGGGGTCATGGTGATAGTCTCAGATTTTTCTGAGGCGCAGAAATATTCCTTCAAGATATTTTCCGATAAAAATCAGTTTTATGGCACACTTAACAATATACAGCAAAATCTGGTTAAGGCGCTTTTCAGGAAACCGAGTGAAAACTGCGCTATGAGCAGGATTGCGTTGTATTACAAACTTTTATTTTGTGCGTTATAAAACACAAGTAAATTTAATCTATATCGGATCTATAATTTTTAAATTAGTGCTTTATATCCTAACAATTATAAGAAATCCTCTTTAGCTTTCTTGCCGCAGCAATGGATAAAAAGCGAGTCCGCGAACCATTGTGTTATAATAGTTTTCTTTTGTCATTTCTATAAAGAAAGCGTTAAAAGAGAGCATCTTCTTTTGTTGTTTAATTTTCAAATATTTTAATTGAAGCAATGTTTACCATATAGGCAATCAGGGTAGAATAATATAAACAATATTCCGTCTATTAAATGAGGGGAAGAATTAGCTATAGCGGGTTTCAGTGCATCGGGAAAACTCCATGTTATGAGCAGGTAACAGTGTCTCGAGCAGCATTTTTACGATGGGTTTAATATGAAAGGGACTAACCGAAAGAAAACGGTGACGGTAGAAATGATAATAAAACGGGGGAATGAAATGGTCATCACTGGGTATAGGAAGAAGATGCACTGAACAACCAGAAGATTTGAGATAAGTTCACACTGTTTTTGACTTTGAAAATTCAGTCAACTTCTACTACGCGGAATAAATAAGAAGATGAGTTATAATCGGAAATTTCCCGGTCAATTTTTATATTGCGCCGGTTTGATGGAAAACCTCGGAGAACTAAGAATAAACTCGACGGAACGGCGAATCACTTTTTATTATTCCAAAACGAAATGAGTGAATAAAAAACACCACTTTTCAAAACGAAACTGGTAGTTATTTTATTCTGAATTAGTTTAGCAAAGTGATAGATAAAAGAATTATTTTATGTTGTATTTTTCTAAGTTATTTCAGAACCAAATAACAACCAGCTTCTTTTGGAAAAGTGGTGTATTTCATTCACTCATTTCGGAGAAATAATATAATGCATGATATGGAGATTTCAACGGGCGAAAGCATTTAAGCGCAAATTTTCATGAAATTGTGACACACGTTTTAACTATCCTTAAGGCACATCAAATCAACTCAGATTGGGTTTTAAGGTAACTTCCCGGTTTTACTCGCATCTGAATTCGCTTAATCTTCATTTCTTACCATTACTATATGCTAACCATATTTAGGCATTTAAAGGAAGTGTGGCGTTTAATAATATCCAGACGCTTCCGGATAGCCAAGTGAGCAACGCCTTCAACAGTCGTCCCGGGTTCGATGCCCGGAAGGTCGCAAAATGACGTTAGCTGTCGTAATCCTTCTAAAAATGCTACTCCTAATTCTGATATGACGACAGCCTGAAGACCACAAAGGATTTTCTGTTATGTAATATGAGTAAATTTATTAAGATACAGCAATCGTAATGCGTAATGCGGTTTGACGTTACTGCAAATATATTATTTGTACGGTATTAGCAACTTGAACGGAATGCACCAAAGACAAATGACTAACGCGATATCTGTCGTCCTTGGATGCCATCTGCTGGGATTTTCTGAAACACATCTGCGGTCCTTGACCAAGATTCATCGTAGCGGAGAGAAACTGTATCGGTAAATGTCACTAGAGGATCGCCGGGGTTTGGCAACTCGCATCTTCAGCTCTTAAACTGGTCCTTAAACTTAAAGGTCAAAAATTAAGGCGTACATTAGCCGTCAGAATTGAAAATTTCACTCGGTTGCTGCAACCCATTGATTTCTCTCGTTATGCTAGCGGCAACTTGAACTCAACGCGTACAATACTCCGTGATTAAATTCGTAAAGGGGAAGCAACTACCGTATAGCAAATGACCGCAATTCAAAAGACGCAGAATCAATTGAAGAACACTGGTCACGAGTGACTTGAACCAATCATACCCGAAAAGTGGGCGGTAAAGCAATCGGAAACTTGGATCTCGAGTAGCGTATGTTGAAAAGGAGAGATTGACATGTGATAGTAGTTGGGATCCTACAGATGAAAATTGAGGAGGCTCATCACAAGATGATGCCTTCCGTCAAAATCATCTATGATCACGGAAATGCTCTTTTACGCGGGAACACTTGTAAGGAAGACGATTATAAGAAGACAGCCCTTGCTGAACTAATTCAGAGGAAATACTTCGAGGATGGATTTAGGCGATTAAAGGAAATCGCTCTTCTTAGAGCAATGGTAAGAATCGTCAGATTAAACATTACCCTACGAAAATGCTTTCGTAAAGTACAATAAATATTCATCTACATATGTTGATTACTGTAATTTATAATAAGGGAATGGGGAAGTTTAAAAATCAAAGGGCCAATCAATAGGCACGAATGGAAGGACAACCTTCGTTCGACTTCCGCTACTGTAAACACGTAAGATGAAAACACAGCAATAATAAAAACAACACCAATGAATATGGCACTTAAATAATTCCGATACAGCAATTTATCCCGCAATTCATCGAAAATTTCGCCCTTTTTGCCGGTATTTTATCCAATCAACATCTCCAATTCGCTTACTTTATTCTCTTCAATTTCATTATCCAGTTGACGAGTGTAAAGCGTAATGTCTTATTTTTCTAAGCTAATATGTTTTGTTAGCAACGTAAAATATTGTTCATAATACAGATTGCTGATTTCAGAGTGAATATTTTCTTATGTTTCAGAAGAAAATTCTTACAGGAAACTTTGTTTTAAGAATTCACACATAATATTGGGGTAGGCAATTTCAGTCGGCGTTATCAAGAGGCTACAATAAAACGACAGAGTTCATCAGAAACTCTTCAAAACAAAAAGAGCCAATCGTCGATGAGGATATGATGCATATAAAACGTGGCATACGCCGTTTAATATACGATATATTACAATCCAATTTATTTAAGTTTTCACTCTAAATATTTCATTCAAAAACAAACTTCAAAAATAAACTTGGCGACGGCAATGTCACCAGAATTAACCTGGTTCGAAACCCGAGAACGATTCTTATAAGCAATCCACCAGGAAAGTTTGAAATCGCTCTATTTTTTCACAATAAATCACATTATTTCTTTTTTCTTCGTAATTTCCCATTGACATTTTCGAAATAAATGATTGACTGAAACGTCAGTAACCAGCCACCAAAAGTGAAAAATGAAGTTAAAAAAGAGGAACCGAGCTCATATTCCAAAAGCGGTTCTTATAACGAATTATTACGATTGTAAGGAGACTTTCACCTGCGGAACTTCCAAAGAGGAAATTACATCTGGAAATGAAGCGAAAGGTAATGTGAAAAGTGTTATGACAGGCCAAGCCCTGCGAAATATTTGCGCGTTTTTTTCTGAAAAGACGGCAGAAACTCAAAGAAAGACCTGGGAAAATAGTCCGCATTTCATAAATCTCCGTCATTCCCGTTAAAATCATACATACCAATCTGTAAATCATGTGGAAGGACAGAAGAGAGGACTAGAGACTCCACCATGTCTGTAAATATTTACGTTGCTTTCAATACAATTTCGGTCGCTATCAGATCCTTACTTCCTTAAGATTTAAACAACTCCAGATCCACTGATAGGTGAATAAAAGATCAAAGTAATCACTGAGAAGAGTGGATATGTAGTATTATTTTGAAGGACAGCTAAAGTTTCATCTGGCAGCTCTTAGGGATCGCTTTCACTCAAAGACGAACGAGAAATTAGAGATATGGGATGGATTCTGAAATAAATGGCAGTCTGACGACTGAAAATATTGACTGCCTAACAGTATCCGTGGAAGGAGGCAGATGTAGTGGATTAAATTAATTATTAATAAACTTACAGTTGAATCCGTGCACTTCGGAGAACGGAGAATTGCGCACAATTTTACGAAAAATTTTGCTTCGAAGTTTCCAAAGATGAAAATATCTTTATTATATCTTTCCATCGAGCTGAAATTCAACAGTTTACTTATCACATGTGGATCGAACTGTTTCAGAGTGGGGTATGGGCGGCAATTCGCACATCGTATATGACGATTACTGGTCGAAAAAGAAAGAAGAAATTCACGCAAAGATAACGAAGCAACAAGCATGATTTCACGAACAAATTCAAGGATAATAATGATAACCTTTACAAAAGCTAAAAAATAAACGGAAATTAAACAGTTACATTTCGTAAGTTTAGTCGGTATTCATTCTTCATACTCAGAACAATCATATCTACATAAAGATTAATTAAATTAATCTGGTCAATCTTCACTTGGAGGAATTCGGCAGCATCCATCTCGAAAGAAAACACTTCCACCGGAAGATGTCGTAGACGAAACATGTCGCATTTTGGTTACTTAATGTATTCCTTTCAAGATTGGTATATTAACAATGAAACCACGTGAGCCGCAGGGGATTTGAAATGAAAACTCCATAATTAGCTATCCGTTTTGTGTGCCATTACCATCTGGAATAAGAGACAAATTAACTCGTTTTCGCGATAATCTCACGATATCTCTCTGACATCTGGCCTCGAAAATCACGTTCGCTGAGTACTGGAATCACGATGTCGCGTATTTCATCATGTAAATCGCTACTTAACATTTCTCGAGTCTATACTCGGTTCTTCTATCTGTAAGAGATTCTTCAGCCGAAGGTTTTGATACGCTGCATAAGGAAATTCTACGTTGAACGCACTCGGTTTCCTACTCTGCCATCAAACGTTGGTTCCCAGGACATAACCATCGATATGGATAATTTCACCGAAATACTCCACATAGAGACACATTCTACAGACGTAGTCTACAAACAGACTCCCGTCCATTTACGTGTTACGCAAATGCGGACATTTTCCTTCCGCGTTTGAAATATAAGGAGTGCGCGACGTGTCGGTCCCATGGGAATACAAGAGAGTTACGTAAGTGGCGCATTTGGGACAATGAATTATGTAAAAGGTACCGAAAAGTCCTAAGAGTGCACTGAATGAGGGAGCAATACATTTTGGTCGATATGGATTGTGGGTAATAAACGGATAAATTTGCACTAAGATAAGGGATATTTTAGTTTGAACGTATGGAGGTTATATACAAGAGCAGAATGCTGGTGTTCGATGAGGATATTAAATGCTATAAACTGGTGGAATTAAACGAATGAGACGCCGAAGGAAAGGGATGTGTAACTTAGGTTAATAAACAGGAAAATATAAAATAAAGTGTACGTGAGGATTGTTTAATAGTTATTCAGGGCAGGCTATAAGTGTAAGGTTAAATATATTTCTCAATATTTCTCAATATTTATATCTTATTATTATGTAATGCTATTTGATAGTTTGAAATTTTACGTTAAATCTGCTTATGTTGTTATTTAATTGTACGACATACAGCTTCGGACGTTTTAGAGGGATTTCCATCCCAAATAGGACAAAAATGGCAGGGTTTTAATTATTTCCCCATCGATAGTTACCTTATGTGTTACGTACTTGAACTCCTTACATATGAAGAAATAAATAAAGAAGATCGAATGAAGGAAAGAACAAATAAATAATATAAATAACAAAAAATAATAAATAAAGATAAACAAACAAATGAATAAAGTAAAAATAAACAAATAAATGGTGTATTTTTAATAAACGAGGCAATGTGTATGAAGAGTGGTTCGAAGAAGAAAAGACCAGTTTGGTGTGGTCTATGAAGAGATAAAGAATGAGAAGCAATGAATAGTTTGGTGCAGTGAGGTAGGTGAGGAGGATGAGTGTGGTTTAAGAGCGGCCATATAGAGCGATGTCAAGAAGGATGAAGGCGATGTCCTCACCCACGCCGAGAGAAATGTTGACATTTGGGAACCGGTTTGTCGAAGCATCGCAATTTAGATGGCCGAAAAGATGCCTAATTTATGAGGGCGTCCGAGAAATCAAATTGTGCCGATACACGCCCTAACTGAAATGTAACTGACCGCTATTGTCGCACGGCATTCTTGCAAGAATATAACAATAAAAATTGCTGACAAATTCTGGCGCATGACTGTGAGATGCCTTCGGCCATGAGTTTAACGCCTTCTGCTCCGTAAAATACTCCAGCGGCGTTTGCTCTCCAAAGACAAGAAAGTCACCCAAGCTAAGGCACCCACTCAGAAATAGAAAAGTTTTACTCGATTTGATTGGAGGTGGCGCAAGTTTCATAGGGGCCAGTTTGCTCTCCGTATACTCAAAAAAGTGGTAAACTTTGCCCTTTGGTTTTTATCTGCATGGAATTATGTCGGAGGCCGGTTAGAGACTCCGTCATGAATGCCATGCGGGTTAGAACCTCATCCTCTCAGCCAAAGAACCATAAAGAGGCACGCTGGAGAATGTGATAGTCGGTCCTTGTTTTCCTCACTGAGGCTCAAACAGGAAACGTCAGAGTAGAACTAAGAATTTTCCAACGGATTCGATTAGGTGAGACCAAAATGAATACTAAGAGTGAGACAAAAAATAATTCCTTGTCCTGTCTCAGGGGAAAAATGCAAAATTCTCATTAACATATGGCAGAAAACTTGAACAATGGCCCGATTAAGGGAAGGTGACGTTACATGTAGAGGTGTGCATCTAAAAACATTCCCAAGGAGATACGGACATTAAACAATTTTGATGGGATCTCCCAATTTCCGGTTGGAGGCATTTATGAATCTTCGCGCCGTATAGCTAAAACAACCCACAGGATAGAATCCGGGTTCGGTCCACTCGGACTTTTTACATATCCGTTTCTCCTGGAACGTTTCCCGGTCTTTAAGACGTAAGAAAGGAACGGACAGCAATCAATGAGGATCAAATAAAGAAGTGAAAGTTGAAAATATGCATCTCTGAATAGCATATTCTTACGAGTCCCTATTTTCATACATATCCTTTAACCTACGTACATCCCCATTCACAGCCCTTTCTTGATCTTTTTCTCCTTTTGCATACACTCACATGCACCATCTTAGTCATTCAGCCTTCATACATCCTTTCTACAAGTCAACGTAAAGGATACCTTATTTCACAGATTAGCCTTTCCTTTAGTAGGTTCATTCATTGCTCAGTCATAATCGACCTTGTTTCGAGTTTTTTTGCCACTCACTGTCTTCATATAATACGGGCCAACATCCTTATCTAATCCTGAACTTTCACTATTAAACAACATAAGGCGATTTCCAATTCTACGTATAGTGCATACAATTCCTCTTAAGCGGCTTCCTATACGGATTAATCCGGCCTGTTTACTAGGTGTATGTAATATACATTTACATAGGTATGTGCATAAATAAAGAAGATAAAGACGAGACGTAAATTGCTTTCAGTTTAAATATTTTATTTTATAAGAACTATTTAAGGCTTTAGATGAGAAAATGCAGAGATTACCCATTCAACATAGTGAGAAGAAAATTTCTGACTTTTTACATAAGTAATTCTAAAATTGCTATGAAAAATGTTTGACTTAATTTTTACACGTTTAACTTAATGGTTAATTTAATACAATTATGTTTGAATTTTGAATAAAAGCGTGTTAAAAATTTCTCCATTAACTTATTCACAATATCTTGGAAATATTTTACCGTGTGTGAATACCTAAGCAAATTCAAAAAGAGTGCAGATTCACGTCGGATTATACGTCCGAAAGAGAAACCAGCCAAATATGTAATCCCTAAAAGGCCGTTTAAGAGAGATTATACTCCACAACCATTCTCGTCTCTTTCATAAAGAATAACTTAGTGGCCTCACAAGCTTATCATCCTTTCGTTTGATCATAACATTCATCCATAAATATTCTAGAAATGAAATTTCCGATAATAAGAGTATCACTTAGTTAGATGTACACGAATTACTGTGGGAGAAGGACAAATTTGAAAAATAAGGTGTGATTTAAGGTGATCACTTTCTCTCTTGTGTATCGAGGAACTGAGCATTCCCCGAACTAAAAATTCTTTCTTCTTCTTCAGATTTCTGCGCGCCAATCTCTTTTTTTATAATAAGATAAAGCGCACCTTTTATGCGGAGAGTTGAGACACTTTCTTTCGAAGGCGCTGACTATCGAACACAAAAAGCTGTTTTTAAAGCTCGTTGTAGAGGTGACAAACTTGTTGAGAGTTTTCATTATTATGTATTTGCAGTTGTGTTGCGTGCCAATGTTTTATTTTGGTTTGAAGCGATTACCGGCGAAACGTGATCGAGAGAACTCGTCGGTAAATGTGAGATGAAGAACAGAAATACTCGACCGGATTCCACAAATTAATGAAGGTCTTCATTGGAAAGATGAGCGGAGACTGTGGCCCAAGGACGAGAGAGTGCATTTCGAAGCGGATGAGAAAAACCCAACGCGTTTCAAATAGTCACCTGAAGGAAATCCTCTTCACCTTCTCACTTGGGGATCTTTCTAACCGATCTCCCCAATACAGTATCTCTCTATTATTCGTAGGAATTTATTTTGCTCCTTCTTTTCATCGTTTCTTCATTAGAGTGTCTGTAATTGGGGTTAAACTGAATTTTAGGGAATGTTCACATTGTAAGAAAGCGGGACTTTTGAAGCTCAGAAGCGGGTAGAAGGAAACCTTGCCTCAGTCAGAGTTAATTTGATGTGCTTTTCAGGCACTCCAAAAGTGCACTGTCACAGTTTCACGGAAATTTGCATTCTGTCGTTGAAATCTCCATATCTTGCGTTATATTGTTTCTCTAAGTTTCTCCATCAAACCGTGACGGTCTCATCAAAACGAGGTGTACGATAAGCTTATGAATGTGCAATCTTGCAAACCGAGTAGCCATATTAAATCCGTCTAATGATATTAAGTAAGAGTTAGACCCTTTCATTCACTAATGAAGATAAAGAAACATCTTATATGTTTATCCTCTATTCCAGTAACGGTTAATTGCAGATAAATCCAGAGGTATTCCGTATTGTGTAACTGTAACCTGCTGAAAATCAGTTTTGGGAATAGCCATATCAAATTCTTTTTAATTATAAGTATATATTTTGTTTTAAACGTATTTAATGGTATTTATAGAGGTGAAGATGACACGAATAGTAATTGTTATTGATATAATTTGTGCCATTGAACTAAAACCTACGATAGTGTTCTGAAAAATTGTTATAATGATCAAAATCCAATTCAAATGATGATTATTTTGAAATATAGAAGGCGAAAGGCAGTTCTACAGAAGTCTTTCTGAGGCGCGACTCATTGGGGTGAAAGTCACAGAATATAGTGCGATTAAAGAGAACGAAATGAATGTTTACCTTTTATAAATACATGTATAGATTGGAAAGGGGGCCACGTAATAGAGAGCAAATATCGACTTGAATTGGGCGAAACGAGAGGCATATAGACAGAGTCCACATTTCAGTTCCCAAGCAGGACATGAATAAAGTATAATGGGAACGGGAATCAAAGCCAAATCCCCGAATTGCCGATCCTATGATAATTATCTTTATAAATCCGGTCAGAACATTCAAACCTGCCGTTCGGAAAACTATATAGGAACGGTCTACCGAAGCCTTCATCTTAGACCATATAATATGAGGGATTGAAAATCTATATGACTAAAAATTGGAAGAGAGCGTTTTACGTAATAATTTAAGCTGTGCAGATGACGAAGATGATCAGAAAAGGTTTTTTTAACACGTATGAAAGAAAAATTGTCAAAATCAAATAAATAGTGATAAAAAGAGGAATTGTCATTCATGAAAGACTCAGGCTGCTATTAAATAATTTACAATTAACCAGTAAGTCAAATATACCAGTAAGTTAAAAACATTGAATGAGCAACAAATATACTCGTAGTCTGCAAAACAATGTTACATCACTCGACATTGAGAATTTGTTTTAGAGCATAAGAAAGAAATATAATTTCAGGTTTGCTGTCGGAAATATGTCACTAAGTATGCCGAACATTAAATTCGGGAATTTAACTCACGAGGTACCGAGTGAAATGGTATTTCGACATTCGCAGGATTATGTGGAACGTTAGCCTCATGAATGTCCAGGCGATGGATTAATCGCTCAAATATCCAAGCGTACCAAAACCAGCTGTTAAGTTATCTTTCTATACAATTTCCAAAGTATAGTGGTGAACTATTTCTCTTCTGCGCGGACGTATGTAACAGAGAATTAAGAAATACTCAAAAGTTTGCACTGATTTTACCCTCCATTTTTAAAATTATTCCGTGACACACGGTTTGAAATGTATTAAAAAGAAACAGGAATAGGTTAAAAAATGAAGCATTTAGGAATGTTTTGAAGCTGCAATGGATATCTAGATGAAGAATTGAGGGAACACAGAATTAGAGAATAAGTTGTTCGAAGTATGGAAAAACGAACTTAAAACAACAACATTTAAAGATCTTTAAGTACCTCTGAAGAAACAACAGTACCAAAACAAAACAAAAATATAAACGGCACTTAATAAGGGAAGTAGTTGGAAAAAAGCCACCTAAATGAGAAATGAGAAAATTAAAGGAAATAAAACACAGACTATTCAGATATTTTCGGGAAAATAAACAAGAGAGGACGAAAAGACCAGCGTATACTCTGCCGAAGTCACAAAATCGTTCAGGAAAATAAGAATGAAATTTTACGAAAATATAAAGAATTCATAATCTCGAGAAAGTTGTGCAAAGTTATAAACTCATGCAAGGGCAAAATGAAATGGATATACGAAGCTAAAGAAGTCATCAGACAATTAGACATAATAACAGACGTTTATTAGGGAACAGGAAAAATTCAGGAAAACCATCGGAAAGCAAAAATTTGAAAGCATTACTCAGAAAAGAAGAGAGGATGTAAGTGATTGAAGAACAAAAGAAAATCGCAGTGTACACATTGAGAAAATTTGGAAAGAACGAAAAAACAAAAGAAATCCTGATTGAGGAGTTTAAATACAAACGCAAATTAGAAGTGGTTGTTAATAATTATAGTAGCACTAACAGTAGTATTGTTAAAACAGCTGAGGTCATTAAGCTCTCACCGGGAATCGAACCCGGGTCCGCCCACTTATCATTTATAAACGGAAACCCAATACAATAGAAAGACAAAAAAGGATTTGAGAAAATGGATATCAAAGGCATGTGATTAGTAGAGGGAAAGGAAAAGTAGATGGAAATATACCAGTAAAGGGCTCAAATAAATTAAAACAGGCATAAGATATAGAAAGGGAAAAATATTTCATATTATCAGGCATTATCGTGTCTTCTCTTCCATGAAATGTAATTTAAGACTGCTATTAGGTGCAACTTTTCTTTATTTAGACTATGTTTTCAATCCGGCATTGCTTACGTTACGGCACACCGGATCGTTCATGATTCACATTCTTTTGCGCAAAATTCCCCGCGTCTAAATTAGCGTGAAAATAGCCGAAAGATCTCAACACTCTTCGCGGTAAAATCAACGCCATCTGCTACCGAAAAACACCGCTCAATGAATCACACTTAAGATACAGATGTTACTGCGGTGAGGAAATGGTCTAATGTTATTTATGAACGTATTTTCGTCCCAAGTATTCCCACACTCAGGATATTATGCAATTAACAATAAAGATAATTATTCCGATTTGATGATAAAGGCAAATTTTCCGTCATCTTTTCACGTTTAATAACATAGATTACGAATATAAAAATCCGAAGAAAGATATGCTCGTTTGTTTAGATGAAAAAACATTTTGTGAAGGAAGTCAAAGTCACCATTACGAATTATTTCAACCACTGATATCCAAATTATCTGCGATAACGAAATCTGCAGATCTAGTGTAGCAAATAGAAACAAGAAAGAAAAGTGCCGCGCTTTAGCGTCGTCTTAAATACGCGGAAAGTAATTGGAGTTCTTCAGATGAAAACCGCAATCTTGAGAAGGCTCATCACAAGGCGATCACTAGGCTAACTAAGTCTTCACGGAAATGCCCTTTGATGCAAATTGGGAATCAGAAAAGATTATAAAAAGGCGGTGCTTCCTAACTAAATCCGGAGAAAGTGCTTTAAAGAATGATATAATAGATATTATGCGATCCTCGATATTTTGGCGGATATGATAAGGAATTGACAATAAAATAGAGTTTCGCGAATATGAATTGTTATCAAAACTCTTTATTTATACAAACAATCCGCTATAGAAATAATCATTCGAATAGGACATTCGCTAAGTGTTTACATCCTCTGCACCTTACAGGGTAACTGTGGGACGATGAGGTATATCGATCAATTTAGTAAATTTAAGAAGGTAATCATGAGGTTTCCATCAAATATCATAGTGATAAGTAAACACGCACACTTCGGTTAGAATTGTTTATGTTTCTATAACGGTGATATTACGTTGATTGGTAGTAGTATATTCATAAACGTAAGAATAAACAAGAATAAACATAATTATAAACAAGAATAAAGATATAAACATAACATATAATAATAAACATAACAATAAAGAAAGATGAACGATTAACAAGAATAAACGTAATGATAAACAAGAAAAGTAACCCACTGCAACACTCGGAAGAAACACAAACACGCGATGGTATTCCAAATAATTCCCTTTTCTTAGAAAATCACGATTATTTATGTTGAAATTGTAAATAGTATCAATGGAAAGAAAAGAAGATCAGTTGGTTGCGCAACTCGTAAAAGGCGCTGAATGGAGAGAAGAGTGTTACCTGGAGAGTGATCCAAGTGCTCATGTTCGGTCGACGGTCTCTCCTCGAATGGCGGACACAGCCTTGGTTCGCCTTTCTTTTTCGGCTCCGCGCATCTCCTTCAGCGTTGCCATCGTTTTCAATGAACATCGCTAACATCCGTGCGCTTCTTTTATTCGAAATTATCCATCTCAACGCTTCGGAACTGCACATTTATAAATTGTTTATTAATTAGAAAAGCGTCAATATAAAACCCGAGGTAAGTTAACGCTGAGGTTAAAAAATGGCGAATAAATAATGATACGAAGGGTAAAGAGAAAAAAACGGAATAAACGTAAATTACGGAATTAATCACATGAATCATTAAAATTGCATGGATTGACTCAAGGGGGAAATTAGAAAAGTGTCATTGAAATAGTTGAAAATCGAAGATATTCGGAAAAATTCTTTTGTTTTCTTACTGATGGACCGGTGACGCGTAAATACATTTGCGTGCTCCCAAAAGGGCTTCATCTTAGGCAGTCTCGGGTTCGATTCCCGCTGCGAAATGTGCTCGAAGTCCTTATAAAATTACTACCACTTTATATATTCAAACGTGGTACATATACTTCCAATGTATTCTGAATATAAAAACTGAGAAGTGTTCTTCCCATTTATCAACTTAAGAGATAAAAAATTATTGGAAAATAAAACTCGTAAACCAAAACTCTATTGCGTAGCGTCTTTTGCGGAAATAGGCCATTTTATGTAAATTTACGTTGTCAATTGCCCGGTTAATCCTTCGGCTGGATAATACGAAGTCGCTTAAAAGAAATCAAAATTAAATCTGTTCATGCATTCTCTTTATTTCTTTCATTTTAATCGTCTAGTCATATTAGTATCCTATTCACCACATGCGAACAACTATTGTCAGTCTTTTTCATCAAATTGAGAAAATTGATTCAATAAACTGAACAGTTATTGTCATTAGCAGATTAATACACTTCGATGATAAACAATAAAAATAAGGAAATAGAAGAGAGACTTTCCTAGCCAACATTTTGCGGAACAAATAAGTTATCCTGCGCGGTTTGCACTGAATTAAAGAAAAAAGACGCGAGGAATCATTCGAATTGATAACAGGAAGAGAGAAGAACAACCGTGAAAAACCTTTCCAAATAATTGTAGGAAAATGAAGAAGAATTACTCTCTCTTCTTCCAGATGAATTTCTCTTACTCCAAAGAAGGGGATTCTCTTTATTTTTACCCTTTTTATTCTTTTCATAGTTAATTGTATATATTTATTTTTATGGTAACAGCAATAGCTAAATTGTGATTCTCTTTTCATTTCTTAGTTAAACCGTTACTATCGTCCCAATACGCAATGTTTTATTACATAATTATTTAATTTGAATTATAACTGAATTTTGTATACTTATCATGTATACAATATATATAATACGAGTAAAAGTTGCTTGCATACTGCAAGCTAATTGGTAAAAATTTACAATAAGTTCCCCTTACGGGTGTCATCTTCGAAGCTCATCCAGCAAAATTTTTAAAATTGCCGCAATACATTTCTTACGTTAGAAATTTTCATCCATCTGGCATCGAACTCACGGTCATATGCAACCTTTCTTCCACTGGTTATATAGAAAACTACTTCAAACGCAAACGCTGTGATTTTGAATAGTCTCCTGCATAAAGAAAGGCCTCAAAACAATTTTAAAAAAATTGCGTAAATGACCGCCTGGCGTCGAATACAGGACCCGTTCGTGAGAGACAATGGCATATGAATGTTAGAGAAGTGCTACTCTGACGTGTTTCAAAGTTTCAATTCAGTATCTTATCGGGAAGGTCCTAAAATAAGATCCGTTATTCCCGTTTGAAATGCATGGTAGAATCGGAATGACGCTCTAGCATCGAACCAAGGACCTCTAGAGAAGCAGTGGACGTCATGAAGGAATCTTCTCAAACGCCTCTGTCACCATTCCGGGTTTTATCTTTCCAGTTTATCGGGAAGGCATTTTAAAAAATCGTCCCTGATATCAGCAATGCATTTCTTACGGAGGCATTTCGGACCCACCTGGCGTCGAACACATGGACATTTGGTAACATTTCTTCGTTTGGTACGATGGAAGACCATCTCATCTGTAAACACCGAGATTTTGATTGCTCTATCGCATCGAGAACGGCCTCAAAACAGATTGAAAAAATTCGCGCAAAAGACCGCCTAGCGTCGAACTCAGGACTCTTCCGTGAGAGAAGATAGCAAAATAATATTAGATAAGTGCCATCCTTACTTGTTCCAAAGTTTCGATTCAATATCTTATCGGGAAGGTCCCAAAATGAGATTCCGCTTTCCCCATTTGAAATACATGGAGGAATCGGATTGACCCTCTTGCATCGAACCAAGGACCACTAGACGAACGATGATATTCATGGAAAAAAGTTTTCAAACGCTTCTGTCACCATTCAGGGTTTTATCTTTCCAGCTTATCGGGAGGGCATTTAAAAAAATCTTCAAAGATTTCAGCAATGCATTTCTTATGGAAGAATTTTGCATCCACCTGGCGTCGAACTCACGGTCATTTTATAACATTTCTTCCATTCGTAATATAGAAGACTACCTCAACTTCAACCTCCGAGATTTTGGTTCCTCTATCTTAACGATAAGTGCCTCAAAATAATTTTCAAAAATCCGCGCAATGCATTCTTATGGGAAAATTGCGATTTTTGGGAATTTCTGGTATCGAACCCATGATAGCTAGCGTCGATGTCTGCATTATTCTGGCGTCTAGAGTGTAGGGCCAGTACGTCGAAAAAATCTGACGTCGATGGCGCTTGTGGAACATGGTCAGAATTTGTATCCCCTATATATATATAGGTATATCCGGAGAGTTAGCTATATATAATAGATATTTGATCCCTTTTTTACGCATACTTAACAGGATGAATGTAAGAATTTAGTCTCTACTTCGTACGTAATACGTCGTGCGTATGCAATAAGTCGTGTGTATACGTGAATGTAAATTTTTAAGGTTTAACGTTGACATTAAAAACGCCATTCCTTCTAAATGTGAAAACCAACGAAAATAAAATCCTTAAAAATGAAGATTAAAAAAATATTAGGCGTTTATTAGCTTCATAATTTCCATTAAAGCCACATGCAGTCACTGTTGATCTCTCTCAATTGAATATCCAGGCATGATCGAAAAGGGGGCACGAAATCTATTTTGAATAGGAAACCAATAACTTGAGGAAGAATTTTCAGAAATTGAAACAGTTTTGTAAACTTTTACCCATGTAAATCAGGAGGTTGTGTGTAAAGAGAATTTTACGAGTTTATGCGAGCACTGATTAAAAAGTGAATGATATATTTCAAAGGTGTAATAAGGGCAATAAAAACAGGTTCTGTGTTTGTTTTGAAGGAGAATGAGCTCTCCCTTCCTGAAAACACTGTTGCCCTTACAAAAAACAGCGACTTTCGCTCCTTTCTATGAGTAACACAAATCTTAAAAAAACACGAAATCTCAAATTCTGCGAAAGCGAAGAAATGTGAATTACGAACGAATATCCGGAATTTTTTTCTCGTTCTGAATTTAATCTTTTTATCACGACTAAATGATCATCGATAGCATCGACCGGACTAACGGATTCAGAAAAGATTCAGTATCTTATTATTTAAAGTAATTATTTTGAATCCAGATAATTTGAAAAGCAGGTACGCCAAGAAAGCGTTGGAGTGCGCATGCGCAATTGGGATTCATCACGCCCTTGATAAAGCATTCTAAATAAGAAAATCTTCCATTGATTTATTAACGAATCAAATGAAATCTACGGCCGGGATATTGCGGAAATCCGTAGTAAACAATTTACGTGAAATCGATGTATAACTTAAGTATTTTCACGTTAATTTATTCTTTGACTTTTTTGTCTAATTTTATTATTTTGTCATCATCAGGTCACAATTAAGCTTAAATATTAAATAAATAGCGACAGTAAGCAACAAGTTACCACAACAACTAAAAAAACAGAAAAGTCATTTTTCGCCCAAAATTTTACATATACGAAACATAACTTATTTTCTGTATTAAACGGAGATCGTCTTCAAATCAAGTCTTGAAGATGATAATTTACGAGGGGACGATTCTTCGGAAAAGAAAATCCTTCTTTCAGTACTAGATTTTACATAATTTCTAAGCTAATTTTGGGTTACAGAAGCTATCATTTTGGATTTTTTAAACTCACAATCCAAGATGTGAATGAATGTGAGTTATCCATTTCTGGTAAAAGCGATTACAGAAATAGATGGTTGGCAGTTGATATTTTTACATATGCGTTTTCGATGTTTTCCAAAGCCTACTTATAGTTTATTAGATAGCTTTTTCTTTAGGCACATCAAATTACAAATAATATAAAGGTAATTTCTTAAGTATATATAAGTAAAAGTAAGTATAAAGTTATAAATTTACTTTTACTTCTTTTCTTTCTTCATCATTTCTGTTTTATTTCGGTTTTGTGTTCCACTTTTCGCTCTCGATAATTCGTGAAAGGAACAGCTTCTGGTAACGTACAGACCAGACAAAACAGAATAAAAGATCAGAGGACTTGTGTGCGTGGGGAACTGTTTGAAGCATAATTTCGTCGTGGAATTCGATGCGCCGAAAACAATAATTATGAGGATACAATCTCCATATTTCTTGAAAACAAAACTTGATCGACGATGGTGTGAGGACGAGAGCCATTTTGGTTGCTTCGAAAACTGAATTAATTCCCGTAATATGACGTCTTCGTCAGCAGGATCGAAAATGCATAAACAAACGATTCACAACATCATCATACCGCTTCTGATTTTGTATTCCTAAGATTCCTGGTGGAAGTATTTTAGACGCTTTTAATTGAGTTCTCAATCGTGGCGAAAACCATTTGCGCCTATAATAACCCCTAGTTACCAGCCTCCGTACATATGACGCATTCGTGTTAAACAGAAAAACAAGCCAAAAAGAAAGCGTCGGTATAGAAAAGAATCGGAAAATAAACGTAAGTGCATCTAAAATTTCTACAGGAAATGATGTCCAATATATTAAAGAATTTACAAATTTTCCGCCCAACACTTAATACACCGCAAGTATTGCAAACAGCTTAAATTATTCATAAGAGGATCCGGAGATATACAGCTGACTCATATACATTTATTCCATTAATTTTGTATGGGTAATGCTGACGTAATTGTTTCCTTTCGAAGAAATTAATCACGGAATTAATTAACTACAAAATTATACTCAGTTCCTTCCTTAAAAATAACCTACTTTTACTTTCTTTTGAGCTTTCCCTGATCTGTTACCAGCCTCCATTCCTTTCTCGCATTCATGGATCGGATGAGAAAAGAAGTGAAGGGTAAGGAAAATTCATTTGACTCCAAATTTTGTCTGGTGGACTAAAGGATTTTAGAAAATTATCAAGGAGCATACATGACTGAAGCACAAGAATATAATTTGTAACTTTCATAGACTGTAAAAAAGGCTAATTCTTTCCAATCGTTAACTAATAGACATCTGCCTGATGACGGACTCAGAATCATTTTCGGAGATGTAACTGCAATTTACCTTGTGTCTTACGCAATGCTCAGAATAACTTAGTATTCCCTCAAAGTGATTTTTCCTCTTCCATGACCCATGACCTATCTCTTTCTATTGATGGAATCTTTTTCGCAACATTCTTCCTCGAATACTCTATATTACATCGGTATTCACTTATCCTATCTTCTAATATATATAGTTTTTTTATATGTTCATTCCACGGCGAAATCATATGTTTTGATGAGGTTGCTTCTTAGACTTAGGTGGTTTGCTGTGGATGCTTTGATCACAAGTTTGCTAATAAACTTATCAAAACATGCCCTCCCGAATAATATGAGTCCTCTCTGTTACATAGATCGTTTCGATACTGCAATGAAAATCTGGGAAAATTGCTAAAAATACTTCGACAGCTGAGGTCATTTTTTACGTGAGCTGTCATCGGGAATTGAACCCGGTACAGCTTTTGCGATGGTCGAACGCACTGCCCACTTAGCTATCCGCGATCGATGTGCGAAAGCAATCGCTATTGGAAGTAGAGCCATGGTCTGCTGCAGGCCGAGATATCATCAGGGTACAGTGTTGCTTTCATAATACTACACGATGAAATAACCTTCTTGGCATGAAAATTCTCTTTTCATCCATATTTATTTAGGAATTAAAAAACTGAAATTTAAAAGGTTGCCATACGATTTCATGCAACATCTACGTTATTTATAATTCAAGCCGCCGATCGGTGTGTGGCAGTGGGCACCATGACTCTACTTCCCTCATCGTTTACTTTCTCGTATCTTTCGTTGTTAAAATAAATTCATGAATCGACTGGTTCTAGCATCTATTTCTTTGATCTTCCTCTGGTAAATAATGTAAAAGGAAGGACCCATAAGATCGGCTATATATCTAAGAGCGCACAATGTCAGAATTCATAAAGCCTTTGATTGAATCGTTCATCCCTTTCAGATTTAATAAGTCCAAAAAGAATCTTGGAAATAAATAAGCTAAACATAAACTTCCAGAAGTGGTCGCAACTCTTTTCTGATAGGAGCAGTCACGAGTCATCCATCAGATCACTTATGTGTTCTTCAAAATTGAAGGTATCAGTCTCACCGTTATTAATTTTGAAGATAAGCTTTAGTCCTTTTAGGGCACTGAGAATAACGTGGTATTTTAAGATTAGTGTGTTCTTCAAAACTTTCAGCCGCAAATTAGTCTAATCTTTTTCAAATCTCGCGGTTGGTCGCATGTCATTTCTTAGATTAGCGAAACACGAAATCTGCTACACAATTAATCCCCCAAAGAAAGACCGTTGCGGTGAAAGAGATAGATTTTTACATAGATTTAAACATATCACGCAATTTTGTCATTGAAAAGATTATAAGGCAGGCGAAGAATTTTCGCGACACTTCTGTGTGATTGTCGTTCCTCTAAAAGATTTCAAAACAATATTAAACTCGAAAACGCCAGAGGTCTTCTTAAAGAGTGAATCCCAGACTAAGGCCCGCGGTCCCATTGGGCTACACGGAATAATTCGAAGGGGTCCGTGAATAGAAATATTTGTTATGATGAAATTTACAGTCTCCAAATCCTGAGAGGGTATTTAAAGACAAACAATGTGCTGTCTCGAATGGAATCGTAAGAAACCAGTGATATTTAAAATTTAATATTGAGTATCATAAACTCTCCATTATTTTCGTCAAACAATCAACAGATTATATCAATTATTATACGTACTTCCATTATTATCTCTGCGAATTTCCTTTATTAGCTTTATATTATTTTTATTATAGTTTTACTGATAGTGTAACGAAATAAACTGGTTTTGATAATTTATGTTCTACAAATTTGATATCTCTTTTAATAAATATTTTAAGGAACTGAAAATAAATATTCTAAGAAACTGAAACAGAAAATTTTAGACAATCTGAAAATAGAGAAGAAATATTAGTAATTTTATAAATTACGTGAATTTAACTAATTAGTAAACGACCGATGACCCACCAGTCCTAAAGACTTTCAAAACACGCAATTCAATTTCTATAAATCCCTCTCATTCAACACGATTGCCCCAAAATTCAATCTTTTTTGACTCACTCTCACCACCCGCTGGAGCATATCATGGGCGGTGAGGTTTGGCGCATGGCGTTAGTCGAATGTTTGGTGGTGCGCGGTAACCTTCGTTTGTTGGATAAACCAATCATGTAGCACATCGAACACTTATCGGGTTATTTCCCTCAGTAGATTAATCATTAATTAATATTTTTCTTAAAAACTGATGCTTCTTCGTTGAAGGAAGTATCCAATCACAATGAAGGTGCGGGTTAAAGATTTTTTCTGATAATATTTTGAATAATATTATTGAATTATGCCTGAATAGAAAGTTTTATAAATCAATCAGCAGAGGGTAGCTCCCGACTCGTGCAATTACAATTTATAAAACATTCCGTTTTCTTAAATCTTTTATGTTATAGAGATTATATTTGAGCCAAAATAATAATCTCTAATGAAACAACTGCACGCCTTTACCTACAAAGTCATGTTTAACCCTCCTTGAAATAATAATGAAATTACCTAATGTATTATATTCTTTGATAAATTGTTTTCATATGAATTCATCCAATTTGTCTTGAATAAACGGATTACTGGGTGGAAAATCCAAGAAATGTCTGAGTGAACAATCTCTGACCATCTGCCATATTTCTAATATATGTCACGTGTTCATTCATTAATGAATGATATCAAAAAGAGACTTTAATTTCATTTTCCACAATATCTCAACACGACCGGTTACGCTTATCTAGAAGCATCTTCTGGTCCACCTTAAGTAACTTCACCTGAAGATGATCCTGTGGGGGCGAAAACGGTCAGTTGAGAAATATTACTGTCTTTTCTTTGATACCATGGCCTTACACCAAGTCAAACTTTCTCATATATGCAATGAATGATATACTTTCATTATTTAAACCTATAGATAAAACCTTTTCGAAACTTCACAAGAGGTTAAATAAAATTCACAATGTGAATTATCACATTAAGTTTAATAGATTTATTATTAGGACAAAATGGTCTTTTATTAATGTTTATCAAGCGAAATATAACATTTTGAATTTTATTTTACCCTTTCCTGTTAATATTTTGGTAGAAGAAAGAAAGATATAACATCACTGAAAGAACGATTTACTTTTATATTTGTCTAGCTAATAGCTATAATAATGCGAAACTGAAGTGTGAGCGATTATGAATGATGCCAATTTCCACTCCAATAATATAAAATGCTATTGAGATCTTAGGATATTTAGGAGAGCAAACTTCAAAACTGATGGATAAACAGAAGTGAAAAATAGCGACTCGAGCCCAGGTCTCCCATTTTCCTCGCAGATATTCTCTAGCAGAGTACAAAACCCGGAAAATTGGAGACCTAGGTTTCAGTCCCAGTCATTTCAATATTTCTCAATTCCGATTATCATTCGATGTAAAGAATTTGCTATTCATAGAAACACACCTGCGTTTACGTTTTTTCCCTTAAAGTTATCCAACTCGATGAGACAAACTCACTCTTCATCTTGCCTATTAAACCCTCTCCAGGGAATAGTGGAGGGCTCAAACCGATATCATATACATGTCGGAATGATATGAAAAATACATCGATTGTAAAAACAAGTTTTCTTCCAAATCCCGAGTTTCGAATCGAGGGAAATGAATGCCTCCACGGGTATCGAATGGAAGCAAAGTGAAAGGACGGTTCAACAGAGCATGTGACACATTCAGGACGAATTGCGCAAGATGCTGCGAAAGTCTAATCGACGGACATTTGTCTATAAATAGCGGATCGGCCATTGAACAGCGATCACAAAAGTAATGCGGATTTATATACTTTTACCACGTGACACGGAGTGGAACCATTTGTTCGATCAGTTAATAACCTGAGAATTGTCGAATTACAGGTTGTTCCGGAATTAAGGTGCTCAGAAATGGCACATGAACGACTTTTAAAACATGATTATAAAAGATATGAACGTTCTCACCATAAAGAGAACCCACATACTACACAATTATAAAAAAGGAGTTAAAAAATTATCCGGAGCTTCGATTTTAGAATTATACCCCGCTATCCGCCAGGGGCCCTTTACAGCACCATTTTCAAGTTGAAAAGCATGTCGCGTGCTCAATTGCGTGTAATTTGCATAGTTGCATTAAAGACAGAATTAGTTTCCTCTGTGAAAAGTTGTTCCTTTTTTTCTTCTTTTTGAAGAATGGTCAACTTTTAGCACAAGGAGAGGGTCTGTCGTAATTTAGGGGAATTTTCACTCTACAATAAAACAATTTCTACCGCATTAACAATTAGGGAGTCATAACGAATACTTTCCCAGTAGTGGTGAAAGGGCATCTCCAAGACCACGCTTAACTGCCCACAAAACATTGCCCTCCCTTTCTGGGTTATACGAATTGTTTTCAACTTGAGATTACGAAGAATGGAAACACCGCCTTTTTAATCAATCGTTCTCGACAAAAGAAGATATCACTCCATCTCAAAGTTCGTATCAGTGAGATGAAATTGTTCTGCCTCGCGAAATTTATATTTTATTGCCACAAAATCAATCATTCCGAAGAAGAAATTCTAAAGGAACATTCTAGAGATAAGGTGATGCGTGAGAAGACGATATAAGTTTTGTAAAAACTTTTTTATCCTTCGAATGAGGCAAAAGATAATTTGGCTACAGCGGGTGCGCCTGAGGATGGATAAAATTTACGTCTTAAGCACAAGACGATTAGCATCGCGTCTTAAGCGGCATTTTTGCCAATTGTTTCGTGTAAAAGGGACTGGTACCATGAGAGAATCACGTATTAGGTCTTAAATGGTAGTATCTTATACGGGTTTTGCTCTCTCTGTTTTGAAGATTAAGTCCTCGTCGATGCTTCTCAGAGATGGTGCTCGTCGTTTGCTGAAATTAAAACATTTTCGAAAAACTCAACTGAAGATTTATGGAGGAAAACCCAGGACGCGAGAAAACGTCTACTTAAGATGAAGAAACACGTGAAAATACTGAGGTAATAGAATTTTTACTGATAATGAAGGATTCAGAGGATATTGTCATTATATTCTATCGTCCGGTGTATCGACACATACGTCCTTCGTCGGATATAAACAGATATAACTCTTAAGAGGGAGATTATAATAATCGATACAATAAGTGAATCAAACATGAAAAGAAAAAGTAGAAAAAATGAGAGATGACAGTTAATAAAGGAAGCAAAATGTTACGTCAGATAGTTTCATTAAAAGCTTCGAAGTAAATTAAATGGATGGATTAGTAAGAAGGGTGATTCCAATATCCTAGGACACTTGGAGATACCGCAACTGGGAAAATTCCAATCTAAATTAAAACCGATTATTCATAGCTTCATAAATGAAATAAATGATCGTCGAATCCATTGGTTCAGTCATGCAGCATATCTATCACAATGTTCCATTTATTGCGCCGATGCAAAGTCTTGATTCATTCACTTCTAAGTGGCTAAGTATTTATCAAAAAGGATATTCCTGCGAATCGTAGCTATTAGGATTATGTCAGGATATTTCAGACTCGTTAGACAGACAAAAGGAAGTCGACGGAATCATCGTAGTTTTTTGTAAAGCATTTGATAAAGTTCCGCATCAATTGTTGTCAACTAAAGTAGAAAAAATGGGCATAGATACGAGGGTTAAAAGATGGTTATAAAATTTTTAGGTAGGTCTCAGAGGGTAAAAGTTTGCGAAAATATTTTTTAAAAAATTGACATTACGTCAGGGGAACCTCAAGGAAGTGTGATCGGCCCATTACTGTTTTTAATTTATATAAACGACTTACCAAAGCTCATAAAGTCCAAAATCCATCTCTGCTAAATACAGTATAATTTATAGGGAAATTAATGGTGAGGATGATGTCAGAATATTACAAAGGGACACTGAAGCAGTTGAGAAGTGGGCAACGGAAAATGGAATGGAAATAAATGCAAAAAAGAGCAAACACATTACATTCACGAATAGGAGGAGGGAAAGAGAAGTCTCATACGAGGTTAACGGAGAAAAAGTTCCCAGGGTGAAAGAATGTAAGTACTTTGGGGTTACATTTACAAAAAATTTAGACTGGGGTAATCACATTGATAAGGTAGTCTCTAAAGCGTTTAAAAATCTCCATTACGTGATGAGGAACTTAAAGGGAGCTAGTAGGGAAGCAAAGGAATTAGGATATAAAACAATAGTACGGCCTATATTGGAATATGCGACAAACATATGGGATCCGCACAGCAAAACTAACATAAATAAAATTGAAAAGGTTCAACGAAAAGTAGCTAAGCATGTTTGAAATCAACACAAATAGGGCGGAAATCGTAACAAAAATGTAAGAATTTCTTAGGTGGGAAAGTTTCGAAAAGAAGAGGAAGCTGAGCAGATTAGTTGGGATGTTTCAAGTAAAAAATGCTGGCGAAACATTAAGGGAACTATGTTACAGATTAGAAAAACCAAATTATTTTGCAGAGATCATGATGAGAAGTTAAAATTGTGAAAACAAAGGGCGGATACGGCTAAATACTCATTTCTTAATAGGGGAGTAAGGGAATGGAACATGTTACCTGAAAAGGCCTTCAAGTCCTTACCTAAATCAATTAAAGATTTTTAACTTAGATGTGTTAAAATATAATAAAAATGTATTGAAAGGGGGTTTGGGATATTTTTTTCAAGATATTGTTAAATGTATAATATTTTGTTGAAAAAAGTGACCTTATCTTGTTTGACAATATAGTGATGTTGTATAAGAATGTTAAATGTAATAATATAAGTGTAAAAGGGTTTGTAATTTAACGATGTTTGAGGCTGCCACCTGTCTACTGTCAAACTGTGGCAATATATCAATAATAATATGTTATCATATAGTCGAAAGCAACACAGGGAATGGAACCAAATGTTATATTCCTTTTGCACGACGGAAATGCGTCAAGAGTAAGAGAAATAAGCTAAAATACAATGATAAATTATTTTCCATGTTATTATAAGTACCCAACATGTATAATGGGTACATTTCAATCGCTATAAAGACACGTAAATAAAATAATTGAGTTCAATACAGTAAAATACCTACTAGTAGGTGTATCGTTAAATCAGTAATTAAACTAAAAACTATGAAATAAAACAGTTTATTAAATAGGATATTGCAATAAATGCAGGAGACAGACGTGAGATCGTATAAAAAATACATATATCGAGGAGTAAGATCATTTCATGGAAGTTACAGAACATCTGATAAATAGTTGCACGGTGTATTTAAAATGACGTAAACTGATCAAATGTTGACCTGAGGTAAGTGAATGACATAGAAAAGACTTTTTCCCAGCAGTTCACCGATGTTCTTTCCCACACTTTCTGACCTCACGCACTCCACCTTAAGGAGTGTGACAGAAACGGTTTCCTTTGAAGATCGAGCAAATGCCTTTTATGAGGAAAATAGAGAGATATTTAAGCTACTTCCTAGTATGCCGCTTGCTTTTAAAGAGATTCCACTTCGCGGATCTCCATTTCTTGCTTAAGGTTTTCTTGCTACTATGTGCATAGAGCAGGTAAAAAATCAACGGACAGTTACGCTAGTGGGTGTGTGTTCATGGATACTTATACGAGGGGTGTTCAAATGAATAGGTACACTGTGGGTATGTATAATTGAAACCTTGTTCCAAATCAATCACCAGAGGCCTGAGCACGACGGTCCCACTGTGTAACGAGCCAAAAGATTCCCTCCGATTCTCTGAATGATTTTCAACTATCAAATTCTACTTTCTGACATTTCAAACAATATCATGGTGCAAGAAATACGGATAGTTACGGATAAAACGGATATTTTCCGCGCTTTTGAAACTATTTCCACTTGTATCTTTTAACGCGAAAAGATAAATGACACTCGGCGCCAAAATAATCATCCACTTCTCAATAATTATGCGGATTTTCAAGCCCTGCTATACGTCCACAGGACGCTCTTGGTTGTTAGCCGATAATTTATTGCTAAAAATATTTGATATTAATATTTAAAATATCCGCAGTTTTATAAGAGAAAATGAATTCATTTGCTGAGTAATTTGAAAAGAAAATCATCCGCTTTATATTTTCATACTTGGTGACCTTAGCGAGGCAAGAAATCAAATTATTAAAGTAGGAGTATTTATTTCAGGAAGCGACTAAAATGCCGTATTTGTTGAAATGTTTGAAGAAATACTCCTATCAACGTAAAAAAAAACTTCAGGTCTGGGTCATTGAAATAATTCCAGGGAAATTATGGTAAAATTATAAACAGAGTTATAACCTTCACGTAGGATACAGGACTTTTTACCAAAGTCTAAGGGAAAACCCTTGGGTAAGACATACATCTTTATCATGTTTAAAAAACTTTTTGGGGATTTCCCCTTTTAAACAATTTTGTAAATTAATTTATAATTTATTTATCTATAAATTTATACTTGTTGGACTTACCTCTTATATTTTGAATAAGAATATTTTTAATTTAATGGAGAGATAAAATATGCAAAGTGCAATTTCTTGACTTGTGACAAGGGGCAAAACGACCTTAGCTGTCGAATAGCCTTCAAAAATGCAGTACTACTACTGCTTGGATTGAAAGCAGCAGGTTCTTAATAAGCCTTGAGTAAGTTCTACCCAAATGACCATTTCTTCTCTTTTCCGTGAAAGAAACCCGCTTAAGACGCTATCCCCCTCACGGTGCCTTTCACACTTGCTAAATTTACTGCTTAGGCCGTGGGTAGGAGGCCTTAGGATGTGTGCTTAATTTCCCAGATGCACTGCAGCCCACTTTAACCAACCTCATTCGATAGACTAAAAAAAAATATTTTTAATTTCTTCTTCGGAATGACAAATTATGTAATAATGAAGTTAAGATATCGCGGAACAATCCCACTGTCGGAGCTGACACGAACTTTGAGATAGAGTGAGATCTTCTTTATCCCTCTTGTTTCAAGGTAGTGCAATGGATTTCCCTTGCCAATGTTTCCTTTCATTGCAATCTCAAGTTCAAAAGCATACTGAATAAACCAGAAATGGAATGCAGTGTTTTGTGGGCTGCTGAGAGTAGTTTGTTTGGAAAGATTGTTTTCTGTGAAGCCTTCTCATCACTGCTGTTAAAAAATTCGTTATTTTCCCTAATTGTCCATCCAGTAACAACTGCTTCATCGCATAGTGAAAAATCATTAAAATTATGTTACCAAAACGCTCTCTTTGTGCAAAAAGCAGACCATTCTTCAAAAATGTGATACAAAGGAATCAGCATTACACAACCTAGTTAATAAGCCATCCTACTTAAGATACTCTTTTTGCTTGTTCCCCTAAAATACGTCTTAACCAGATTTTACTGTATTAATTAACATGAGAGATTGCTTTGAAGCATTTCAATAATCAGGTTTTTATCAGTTAAAGGAACTGTTCTCTCATTTCATCATATTCATATTTTTTTATTACAAAGAAACCTTTTTTGATTACAGAGCAAATACTATAGGTAGAGCAGTCTTTTTTCTCGATTATAACATTACTGATATTATAAATATAATTAGTAGCCTTTAATCCTAAGTAGAGCGAGTTAAAGGAATGAGGAACCAATGCCATGATCAATTGATACATTTTGGTATAGTGCATGCATTCCATTAGATATGCTTATGGCAGAATTTGACATCAAATAAGCTTTCCGTTGATGAAAACACTCTCAGTGTTCATGTACCTTTAGGTACTACTTGTAGATTTTGATGATAGAAAAAATAATCTAGAGATTTTTTGCACATTGCCATAACAATTTGTACAAAATATAGCATGTGAATCAGTGAATATAGTAAGAGTTCATCAAGATAAGATATATCAATTATCTATGATCAAAAGATTCTGCATATTTTTACCTTGGTTGAAAACTACCAAAATTTTTCAGAGTATTAAAGAGAGAACTTCCATTTATATGATTGAGGTTATGCACAATACTTCAGTACATCAGAAACTCATAAAATATGTTTCATGCAATGCTTGTGTTTGCCAGAATTGAAATTGATACCTTGTGTGATTTTCAAATATTGGATGAAACATATTTTAAAAATTAGAGACTCCTCTAACTTTGTGAGTCAATATCTAAGGCAACCTCTAAGGTACCAAGGTGTTCCATTCATAAATATAAAAATTGGTGCAGTGTTCACTTAGAAGGAAAGTTATGAAAAAATTACTCCTTGAATCCTGACAAAAGGAAGATAATGAATATTAATATGATTCTATAATACTTCTCAGGATTTGCCAGGAGAGTTCTTATAGTGAGAACTTGCCTGAACTTGACAGTACATAAGCAATGAAATTTATGATTTTCATAATTTTCATTAAATTAATTCATAAGATGATGAATGACCTAAACAGATCTTCTCAGAAATCGATGAGTCAACCTCAACTCAATCAGAGAATCAACCCAAATGAGATGAAGATTAAAACACATACACCATCAAAATTATATATAATGATAAGGAAATATCAAAGAAATTGTTATAAATTAGAAGTTAAAAAGAACATCAAGGCAAATCAAAATCAAATCTCTAACAAAAACAGTATGAAATATGTATATAAGGAGTTTTGCCGCATGAGATATTAAAATAATTGTGTGGTAATCCCGGCATTCTAAGGCATTGCTCCTTTTCTGTAAGGATAGACTTAGTAAAATCCTCTGACCACTTTCCTTTTTCTACATAGATTGTAGAAATGGTTCTTACCCTTTCCCACCAGGTTCTACTAGAATCTCATCAACACCCGTTGCTTTGTTCCCTTTCACATCCTGCAGTGCCCTATCTTGTTCACTATCCAATATACTTGGTCAACCATCATCCTCCTCTACTTCTTGTACACTTTCTATCGTTATGTGGGTAGGCTTCATGTTTTAGGCATACAATTCTTCAACATATTCTTTCCACCGTCCCCTTATGCTAGCTGGCTCCTTTAAGATGTTTCCCCTGTTATCCTTTACATTGTCCATTTTATTATTAGTTTTATTCCCCTTCAAGCTTTTCACTTTTCTATATAATAGGTCAACCCTTCCACTTTCTGTCAGCTTCTATACATGGGTGGTCTGAAAAGTTTCCGACATTTCACCATTTCTCGACATGTTTTCTGAAAATTTCTGAAAATTTTCTGAAGATTTCTGAAAAATCTGGGTTCAGAAACTTTTTAGACCACCCTCGTATTTCATTACACTCTCCCTTCCTCCAGAATTCTCTTGCTCTATTTGATTCCCTCCTCAGTTTGTTGTTCAGTGCCCTGTATATTCTATGTCCATGTTCTGTATTGACCCTTTTTCATTGCCTTCTTTCCTCCATTTTATTTATTATTTCAACCGTCACCCATGGTTTCCTAATTTTGTTTTGGTTGACCCTCCCAATGGTTCTTTGGGCGCTATTCTTAATGCTGGTTTTGATCTTTTCCCATCCCCCCTAATGGTCAGTTCCCTTTTGTTATCTTCCAGAGCCCTGTTGACTGACTCTTGAAACTCTCTAGCTTTTCTACCCCTGAGGGCTTCTACATTCCATTTGGGTGCTGTTTTTGCCCGATAGATCTTTTTAAATCTAAGCTTGGCTTTTGTCATTACTAAGTAATGATCTGAGTCTACATCAGCACCTGGATAACTTCATGAGTTTTTAACACTATTTCTAAACCTCTTCCTTACCAAAATGTAATCAATTTGGTACCTATCCGTTTCTCCTGGCTTTTTTCATGTGTACCTCCATCTGTTATGGTGTTGAAAGAGAGTGTTGGTGATACAAATGTTATTCCTCCTACAATCCTATCCTCCTCCTCCTCCTATCCCTCCTAAATCTACCAGTTTTTTGTCTCTGTCATTTCTATTTCCTAGTCCGAACTCTCCCACTTCGTCCCCATCTTTGCTGTGCCCAAACACTGCATTCCAGTCTCCCATTACAATAAGGTTTTTATTATCTTTCACCCTTCCTATTACCTCTTCTATTTGTTTATAAACTAAATTGATTTCATCCTCACTGTAATCGCCTGTAGGGAGGTGCACCTGAACTACTACAGTATTTATTGGTTCCGCCTTAATCTCTACTGACATTACCCAGTCGCTTATTAGCTATTACCGCATTTCCCGCTCCCTTATCCAACACTATATCAACTCCTCTCTGGCTATCATTTCCCCACTGAATATTACTTTTACATCATCGCTCCAGAAATCTCCCCTATCCCTCCATCGTACTTCACATAGCCCCAGAATGTTTATGTTGGACCTCTTCATTTCTAACTTTACATTTTCTAACTTCCCTTTTCTAAGCATGGTTCTGACGTTCCAGGTCCCTAACCATGTTTCCTTGGTCATCTTAAGTCGTTTCGTAAGGATTTCGTGGAATGACGACCAGGATGGCCTTACCACCATCCCTGCCGGGCACGACACTCTCCCTAGAGGGCTGAGTTCCATATTTGCCAGTGATAATATCAGTATAGTGGCACATCATATTCATGGGATAGACAGTCGAGGTGGTCTCCCCTTGCCTTCCTTAACAATGTTTTTACCGTGACACCATCACTCATGTAGGCTGCCCCACTGGGGTACAGATGCCTTTGCAGCCACCTCACTGAGATACAGACATTGCGTGTCTACCTTTCATCTAGCCTCTACCTATTGATCCTTCTGGCATGAGTGACCCAACCAGGAACAAAGTTTCAGGCAGTATAGCTCTCTAGGTCACAGGAGCACATAAGAACCTCCACCACATCAAGAGGTAGTCTATAGAAGGGGGTAGCACTATATACCAGTACATAAAAAATTTCAAAATTAATATTCTTGTGAGGAATTTCTTACAAGGAGAGACCCTCACTTTTGTCCGGGGATTTTGATGAAACTTTTTGTGGTGGTGCATAAAGTAGAGTAATGAGATAGTGTAACGGCGTTTCTCTGAATGGGCCTTAGTTTCGCTGCAATAATTAATTGAAAATTGAAAAATCTGAGTATAGGCAACCCCGCATTACACGCCCGTACTAGCCGAATCTGCAGGAAATAACACGTTTTTTACTAATATTTTTAACTTAATTTTCATTTTCGTTTTTAATTATTTTCCTTGTTACTTACTTATGGACTAAATAATAATAATAATAAATAGATTTAATCAATAGTCCCATTAAATAACCTTCGCCAGCGCTATTTCTTCATTTACGGTACTTAACGACGGCTATCCTAGGAGCACAAAAAGGACTTGCATTCGAACGATTTCGGATTTCCTATTCAATAGAAAGCGACTGCCTTCTAATGTTTAATAATAATCACTAGGTGCCTCATAGTTGTTTGTTGAATAATAATCGTCTCCAGCTATGAGGCACCTAGTGATTATTATTAAACATTAGAAGGCAGTCGCTTTCTATTGAATAGGAAATCCGAAATCGTTCGAATGCAAGTCCTTTTTGTGCTCCTAGGATAGCCGTCGTTAAGTACCGTAAATGAAGAAATAGCGCTGGCGAAGGTTATTTAATGGGACTATTGATTAAATCTATTTATTATTATTATTATTTAGTCCATAAGTAAGTAACAAGGAAAATAATTAAAAACGAAAATGAAAATTAAGTTAAAAATATTAGTAAAAAACGTGTTATTTCCTGCAGATTCGGCTAGTACGGGCGTGTAATGCGGGGTTGCCTATACTCAGATTTTTCAATTTTCAATTAATTATTGCAGCGAAACTAAGGCCCATTCAGAGAAACGCCGTTACACTATCTCATTACTCTACTTTATGCACCACCACAAAAAGTTGCATCAAAATCCCCGGACAAAAGTGAGGGTCTCTCCTTGTTAGAATTCGGATCTAAATTGTGAGAAACTTTAGAGGATTCAAAATTTTTGTACGGGATAACCTGTTCTATTTATTTAAGCTAATATGAGTAACGTTAAATTATCTTAATAAAGAATAATGTTAACTGCAATATAATACGACCTCATTCTATTTTTCCGTTGAGAATCAATGGACACCTCAGCTAGTAACGTAAATCAGTATGATAAGGCGTGCCCTTGTGGAAAGCCATGAAGGAGAAGAGAGTAAACAACTTCGCAGTTTCCACGAGTTTATTTGTAAGCACCTTTTCTGATGTGCATTTAATATCTCGTTTCATGTTTTCAGCATGCACGCGAAACTATTCCTCGAAAATAAACATCTAGAAAATATAGTGTTGCGAACTTTCTTCTCCGTAAAATTACATGATTGGCTTGATTAGAATTCAAAGAGTATATCGCTTATTTAATAAGAAATTTGATTATATTTGCTGACTTCCCCTTATACATATAATCCATAAGATGTCGAAAAGCTATCGGCTAGCCGACTACGTCAATAAACGGTCTCTTTCTCGAATACAAAAATAACCGCATATTACTCAAAGGCCTAAAGGTCATTCCAATGAGCAAGAAAAAGTTGCCAAATCCCAGTTAAAACGCTATCCTGCTTATAACACGTTTTCACTCAATCCCCTGAAAAGTGTCTTATTGGTTTTTACTGCCTATGAACATGAAGGAATGATTGCAATTGTTACTGGACAATGATTGGAACGCCCCAAAACTGATGGTTTACCATAAAGAGTGGCTAATGGCAGATTCATGTACCCAAAAATTCCCAAATCAACACCCTTCCCTTAATTTCTTGTTGCTTTATCCCGCCACTTTAATCGTCCAACACCTAATGCTTTTCTCCTCTCCTCTGCTTTTTCCCTTCTTCCTTCAATTACTTTCTTTAGAAATCCTTCCCATCTCAATATTTCATGAAAGCATTCTTGGGTATACTTTATATATGTGCACCTTTCATTCTAACAAATGACACTAAACAAGAGGGGGAATTGATTCAACTGATCACATTTTCCACCATCAATCGCTTTTGTTAACTTCTTTCTTTTTGGCAAAATTCATAATTTTTGTATTTTGTCGTTTATATTCATACCAATCTAACTGAATTTATGACAAATGAGACGATTTCCACATGGGTTTCCCCATGGGACCGTTTCACCAATGCTGAACGCGTTACCTTATCGGCTCTCCGAGATCAACCTAATTTTTTATTTAATGTATAATTTTTAAAGGAATATTTACGTTTCCGATTATTGAAAGTCAATTGGAAGCAATCTTTAACAAACAATACTCCGGACAGAGTACGTTCAGATAAAAAGGATATTATATAATGGATAAAAGGGATATTATTTAAGGGATATATACTTGTGATCAAAACAATTCCACATCATAAGGTGAGGACTACCCTGAACGACTGTACTGGATTTATAGATTTTTGGAGGAGCTGTGAAATTATTCATCCCCGATATGCATTATTTCCTTATTCATAAGGTGAACCTTTATTTTAGGACCTGAATTTAGAACTAGTAACTAATGTAAATAACTCTCTAAGCCTAGTTTGATAAGTGCGAGAGGATATCACCAAATAAAAAAATCGCTAAAAACAAATAACGCAAAAATTATTATCAACGACGTCCAATCACGCGGTGGTCTGCCTAGAATACCGTAGCAGTTTTTAACGTAAATCTACGACAATTTTATAAGACGAACCCTGATTTTAGACCCCAAATCATTCGAAACTTATTTATGCATGAAGAAATATGGTACTTCAGAATCACATTTGAAGGTGATTTTTATTATGATTTCAGCCATCGATGGCATTAGATATATTAGAATGCGTGAAAACATGGATCCTTTTCTCAATAAAAGTTTAAAAGTCATTATAAATTATTTAAAAGGTGTATTTTTGGTTGTGACAGTTTGAAAGAAGACCTTTTCCGGAAAATGTTCGAATGTAACTTGATAAACATTAAGAGGATCATTAAAAGTAAATATAGTTAACTAACTAAGTTAGGAATAAGGAATTTTCTATGATACTTATAATTGCCATCGTGTATATATATATATATATATATATATATATATATATATATATATATATATATATATATATATATACACACACACATATTCATAAATGCTATTATAGTTACCTCATTAAGAAATCTGTTACAGCTGAGATTCCATATATCTTTTGTCTTCCGTAAAATTTTACCAAAATTAGTGGTCGCTGGAAACCGATGATCATGATATAGATTCTCATTTAATTTTCATTTCAAAATATAATCTTCATCTTTCTAAAATTAATATTTCGTTTCTCGGAATATTAATTTCTGGTGAAATTTAGAATAGAAATCGAATAGAGTTTAGAGTGTTATAATAATAATAATAATAATAACACGTCTTTATTGCGGGGCGAGATTGAGACAATGTTGTCTCTTCTTCCATC